>JAJEKV010000069.1:1931137-2531137 GCA_021234155.1 Isoetes taiwanensis
TGCTTTTCTTGGACCTCGCTGTGGATCTTGGTTGTTCCGGCATCTTCATAAGCTTAGCTTCCTCGCCATCAATCTATCAAGCTTGTGACAAAGATCACGCTAAGCTTTCTTTTGATGCTTGAATCTCCTCGGTTACCGGGCCAACTCATAGAACGCAGGTATTGATCCCTCTGTAAACACTTCTTGCTCTATCGCGAGTTTCTGCAGTACATCAGCCAACACCGTAACACATAATTTTATTTGAGGTCCAGCTTCAACCGATATTCCCTATGTTTTACTCTTGAGTAGCTCAAGTACGTGCGCAGCCTATCCACTCTATACCATTGTAGAAAACTGCCGAGATGAATGAAAGCCTAGCTAGAGCTTTTATCTCGTTATGCGAAGTCCTTATTCGAATAGATAATCCGATTTTGGCTTACTTAAAAATAAAAATACATTGTGGGTGTGGATAAGCTGCAAAATAATCCACCATTTATATGCTCAAAACATGTAACAAGTATGGCCTCAAGGCGGGTTAGTAGTTCTCGAATTTCCAAACATCAAGAATGCGAATATGGGATGAGACAATCCACGTGACAGTACATAGGGGATTCGATTGCATAAGTAGTGTCATGTTTGAATCATCCAAATTACCTTATTCTTAGGTTGCCCGTATAATACAAAGGAGCAGATAAATTACAAATGCACATGGATCAAGCTTTCACAGGTACTGGTCATTCTTCAACCCCACCTCGATCCCCGCTTTGGACAAGGGAGTTCTCTTTATCAAGCGCTTTTGTCTGCTTTCAGGGATTTCTTATCTCGAGAATGCTACTGATCCCAGCCATCGGATTGGTATTCTCTAATGAGTTTAACATGCATCTCTCCCATGCATGCATGCACGTTTTCTCGGGGCTCTTTGTTCATTTGGGATCGCTATTTCTGTAAGTTCTTTTCATCGACTTCTCATCGGGTATTTTCTCCTCTTCACAACGCTTGTTCCCTTTGACTCCCACCTACCCTCCCCTTGATGTGTGCATATTATTAAAATGTTGTTTTTGTCGCGGCACGCTGCGGACCAGTCTCTGCCAAGGTGTGCGCTTGTTTTTTGTCGTGACATGGTATGGATCACTCTCGCTTTTCTGGTTTTTTCTCATCGGTTTTTTCTCGATGATGTGCGTAGTCCGCAGGTGATGTGCTTACCGGCATTTTCAGGACCATGGTTTGTGGGAATGTTTCTAGCGGTGCTTCATAAGGTCCAAGCCTACGAGATTTTTTATCTAGGGTTTTTCCCTAAAACCGGTAAGGTTAATCCCGCAATAAGCTCCTGCGACAGACACTAGCCAACATCCTGCAACACACACCTTATTTGAGGTCCGTGATGTCATAACCGGATATTCCCTATGTTTTTTCATTTTGAGTATCACGATGTGCGCCTATCCACCCCATACCAATAGAAAATATCGAGATGAATGGAAAGCCTAAGCTAGAGAGCTTTTTATCTACATTTTCATCGCAGGCCTTATTCAAGAATAGATAATCCCGGTTGGCTTCTGAAAAAATAGTATTGTGGGTGTGGATAAAATTTGCAGTGTCCACCATTTATATACCCCGAACATGTAATGGACATGGGCTTGCTAAGAACTTAAGCATTAATGGACATGTAATGGACATGTAATGAACATGAATAGTGATGAAAGAATTAGCGTGCGGCCGGAGGATTGAGGATTGCATATAGGCTTGTTGGCATAAAGGGGACTATAGATGGATTACAAATGCACATGGGATATATAATTTGTTGCAGATAACATTAGGAGGACTCCATAAGGGGCGTAAGAGCATGCAAGCGAGTTTTCCACGAAGTGGTCATTCTTCAACCCTCGACCCCGCCGATCGACGCAGAGTTCTGTTTTATGGGAGCTTTTGCTGTTTTTCATCACGAGCGCTTTATTGGCTTGGCGAGTCGTCTCCAGAACCCATCGGATCGGTATTCTCGAATGGCGAACATGCATCTCTCCCATGCATGCATGCATTGCATGAACTCCCGGATTCAATTGGAAGTCGTTATTTCTTGCAAGTTCTTCGCCGACTTCTCGCGCTTTTGCGTTTTCTCCCACTGTCGGTAGTTCCCGCCGACCACCCTGCCTCCCATGATGTGTATATTATTAAACAAGTTCATGCCGTCTATATGGTGCATGTTAGGGTTGTGCATGTTCAGTTTTCTAAGAGCTTATGAAGTTTCTCTCTTAGATTTCCTTAGATTTTATGAAATTTACGTTAGTTTCGGGCAAAAGTTACTATTTTAATGGAACTTTTAAAAGGTACTATGTGTCCCATGAGAGGGTGAGAGTATGGAGAATGAGTTCGTTTACCTTTCGCGACATGATCTAACTAATAGCTAAAAGTATATTTAATGTTGATTTTAATTTTATTCGATCTAAACTTTTATATTTTGCTTATTTTAATACTCTGACGAAGAGTTACTTCATCAAATATGAGCGCTCTATCTTGAATTAGGAGAGGAAAAATTACAAGTTGAATGCACTCAGATCGCGAGATCTATTAGAGCGGGGAAGGTCACATTTATTTTGTGTTTAGCATCGGTGTCATGTTGCTTTAGAATTTGAAGCCATGGCTCTAATGTTGACAAAATAGTGCAAGTATTGTCAGGTTTGGAGTCGAGGAGGTTCTAAAATAATATAACTATTGTCAAAGGAGAGCATTGTATCAATACCATAGGCCCCATTTAGATTCTTTTATCCAAAATCTACAAATTGCCTAGTAATCTCTTATGTTTGGACCATCTTCTCTTTTTACATTTTGTATTACTACATCCCACATAGAGTTTAAGCCATGCAATTAGTCTAGAAAAAATAATTTGCACATTTGTGGCGGCTTGGAAGTGCATCACAAAAATTAGAGTGAGGAGTTGAACGCATAACGTTGCATAATACACCGGTATATATGAAGCTTTTAACTATCTATTATTGCCTATGTCGATCTGAAATATCACTGCCTTCTCTATATTTATGTGTAGAATTAGTTTAGACCAATCCATGGCCTCCACGAGTTATCCAACATGGTCAATTTCCTCTTTGTTGAAATCCAACTTTATATAATGTGTAGGCAAGCTATTTTGATTTGTTACACATCGAGGTCATGACTTCTCCATTCTTTTGTTGGGCATCACATATACATCTGATAACAATAAAAAACCACACAACATCCAAGTAAATGTATTTGAACATAAAGAGTTCAAACATTTGAGACATTTGAAGATTATTTGATATAATAAGGAAAAAATGTATCCTGGAGTTTTTCTGTATCTTTTCCTACAGTAGTATATTATACTACTGTATAAATTGGAATTGGCGTTCTGCCAGGCACCAAACAGCAGCATGCCCATTTGCTTGCTGAGCTGGATTCCTGCAAATTTTGAACATATGCCTTTCTAGAATACTTGAACAATACCACAAAACACATAGATGAGAAACAGCCTACGAGACACACAAGTCTTGAAAAACTGCTCATGTAAACATGAGGTTTGAAAGCACTGAAGATAATTTGAAAATATAATAGATGGTCATGAGCATATATAAAAGATGTTTGAAGTTACAATAAAACCACACAAGCAAATTATTTATACTCACCTTTGCAACCTAGAGTAATGATCTGAGACTCAAAGCTAATATTGGTAGCAGCTCTGGTAGGAAGCTATTCTAGCACAGCCAATTCCTGCCCCTGCTTTTACAGATCACACAACCACAAAAATAGACGAAAAATCACCTAACTTGCTCTATCTAGATCAGTTACATTCTAGCAGCTAGTTGTGGTCCACAAATGAGTCACCTGCTCTGGCCTCAATGTGTAAGTCCCCATCATACAGGCCTAGGCATTTGGATTGTAATTAACTGGGTCAGTGCATCCCAGGGGTAGTAGCTTCTGTGTGAGCTTCCTTGTTGAATTGCTCCCCATTGCATGGCATAAGAAAACTTCCACAGTTGAGATTTAGTCCTGGATTAACAAAATTTTAATATCATAAACAGATTAAGTAAATAAATTTGATTAATCAAGTAGCTCTAAATCAAAGTATAGAGTGTAAGAAAATAACATGGCAAGGCTGTCTCCACAGAAACTCAAGCAGGGTGAATATTCTGCAATCCAATAAGACTGCAAATAAATCACACATAGGCCTCATGATGACATGGACTAGGCTTTATCTAACATGATCTAGAGCGGTACTTAATGTGTGAAAGAGTCACTCAGGCTTGGCTACAAATAATCGAACAACTCCACATAAAAGGCATTTAAAAAAAGTGCATTTTTTTTAGGAATTAAAAGCTCCCATTCCCAAAATGTCTGCAATGAGAACCTCTTCAACCTGTAAAGGCAGAAGATAAAAAGCTTTATCATGCTTTGTCACTTCCTTAGAACCTCTAAATTTCCTATTTCACATTTTCCTGCGAAGAGGCGGCACTTCATTCATATAAAACTTTGCGCCGAGATGGAACTGTTTTTCGCGCCAACTTGCAAACCAAAGCTTTGTTTCACCAGCAAAAGAGTATCCATTGGAAAGCCTCAATGAGATCTAAAGATAATCCTAGGTATAATTTTTCAAATTCTTATTGCAAAGATGTCAAAAATGACAAAAAGTACCTGCTGTCAAGTTTCAAGCGCACAGTATATAAGGGACACGCATAACTCCAAAAAGAAAGCTCTATTTTTTATGCATGAGCATTCATTTGGAGAGCTTAACGAGAGTGTTCTACAAAAACATTTTAGGTGGATGTTTCTCAAATTCATTGTCTAAAATGGGTCAAATAAAGCAAAAACATAGAGACATAGAATCAATCTAGACATGAAATTGAATAAATATCATTTGTAGATAATAGACAAACCTTGCATTCAATGGCTATTAATCATTGCAACGAATGTCAGGAAGCTAAGGTCTATGCTGCAAAGAGAGCAAATGCTTTAAAAATACCATAACATAAATGAACTGGCGAAAATGGAACATATACTAATTGAGATGGACTAGCTGCCTCAGATATAACAGGTAAAGATGAATGCTATTCTGCAGCTCAGGAATGAATCATAGATAAATTAGGCTTTGCAACTCAAAACGAATCAGAGCCAAATTAGGCTTCTCAATTTGCGAATCTCCTTCACATCTAAAATGGCAGAAATAAAGGGAATAAGCACCTTTAGGTGCTTATCGGTATGGAAACAGAACTGGAGCTTACACATGCTTGAAGGCAAACTCTGAGCCAACTAAAACATCCTTCAATCTACAAAATCAAGCATCTGGCAATTTAAGCGTAGGGCATCTTTGGTCTCTGAATCCATACAATGTAAGAGACATAGCTCAGCTAAAAAACCAAATGGACAACAATGTGATTCGTAGCAAAATGCTTATGTTGTAACTAAGGATCTATAATTTGCATCCAAAGCATCTGCAATAAGATACATTACACAAGGCTCTCTGTCTTTGCATTCACAACACTGTAGCATGCTAATGATTCACCTTCTAATGATCATCCAAATAGCATGAAGTCTCTGGTTTCAAGCAAGTACAAAATTCTCCGTCCATACTTTATAGATCAACACTACAAATAGAGGTCTATCCTGAGTAACTCAAGAAACACAAATAGAGGCTCACCTTTTGCAATTTCGTGGCAGAAGCACTGGCGAAGCTCACTGCTTGGCAAATCCGTCAACGACATGACGAACACAATTACCAAGTTTCACAAACTCCATTAACAAAAAATCAAGCAAGGCTACGCATCCCTCACCAAGGATCGAAGTCGACTGCAAGACCGGGTTCGAGGGCACGGATTGCTTCACTGGCAATCCGGCCACAGATCGACCAGACGTGGCGAAGAGACCCTGAACACCAGCCGGTCGCACACCTAGTGCACACAAATAGCACAAAACCCATGTCCATACAATCGCACTGCACAGCAAGGCCGCCATACTTGAGGATTCTTCTGAAACGCCGAAGCTGCACATGAAAACTTGGCCAAGCTGCATGTGGAAGCCATCAATCTCGCCATAAGTCAGCTGCACCAAGCACATCCGGAACAATTTTTATCTCTAGTATTTTCGGATTAGCTACAACCAGAACAAGGCGTTCCCAGCAGAGGCAAGGACAACCCGCTCCGGCCTCGACCATGCCCCGATGCTTTCTCTCTCGTTGAATATGCCACGTCGGCATAAACCGATGGCCAGGATATTTGGTGCTCATGACTGACTCAGCGGCGCGTGATTCATTCATCGTCCATCAGACAGCGCCCTATAGAATAGGAGAATATATATAAGGAAGAAATGTTGTTTTTGAATTAGCATTAGCGCAGCGTGGCCAGAGCCACTCGCTTCGAGGTGTAAGTGTTGTTTTTTATGCATGGCATGCGTGATGACCCCTCGTTTTTTTGAGGTTTTACGTAGACCATGGGCACGGCAAATGTTTTACTTGAGGCTTGTGTTCAAGCCCTTCTTAGAAATTTTATCGCTAGAGGTTTTTCCTTAAGAAACAGAGAAGAAGTGAGGTTTTTAATCCGTGAGTAAACTCTCAGCGGAGTACAGCCAATATCTGTAACACATCATTTTATTTGAGGTCAGTGTCATAACTAGATATTCCTATGTTTTCATTTTAGTAACTGTGATGTCATCTATCCACTCTATACCATTATGCATTTGAGATGAATGGCAGCTAGAGCTTTTATACATTTTCATACGAGCCCTTAATGAGAAAAAGATGAGGAGAAAGAACATGTCACAACATGGAAAAAGGGCCTTAGTATCCAAATCAAGCGAGGAGAAGCCCTCCTGCACAGTATTAAAGAAAGAGTCAAGAGAGGCATTTGAGAGGAGAAAAGCGTCGATGAGGAAGTAGATGAAGAGCACGCAGAAATAACTATCTAAATGAACGAGCTCGAGGAAAATGCTTGCAATGCATGCATGCATGGGAGAGAGATGCGTAACAAGCCCATTAGAATCACAGATCAATGGCACCGGATGATGGCATTACTAATGGGTCATTTGGTAAAGTCCTTGTAGGGTCCCTCTTGTATCTTTTGCCCTACAATGTTCTTTTGTCACAACCAACAAGATTGCGTAATAAGCGAATCGCCGAAGCGAGAGCAAAAGAATATTCATAAAGATTTCCTTATTTTTACAAAAAGGGGTTATATGAGGTTATTAAAAAGGGTGCATGTAATTGTATTTTGTGGCTTCCTCCCCTCCCCAATGACTAATTTTTTTATGCCCGATAAGAAATGACTTTTTAAGTGACACTTTTCCTTTACCAGTAGAATTTTCCTTCAAGTATGTTTTAGGGAAAACCACCAATTTAGAAAGGTATAATATTTAACAAGAAATTAAGTAAAATGCTATGCTTGAAATTGTAGTATTCTCAAAATGTGAATAAAATCTTCATATTCACATGCAAAATTTATAGTCTTTTTCTAAGACTTCGGTTATGTACAAAAGTGTGAGGAGTGATGAGAGAGGATCCATCACATCATCATGTTCATTTATGCCATCCCTCATCACCTTCATTTTTTTCACTTTGTCACTTTCAGAAGTACTTGAGTTGTCTTCCCCATCACTATCCTTGATTGTGAAGCTGTGCCTTTCCCCACTCATGCTATTATACTACACCGTAATTATAAAGCCGCTTTTAAGCAAATTGATAGTCCCTATGGTAGATGATTGTCGATTTCAATTTGAAATCATAGCACAATATAGATCCGTAAAGCAGGTTCAGCTCATCCTACAACCCACTTTCTTGGACTTTCTCCTTTTCTTGGCTTCTTATTTCACTCATATCTACCCAGCTAAAAAGTATTTTTTTTTAGCGTGTTCCAAACAATGAATCTTAGATTTAGTGACTAAGCCTTCCTCCTTGGTTGTATCAAATTATTTTACTATCGAAGGTCGATCTTTGTCATCCTCCTCGGTTGGAAGAGCAATCGGCATACCTTTAGCAATTTTACGTGATGTCTTTGTCATTCACAGATAGCGAATAAGTACATATTTCGATCTTTGTCTTCTTCTCTGCGAATTGCTATTGTAGCATTGCTTGGACTGCACTGATGCTTGGGGTTGATTGTGGCGTTCGGCATGATATCACGCTCCTAATATGTATATTACTCACCCGGCGTCCTGCCCCGTACATCAATCTGATGGTATGTACTTGTCGAAGAAGCGTTGCCTAGGGATCAAGAGGCACCTAGGGGGCAACCTCGAATGTTGTGCATGTTAATAAACATACACAGCAAAACCCCCATGAACCCCATTTTCCAAATGGCATGAACCCATTTGGCCAAATGGTTAACCTAACCTAAAAGAGGTCTATATAAGGGCTTCAAACCTAAACCTAATTCTCTGGGCGCCTTAGGATGTGGCGGAGTCCAAGGAGGCAATTATCTAGTTACATTTGTACAAATCCGTCTTTGGGCATGGCAATAGGCGATTTGGTGTGTTAAGATTAAGCTCTAGAAGCCTTATAGATCAGGAGTCATAAGCCTAACTAAGGAATCTAACTCTGTTGTGTAGATGGGTGGTTGATGATATTCTCTATTTCAGTTCCATGATGTTGGATGTATTTGATTACTGTGACTTCCATGTCTTGGGAAGGGGGAGTAGAGACTTAAAAGTTGTGTAGCATATGATCTAGTTAGCACGATGGTTCCCAATTACATGCGGCCCGTGCACGAGAAGCCGCTGGTTGTGGGTGGAGGATCAGGCGGTGACAAGGAAGAACATGTCCCTAGAGATTGACCCCTACAATTATTAACAAGGCCTACCGGGGGTCCTCCGCGGGCCTAGGCTTAATGGCTTGTCATTCGTGTGGGCAAGGAGCATGGGCTCGACACTTTCGTGGGGTGATCGTCACCTTCCGGTGAGTTGAGGCCGAATAAAACCGGTGGCTCTCTGCTTGCTGTGAAGGGCATGGTTATACGGAGGGAGGAGACTTCCTCACACATGCCTCATCGAGTGAGATGCAACTTGATGTGTAGCCTGGCTATGCGGCAGAGGCCTAAGTTGAGTCCCAAAACTCTTCAACCTACTACGCAATTGGTAATACTTGGGGAGGGGATGGGTGTGTGTGGACTACCTAAGCCATGTTCTATATGACCAAATCCATTGCCATGAGATTACATGCGCAGCCCGGCCCTGGAGAGCCTAAACCCGTCGGTCATCCCCCCTTGAGTGAGCCTTGGGTAGGATTCCCCTTTTCAGGTTATTGTTTACGTTGATGTTGTTATCTCTTGTGATGTTGGCGCTATGTCCACCCTACGAGGTGGATTTGTATTTGTAATAATATCTTGTTAGTTTACATTGCTCATGTTTGTTTATTAAAGCTTCCCAAGAATAGGTGGAAGCCGATGGAAGAAGGTGAATGGCTTACATCCACTCTTCCTGGCGGCTCATCCCTTTGGGGTAAGGTGAGGTGGATAGCCCACAATCGGTCACCCATTTGCCGAGAGGAAAAGCTATCCTCAACTTCAGATCACGATATTATTGCACATCGTATAGAGAATGAGGGGCGATCCTTGAGTGGTATCAGAGCATGATCTTGGTAGACCAAGATGAAACCTTGATATTTCCACAAGTTAACACAAAGGCACCCAAAATTAAAACCAATATGAGTTTTATCATTAAAAACCTTATATAAGATTTTATATGGTGTTCACCAGGTAGTTTTCTAACATGTTTTAAAAGCAATAATTAAATATATTAACATAACCATGGTTTGTGAATGTGGTGTGGTATGGTGGTAATAAGGCGTGGTTTATTATATTGTTATATATCACGTGGTTTTAGAATGCCAAAATAGCATGACTTATTGATGTGGTAAATCTATATGGTTCTCCTTTGTTTACATGTCATAGGTCATGATTGTTTAATAGCTAAAGCCTTGCATGTTTATTGCATCAATGGCGTGAATGCTTTAGTATGGGACGATGGTTTAGTAAATTTTTATGGAGTGTGGTTAATAGTCATAAATCACTAGTGTTTTTGTTTTGAAGCAGTTAAGATACTTTATAATACCACATAATTTATTTTCTTAACTGTTGGTGGTTTCTTTATTTCAAACCCTTCATAATTGGTGTGTTATGCAGGCATATATCACTGCCGTCTTGTTTTTCCAAAGCCTAGGTGTATATGACTAGTGGTTTCACAAAAGATAGTCCCAAATTCATAAGCACACTTGAATCACAAAATAATAAAAACAAATAAATCAAAGCTATGAGGATTTGAACCTCATTTTAACCATATATTGTGCATTATACCCAAAGTGGATAACAGTCATGCACTAAATCACTTTCTTCATATCGACTTATCCTCGTGATTTATTCAAAAAAAATGACCTCGATAATTTGTCGTAAAAGCTTCTGTAGGGGAACCTAGAGCGTCTCATTGCTAAAGATGGAAAAACCACAAAGAGGCTAACCTTGCTAAGAGGATGCAAGGTCCAAGACCAAGGCCAAGCTGGAACCCCAGTGAAGTTTTATTCATACCTTCATGACTCTTAGTTTCTCCTCTTCAGCCCAATGCGAGTCATGAGATGCAATTCGATGCTCTCATGCCTCCTTGATTGTGTTTGCATTGCTAAGATGAGCTATTTGCTCATGCTCATTCTTGCATTAGATTACATTAATTCTGAGCTTGAATCCTACCCCGGATGGAAAAAGACATGGTGTAAGTCACAGATGACATCCAAGAACACATCCCAAATACACGTGAATATGAGCTATTACCTTGCCACCAACCCTTCACATTTGTCTAACCAGTTTAAGTGTGAGATACATATGTTGTGTTTTCATTTGGACAAGAAGAGTGAGATTGAGACACGAGAATTACAGGATCTTTGACACATTCTACTCCACTGCCTCATGCAGCGGTAACATAGTGCCTTAGTGACAATGATACAATTTTGAATGTACTCACGGCGCATGCTACAGTGGAAGGAGCGAAGACTATCTGAACTTGATTTTGGCGGCGGTGAAGCACGCATTAGAAGTTTAGGGCGTGGCATCATTCTTAAGCTTTGATCTTGAGATTTCCGTGAGATGAGGACCTGACTGGAAAATTTGTAATGGAGCTAATGATTGTGGAAATCAAGGGTTTGCATTCTTTGCCATTCATGGAAGCTGCAAGAATGTTTGTTGTTACCCTTATCACTTTGGTATCCATTCTCTTGAGCAAATTGACGGAGAGATTTGGGACAAAATTGCATGCTCCTACTCACACCATTGGTATTATTGCTTGGACTCTGCCGTTAGCAGCTTAGCTTCTTTGTTGAGAAACATTGGTCCCTACATTTTTCTTTGGGAACTTTTTGTGATATTCGAGTAAAATTACTGTTCCACTAAGTTGATTAGCGGACAACAAATTCATTTGGCATGAATATGAACCTATTTTAAGATTTCTTGGTCTTTTGCAACACCTCGAAGCGTTACTTGTTTGTGATGATGGCATCCTCATAGGCAAAGCAGAAGGTTGACATAGATTTGGGATGGAAATAGTACGAGATTTCAAACACACAAACATTGTTAATGGAATCAATTAAGCCCAAGCTTACAAAAGACAATCATGTAATGACACCCTTGGCCGGGATTTGGCCCATTAGGGCCGAATAAAAGCGCAGGTCTGCATTAACCTAAGATCGGCTTTGTAAATTGTTAGTTAATATGGGCATACCTAAAGCGCAAGCGGCAAATAAAAACATCCTTCTTACTTATGGGAGTTTGTCCCATATTTGCAGTTAGCATTGTTCACCAAGCTCCATGAACAATGCTCCCAAGCGGTACATCATATTTCGATTCGATGAGCAAGGTTTTGGACTTCTTGGCGTCTTGCCGGTGAAATAAAGCAAAGCGTCGTCCTCACCTTCTAAGAAGGCGAGGAAAAGAAAAATTCTACAACAAATACACATTACCGAAATTTTAGCCCAAAGGGAAGGCATTCCACGAGAGTAACAAAACAAAGAGTATATAGAGTAAGATAGCGAAAAGAAAAATACTTGAAAAGATAAACATACCAAAGTGTTCTTGTAATTTGGCGATAGGAGTTCTGCTCTGAAACTACATTGCCGAAGTGGTGGAGTCAACAATGATCTAGGAGTGCACATCTTACCAAAATGCAAATGGAGTGCACATCTTACCAAAATGCAAATGGGGATCTCATGCGTCAAATTGGGATCTCATGATCTATCAAATTTTGCTAGTCAGGTTAGTGGTTCCGCTCGACTATAGATCCCAAACTCTAGAATGCATAAAAGAGATGCAAAAGGTAGCATCTTGGAATGAGAAAACAAATCTAAAACACAAATACTCACGCCATTATAATGGCGTGCATGCAATTATTTTAATACCCCTTGTATAACATATTTAATGTGTGTGAAGTAGGGTTATAAGATGTTGCTTAAAGAGAGATGGATTCTGCTTGGCCCAGAAGTTCCTCACATAAAAAATGCATTCCTATGTAAAATATCTGCATGCACTTGAGGCTTTTGGTGCCATTTGAAGAGCCGGTAAATAAAGAAGTCAAATGGTAAAAAGCATTGGATTTCAACTTAACAACCTTTAGCTTCGAAGAAGAGCTTCAAAGGAGATGGAAATTTTAAACACTGTCAGACATGATCTACTATTCTTTGATTTTATTGCATGTCCAGCCAATGACATCCTCTGCTAGCATAAAAACTTAGATGTAGTAAAAAAAGGGAATGTTTGCCAAACTGTGCATGCATGCAGCGTGCAAAAAACTACAGCAGAGATTAGCAGTAATTAAATCCAATGGTACAATGAACACTATTGGCATTTAATTAAACGCATTGGCCTATATATCCCCTTCTAAATTATCCAGAAAAGCAAGGGTAACTAAAGAACTACACAAATAAACATGCATTCTCAAAAAGAGCATAGCAAACTTACAAGTACTCCCATTTCCATTTATTTGACTGCAAGATAATTCCTTTCCTCTTGCGTTTGATTCATTCTGCTTGGAAGTGGGGATGCTTTGCCTGTGTTTCTTAACCGATGCAAGAACAGTTACAAATCAACACCCATCTTATTTCTAAACTATTATAGAGAAAAGAACAAAACAAAGCAGAAAAGCAATACATAACATTGTTCAACTGATTAATTACAAAAATTAAATCTAGGGATTTGACAGCCAAGCATCCTTTCCTATCTTAATATTACTTAAATTCAGCAGCTGATGCAACTAAGTTTCGTAATAAGAAGGAGCCAAAGATCAATGTTTCACAAGATCAAATATAAAAAATAGAGGAAAGAATCGGCCTCATAATTGACAGGGAGTTAACAAGGCTATTAGCATCCTACGTCAATAAATTGCTGATCTATTGAAGAGTTGAAAGTCACTCTAAATTCCCCAAATTAATCATAAGCTCTGGTCTGTACATTCCTTCTCAAATAATACAGAAAAGTAGGCTAAGAAAAAACATACACAATTATAGATACATCTAAAAAAAGGGGGAGCAGAACAACTTACCAGTAGTTTCATTCTCACCAAAAGGTAGTTCCTCCGCTCTTGTTTTTTATTCATTCTGCCTGAAAGAAAGGATGCTTCACCTGTGTATTTTAACTGGCCCAAGAACAATTTCAGTCAATCAATGCCCATCTTCGAACGAATTTCCAAAATACTAAAGCAAATTCTATCTTCTATGATATCATAGATCCTGATGTTCCTCTATCAAAGAAAAAGAGTGAAATGGCAGCCATTAAAATGAAATACAAAATATGAAACCGGCGTCTTTGGATCTGCCATTTAAACATACTTACCAATAATAGAAATCAATAAAGATACTCCAGAAATAAATATACAACTTACAGACCAAGGAGTGCCTCCGAATACCTCAGCTCTCTTCCTAGCAAGAACCTTTTTCTTCTTGTGGATCTTTTTTTCCCTCAAAATAGGTCGTTTTGGCTCTCTTGGTCTCCATCTTCGGTATCTCCATCTTCTATCCTAATCTGAAAATCATCATCTTCTGTATCTGGTGCCGAGTTGCAATACTCCATTGGTCTTCCATCTTCAAAATCCATTGTTTTGCCTTCATTGAAGCATGAGGAACTGGATCTAAGACCAAGAAAACGAGAGCATTTAGAGCTTTCGCGCGCGGTACGTTTTCTATTTCCCTCCTTTACATTTCTTTTGTCCTATTCAAAGATTTACCTAAAATTTTTCTTTTGTCCTATTCAGAGTCCTTCGATTTTATTCCTATTTGTCCTATAGGTAAGCTCCACTTAAATCTTTTAAATTTTGGTGCTATGATGGAACTACCACAAATTGCACTAGATCCTATAGATTTCTATATGCTTAGTGTTGTTACAACTATGGTGAACTTCTTATAAACATCATAACTTAACTTTTATGGATCATGTTGGTAATCCCCATACATTTGTAGAATAGACGCGTGAAGCCTCAAAGGATGGAGTTTCAATTGTAAAATGTTTGTGTACTGAATACATCACAACGAAATTGAAGTTACTTGACGACATTCATCAACGTTGGAAACGTAATAGTTGGGCATTCCCGATATAAAGTGGCAAATTTTAAATACGCTTAAATGAGAACTAGAGATAAATGCTTAAGGCTATGCAAATGGCACATATAAATGGCACTTTTGTAACCAATATGTGACACTTATACATATGTCATTTGTGCTGGATAAATGGCAAAATTCTAACCACACTTAAATGGCAACTAAAAGTCACTTACATAAGTGATATTTCTTCGTACGCAAATGGCACAACAGTTGACAGTTATAGGGCACAATAGTTGAGAGTTATAGGGCACTTACATGGCATTTATCAGTCATGCATTTATGAAACGTCAAAATAACAAATTTCAACACTTGCTTAAATGGCATATATGGGACACTAATGTATGTGTCATTTATACGACCAACAAAAGGCAAAATAGTTGTCACTTAATGGGCACATATCTGTCACATTTTTTCAAATGCCAATTATAGCGGCACAAATGACAAATGCATGAAAATGTGCCATTTCTTTGTGCCATTTGTGCCTATTTTTGTTGTAGTGTCTAAACTTCTTCAAGCAAGCTGTCAAAGATAATGCCATACCTTTTCGATGCACTAGGAGTCATGCAAATGAAAAAAATGTTGTAATATAAAGGGGGAGGGGGGGGCGATGCATGTAGAAAATACTAGTTAACTTGCAATCCTCAAGCATAGAGAAGATAAGGAATGTAGTATGGGACCCAACAAGAGAACAAATGCGTTGAATCTTGTTCTAAGCATGAGCATCATCAAGATCAGATGTAAATACTTCATCTGTGTGTGTATCCCTGCCAAATATATTGTTCATCGTATGCCAAGTCCCCTCGGTTTTGCCTCTTTCATTCCCTGAGATAGATTGTCTTGCATGTTCAGTGTTAATGCCATGGAAGGCACATTTGACTCAAGTGTCCCACCTCTGCATCTGTATCTGGCTTTTGGCTTGGAGTTTCAAATAAGTTTGTCGTTCTCCCAAAAAAAAAAAAAAAAAAAAGAGAAATTGACTCAAGTGTCTTGAACAAAATATTTCCACACTCAAAGTGGGACATTCATCCTTCAATATAATCATGAAACCTACCTTCAAACAGATGCTCGAAAAAGGAATCAATACTTTGATCATATTCCTCTGCTTTAAGGCAGTACATCCTAAATGCTTCAAGTGCCAAATTAATAGAAACCTTCGGTAAATTCTAGTCCCTCTGCCATAATTACTATTTATCCAAGCTCATTCTTGTGTATATGAAATGTTGCTATGATGTCTAAACTGGATACAATTCTCTTGGGTTACAACGTTTGTAAGCACTGATGATCCAAATTAAAAAATCGTAAGCAATCGCCGCCATGGATGATCGGTCTAAGTTTAAAGCTTTGAAGATCAAGGTAACTTCAAGCGTCTTCTACATTTAAATAAGATATATGGTGTCTTTTGAGCTTTAATTACATTTTGCAAAAAAAAAAAAAGTTCTATGGTCATAAAAGTGGGGGATTCTAGCCGCCACTGAGCTCCAAAAACATTTGGGTGATCCCCATTAATAACTCAACATGAATTGGGAATCAAGAGAATGTTCTTAGCTCCCCCACACAACTCCATCAAACACGGGTTTGCCCTTTCGAGCAACCCAAAAATAATTATACCTATAGTGGTCTGGTAACGATTAGTTATAATAGCTATTTCTTTTGGACTCTTGTGTTAATAGCCATCATGAAATGACTACCCTTTTGAGTGAAACTTATGAGTAACCACTAGATTGACCATAATCCAATTTTTAATAAATCAATGTCGTAATAGAAAAACCAACATGAATAATCACTATGAAATTTAAAATAGTATTAAAAACTCCCACAATTGAAACCAATGTGAATAACCATCAACACATTGAAAACAATATTGAAAAACTCTTACGACAAGCCACTACCAATTCGATAAACCATGTATATTAAAAAACCATAATGAATTACCACTATGGCATTAAAAACCATATCAAAAACCATTATCAACTCAAATAAACCATGCTTCAACAAAAAACCAGTATAATTAACTATGTACTAATTATAAAAACCACAATGTGGTTTTTTATTAAGGATAAAAAAATCTGCATATAAAACCACACCAATAGTGGTTTTTTAGTGGTAAATTATAGTAGTTAATTTTTTGGGTGCCTTGTGTAACAACAAACTTCATCCCAGTCTTGAGAACAACATCCCAAGCAAGAACCTCGAAAATTGGGAAATTTTTTTTTCAATTGTGGCAGTGCAATGGTAAGGCAATGCTAGCAATAGAGATAAATTTTAGATTTAGACAAACCTAAATTGGCCAAAAGAGGGAACCCCTCACGTAGCGCCTGGGCCACTTAGGATTATGGTCCTAAACGCCTCTCTCAAGACCGTGGTGAGTGGTTGGCCCAACTTGACCCGATTAGATGCATAATTGAGCTAATCTAATGATGTAATTCGGCTTAATGCTTAAGTTCTAGCTAGTTTTGCATGTTAAAACACTAATAAACCCCTTGAAAATCGAAAATGGGACCCAAAAAGAGGCAACCCCTCACGAGTGCGCCCGGCCACTTAGGATCACATTCCTAACTAGTTCTCGCCAAGACCGTGTGAGTGGTAGGCACTTTTCGCTGATTAAACCCAATGTTCTCATATCTTCACTAATGCCCCTAGATTTTTTTTCCCCATATGAAATTGCGTGGTCCAAACCCTAAATCTTCCCTTCCTATAAATAGAAAGTTAGGGTTCCCATTTTGTCCCCAAAGACACCCGGGAGAACAAATTTCTAAAAGAAAAATCGATCTTGAAGGCCGAGCTCCGAATTAGCCAAACAAAGACATGGCTCGAATGAAGCGTAATCGCCCGCAAGGTTATGCCCGATGGATATGTGAGCCCAAGAGCTGGCCATTCGATGAAGGCCCACCATCCCTAGAGCATGCCGAAGAGGAGGAACAGGTAGATCAACCTAATCCCAATGCAAAAGAGGAGGGAAAGGTAGATCAACCTAATCCCAACGCCGAAGAGGGTGGATCAGCCTAACCCCAACATCAAGAAGGAAGAACAACCCAAGATCTCGGTGGGAGGAGGTCAAAGTTGATATGGACGCGGCCGAGGAGTTGAAGAGGGAGCTGGAGAGAAATTTTTGGAGATGGCACTAAATATAGAGCAAGCGCGAGAAAGGGGAAGAGAAAAAAGGGAGGAAGGCGAGAAGAAGAAAACCAAGGAAAGCCGCAAAAGAAAGGAGGAGGATGGGCGCAAGAAGAAAGAAGAGAAGAAACAGTGAGGAGGGAAGAAAAGAAGAAGCCCAGGGAAGAGCGGGAGAGAGTGAGAGCGGAGAAGGGGAAGGATCCAGAGCGACCGGTGGAGAAACCGAAAAAGAAGAAGACTCCTACCAAGGGAAGTAACGGTATCCGAGAGCCGACCGGAGAAAACGCCATCCTCATCCACCTGAAGCCCGGATAGAGAAGCTAGAAGACCCGAATTTGAAGGCTCCGGACCCTCAAACACTGTGCTACAAGGAGGCTGAGGGCGCCAGCAAGTGCACCCCCATACCTAGGTGGCCGTCATCAAGCATCCCAAATGACAAGCATACAAAGAAGCCGGAAACCACAAAGGGAATCCCATACGGCTCAAGCAAGACCTCAAAACGGGAAGGAGCCGAAGAGTATAATTACGTTCATGAAAATGTACGAAGAATACTCTAAATATTACGAAGCATAAGGTGACTTGGGTGGAAGGAGGTCGGCCGACGAAGAAGAACAGCTCAAACCGCCACCTAAGAAACCGGAGCCACCAAAGAAGCAATGAAGAGACATGCGGACTCCAAGTTTTCGAGGCTGACCCAGGAGATCAAGCATTTTCAGCAGAGCTACTGCTTCCTCATCCCTAGAGCCTCCTTTGCCCGACTCACAAGGGAAGTTCTACAGAGTTCGACAACTTCGAAGCGGGATTCACGGACGATATACTTCTGGCGTTACGAGGCTGGCAGAGCAACATATAGTCTGCAGAGCTTCAAGAAGACTCAATTGCATGTGCTATGCATGCAAAAAGAGTAACGTGTATGCCAAAGGATATGAGGCTTGCTAAGTTCATTAAGAAAGAATTATAATTAGTCATTGTAAGTGAACTTTTGTAAGTATAAGTTGCAATTTTAGATAGTTAATGTGTTGGATCTGTCTTAATCAAGGTGTATTACAAACCTCTGCATTTAAAATTAGCAAAATTGGAGCAAAACTCAGTGTTTTAGGTCCAACCCCTCACAGAGTGCACCCAGGACACTTAGGAATTTTTCCTAACTAGCTCTCACAAGACCGTGAGTGGTTGACCCCTAATCTTGGCCAAAACTTGTCCAAATGAAGCAAGTAAGGGCTCAATTCGACCTATCTCCTCGAGATATGTAGGAATTCATCCTTAGTTGGCAGGATTAGCATGATCCTCGACCCAAACAGAGCTCAACCCCTCACAGAGTGCGCCCAGGACACTTAGGATTTTTTCCTAACTAGCTCTCGCGCACTGTGTGAGTGGTTCCCCCAAAATTGCCCTAATTCATCCACATTTCCCCACAGGATAGCTGAAAAATTGCTGTCATACGACCCCTAGAAGCAGTTTTTAGCATAGTTAACCTGTGAATTGCACACCTAGACCTTAGAATCATAGATATTTCCCAACCTTGAATTTTCCCAAATTTAGGGTTTTGCCTATAAATAGGACCATGGAGGCCATTTGTGCTCTACACCATTGCTCTTCACTCCAAGCCGATTTCCCAGACCCCTAAGACGCTTTCACATCTGTTTATCATCCTCAGCTGCTCATACTCCATGGCAACCTCTATGTTCAGGCGATGGTACAGCGCCACAACTCATGTGGCCGAGGCCGACATCAATTCTGTCTTCAATGTTTTTCAGAAGCAGATCGATGTGGAGGCCACCATCAATGCCACACCCTTCTACCAGGACATTATGTCCGAGTTCCACGCTAAGATAGGACCATTCTTAGTAGAACTCCCACCTTGTATAGGATACTTTGCACCCAATACGGCGCTCAAGACAGTCCTCTGGGACATACCAAATGTAGAAAAGTACCTAGAAAACAAAGCAACCCCTTTTGCCCGATTATATATCGGTCTCCATGATAAGAGGAGATACTTCTCTTACAATGCAGCCCGCCAGCCATATTCCTATCACTCAGAGGTCAAACTAAGCTAGGAGAGCCTTCATCTGACCCTTAGACATTGAGCCAATGGCCATGGCGTGCAGAGAGGAGGAGCAAATCGCCTCGCCTACTGACGAGGAGGAACCCGGAAGAAGAAGAACAAGAGTCGGACTTCGAGAAGACATCGACCTAGCTCGGGGAGAGGCAACCGGGTGGAACAACAGATCCGTAGTTTGAGGATGGACTCGAAAGAACGAAGAGCCCCACCATCGGGACAAGGGATCACAAGCTTGACCCGCATGATCATACAAGGAGAGCCATATTTAAGCCTCCATGATATCAAGAATCTTCCCAATGTTGAGGCGGGGGCTACGAGTGGATGAATTGTTGTATCTCCCTACGACAAGACCCTCAGTGCTCGATGACTTCATCGACAGGGGAAACTCAAGACTTTCCCATCAAGTAAAACACCTGGAACCTACACATCTACGACATATCGGAAAGCCTACACCCAAGATCGCATGAGATGATGGCCGAGCAAGAGCTACCGACGGAAGAAGAGTTCTTGGCGATTCAGGAGAGCATGGGAATCAAAAGAAAGTCAACATCAGTACTCCTGCCAAGCTCATCTGCATCAACACCAGTATCAGAGAAGAGAAGCATCAACCTTGCATCTTCCATCTACAGCGATTACAGGGACTTGGTGGAAGTGCCAGGTTAGCCAGGTATTCCAGGAGACACCGAAAGGGCCATCACTTTGGTGAAGCGGCATGACAAAGCCCTTAGGTTCTACCTTCCTTTGCTCTTAGATGGAAGGATAGCAGTGATACACCGCCAGTTCAGCCCGCGGGGAGAAGAGGGAGTCTTCATGCTTATCGCCCTCTCTGGATTTGGAAGTCATGCTCGTATGCCCTCAAACATCGACCATGTCATCCTAGTCAAGAGAACGATGGCATTGAGTGTCTTCGACTTCGCAGTTCCCTACAGACGGCACGGCAGTTGCGCGAATCGCAGCCTATACGTCGGACGGACAGAAGATTGAAGACTTCTTTGATGCACTTCAAGGAGGTACGTCCCACGAATGTTCTCGGGAACCTAGGGCGAACAATCGGCACAGCTCAAGTGAAGAAATTCATCGAGGACAACTCAGATTACTTGAAGAAATTCCAAGAGTAGAATTAGGATTGTTGTTTTCCTCATATGTTTGAATGCTAAAAATGTATGAATATAAATTATGATCGTAAATATGTCCCTTTGTATACAATTGTCCCCTCAAATTGCATGAACAAACAAGCAACGTAACACCCAAAACAAGAAACTAATGATCAGAATTCACTCTAATGTGCATGCAAAGAAGAGTACCTAGAAATCTTGATGAGCAGCAGACAACGCGAAAGCGGGGCGTACCCCACCAAAAGCGCTTCCGGTCGAAATCTGCGCCAGTTTGAAAGCAAGAACACGAGAGGAAGAGCTATCCCGAGATCAGATCCGACATCCATGACATAAGGGCATTGCTAGGAGCGAGGAGAGGGCAAGATCGTAATGTGCCTTGCCCGAAAACACCGGTGGCTGGACCCGACACCAAAGGAAGAGAAACCCGAAGGAGAAGATCTCCTAGTTCGGGATCTTGGACTCTAGCTTCAATTTGATCGAGGAGCGAGGGAGGAAGAGAGACAAGAACGCCGGGAGAATCCAAACCGTGGCAGGGATAGATTACAATCGATTACCGGAAGAAGGTTGACTCGCTTAGCAATGTGTGGGAAAGCCGTAAAGCTAGAGCAGTTCTCAGAGACAAACAGATCCAATGGAAGCGGAGGTGTTTATTTCGATGAGATGAGCGAAGTATGGCAACGCTGCTTATGGCATGAAGGATAAGGACAAAACAGGGTAGCAACAATAGCAAACCTCAAGGGGCAGCGAATATGGTGGAAGGGATATGCTAAAGAACATGGGAAGGCGAGGGACGATTTGCAAGTTCAAGAAGTTTGCCAAGGCATTCAAAGTGCCATTATGCCAAAGGGAACATAAGTGCAACATGATCACGGCCAGTTCTCTGGTTGCGGCAAGGCAACAAATCAGTCGAAAATACACAGAGGAATTTATGAGATTGAGGCTTTATGTACCAAAACTAAGTGAAAAGACATGCGGTAGAGGCTATATCGAGGGGCTGAATGAAGAGATCCGCAAGCTTGTTAGGACAATAGACCCCAAGGACCACAAGAGCATGCTCCAAGGCAACAATATTTCGGGATAAGGGGAAGAGCCGCGGAGGCTATAGCCCAAGGGTGGCAAGCCCATGGCCCGGACATAATACAACCCCAATTATGGGAAGCAAGGCAATGCAAGTGGTGGCAAGGGGAAAAGAAGCGGTGAGCTTCAAGGAGCAGGAGGGGGTCTAACTACTCCAAAGCGGTGAGGCAATTTCTGATCCATCCCAAGGAGAAAAGCGGGGAGTGTATAGAAAAGCAACTATGTTTGGATGCTTCCAGCCATGGCATAGGACCAATAATTGCCCCTTGGTGATGAATCGCATTGGTAGAACTGGGATGGGAGACACCATGGGATCGGACGACGGCAATAACGCGAGATTACATCCATGGTGAGTGTCACATTTTGCAGCTATTGATACTGAAAAATGCGAAAAGTCGGTACAAGGTAATTTCAACAACCGGGAAAGCCAAAGAGAAATCCTTCATAGTGCTGATAGACTTCGGGCAAAGAATCACAATTTTAAGCGTCACCTAAGATGGTAAGCATGTTGAAGCTAAAGCCATTGAAGTCCAGCCCGGGCCAGTTGTGTTAGCTAATGGGGCAGTCAGGCATACAGCAGGGAAGAGAATAAACTTCAATATAGACTTGCCAGGCATTAATGTGGCATTGGGAGCAGAAGTCATGAATATAGGCAAGTATGACCTGATTATTGGAATGGAATACCTTGGGCCAGCAGGAGCACTCATCGATTGTGGGAAACGCAAGGTGACCTTAACAACTCGAGGGGCAAGGTCATGAGATTACAGGTAAAAGTAACCCCAATCATGCAATGCATGAGTAGTGAAAAGTTGCTTAAGTGCATAAGGAAGCAGCACGTGGCCTATCTCCTTAAGCTTGAGCTCGAAGATCAAGAGCCGGAGGAAGGCAAAGAGGCCAAAGAGTTGAATAAGCTCCCCAAGCCTATAGCGAAGTTGATCAAGGAATTTCATGACTTGTTTCCTGATGAGATCAAGTAGCTTCCGCCCTATAGAGGAGTCGAGTGTGAAACAGCACTTGAGCCAGGGACGAAGCCAACAAGCAAAGCACCTTATAGAATGTCAACTGAAGAGTTGACGGAGCTAAAGAAGCAGTTGCAGGAGCTGCTAGACCTAGGGTTCATAAGACCTAGTGTCTCTCCCTTCGGAGCGCCTATTCTTTTTGTGAAGAAGAAGGATGGGAGCCTTAGGATGTGCATCGACTACCGCCAGTTGAACAAGCACACCATTAAGAATAAGTATGCCTTGCCTAGGTCAGATGACCTAATGGATCAGTTGCAGGGAGCGAAGATCTTCTCCAAAATAGATCTCAGATCAGGGTATCATCAGATCAGGATCAAGGAGGAAGACATCCACAAGACGGCGTTCAGAACAAGATATGGGCACTACGAGTTCACAGTCATGCCTTTTGGATTGTCTAATGCGCCAGCAACATTTATGAGATTGATGAACGACGTCTTCCGTGAGTTTCTAGACTCCTTCATCATAGTCTTCTTCGACGATATCTTGGTGTACAGCAAATCTATGGAAGAACATGCCCAGCATTTGAGAAAGGTGCTTGAAAAGCTAAGAAGGCATCAACTCTTTGCGAAGTTATCAAAGTGCCACTTCGCGACGGAAAGAGTGGAGTATTTAGGGCATGTGATCACAACAGAAGGCATTTCCACAGATCCTGTGAAGATCGAAGCCGTGATTGATTGGCCGGCACCGAAGAATACGCATGAAGTCAGAAGCTTCCTAGGCCTAGCAGGCTATTATAGAAGATTTGTGAAGAATTTTGCCAAGGTAGCAGCGCCATTAACTGATCTCACAAAAGGTGGGAAGATAAAAGATTGGGCAACCCATTGGCAAAACAAGGCCCAGAAAGCATTTGATACATTGAAGGAGGCATTGACGACAGCGCCAGTATTGGTCTTGCCAGATCCGACCAAAGATAAGCTTGTAGCGACAGACGCTAGCAGGATAACAACAGCTGCAGTCCTCATGCAAGAGGAAAGAGTAGTAGCCTATGATTCCAAGAAGTTGAACGACGCTGAACAGTGCTACCCAACGCATGATTAGGAGCTCCTAGCTATAGTAAGAGCTTTAAGAATTTGGAGGCATTATCTATTGGGAAGAAGATTCCAGCTAGATACGGATCATCAAAGGCTTCAATACATATTTACACAACCATTCCTCGATTTGAGGCAAAGGAGATGGATGGAATTCCTAGAAGAATATGACTTCGAGATAAGTTATAAGCCAGGAAAGCTCAATGTCGTTGCGGACGCCCTTTCTAGGAAGCCTTTGGCAACAAGAATTCATTGTAATGCCATATCAACACTCGTAAGCAGATCGAATAAACATTGCCAACGGACCTCGACTTCAAGGAAGTGTGGGCAAGTCTTTGCAAGGAGGCCAGAACCGACAAGGAAAGGGAGATGTTCAGGCACTACAAGAAGGAGGAAAACTTGCTATACCATAAAAACAAATTGTGTGTACCAAAATCTTCACAAGTTAGGAAGTTAATCTTGAATGATACACACAATAGTCCCATAGCAGGGCATGCAGGGTTCATGAAGACGTACTTCAAAATTAGAAGCCGTTACTACTGGCCCGGCATGAAGAAGGAAATAGCAAGGTATATTCGAGAGTGCCAGATATGCCAGCAGACAAAGGCGGAACAGCTACGAATTCCAGGTGCTTTGGAGCCATTGCCCGTGCCAAACGCTAAGTGGGAGGTAATAAGTATGGACTTTATTACAGGACTGCCTTGATGGTGGTAGTAGATAAGTTGTCAAAGATGGCACACTTTGTGCCATGCAGGACAACAGATACGGCTCTAGATACGACCAATCTATTTGTTAAGGAAATTTTCAGACTCCATGGTATGCCAAGGGAGATAATTTCAGATAGGGACTCCAAGTTCATGAGTGCCTTTTGGCAGGACCTATTCACCACCATCCAGACGAAGCTCTCAATGAGCACGGCATATCATCCTTAAACAGACGGTCAGACGGAGAGGACAAACAGGATCATCGAAGATATGTTAAGAAGTTATGTATGGAACAAGCAATCTAAGTGGGATGATTTCATCCACTTGATAGAGTTCGCATACAACAGCACCAAGCAGGAGTCGTCGCAGATGAGTCCTTTTATGGTCAATTACGGGTATCAGTGTCTTACCCCGGATACTTGGCACAATCCTGTGTCCAAGGTAGAGGTCTCCCAGCAGATGCTTTCAGAGATGCAAGATTTGGTGGAGGAGGTGAGAGGATATCTCCTAGCAGCAAGAAGCAGGCAGAAAAGCATAGCCGATAAGCATAGGACAGTAAGAGAATTTAAGTTGGGAGACAAAGTATGGTTGAAGATCAAGGTGAAGCAGGCCAAGCTCCGCATCGGCAATTGCAAGAAGCTTGCTCCAAGATGGGCTGGTCCTTTCGAGATAATCAAAAGAGTAGGTACCCAATCCTACAAATTGGAACTCCCAGCTCATTTAAAAATCCATAACGTTTTCCACGTAAGTCTCCTAAAGAGGCACACCCCTAATCCGGAGGAAGTATTGGAGACTAACGAGTTATTGGAAATGACGGACGAGCACCTTGAAATCGTCCCGGAAGTCCTCCTTAACAGATCTTATAAGAAGACAAGAAGGTCAAAATTTCTCCAATACCTTGTAAAGTGGAAGCACTTACCAGTGGAAGACGCTACGTGGGTACTTGAAACAGATCTTGAAAACGGTACCCGAGTTCATGGAGCAATGCAAAGGTCAGCTCATCACCGAAATGTCGACATCGACACCCAAGAAATCGGCTCAGGTATGTCGATTTGTGTTTAGATTAATTGTGTTAAGATTAATCTACGCATGCAGCCTATGCTAGGTATGGGTTGCATGCGTTGTTACCGATGATGAGACCACTACGGTGATCTCTAGGACGTGGTGTAATGTCATTGTAGGCATGACCGCGGTTCCGCTTGGATGAGTGGAAGGTAGATTAGAAGGTCTACTGCCCCCCGCGAAGTAGACCGCTTCGAGAGATAAGAGGTCATGCGAAATGCATCATAGGAAAAGCACCTCTAGTCAATGCCTACGGGGAGGGCCCTTCCGCCCATATACTGGGGAAGGACCTATCTTCCACGTGGTGCAACTACAGGTGTAGGCATGAGTGGCATATAGGCATGATAGGGGTCTCTCCCACGACCATGATGGAAGAAACATAATCTTCCTATCTTGGGAGATATGTCTTGCATCCATATAATTGTATTTAATGGGTGGTTCCCTTACAACCAACCCTCATAATAATTAAACACGTTTTCTTTTAGTGTTGAACCCCGCATGCCAATAGAGGATCGGCGGCGGGGAGGATGGCACTCTGAGGACTTCGCAATACATAATTTTGCTATAATGTGTTGTGAGGAGGCGACAACAAGCTTTAATTAGAAAGTTTTGAACTATAATTGATGATAATGTCGTAAAGTTTTGTGAATAATAGATGTTGAAGCAGAGGACGTAAGATCTCACAATAATATGATCTTATTATAATTGAAATATAACCTTGACGTAATAATATCGTGTATCTTTCCATATTATATGTGATTGCGAGGAGATCACGGGTTCCCAAGGTGGGGGAGGCAGCGTGATCTTGAGGACAACATCAAGTCAAGGTGGGGAGAATGTGACATTCCAGCATGATATATGCTCCTAATACGTATATTATACTACCACGTCACACGTACATGTCATAGATGACATGTACTTGAGAGTCGAAGAACGTTGCACCTAGGGACCAAGAGGCACCTAGGGGGGCAACCTCGAATGTTGTGCATGTTAATAAAACATACACAACAAAACCCCCTTGAACCCCATTTTCCAAATGGCATGAACCCATTTGGCCAAAGGTTAACCTAACCTAAAAAGGGTCTATATAAGGGCTAAAACCCTAAACCCTAACTCTCTTTTCAATTTCGCATTTAGGGTTTTCTAGAGCTTCTTTCCCATCCTCGCATTTAGGGTTCTCTTGGGCCATTTCGGCCAAGCGGGGACTCAATCCGCATTCTTTGAGCTCAGAAAGCGGTTTGCCCAACAGTCTGGGTTCGCAGCCATCTTCAACAAGATCAAGATCATGGACACCTTCTAAGGATCAGCGGCGGGTCAAGGAGCAGGTATCTAGTTGTTCTGTTGTGCAAATCCGTCTTTGGGCATGGCAATAGGCCGATTTGGTGTGTTAGATTCACTCTAGAAGCCTTATAGATCCGAGGTCATAAGCCCTAACTAAGGAATCTAACTCTGTTGTGTAGATAGATTGATTTGATGATATTCTCTATTTCAGTTCCATGATGTTGGATGTATTTCGTTCTGTGACTTCCATGTCTTGGGAAAGGGGGGTAGAGACTTAAAGCTGTGTAGCATATGATCCTAGTTAGCACCAGTAGTTCCCAATTACATGCGGCCCGTGCACAGAAGCCCGCCTGGTTGTGGGTGGAGGGATCCGACCGGCTGACAAGGAAGAACATGTCCCTACATAGATTGACCCCTCTGGTGTGTAAGGCCTACCGGGGGTCTCTGCGGGCTAGGCTTAATGGCTTGTCACTGCGTGTGGGCAAGGCATGGGCTCGACACTCGTGGGGTGATGCATCACCTTCTAGTGAGTTGAAGTCAAATAAGAGCAGTGGCTCTCTAGCCGCCTGTGGAGGGCATGGTTGCTTCTGGAGGGGAGGAGACTTCCCTCCTGCCTCATCGGGGCTGGGGAGATGCAACCCAGTAGTAGTAGCCCCCCTGGCTATTCACCCGGCAGGCTACAGTTAGGTCCCAAAGCTCTTCAACCTACTCTGCAACGTGTGTACGGGAGGGGCGGATGGTGTGGACTACCCTAAGCCATGTTCTATGCCAGCCAAATCCATTGCCATGAATTCTGTCTGCAATGACCCCTGGAGGCCCAAGCCGTCAGTCATCCCCCTTGAGTCTGAGCCTTGGGTAGGATTCCCCCTTTCAGTTATTGTTTATGTTGATGTTGTTATCTCTTGTAATGTTGACGCTATATCCACCCTACGAGGTGGTTGTATTTATGTATACTGTTAGTTTGTGCTCATATTTGTTTATTCAAGGCTCCAGCGGAATAGGAATTAGACCGATGGAAGACGGGTGAATGACACATCCACTCTTCCCCTGCTGGCTCATCCCACTGGGAGTGGAGTCAGGTGGATGGCCCCTGTCAGTGCAGCTGCCAGGGGGAAGGCTCCTCCTTCAGATACAATGTGTACATCGTATAGGGAGTAGGGGACGTCACATTGATGGAAGGTGTTAGGCCATTGAAATGGTTCTTGCAACTGTCTTAGGGTAGAAGCATGAAAGGGTGATTGAATTTTTTTGTATATTGATGTAAAAATTTGAACTGGGTTAAAGTGTTTGTAATGTACATTTTGAATTTTACATGGAGTTGCCTATCATTAATAAAGGCGGTTGACGTACAATATTCTCCATAATTATACCAAATCCTCCCGAAATCTTGTACTAGCTTCTCTATCAATAAAATCTAAATATCTTGCCTGCGAAAAAAAAAAAAAAAACTTTGGCGCACATTTTGAACTTTCCTCAATCGATCAAACATGGCTCCGGATTCTACCTCAACGAAAACTTGGCCCGAATCGATTATAGCTGCTCCTAAATTGAATGCATTTCAAGAAACAAATGTATCTTGAAGAAATTGAAATCCCTTTCCTTCAGCGATAATACAAATCTGGTTAATAATCGATTTTTGTGCGGGATGTTGTATCCCCTTTCTATGGAGAATGGATCGATGTCTTAAAGCACCGGTTGAAGAAGAAACTATGGAAGAAGGATTGGACTCTCATGCAAGCACCGAGGTCGACGAGGGTTCAGATTTCAATCCTCACATTGATGAAGTTTGAAAAGCTTTCGTTACAAGCGGGCAAAGAAAATCGAAACGAGGGTTTGTAGGGGTGGATGCGTGACAAAGCCAATTAGAAGAAAGGTGAATGCTACGTAAAATCTCATAATGAATGAGGTATCTAATTTGACTCCAAAACAAAGAAAGTATATTTGCAAAAGAAGATTATTGCAGGACAAAAGATTGCAATTCCTATTTGAGCCGATCATTGGAAGGCCTCAAGAGGCTATCGTGGAAACAGATCTGGTAAAAAGAATTTAAAGGATGGCCTCCAAGCGTCAAAAATGCAAATAGCAATGACCGGACTTCTAACGCAAAGCATTACATACTATCTATGGTGGTTGGAGAGGAAGGAGAATTACAGAGAAGACTTCACTAGCGACTAAGTTCTTGAAAATACATCCTAGAAATATGAAACTAGCGGTGGAGAGAAGGGAAAAGAATGTCACTAGGTGGAACAAATGCGTGTGGGCATTAGCGGTCGAAATCCAAGAACAAATACGATAGATCGGGCTATGAAGGATATGGTTGCTTTCGGTTTTGGTTAGATAACTCAAAGGTTTCACCAAAAATTAGAGATGTCATGAAGAAGAGGACACAACCAATTCAATATATTGACATTACACGTGCAGTATGGTAATTCATGTGCATCTTGTTTTTGAGAATAAAGATGTTTTTTATTTTGTAATACTGATGTAAAGTTTGTAGATTTCTTTACTTTTTGGCGTAATAAAGATGTCTTTTATTTTGTAACACCGATGTAAAGTTTGTAGCATTTCTTTACTTTTGAATGTAATGTAGATGCAA
This sequence comes from Isoetes taiwanensis, assembly GCA_021234155.1. Taxonomy (NCBI): domain Eukaryota; kingdom Viridiplantae; phylum Streptophyta; class Lycopodiopsida; order Isoetales; family Isoetaceae; genus Isoetes; species Isoetes taiwanensis. The sequence continues at coordinate 1,960,750 of JAJEKV010000069.1, forward strand.
ATCGCCCCTAGTTGTTCTACATGGAAATGTCAAATTATTTCATGGCAACACGTATGTATATTTGTTTACATGTATATTCGGATGTATATTTGTTTACATGTATATTACGGATGTATTGTAGATGTAGGCGATAACTAAGAAGAAATTAGTGTGGAGATGTATTAATTGTCAAAAAATTATGTGACTTCATAGTAAATGAAATAAAATTCATGTCGAGAATGTACATGTATGTGTGGGAGTTTAGGGTCTTGAATATGTAAAAGATTTGTATGTAATGTAATGTAATGTAATGTAATGAGGTGACTAATTTTATTTCAAATCGTAATTTTACAGTCAATTATTCCGAATTTTTGTGGATCGTTCCGATATCGAGAGGTTCTGATTGGGCTTAGGCAATCTGAATACTTAAAACCTTCTTGCATTAGAAAGCTAAAGGAAAGAAACACATGTTGTTGGCGTGAAACATGAGCAATCGGTCTGTACAAGCGTGCATTTAATTTGATGAGGTCAAGACTCCATGAAAATTGTTAGTGCAATTGTGGTGTGTGCGCATCCGAAGCTCATCTTTGAATATGTCAAGCCAAGGACAAGACATTTGATAATGTTAGCACATTTTGGAGGGCTATGGTATGTGACGAGCAGCGGGCAACGAAAGAGTGGCATAAGCTACAATGTATCAAATCAGTTTGTGGAAATTGTGGGAAACAATTAATTGAGTTGTGTCCAAGAGAATACAAGGGAGCAGATTGATCAAACGCTTGATTGGCAAGTCTATGGTTACGTTAATGAGCCCTCAAGAAAGGAACTTCACGAAGACTAAAGCTAATTGACAAGAAAGGCAGCTCGATGTAATATGTTGGATAACATGTTTGATCATATATCAAGTTTGTATATCATAACTTTGTGGCACATTGGCAGAAAGCAAACAATTCAAGGAATCCATGAAGAGTCTTCGTGGATGATACCGTATTATTATCGGTTGTTGATTTCTGGAGAATTATACTTTGAAACCATTCAACGAGATTCAAGCACAACATTGGTACAATGAACAAATCAGCATATTGGTCCACATCAATGATGTTCAAGGTACAGGGTAAAATGAGGAAATGTGTGCACTTCTTTATTTCAGATGACAAAACACATGATACTCACTTTGTACAAAAAGCATTCAAGATGCACCTCAATTGGTGAAAGAAAATGGTGCTGGGTCATATGAAATACCACTTAGTTTGGTCCGACGGTAAAAGTGTGCAAATTCAAGTCGAGAAAAGCTTTCTATCATGTAACTAGGGTATCATCAATAGCATAAGATCGAATGCACCGGAACAAGACATGGGAAGGGCACACATGATGGAGAAGGAGCCATAGCCAAACTATGGCTCGAGGCGATTAAAAAGAAAAAAGGATGGGAAAGTGATAAAAATGCAAAACCGCATGTGAGGTTCTTGAAGAGAAAATTTCTGATGTGGAAAGGGTATTTTGGAAGGTGTCCGACATTGACCGTTCCCAAAAGATTTGATGTGCTCCCAAGGAAAGGGGTGCAATCTCTTCATTAAGTATCATCCATAGATCCAAATGTCTTTCATGTTTTTTGTAAGGCATGCATCAATTTTGATTGGCCCCCTTGTGAGAATGCTGATCATTGTGGCGGTGGGAGTTGAGAAAACTAGAGCCTACAAACGGGGACAATGTTGAAGAAGATGGGTGCGAAGGCGAGGACTTGTGGGCAAATGGCGTGGACAATGTGGATGAGACAAAGGTCGGGTTGGAGATTATTTTGCATCATTCACATCCCCGACAATTATGAAAGGGTCCCTTATTATCTCATCCAAAGGTACGTAAGTGAAACATGCCCTCAAGAAGACACCAAGGATGACTATGGAAATGAATTTTATTGTGGTAATGAAGTTATAGTGGTAACTACTTTGAATTGATTCCCCGGTTGCCATCAAAAGTTGCCATTTAAGGAAAGAAAGTTCTTGTCCATCCCGAAATCGATGGTGGGGTGAGATTTCCATTGGAGCCAGTCAAACATAAGATTAAAGGTACATCTTATGCATATGAACTGACTAACTATTGGCATGAAATGTTGCTGGGAAATTTGCCAGAGATTGTAGAATCTCTGTAATACGTTAACCTGTTGTTGAAGTAACTTTTCTATGCACTAAGGCATGGACTTGCAAACTGAATGTAATCAGAATGTGAACCAGATTAAAACACAAACATTAATATATTGTTTATATAGTTCCAAGACTGTTATACTTAGTGTATCGAGTGGGTGTATTCGTTGCGGGTGATCGAGTGGGTGCATGAGGCTTACCTCGACGAGGAGCGACTCCTCGAAATGAAGATGTATGCCATGGAGGACGACCTTCATATAGAGCTGAAGATGGCCTGAAGATCAAGCCTTGTTTTTTGTAATCCCTGGTTTCAATTTTTTTGGTAATAGTCCTTGTGACTATTCTTTGTAAAGCTTTCTAAAAGCAATAGTCCTTGTGACTCCATTTTTTGTAAAGCTTTTTCATTAATGACAGAACTCCTCTTCTCTACAGCTGTTGTGACTATTTTTTTTGCTTTAACTGTTCTCTGAGTTTCCACTGTTCTTTTAGTTAACTGAACTATTTCTATCCTTTTCTGTATAGATATAAGAAACATGTTTGGTACTTAGTTTGCAACTCAAGTTTTTGGTGCAACTCAAGTTAATGACAGTTTTTGTCATTAATTATAAAATGCAAAGTACAATTACTGAAATAGTATACCAAAACAAACATTAAAGGCAACAAGGAATTTCAAGGTGCGTAATTTATGATCTGCACACACTAACAAAATATGGTAACCGGCAGCCAATAGGAAAATATGTTCGTAGTATTTTTCTTTAAATGCATCTTGAAGCATCTCGCCAAAAATTTCTGGATGTTGGTCCGTAAACCCTCTTTGAACAATACCATCCGCATGAAATGAACACTAAACCAGGGGGTGTGTATACCACACCATACCATGCCCCACACTATCATATTCACCGAAAGCGAGCACATCCCACCACACACCACACCATTCACCACACACCACACTATTCACCACACACCATACACCATAGACCATAACACCAACTATCATATTCACCCGAACGAGCACATCCCACCACACACCACACCATTCACCACACACCCCACCACACACCCCACCACACACCACACCATTCACCACACACCATACACCATAGACCATACACCAACTATCATATTCACTGTAATCTAGCACATCCCACCACACACCACACCATTCACCACACTCCCCACCACACCACACCATTCACCACACACCATACACTAGTGGTGGTGTGGTGGTATGATGTGGTGTGGTGGAGTGGGGGGGTGTGGTGGTGTGGTGTTGTGGATTGTGGTGTGGTGTTGTGGGGTGTGGTGTGGTACAAGGTCACAAAATATATCGGTCGAAAACAATCAAGTAACCTGCTTTGATTGACAAAAAGGGTACAAGGCTTCTTTAAATCCAGAAATCTTTTTCTTCAAAAAAAAAAAAAACTTACATAGTCATAAAGTATACTATCGGTAGTATACTATTCAAAGATAGTGTCATTTACACATTCCTTATGATAGAAAATGTGAACACAAATGTGAACAAAAGATATATATAAGCTGTTACATAGTTCATCTTGCAAAATCGATACTCGGACTCATGATCAGCTTCGAAATCGGAGGGACTGGCGGGTCGATACGTTCTTTCTGGATTGGCATCACAATGCATGACCAAAGCATCTATTAGAAATTGTCGTCGGATGTGGCGTATTCATGAGAGAACCATTTAGATGTAATCTGTGACATCCATAAATAAGGTTAGAAATATTTAAAGGAACATGAGATCAAGACATACAAGGGAAGGCATACAACTTACTTCCATATCTCTACGAGACAAGAGCTTCAACATATTTGTGCATAAATCCCATCACATACAACCCACATGATGTTAAATCGAGACTCTTTGTGGCACCTCTACTTGCTGAATCCGATTAACATTATTTCTCTTCATGAAATCGGCCTCTAGATACTTGACCGATCGATGTGGTTAACATTTGTGTGTGCTGCCTACATATCACGAAATTTAGCGGACCAAATTAGCGAAGAAAAGCAAAGCAACAACTTAAAGTATTACATACCCTTTGATTGCTTTCTCGTTAGTCACATAACCCAGTAAGAGGATTCAAGGCGGAATTCACATTGCGGTAGGATCTTGAATCGATGGTGCGAAGCGAAAAACAGCCCGACACAAAATGGTCATTCTCAAGGATAGGTGCAAGGATATGATGGCATTTAGCTACCACAATCCCCTTCATCCCTCGATTTCACTATTTCAATGACATTCGGTGATCCTTCACCGATTCACCCTTTCTTTTTCTTTCTGGTAGCTTCGCTAAACCTTATATAGTTGTAAACGGGATAAAAAAGATTTTTGCTCTTCCACTTTCGAAAAGGCAATGTCTCATACAAGCACTGGATTAGATTAAGATTAATATTAGAGACAAGGAATAGCAACAAATACTGACTCCGTTACAACCCAAAGATTACACGCCATAAAGATCCACTAAGCGCTACTCATTTTAGAGTTAGTTGCACATAAAATTGCTATGTCGATGCAACCACTTTCATTTCAGCCGTGGACAGTTCTTAAATGGCGTGAATGGCGTGAATTCCATAAGTTTATCCTTGTCATCATTTCATTTTGTCGATCCAAGATGTTAGTGTCATATTAACAATTGATCCATGACAATAAAGCATAAATTGATACCTTCCAATCTCTGTTTCCGATGGTTTAGACCTCAAAAAACGAGTAGAATATAATAAGCTATTTGAAGTATAAGTAAGTCAATGTTAGTGTCATATTAACAATTGATCCATAACAATAAAGCATAAATTGATACCTTCCAATCTCGCTTCCAAAGGTTTAGACCTCAAAAAAACGCGAGTAAAATATAATAAGCTACTTGAAGTATAAATAAGTCAATGTAAGCTAGCAATTACCGCTTTTGGTACGATGTCCCCGCTTCGGTTTGCACTCTCTTTTTCCACCGTTTTGGCATCAGCTTTGACCATAAATTTAGTCGCTGCCTTGGCTGCAATCTCCAAGGCTTCTTCAATATCATCTAGCTCCTTTGAATCGTCGCAAAGTCTCGAAGACAAGAAAGTGCTTCATTCTAATGTTTTGAAAGCAAGACAAAAAAGAAACACGCACTGAAAAGAACAAGCCTTTTCCTCAACTTGAACTTCAACACAGCCTTCATGATCAACAAGCTCAATGTCATCACCAACATCTTCGCAATTTTATCTGTAAACATGTCAACGTAAGTTTCAAAATACAAAAAAAAAAAAAAAATAGAAACCCCGAAAAGGAGAGAGAATTACTTTAAGGGCTTTCGCCTAGTTGCTCAATAATAGCGGCTTCGGCTTCAATGTGGGATCTCTTTTTGGAAAACAACCTCTGCCGCAAAAATATTGAACATTAGTGAACTCTAACTACAACAGATGCAATCTTAATGTAATCAGAATGTAATCACCCTACCTTCCACATACCCCTCTGTCTCCAAATCCCGCACTGATTGCTTATGAGTTGTTGCAATTCTCAAAGGTGATGTAGATGTGGATGGACTTCCAACATCGATAGCGCTAAAGATCTTTTGTGCCAAAGCATAGTGCACGAAACATGAATTGTTTAGTTTACCTGCAGCTTTACTTCTTCCTTTCTTGATACTACCCGATGTCCGCATTGACACAATTGGGTGTCAATAAGAAATGTAAAACACTTGATTCAAAATCAAGGGAGATGTAGAGTAGATAGAAGCAAAATCAAAGAAAAACAATCGATGCAAATCAAAAATGAACAAATGTTAATTACATGCAAGTAGGTTTTTACTACAGGGCAAACTTTTCTCACGATAATGTAAGACAAAATAGAAGTACATTAGTGTACATAGCTATCACAATGTAAAGGAAAACCAAATACTAAATTCAAATGCATTTGAGAACAAAATATTTTATCAATACACCCTATCAAATACATCATTCAAAGATTGAATGTAAAGGAAAGTCAAATACCAAATTCATATGCATTTTTGATCACATGTAAATGCAAAGTACAAATCAATGCAATACACCCTATTAATACACCACTGTAAGGAATTCCGCAAAAAGCACTTCATGGCACATGTAAATGTAAAGTACGTAAGGCAAATACATTTCCTCTTTACAAAAAAAGACAAAACCACGCCAAATCAAATGTTAATACAAATTATGTACATGATGGAAACTAACTACATCTAAGTACACTCAAAACTAATTATGTAATCAAAATAGAAATAGATGTACCTTCGAAGGGATTCCCTAAAGTTGTCGCAGTCCTCTGACCATGAACAATCATGTACACATGTATTCGCCATTGAAACCCCTCAATATAAGACAAAATATAATATGTATGACCACAAAGTGGAGATATTACCATGGTCGAAGTCAAGGCAATCATTGTAAATCTTTTAAATAAGTATTGCTTATATGTGAGAATGAAGCTCCGGCTTCTTTGCGTATGGGATCGGTCTGCAGCCTATCGGTCCGATCTTTAAATGCTTAGTCATCTCCTTTATTCTATTCTCACGCTTTGGAATTAACTTCCAAATCCTTGCTGATTTTTTCAATGGCGCCTTTCTAATTCTTGCAAATCGGCCCTTTAAACAATCAATGGGAATCATTAGAGTATCTAAGTCAGCAATATAACTTGATTTCTCCTCCTCTAAATGGGATGCCAAAGCCATTTGCACATCGGGCTATTTCCCCGCTTGCTTTTAAACTCGCCATAATTCTGAATCGCCACATATTTTTGCATCTTTACTCGCAAGTCTTGTCAAGAAGCTCTTATCACTGTCATGCTTCAAATAAATCAATTTCCATTGTTTTCCTTTTTCTTTTAAAATTCATCAAGCATGGAGGCAGAATCTAATGCTCTTGTTTCCCTCCACCTTTTCATCATTTCCAACTGCTGCCCCAATTCTACCTGAGGCATACATTTAATAGCTTTAACATTGGAAGACTTTACTGTAGCTAATTCTGTCAGGTCAGATTCTTTTTAAGAGCCTTTTGAATGAAGACTTGCACTTGCTTTCACCTCATCCCAATCAATGCTTACTCCTTTGTAATGAAGTGCATATGCTCGGGCAAAATACAATGGAATGTGGTGATTTGCAATGTCCCTCCTACAAAAAACGTGCTCATACACAGAAAAAAAATCTGCCATCCAACCAGGCTTAATCCCGGGGGTGTTAGATCTATATATATAGATACGCCATGTGCGTTACTAAGGTCCAAGAAAACCCCTTAGTATACGTAAGTTCTCTAAAAAAACCCCATCCCATACGTTCTAATGCTTCTAAATTTCCTCTATCCCATATCATATATATACTGCTCGTTTTTTATGATATCGATGACCCTTCCCATATAAATACAAATTCCACTTAGCACATGATATACCCCTTATCGAATAAATACTACAAACAATTCGAAAATATATTCAAAAAAGGTAGGAAGTTAAGAACAATTGTTTAGAATGAGTATGTCTGAAAAGGTTTTCATAATGCTAAGTTCACAATATAACATAGAATTATTTTTGGACAAATTAGCAATCTCGTAGTACAATATGCCATCACTTGATATGTCTTTGTAATAGAGCAACCTGAAATGCCTTAGATATACATACATCTAAGTCAATTTCAAATGAATAAAGCAATATGAAAACAATTCGAGAAATCAAAACTTACATCTTATATAGTGGAGTGCATAGTGCAGCTCTATCCAACCTTTTGCTTCCCTTTCATCTCTACAAGATAAAGGAAATAGTCAACAAGTGAATGTACTTAATCAAACATGTAAAACACATACCAGTTAATGTTGTGCCATTCACAAACTTATCAAGCTGGAACCTATCATTTACATCCAACTTATATTTATTTGTGCTTGGATCATATGTCAAAGATACAAGTGCAATGATGGATTCAAGTTCTATAACTTGATTATCAGTCAAGTCATAAGTGAACCATGTGCATCCCACCTTCAAGTTTTCATGTTGAGCATACCAAGCAAGGTTAAAATGTACATTATATGTTGGTCTGTTGCTCAAATCAATAGGTTCTCTACTCTCTCTCCATGTATTACCCATCTTTCTTCTCATGCTCAACACTCTCCCTATGTACCAACACTTCTGTAGACTCTTGCTTGCACATGGTTGCTTTCCCTTTCTAACAGAATGTTTTCCTTTCTTCTTACTCACATCTTCTTCAGGATCTATATCAAAGAGCACGGCACAATCTGAGCCAATTCCTATGGATGTCACTGCATTTATTTTCTTTTTGGATGAAATCAAATAGGTCTGACTTTTCACCCTCGTTAATCTATCCTTAGAGAGCCAAGGATTACAATTCAATTGGCTCACCAAAGTGGATTTACAAATCTGTTTTCCATCTATATTCACCATATAATCGATCTTCATATCATTAGGGAACTCTGTCTCATCTAACATCTCATCAAACACATGCCTTAGCTCTGATTTTGCAACCACCTCTTCATTCTCTACATTGTCATCATGGTCATCTCCAAGTTCTATACTTGTATCTACAATATCTGTCTCATCCCCTATATGGTTGCTTTCTAATTGCGTGTAATAATCGGGATTGAAGTAATCCTCATATATCCAAGGCATGTCCCACCAATTTCGTCCACCCTTTTTGTTGCATAAAATTCCAATTGAACTGCATAAGTTTTGAGCAACTACTAATCCTTCCTTTAAAGCATCCACTAGCTTGGAATTTGTGCTTATAAGCTCATAATTAGAGAGATCACATCCTATTTCCTTTCCATCGATGTCAACTTTCTTTTCTAGCTCTCGCCATATATGTTCCTCGCTTTGCATGTGCCTTTGGAAAAGTAACTCGACAAGCTTTGAAATTCAGCTACACGATTCAATGCACTTGAACTCTCTAACAAATCTGCTCCACTATAACACCTTTCATTTCTCACCATACCTCCAATTTTGGAGAAGAAATTCTCACAAACATCGAGCACATAGATTCTAATGGTACAAAGAAGATGCGAACAATTGTCTCTAAAAAGATAATCAATAGCACAACATAGTGGCACGAGATCCTAATGTCCATAAAAGTTTGCTGACTAATAAAATTCTTTTGATAAACAAGTTGATCATGATCTATTAGCCACAACCTCCATAACCTATTACATATATGCATTCATATTAATTAGCCATGTCGTCTTTCTTAAAAGGAACATGGAAAATGCTAAATACATGTTCAAAAATACCAAGAAAAAAGAAACAAGAAGGCGGCTTTTAACTCGATCACGCAAAACCCATTGTAGGTGATAGAAAGATGTCAATATATAATGCCACCATCGAAAGATATATTTCGGGTGAAAGCATGCTAGGGTGTACCATCTAAATTACTTTTTAGGAGGGTTCTCATTGGTGGAACTTGCCATTCAAAAACAATAAGTTTGAGAGTTGATTGATTCATTTTAGTTTTAATGGTAGACACATTTGCCATGTTATTGACCTCAATTCAATTTTTTTATTGATTTTAGTGGAAAGAAACATGAAAGTACCGCCCGTTGTAGGTACTGCTTTGAGGGTTCCAAAGTACCAATGCTTTAACCCTTCGTACCTAGGGTTCTCCTTTCTTTCTACATTTGCATTCAACTCTCTCAACCCATGTTTAACCTAACCCATGTTCAATTATCAAAAACATGCCAGACGTCATTTAAAGTAACAAGGTCATTTCCAAGGTAGAGTCTCCTTGATGCATTATCCATATCTCGCCATATATGTTCCTGTTTACCATCCTGTTGTCTTAAAACCCTCATGTGAAAATCTTTTTCCTTGGGTATAGAAGCACAAAATGAGCACTGCAAATTATCAAAACACTTTCCATCTTTTGAAATCCTTGTACACTTAATATGCCTAAATGTCCCTTTTATTTCAATCATATCTCCTCTGTATTCAAGCCTGCCCTCCAACTTAGGCTCACAGTACCATTGATTTCCAGCTTTGGATTCGTCCAAGAATGGTCTTAAATCCAGTGATGACTTTAAGGTGTGAAACTTCGTAAAGTTGCTATATTTTACCATTTTTTAAAATCTGGATTCGATGGTTTACTAGGATGCGTACACTAAAGAACTTCATGAAATCGCCAAAATTTGATAATATTGCATCCCAATTATAGTAAATTCGCCAAATTAATGGACATTTTATAGTAAAAACCTCAATTTTATGGCAAAACATCCAATTCTACTAAATTTGTTTCTATAAAAATGTTGGAAAAATAGGAAACAATCGCCACCATTTCTATAGTTTAGAAGCAGCTAGAGGATGATAAAGTCATCACTGCTTAAATCTCTCACACTATTGCCATAACGATATTTCATTTGATAGAATCCCCAACATAGACATGTTAAATAAGGTGACTCTGAAAACATAAAGTAAGCTACCATTCTAAAATGTCATCATAAACTTGCAATACATTTTAGAACATTGCAAAATGATTGTGGACTTACGAGTTGTTGAAGTTGATGCTACGTTGTTTGTTTCCGATGGAGCACCTGCATGTTATTTCACACTATTAGATAAAGCATAATCACGTACTTCAATCATAGGGGAGTTGCACAAGTCAGCAAGAAGATATTATGTTTTGTTATTTGAGCTAGCATTCATGTTTATTAAATATGAAATACTTTGCATTTCTGAGACCCTTGGTAGACCACGGTCGGGTTTTGATATAATATATGATATGAGCATTTTCACGAAGACCATTGCTAAAACCCTACATCTAGCTATAGAATTTTATAAGCATTTGGGCTTTTAAGCATTTCATCCCCAAGTTAAACATTTGGGCCAAGCAAAGTCGCGTGAAGATTGAGCGTGCTTGGATAAGTTGATAGCTTGCACCGAAGCTTCGTCATTTTACCAGACACTGTGCTACACAAAGATGCATAACGGGTGCTTCAGTAGCTAACACAAAGCGTCTATTACAGTGAAAAATTCTACTGTGTAAATCAGGCATAATTTCACAATAACGAGTTTGTTTGCTAATTGGAATTTCTGATAAGAAAATCAGCCACAACATAAACCACAATCTGAACCATGTTTATGCATAATTTATAACTGAGAAGCACATGAATCGGTTTTGCATCTTACAGCATGAACAATATGTTAATAAATAAATTCAGAAGCCTACAGTTAAATACAACATGTTAATGCATACAACTTCTTCATGAATATTCAACTAAATTTGTTCAAATCGCCGCATAATGGTGGACAATTAATACCTCGTGTAATGAAAGAAAATAGGCTTTGTTGCTTTGGGTCCGGCTTGATCCTTTTTTGGACGACCACCAACATTATTTCCTTCCTTCCGTTTTGTCTTTTCCTCAAGGGCCATCACACTTCTGACGTGCCTGGCTGACTTGATATGCTCCTTCAAATTGAAACCAAGATCACCAGCACGTGGAAACAATGCCAAAGTCTTTAAGCATACACGCAAAATTATATTTATGTCGCCGATTTGCATAACCATTTACCGTTGCTTTGTAGAGCTCAAATGGAACACCGGTTTCCTCAATAAACTTAGCTACTTCTAGTGACGCATAAATCTACCTCAGCCTTTATTCTTTTCTCGAAAGTGTTATCAGCTCCAAGACTTTCTCGAACAAATAGCGCCTTCTATGCTTTTGGTGCTTACGCTCATAATTCTCAACATGAGATCTAGTCTTACAATGATGTTTCACAAAATTATATATTGTGTCATGATTACCTCTCCCATACCGCATATCGCATTCTATGCACCAAACATAGAATTTGGCCCGCCATTCACATCGCCGGACATAATCTCACAACGGTCTTTTTCTACCATGATTCCAATAGTCGGCAGTCATCTTTTGAGTCAAATCCCTTTGCCATTTAGTAACCCTTTGTGCCTTCCTCGCCATCTTGCTTTGTAATCTACTCTCAACATTGACACGAGCACTAGTAGCATCACCCACCTCATTTATTTCCTCTACACCGCCTCCATCTCTTCCATCCTTGACCTCTATTATGTCTCGATTTTTACGCTTTGGGCTGGTGTAAAACAGAGGCTCATCTATTGTTAACTTAACCTTTTCTCCATCCGACAATCCACGAATTTGACATGTACTTCGGCCCACATCAAAATGTACTTGTTTTTGCTTTGGCGATAATTGCAATCCTCTATCGCCAAGAAAAACCCAACTACGATCTTGAAGCAGTGCAGCTCATCAATTTCAATCTCATGCCGCAACTCTGCATATGTTGCTCCTTCAATGTATCTTCACAAATCCAACTTCCACGCTTGTCCCTCCACTTGCCAAATAAATAGACACGCCTTGTCGTGGCACCCTAGTTATAATGAGTTTAAAATTAATAGGTCACAAGTTTATGTAATCAAGTAGTATTGACAAAGGTCGATCATACCTCTCTACTCCTGATGGTGCTCATGTCATCTATAGACAACCCCATTGATTCAAAAGAGCGAGGTGCCTCGCATGCATTGCATAATCATTGATAAGCATTTTCACCGGAAGCATGAAGGTTCTCATATTACAAAATATAGCAGAAAGTACCACGAGTAACCCATAATCCTCAGCCCATAATCTTCTTTACACACACAAGTTTCAGCCTTGAAATAACTACATTATATCAAATTCACGTCACCTATCTTTATTATGTACCATCCGCACACCATAGCTTAGAGGCTGATTTAACTTTGCTAGTTGTAGTTGATACCTTGATTGAGGATCTGTAACTGACCGTGTCGAGCCCCGAGAAGTGATGCACAACAGCTTGAGAATGCTTACAAAAACAAATAGATAGAAATGTAGATATTGTTGCTAATGCCGGAGCAATTGATCCTTTAGTTTCATTGTTGTCATCCGCTCATCCAACTTCTTTAGAAAAATGCCACAATGGCATAACAACAAAACCGCGCCTCGCAGAAGCCAGAGGAGAATTGTTAATGTTCTAAGAACTAGAAGAGCAGAGGAAAAGGAAAAATGTTTAGCGGCAACACCGCTTAGCTTATCAATTCTAGAAGAAAATAAATCGAAATCCCGGTGCTTCGGTGCCATACCTCTTTTGTATTATAAAGCCATAAGAGCAAGAAAGGATCGATTATGTTGGGAAGTTATGCCGACAAAGATCTTCCTCTAGCAAATTGGGCTGCCTTTGGTTCGCATAATGCCTATTGCACCAACTTTTAGGGCTAAAGACCAAGCGAAAAATAGACAAAGATCGTAAGAGTACCACCGGGTTAGTTCAGACCGATTCGCCATAAAGGTGCGGGCAAAATCCGAGGGACATATCGTGACATGGTCGTGCTCCACTAGGCTCATAATTGCTTCTCTTATCTCACCAAAGGTCGCTTGTCACAATCAAGCTCATGATCCGAAGATGCTGAATCGCTTTATTCAATCTTTTTACTACCTAAGAACAAATTAAGAATTGTTCGAGGTGGAGTTATAAAGCACCAATCGCCCAGCTTAGGCCCTATAATCATGACCCGGCTTAAGTTATTACATAGCGCAGCAACCCATCATTACTAACGACCTACATCTGCATTTTAACCCAAATGCGCACAATAGCTTCACACCATGGAAAATATTCGAATGCATACTTGATAGGAAGAAATTACGATGTTACTATGGCCCGCACGTAATATATTGCAAGATGTTGCATTTTTGCTCATATCGATTAATGTTTTACACCGCCTCTTGTTGCTAACAAGTCAATCTTGTTGAACAAGTGCAATAGAAAATTTAAGTTCTAGAGTCTAGTTGCCCTAAGATAATCACAACCGAATGCATGTGCGATGAACAATAACAAGGGAAAATTAAAAGTTTTCAACTAGTGAAACGATGCTTTTTTGGAAACGCTTGAAACGAATCCTAAATCATGCTTGACTGAAAATCCATTATTGCATTTCCTTCTCTTCACCGCTAAATATGGTCACATGAGACAATACCGGATGCAAGGTGAAGCGGCTTTGATGGCTTCGATCTTCAATCCACTATTAAAAAGTTTGTTCTCCAAGTCGAATCCTAGAAAAGACGATGCACATTACCAACAAATGCCAATTGCAAACTCATGAAAATGCCATTTCGTTACAAAATAGTAATCAAATCAATTGCTAGGAAATGGACTTACCCGATTCGGTGCTATCAAATTTTAAAGAAGGAGAAAGAAACCGTGAAGATATATTGCTCTATATTGTTCCTTTGAAAAATTACGTCAAAATGGAATCTTCGGCCCGCTCCTTCTCGTGATAGAGTAACAAGCCATATCATATCATACTAGAAGGTCCGTCCCGCCATCACCTCCTTGTCGCATGCGAATATGTTTTCAAAATCAACTTAGCTTATTTTATTCTTATGTATACGATACGTATACCATAGAAAAAAACCCCTTGTCAATCACGCACATGCTACATACGATTAATATTAAGTGATACCCCCGGGGGCTTAATCCTGCACTCTTGATAACCCCTAACAAATAGGGCTTCGAAACCCAAACATCCCGCACTATTTGCACTATCCCCGGAAACATGCTATCAAAATTGTTGCTCCTAAGTCGCTCGATGCTTACCTTTGTCAAACTCAAAGGCAAGACCTCCCCGATCTGAAGAAGACCCACTCTTGAGTTTTGGTGGCAGGTTCTAGTGGGAGACCTTGGCATGGGCTTTGGCTGGGTTTGTTGCGAGGAGATTTCCTTGGAGATGTCTTTGTTTCAAGTCAAGCTTGGCCATGATCTCTTCCCCGGTGCTTCAGCTCTCACGAAAATGCAAGCTTTTGGAGGTGGAGGTCGATCTTGGCTATGGAGGTTCGAATATGGATGTCAAGCTTTCGGCTATGGAGGTTCGAATATGGATGTCAAGCTTTCGGCTATGGAGGTTCGAGCGGGAGGAAGGTTGAACAGAGCGCGGGAGGAGAGTTCAAAATTATTTGCCCTATTAATGATTCATTCCAAGAATAATAATTTTTGGGGGGGAGGGATTTCCTTACATTTTGAATTTGTAAATGTAAAATACGGGCACTTTTTTTGCCCACCCTTTCATGCTTCTACCCCTTAGAGCTAGGTTTTGCATAACAATTTTATGTTCAAGAAAGAAATTTCTCCACCACATCCGATCTTCTTCTAAGAAGTACTTAAAGCCTGAGGAAATTCCATTTTTAATGGCTTTTAAGGATGTCACTGGGGTACTTTTCTTCTGCTTGGACTCCTTAGAATTTTTGAGAGGAAGTTGCTCAGCATGTTTTATGAAGCAAGTGTCTGGAATATATTTAAGGAAGTGCAATCCCTCTGGTGGACTCCAGTCCTTAGTTGTGGTGTACTTCTTCCCCTATAAGAAGCTTTGTCCATCCTTCAAGTAAAACCTGATGTGATATTGAAAGGTGAGATCATTCAACTTGTTCACATCTTGTTCTCTGTCTGAACATTGAGAGAAAACAAACTCTCTGAAGTCAGCAGTGTCTTTAAGAAGCTCAATCATTGAAACGAGAGTGTAATAATCTTCAATAATTCGAACTAAAGTAGGAAGAGAAAAAGCCTTCTTCCTTCTAAAGCACGTAAAATCTCTTTGAACATTTGGTCAATCTCGATCATGAGTGTGGCCTACAAGTAAGAATCTGAGCTTCACTTTTCGAAAGATCCCTAGCTCCACTAACATGGCGAATTCAACTAGGGTTGCAACCATGGATTTGGTTGTGGTATATATTTCTAGTTGTGAACTCAACTAGGGTTATAGCCATGGATTTGGTTGTGGTATATATTTCTAGTTGTGAATTCAACTAGGGTTGCAATCATGGATTTGATTGTGGTAGACTTGCCATATAATTCCTTGATCGAGGACGATCAATCCCGGGAAGGGAAGGAATTGATACGGTGGTGTTCGGGGGAGCGGCTCAGGCGCATCACAACCGGAATTAATATTTCAAAAGTTAGTCAATAATTTGTCAAGGGTTGCTTCTCGAATTATGATATTTGGGTCTATATAGGAAGGAAGGAAGGAAGGAAGGAAGGAAGGTTCTTTTATCGTCCGCCGAGGCCAATCGGTCTATGGGACCCAAATTACATGGGTGCAGCAAGCCCATTGCTACCCGGATTAAAAAACCCCCCCTTAGGAGGGAAAAACCGTCGCAACAATAAGCCTGCTGGCAGCTGTACAAATATACATATACACATGAATTCCCTACACCTGGTGGGGGCAGAGAGGTGAGTCCGCAGATCCAAAACCTCTTGGAGGTAGGAGCCAAGGGACCGGTAATCGGACGTATTGAGTAGCTTCGTCGTGGGCACCCAGGTCGCACTAAGAGAATGT
The DNA here is from genome assembly GCA_021234155.1 of Isoetes taiwanensis. Lineage (NCBI taxonomy): Eukaryota > Viridiplantae > Streptophyta > Lycopodiopsida > Isoetales > Isoetaceae > Isoetes > Isoetes taiwanensis. The sequence continues at coordinate 1,977,197 of JAJEKV010000069.1, forward strand.
AGCGAGCCCGACCGACTATAGGCTAGACAAACTCGGAAGGCATGGCTTTCATCCTAACAACCCCGGTAGTTCACCGACAAAGCCTATCTGGGCGGCGTCTCTCAACCCACCGACCTCAAGCCGAAGATGGTGGGCCCTGATTCGAATGGGCCTTGGATGATCCCAAGGCTTCTTCATGGGCAACGAGCGTTGGTAGAGCCAATGGGCCTCGAACGGGGGGGGGTTTATGTGTTGTTTGTAGTGTGCCATCTTTACCGCTTCGAGCATGGTGGTCCCAGGCTTCCCTAGGAAAAAGGCGAGTCTAAGTACCCCTCGGCCTATCCCGGCCGGCGTCTATGTGCACCTTTGAACGCACCTATGTGCGTCTACGTTCAATAGCGCCCGTGCACCGGGCTCTCTTGTCCTTCCAACAAGCCGAGTGGATTCTTGGGCTCATTCGCCCCAGCCAAGCCAAGTGGCCGAGTGTAGCCGCCCATCTTTGGCCACCTTACGGAAGTAAACAATGTGTCTATCGAGGGGGCATGTCGCGGGGGCATGAATCTTGTCTCCTGCAACAAGATCTGATATGGAACCTGGACTTGACCCCAAGTGCCAGCGTCAAAATGCCTTCGGACCTGCTCTAAAGTCGTTCCAAGTTAAGCCAAAGACACCACCGGGCCCCACATCTCGACCCCCATCTGAAGAACTGGCTCTACCAATTCTAACAAATGTGACTGGTGGCCCCGGTCCATAATACACCTTTTGTGACTATTGTTTTGCATTGCGCATAACGCCTTCCAACTGCGATCACCGGCTTAATGGATGCATCCCAATACATTGAGGATGGAAATTCCACCCCTGTACTTGTAGGTGAGTGTGACCTCTACCATCTCGCCCACGATAAGTGAGCTCGGAGGTCTTTGGATGGCGGGAGGAGGATATGAGGGACCACCTTAGTCTTGGTCGGTTGACACGCATGTCCGTCGCCGGCGAGGAATGTGTCCGTGGCATCTAGGTGTGCCCATGCCCTCCGGTGTATGGGCCAAGAGGTCCACATCATCCGCATAGATGAGCTGCCGGATGACCTGGTGCAAGAGCTGTATACCGTTCCCCCCATTGGTGTAACTGATCAATGTAAAGTCCAAAGAGTGTGGGTAAGAGAGGACAACCTTGCCTAACTCAATTCCTACCGAAAATGGCCGCCCATCCGGTTGCATGCGGCTGTGCGGCTCTAAATGCAGTCGTACCTTTGCGTTCTACAGATCTATCGGGGAGCCCTAAATGGTGCAATCTAAGCCCACGGCTTTTTCCCTGGTATGCGTGTGTCGAAGCTTTTGCAAAGTCCACAAAGCGGCCCGATCTGAGATCCTTCCGACGGTTCTGGCCCTCGACCCACCGCCCCCCGAGTGTGAAGATGTGATCAATGGTTCGAATGTCGGGCCCGGAAGCCTTGCCCAGGTAAGTGCCCCGACTTGGCCGCCTCCAGCCCATCCGTTACCTGCTGTTCGAGAATGCCCGCGCCTGACTTTGGCAAACACCGAAGTGACCATGATGGTTCGTGGTGAATTACCGGATTGTGTGGGTCCCCGCCTTGTAGATCGAACAACCCCGCCAGGTCCATGACCGGAAAAACCCTCTTGCAAATTACTGTTGAAACGGTCAGCAAGGACGGGCACCATGGGCTGTCCTGCCCACTTGAGCAACTCCGCTTGCAGGCCGTCTAAGTCTGCTGCCTTCCTATAGGAAGTTAATACTTTAAAGCCACGAACCATTGATGTTTAAATAAAATATTAAGGCTATGGTTGATAACGGGTCACAAACCCGTTGAAAGGAATTTGGTCGAAGACTGTAACGAGCCAAAGAAGGCTCCTGGATTCTGAAATAAAGGGCCGATCTTGCTCTAAAAAGGCCGAAATCAAGCTAACAACAGCTGAACCTCTGATATTTCCACTTTCTTGCCTTTTTAACTAGCTATTTACATCCAATAAAGGCACATCCGGAAAAAGCTGATTCTTCCTATAAATGTAACTATTCTCCTCATTCTATTTTAGAGAGTCCTCGGCTCAATTCTGAGCAGCGTCTTTAGTCTGCTGTCTTAGTTGGTTGAATTTGTCTTAAAGTCTGAACTCTTGTACGCGGTTGTGGTTGTGGAGGCAAGATAACGATTTCTTGCTGAGCCTAGGCCCGGTTGTGTGGAGAGCATAGCCATGAAGGCTGGAATCTGAAGTTAATTGTTGGTAGTTTACACTCTTTGGTTCTTGTTTTACTGTAATATCTTGCAGCCGTATCAGTTTCACAGTTGTTAGTCCTGTGCCTCCTGGTACAGGACTATTCATGCATACGACGGACCAGGTCAAGAACACGGGTCAGCCATCAAAGGCTCAGCAGAAGACCAAGCGGCGGATTACGCTTGATCAAAGCTGCGTCCCATCAAATAAGAGCGCCGGACAAGTGGCGGCCACACCGCCCCGTCAGCGTGATTCTAGGCACTTCAAGAGGCACCGGCCAAAGATTCCCCAGAAATCGAGGCCTCCTTCCAGGAGTCGGGAGATCAGTCGGAGTGTCTATATTGGGCCAAAGGCCATTGTACTATATATATGAGTAGAGCTAGCACATGATTTTTTAGATGAGTTTTGAGTCTTGTCTCGTTTCAGTCTTCTCTCGATTGCGAGAGCTCATGTATGTTCATCATTGATATCAAGGAAGCTTATCATTTTCCTCTCATTGTTCTCTCTTTTTGTTCTGTTTTCTTCTTGTTGTTCTCTTCTTGCAAATCCCGTGACATAGTCCCCCCTGATTCTCTGTTAGATCCACGCATCCTCGCTGAGGGTCTGTCTTGCGGGAGTTCCCGAACCCACCCCCAAACACCGCCGCCTGCCGAGGTCCGATTCGATTTTCCTTTCTTACGGCGTCAATGTCGTCCAAACTTCGCGCCGGAAGAACTCCTTTCCTGCACGGGCTCGCTTGGGCGCCATCATCGCTGAGGAAGCTATTCGTGACATGTATGGCTCGCTTATGACATTGAGGGAGGCCACATTACGGTCCTGTAGGGCTCCGGTCGGCGCCACCCACCCCTCATGTCTGTCTCGTCCCGATTCGCCGCCTCAAAGCGTGCAAACATTGCTCACAAAACCTCCGGCCACCTCATCACTATCGGGAGCCCTATCGCTCAACCTTCTCAAATTTACTTTCATACCCCGAACATGCCTACATCCATCACTCTTCCGGCCATACGCCTCTGCCTTCACAACCATCATCTCCCCGGGTGGCGAGGGATATCCACATGTCTCTTTTATGCCTCCCCGTGAATTTCCCTTCCCTACCTTTCCCACCGCTCTTCCCTGCTTACAACCTTCACCGACCTCAAAACAAATGATCAGGCACCTCCAGTCCCTCCACCTCAGCAACCCCTTCATCAAGGTCCTTCAGGCACCATGCCACCTCCAACTCCACCTCAATATACTCCTTATCCAGTTCCTGTCCAGCCAAGCACTTTCACCTCTACCTTTCAGACCCTTAAGCTGACTTATCCCACCTTTGGCAACACGAAAGGCAAACCCTTAGACCAAAGTGCTCGGGCCCACATGGAAGAATTTGAGGCTCGGCTGTCTGAATGGTCATCGCGCAACCTCAACTGAAATTCCACATCTTTTCCACCACCTTTGCGTGGATCTCCTCATCAATGGCTCATGTCCAACAAAAGCCACTTTGAAACAAGATTGGTCAGAAATGAGAACTGCTTTTCTTTCTCACTATGGGACCACGGATGATGATCAACTTCATCTCAAGCAACTCAATGACCTTCAACAAGAGCCCACGGAGTCCGCACGGGATTTTGCAGATCGTTTTCACATTACGCTCGGCAAACTCAAGGAGTACCCACCGCGAGAGCCAGTTTTTGGTGCGGTTTCTCCAAGGACTTCCTCCGACTATCCGACTCATGGCCCGAATACTGCGCCCGAAGACTTTGGAGCAGGCTATCGACCTTGTTAATCACTCGGTCAATGTTTCCTCCGTGGCGTGGCTCTTGAGGAGCTCCCTTTCATTCCACCCATCATGGTTCCCCGGGCGCTGTTCAACCTCAACCGCGCCAATCCATGGCCTTGTGATCGGATCACGGTGCCATATCTGCAAAATATCAAGGCCACTTGGCGAATGAGTGCAACTCCACCAATGGCCCCCCCTCATTGTAAAAAGATGCAACATGTGCAATCATGCCCGCGGAAGAGTGCACTCGCACTCATCCTACACCTTTCCGCAACAAGATGGTTTATCAAGTGCAAACAACACCTCAAAGCCAATCGCAATATCGGCGGCCACCACCATCAAGCGCAACCCAATCAACTCTATCGACCTGCGAGGGCAACAACGGGGACCCAACACATCGTCCTCCTTTTGATCCTTCGGCTTCGGTGTTATCACCGCCGGAATGGGGTCATACCACCCGCGGCGTGTCCTCAACTTCCACAAGTCCGGTGCGGCTTCGGCACCAATCGGACCACATCGGTCCGCCTCACGGCTTATCAACTCTGGATTGCTAATGGCAAACAAGGCCCGCGTCTGTTCTTAAGAAGCCACCTGCGTGCGCCTCGGCAATCACGCTATCAACCAGCTCCCTGCCCATCAACCTCGGATGGATCAACAAGCCGAAGAAATTTTTCGGGCACTTAATCCTCCGATTCGGCCATCAAATTGGGTTGGTTTGGTTTCCACGCCCGCACCCGGCGTCCACGCCCTTAACCATTATTCCTAATGGCACGCACCCGCCTTTGCGATCGATACCATTCCTCATGACGAAGAAAAAAGGTTCACTTTGCACCTGATTTGGAGAAACTCATGCCGCATGTCATACCTAAAGTTAAGCAAAGCATTCTCAACCTCATGCAAGTCTTTGAAGGCGCGTTGGCTAATGTTCATGCCACTACCGAGCTCAACAAAGACAAGAAGCCCCTTCCATCTCAACCTCCACGCTCTCGGACATATCCAAATATAGTCTGCCGAGGTTGACCTACTCAAAGAAGTTCTTTGCTTCATTACCACGCCTCCGGCGACCCGTGGATCCAAATTATCCTTTTTCTCATGTGCCTCTGGAACTCCAAGAGGAGCTGGCAAAAATCAAAAATTCCTCTAAGTCTTGCCACGATTTTGAAACTCATCACGCTCTCAAGGACCGGTTACCACTCCTCGACTGTTTTGGTTGGGGTGTTTTGCTACCTCTACACCCACGGTACATGCCACGGTGGGCAATCAGCAAGTCAACCATGTTCAAATTGATGGAGGTAGCGCCCGTTAATCTCATCACGGATAAACTCCCCAAAAAATGGGCATCACACAACTCTATCGTTGCCCCATATGACATCAAATTGGCTAATGGCCATATCTCGCGACCTCAAGGTCACGCCTCTTCTTCACATCAACATTGGTGATCTCAGATTCCCCTTGGAATTTGGTGTTTGGAAGGCTGGAGAAGATCCGGTGATTATGAAATGTTGGTCGGCCGGACCTTTTCTGCGCCAGGGCCAAGAGTATCCATTCTTGGGCCCGCGGATCAATTAGTCATCACGGATGGTTACCTCAATGCCACCATGGACTTGGAAGCAGGGCAAAATCATTTCCGTCGACAATGCTGAACCCTCTCTCTCCGAACCACCGATTACGGGGGCGCCCGGAATATCTATCAAGTTTGGGCTCCATCTGCGAAGTGCGCCTCGTCATCCTACCCAAATATGCTGATCCTTGGGGCGAAATGACTCTTGATCGAGGACCAGTACGTAGCTGCTTTGCTTGACCCTTACCTGGCTCCTTGCAATGCATCCAACGTGTTGATCACTTTTCGGATCGCGGAACCTCCCCAGGCTCCCCGTAGATGTACCGCGCGTCATGAAGCAACCTGCAGCTTGTGAAACTTCGGCAACCTCTCTTTTTTTTCACGCAGAGTGCCCGATCTGTTATGCTTCAACCTCCTGCTCATATTGTCCGGACCGGGAAGTTATCCCCATATTGGACTCACGAAGTCGAGATTGTGGGCGTAGGCAACAATCACTGTCGCATTGCCGCAAATCTTCCGACACCATATCGTACTCGGGGCCGTCACGCTCTTCAAAAGTTCAAACACATTTTCACTGGAGCTACCGAGACCTTCGGGAATCAACAAAACTTTGGGGAACTCACCATTCCTACCAAATCGATGCGTCCATTTTAGCAACGACGATGCCGGCTCAACCCAAATTACCGTGATCGCGTCCAAAGCGGAAATTGACAAACTCCTTCTTTGCGGGTTTGATCTATGAGGTCAAACATTACTCGATGGGTGAGCCCCATCGTCATTGCACTCAAACACAATGGTAAGATCCGCGTTTGCGTGGACTCACCAAAACTCAATCAGCCCTGGGCGTGATCATTTTCCACTTCCTTCACCGGACGGGTTGGAAGAGGTTGCTTGGACATGAGATGCACTCCTTCATGGATGGTTTTTCGGCTACAATCAGATCTCAATCAAAGAATCGATCAACTCAAAACTACTTTCACCACCCAGTAAGTCACTTTTGCTTACAAGGTGGTTCCTTTTGGATTATCAAACTCTCCCTCAACGTTTCAACGCATCATGCTCTCGGTTTTTCATGATTTTATGAAGGAAAATCCCTTTTACAAATTTTTCAAGATGACTTCTCTTGCCTCACGGTTCCATGGCTGACCATTTGGATAAATTGGAACTTCGTCTTTCAGAAATGTGATGAGTCCCAGATTAGTCTCAATCCCGAAATGCACCTTTAAGGTCACTTTGGTGTTCTGTTGGGACCGCGTTTGTCGATAAGCGAGGTATCACCATGGATCCCGCCAAAATCGGTTGTGTGCTCAAGGCTCAAGCACCGGCCAATATCAAGGAGACCGCTCTTTCACGGGTAAGGTCAATTATTACTCCACCTTCATTCCCCGGACTCGCTGACCATTGCAGATCCCATTCATAAACTCATTTGGTGATGAATCCACAGGGCTTGGAATTCCCGGCGGATCTTTGCTTTCAACAGTTGAAGCTCTTGCTTACTGGGCCCCGTTCTTGTTCCTCCTCAATGGGACAAGCCCTTTCACGTCCATGTAGATGTCTCGGCGTTTGCTATTGGAGCTGTTCTTTCTCAAGAATATGATGCGCACACTGACAAACCAAACAGATACGCCCGGTAGTAAACTAAATTGCGTTGGCGCAACTACTCTGCCCGCACGCAACGTGAAGCCTTGGGTTTAATTTTTCTCGTGTCCAACGCTTAGTCACTATCTTTTGGGCGGTCGATCAAATTCTTTGTTGACCACCAAGCACTTCTTTATTTGATCAACAAATCCACGCCCACGGGCCGCATTGCTCGTTGGGTCCTCCTTCTGCAAGAATTTGCCCCTTTTGAAATTGTTCACAAGGCAGGCAAATCTCATGTTGTCCCGGATTATCTTTCACGCATCCACACAGATGATCCCTCCACTGGAGTCTCCGACGCCTTTCCTGACGCTCAACTCTTTCTGGTCACGGCAACACCACATTGGTTCCACGACTTTTCGAGTATCTCCTCGCAGGCTCTTCCACCCGGAGGGGCGCCACGCTCTCTCAAGCCAAGCGGCAATCCGGCCGACACCAATTTCTCCGCCGCTGAGGTCCGACTACACCATGGTTGCCCGGCCATCTTTACAAAAGGGTAAGGATCACCGATCCTTAAACCATTTGTTCTCCCTCATGAAGTCCCTGATATTGTTCGAGAAGCCCATGAAGGGCTCGGTGGTGGTCATTTTCATGGTGACACCACGGCACGCAAAATTCTTCTTGCTGGTTATTTTTGGCCCACGCTCTTCAAAGACGCTCACGCCCACGCCCGCACGTGTGATGCTTGCCAGCGTCTGGGACGGCCCACGGCCCGTGACGCTCTTCCCTTGACGCCGGTCGCCACGCCACTTCCCTTCAAAGCAAATGGGGGAATGAATTTTGTGGGACCCATCGACCCTCTACGCGGCTTTTTACCAATCAGCTTCCACATTCAGTTCTCACCGACTCGCTACCAAATGGTGGAAGTTTGCGCTTCCGGACAATCTGCCGGCCAGCCCGCCAAGGTCATCTATCAACAAATCATCACACGATTGGCTGCCCCCCCGGGCTGGTCGGTGATAGTTTGGCGAAAGCACCAACAAAACTCGGTCACAATTCTCAAGAAAATTTGTGAAGCTTCATCCGACCGGGCAAAACAAACTTCCTCTGTTCTTTTTGGGCTTACAATACTTGTTTCAAAATAGCTACAGGTCACACTCCTTTCAAATTGGTTTATGGTCAAGAAGCTCTCATGCCGTTTGAATACATCCTTCCAACTCTCCGTTTTCAACTAGCTACTGCCCATAATCCGCCTGCTGCACTCAAAGAAAGGGTTTATCAATTGGAACAGTTGGATGAACTTAGGCGTGATGCTTATGTTCGTGTTCTTCATGGACAACGGTTGCAGAAATCATTGCATGACAAAAGACTTAAGACAAAAATATTCAAAGAAGGAGATTTGGTTCTTCTTTATGATTCTCGGTACAAAAATTTTCCGGGTAAGCTAACGTTTCGATGGCTTGGCCCTTATCAAATTGTTCAAGTGGTGCAACCAAGCGTTTTCAAACTAGCTGAATTAGATGGAACTCCATTACCTACACTGGTTAATGGCTTTCGCCTCAAAACATTTCATACCACAGAAAGTGAAAATCAACAACCGGATGCTGTTCCAGGGTAAAAGCATGTTAGGGTGTACCACTTTTGGAACCTGCAAAAGTACATACACTAGGTACTTCTGAACTGGGTACTTTCTCATTTTTCTTTTCATTAAAACTAATACAAAAATCCAAAAAAAAAGTCAAGGACATGATAATATTCAAAGTTAAGATAAAGATAATGCTATCGGAGACCAATATATATATAAAAAGTTCTAAAACATACCTTATATTGAGATATTATACAGGTACCCAGTACCCAATCCTGGCTACCTTTTTAGGTACCTTTTTGGTCACTAAATAATACTTTTTAAGGGACACCCTAACATGCTTTTACCCTCCAGACACAAACACAATAGATAGTGACTAAACCCGCGGCATATTTATATTATAGGTGGAATTTTTTTACAAAATGTGGGCACAGCCCAGCTATTTCCGCTATGGGCACTGCCCTATATAAAACGGGCTCAGAGCCCTATCTACTAAGTCCTAAGAAGAAAAACCCTCTACTCCGGGTTCGGACCAGAGGTGATACGCAGGATGTGGTACCAGTTGTGCTCAGGGTCCCAGCGCAGGTGCAGAATCACCTCCATCCCGTTGGTGTGGGGATCGGCATGCTCAGCCATGCCGGCACACCACCCGTCCATAGCAATGCCACGATTGTGGCACCGCCAGGTCCGAGCAGTCCATTTTGCACGTAATCCACTTCCGAGGCGGTTGGAAGGCATAGTGCATTTGTCATGCAAACCCGGCCGGCGGACATACCGAGTGCCATCGGTGTCTCCGCTTCAACCTCTTCGCTCTTATATAGCCAACCGAGGAACTCCCTGTCGACGTGGACCAATCAAAAAAATTCGCCAACGTGTTTGCAATGCAAGGCTGTTACTAAATGGGGAATCTTTTCTCCCGCCGCATATCTAGCCATGGTACCTTCTGACACCTTCGTTTTAATGATATCCCACTTCGAGTTGCCAGCATTAAATGACATTCCTTCTTTTCACGTCGAACATTAATATGTGTCCTTTTGCCACTGTCACATCAGATCCTTCTCTCACGTCCAATCTCCACCGTTCCTTGCTTCTCCCTTTGTTGTTTGGGGACTTAGCCAAATTTTGGCCTCTCAATCGCCTCCTTGGCATCTTTTGACACCTGGCACCATCAACGGTTGCAGCTTCGCCCTCATCATGCCCCTTAAGCCCCACATTTCGGCGCCCTAAACCTTTTCGTCTCTCTGCGCCTTACGTCTCGGCTCTCAGCCCTTGCATCACCGTTCTTTTCCGGCTCTTTGCCATGGCTGCACCAAAATTTCCTACACTTCAAGCCCTCTCCTCGGGGAACCCGGCTCTTTTTCAGTCGGTATCTTTCTTGGCGCCCACTTTCCGTAGAAGCCCTTGTTGGCCGAATCGTGAAGTCGCGAGCGCCGAGAAGCTTTGAATTTTCACACATGGAACTTCCGGCTCCAAATCCGACCAATTGAAGGCGGTTCATCGCTCACATCGTCAACAGGCCGAATGGATACACTACGGTGGTCGATGGCACCACCATTTCAACGACCCGGCACCTAATTTACGGGGTATTCCATATCCCTTTGCAAACCCCTTGTTTATCTTGGTGCGCCATCACGGGATCTAGATGTCACCGAGTTTGGTGCTCACCTTATCAAACAAACGTGCATCGCTGACAAATATTAACAAGCACCATGAACCTTTTGTTAAGTTTTACGTAGGCGCAAGTTCCTTGGGTATTCTATCAAGAACACCCATATCAATAAGCCTTTCTATAATATAGTGGTCCGCTGCTACTCGCTCCAACCACCACATTGATTGGCCCCAATTGTTGTTCTCTGAGTCTTCTCCAAGAAGTTGACCGCCTTCGGGCGCCACTTCTATCTCTCGAAGTTTCAGGTGGGAGGCCATCTTCAAGCCATCATTAACATTACTTTCCTCCCTCACCTCCTCATTCTCATGCTTCCACTCAACGGTCCTTTCATTCTCTTCCTCAAAAATCAACCAATTGGCACTTCACGCCCTTCTTCTTACGGTCATGTCGGCCTTAACACCACGCATGTCACTGTCTCCTCTTCCTCTCTGAAACGAGGCCCTCCGGTTCTCATCATGTCTCACAAGCGTCACAAACACGAACAAAGCCCCCTCGCCTCCGCACCCTCGCCCGGCTTTTGTATCAATATCGGCCCGGGATGCTCAAGCTGCTCTCAAGTTACAAGAATCTCAGGAAGCTGCGGTTCAAACGGCCCTGGAGGCCTCAGACGCGGTTCAGCGAGACCTTCAAGCTGCTACCACGCAAGTTCATACTCTGGAGACCCAGCTTCAAGCCAAGCACGAGGTTTTTTTACAGGCCCGTGAGGATCTTAAGGCTGCCCAAAATCAGATTACTACGCTTCCCCGTCGGCGAAATTGCGAGACCACCATTCGGGGAATTATCGGGCGAGGTCAAGGCAAGAGAGACTCTCTTGGTTGACAAGGAAAAAACATTGCCAAACTGGACCGCAGCAGATCTGAGCTCTCTCTGAGGCATTACAACACTCAAGCTCAAGACCTTACAAACAGCGTGGCGCTCAAATTGCCTCTTTGGAAGCTCAACTTTCCACGCAGACCTCTCAGCTCACATCTCTCCAAGATCAACTTACGGAGGCTCAGAAACAAAAAGTTCTTGATGACGCTGAGATTGCCAGGCTCCAACTCCATGTTCCTGGGCAATCCTCCTCCCATGTCACAACTTCGAGAAGCGGGTCCGTGACCCGTCCACGCCTTACGTCAAAAAGAGAACCGGATCGTGACCTCGAACACCAGCTCTGACAAGCTATTCATCCGATGATGAGACTCGGACCAAACTGAAAGGCTATGTTACCATTGCTCTCAACCCGCTGTGGATTTCCCTATTCCTTCCGGTTATGCGGATTATGTGGTTGCCGCCCCGCCACCTCTTTCTTCTCTCAAGTGGCATACGGTGATGGTCCGGTTGATGTTCCCCTGGCGCTTCAGCATTTTCTTCGGATCTGCCAGACCTCTACCTCTTTGAAGACAAAGGTTTATTCTGGCGCCCTTTTAGTCTTTGATCTCATTCAATTGTGGCGATCCGGATATGATCACCTTGAGTTGTTCAGCCAATGGCGTGCATTTTTCATGATTTCTATCTCGGTGATACGGGGACAAATTTCGAGATGGACCACATCGAACTTTCAGGGTGATCCCACACTTCAATGGTTGCTTTTGGATAACAACCCCTACCTGTCAGATCATGATCAGACACATGCTCTTCATCAAGAATACATGCCTGAGCTTGCTCATCATTTGCCTCTCTGGCAAAGGCAAGCGGCCTGAATGATAAGGAAGTATCTGGGACATCCAGGATCTTCCCTTTGCACAAGTTTATATGCAACACTGGCGGGTTACAATCAACTGCGTGCTCTTCCTAGATAGCAAGGCAGGTCCCCCGGGTTGGGATAGCCCTCTGTCAACTCTCGACTCCACATACGTTTGGGACCATTGGTGCAAAGCTCTTGATCCGGCCCTTGTCCCCAGTGAATTGGGGAGCTCGGCTTTCCACCAGCCCACGGGCATGGTCCCTCTCCCTATATGCTTCTCTGGGTGTCCCTCCGCCCCAAGTTCCTCACCTCTCGATTGGCGTCTTCCCTTTTGGACCAAGGTCATGGATGGCCATCTTTGGATGGACCCCTCGCCTCCTGGATCTCGGCGGATCTCCGGTGGGATCCCGTTTTGTTCTCCGCTCAATTGGGAGGATGGTGCCACCCTTGATAACACTACAAATTGGATCTATATTGCCAATGGCGTGGTTGGCAATGCCTGGCGATGCTCTTCATGGTCTTGACACCTTCTTGCGCAGAATCACAGCCACCTCACCGGATCCTTGATCCACCGCCAAGCTGGTTTTACGTCTTTGCTCTCAAATGCATCCCGGTCAGCTCTTTAAATCGGCGGCGTCCCATCTTTCCACTTTGCAATCCAGAATGCGGTCGGTGCTTTTGGTCTCGGTTCTGCCTCCTCATGGGTGCCGGTTTTTCTTCTTACGAAGCCCTACGGCGCCCTTGAAGACATGGTGCGCTCTCATTTTCTCATTGATGCTGATCACGCCCTTGGGCTCAACCTCTCTGCGCTCTTCAAATCGCCCGGGGATCTCATTGGCACTTACCATAATGGTGTCCGTCCTCACTCCCAAAGGATCACTTTCCGGCCCGATGGCTTCCCCGCCTCGAAACACTTCCTCCTTTTCTTCACTCGAGTGTCGTTTGGTGGGGGAGTGTTAGTCCACATGCCTCTGATGCAGGACTATTCATGCATCTGACGGACCAGGTCAAGAACAAGGATCCACAGATCACCCACGGGTCAGCCATCAAAGGCTCAGTGAAAGACCAAGCGGCGGACTTCACGCAGATCAAAGCCTGCGTCCGTCAACAAGAAGCGCCCTTCGGACAAGTGAGGACCCGTCACCGCTGCGTCGGCGTCGGTGTGATTCGAGGCACTTCAAGAGGCACCGCCCGGCATTCCTGCAAAATCAGGCCCTCCTTCCGAGAGTCGACACAGAGATTAGTCGAGTGTCTATATTGGGCCAAAGGCCATTGTACTATATATATGAGTAGAGCTAGCACATGAGTTTTTTGATGAGTTTTGAGTCTTGTCTCTTTTCAGTCTTCTCTCGATTGCGAGAGCTCATGTATGTTCATCATTGATATCAAGGAAGCTTATCATTTTCCTCTCATTGTTCTCTTTTGTTCTGTTTTCTTCTTCTTGTTCTCTTCTTGCAAATCCTGCGTGACATAGTCCCCCAGATTCTCCTGTTAGATCCACGGGTCCTCACAGAGGGCTGTCTTGCAGGAGTTCCCGAACCCAGACCCCAAACAACAGTAAGCAAAGAGTGTTTGATTCCTGTTCTCCCTTGTAGTATGATAAGCCAAGTAGGCATTCTGGTCTGCCAATGTCATTGAACTGTAGTTGTCTCCAATTGCTCGTAATTTAGACATGCTAAATTTGTTGATGCAACCCAATGAGCAGCATTTAGTTCTTAAAAGTCTCCTCATTTTGTGCTCGTCCATAAGGTTTCTTCTTCTTACAGAGGAGCATGCTCTCGAACTAAAATCCACCTTGAATTTCTTGGAGGACTGGCTGGAGAATGTGTAAATTTGTTGCATCTCGTTGGTGTCTTCATCTTCTGATGAGAGTTCTACTCTAGGGATGACCTCCTCTGCCCTTAGTGGTGTGCTTGTAGAGGAAAACAAACCCGGTGAAGGCTGTACGGGATAAAGGCGGAGGTGCAGTGTTGAATGAAGGAGATGAGCCACAAGGCAGCCCGTGCCAGCAAAAGTTGTTGCAGCTTCTTCACGAGGAGTTCGTTCAAACATGTCCCTTAGATTCGACTTAAATTCTACAAACCCATGTGTCACCATGCGGTTGTGTGAAGAGGAGTAGATACTACGCGGTTAGTCTTCATTTGTAGTGAAGTCATTGGTGGGAGAAGCGGAGAATCTCATGATCTTGAGCATCTTTTGCATTCCTTGTTTGTCTAAGTGAAGAAGGAGAAACTACAAATGGTTTGGGGTAGTCCGTTCCGAAAAACTTCTTTGAGGTCGAGCCCTGCAGCCTCCTGTCGGGGGGGATGGTACAAAAGGTAGTGGAAGATTGCTTTCACGTGTAGCGTGGTGAGGCAATGAAAGGAGGTGGCAGACCTATTTCTTCTTGGACTTAGAGAGGGTTGGAAAGGTGGTGGTAGTCTACTAGTTCTTGGACTTCGGTGTCTTCGAGGAGTAACAAGGACCTTGACGAGGTAGGAGTTGGAGAAGCATCTGCGTCACGTGTTCCATCTGAAGTAGAGGTACTAGGGGAAACAAAAGGTGGTGGTTTTGTTCACGACGTAGTTAACCATCTTAAATAATTTCAAACAATGGGGACACGTAAGTAACTTCGGTTAGTCGGTTGTGCAATTGCTATTCGAGAATACAAATAGCTATTAGAATCTTGTTTGGTGTGATGCATTTCTTTGTGTAAGTCCACGAAACCTATTCTAGAATACACTAGTTCAACTGTCTAGACAAGTTGTATTTCACTTTACATAGAAAAAGAGAAACGGACCATAGTCTACCTTTAAAAAGAAAATTTAGTGGGCTTTAAAAATAGAATAGAGGATTAGATTCACGATACCATAGGAGTGGATATGTCATTTTAGGCTAGCTTCGGCCTATGTATGGGATGATACTTGATACCAAGGGATTGGTGAGGGGTATGTAACGGGTCTAGTCTGGCTTTTGTCAAGGTTAGTTACGGTGAGGATTTTTTGACACTTCATCTCATTGGTCTTATCGATGAAATATCTCTTTTTGGTTTATAGGTTGAGCCAACTCGAATAGTGCTATAATAGCATGATAAATCTGGTATATTATACTAAATGAATATTGTTTATGTTATATTATAACGAGGAATCATTTGTATACAGTGATAATGTAACAGAATATGTTCAAGCTACATGGAACACGGAATTGTTGGCCATTGGATATGGTAATGCCAAAATTGAACGTCCAAATAAGGTTGTTCAAACACTCTTGTATTGCCTAAAGAATGGGAACATACATCAACTTATATTAGAGAAGGAATCAACAAACACGGGCGGTTCTGGACCATATTCACGGGATTCAATGAATGGTTGGGACTTATACCGGAAATCAGCAAGGTTGGTAATGTTTGGGATGACGTTATGAAGATGGTTGAGGCCATTTATGAGGCCATACCTAATAAAATTTATGAATCTACACGTCAAGAAGATACAACAAAGGAAAAGTTCTTCAAAGGGGTAGTTGCCTTGGAGGCTGCAAACAATATTAAAAAATCAGATGATAATAAGGTAATTGTTTTGCATAATCTTGAAATGTCTATGCCTACTAATGTAGCATGAGATGATAACGATCCCTTTGATGAGGGATTGCTTTTAAAGCATGATAAATCCACACTATAGGCCCCAAAAGCGGGGAGGATTTGGATAATGATTCAACTTGTATAGCTGTCGGTGATTTTAAACTTATCCGTGAAAGATTGGTAGAGGGCATCAGCCTTTTGTAACCAAGGAATCAGGAGAGCGAAGAACTTTGGTGCTTTGGCCCCAATTAATAGAAAATCTTGGATTACTTGGGCCGAAATCTCGAGGATCGGATAAACATGGCAAATCTGGCCCGACCTTTTAAGTGTGAGAAGGTAATTAAAAGGAAAGACTTAAATTAAGGTTTGATCCGCGGGTTTTTTTCGACCAAATGCGCAACAAGGATGATTGTATTTATGTGAAACAAAAGGGCATATGGCTTATCCAAATGAACCAAGAGGTGATTTTTTATCTTAAGCGAATATGGAGGACAATATGTCTGTATTTCATGTGAACAAATGGAAAAGGGGAATACATGTAAGGAAAATATGATTTGGCTGGACCAAGGGATTTGGTGCATGTTCAATAACTTGGACAAGATTTATCCAGAAGTATCTGTTGCTGGACAAATGTTTTTATTAAGGAAATTCTTGAAGACTACACTCAAATCCAACACCATAGCCTTTATCTCTTATTTGAAAATAAGAAAAATGCTTATTGGGATGGCCTTGGACTATGCTGCTGACAAATGGGCAGATCTAAAGGTGAATTACCCTCAAGGCAAAATGGCTGAAGTATGTGAAAAAACAATCAAATCGGTAAGTCTCTAGACTAGTACTGAAGACTCGGCCAATAATAGTGATAGTAAGGCAATGGAAAAACATGAAGATCTAAGTCTAAGTCATCATATAGTATGCCTAGTGCTCGAAGAATTACAAGGCCACCATATCTTGAGGTAACTGATTTAACTAACAGCTCATCTCTTGAAGCTTTGGGAATACCAAGTAATGTGGGACACTCAACCACAAAGGCAAATAATGATGAACAGAAGAACGGAGTTGATGAAGTAGTTCGAAAGCTCAAATTATGAAATTATGGTATGTCCAATATCCACATATAAATTTTACTTATTCTTGCTCGTAAATTTTACGAGTCTAATAGATGTTATGCTAAAAGCATGTGGCATTAAGTATACTCATATATTTTCAAGATACCACAGGGTTTGATCAAATGACCTGCTTGTGAGTTTAAAAGCGCATAAGCTTATAGGCCACTAAACATATGAAAATTTTCTAATACCAAGCAGCCAGTCTTAGGCTACATACTTTAAATTTTAACTTTAATTTGTATTTTAATATGTAAATTAACCATATGTCTTCTCACCTTGCGACTGTCGGATCCACTCATAAGATTTGAAGGGCTGGGTTATCATAAGCGACTATATTTTAGCTTAAAGCTTAAAAGTGAGGGTAGGTGCGCAAGTACTAAAGTGAAGTCCTGCGGCTTAACGTTACGACCGATTCCGTGCAATCGTCATGAATGATCGAAAAGCGGTTGTTTTGATCAAACATGCAAAATCTTTCATAATCGAAAGGTTACGCATCAACGGTCCTCCTTTTATTCTAACGACCTCTCTTCGTCTGCGGTTCTAATTGTTCTTTTTCTTTCTCGTAAGAGGAAGAAAAACTACTAGCTATTAACACATCGCGAGTTAAGAGGAAACAAAAGCAGCGGACTTACCCAACCCTCAAAATTTGGGCGTATTGTACAATCTTTCGTCGGGAAAATAACAATAGGGTAGAGCTTTTTGCACATGTCCCATGTTTCAATGTTTAACTGCTCCATTAAATATGTTTGACATGTTATGACGTTTCTCTGGCTGCAAGACATTCAGAAAACACTGTGTTAAAAATTAAGAAAAACATAACAAGACACAAGAAAAACAATTCTCAGTAAAGCAAATTATATTCTGGAATACACAACTGATCCACAATGTTGCTATCTTGAAAAAGAAATATCTTTGCCTCAAAGGAAAGGATTGTGTATTAGAATCTTGTTTTGATTAGTCATATGAGTGAGTGTTTGTTCTGAAACACAAATTTTAAATTTTAAAAGTTTTTTCTGCTCGAAGACACTATTGTATATTCCGGAATACACATTGCTCGACTACAATAAAGCATGTGTATTCTGGAATACACAGTTTACATAAAATGTATTCCAGAATATACCGATGCTACTAGATCAACAACAACCAAATAGTTAATCTTGACAGAGGACTTACTTGTCCAATTCCTTGGACATTTCTTCAAGGCTAAACTCCTTGTTGACAACCTTCTGGAGCAGACGCTCTAGTAGCTCGGTGTCTGAGAAGCTTGCATTTCCCTTCAGACGGTAATGGTCATTTCTGTCTTAGGCACGTCAGAGGTTTTCTTCTTGGATGTCTCCTTGCCTTTGCTCTTCAACTCCCCGCGTTCGAACATAAAATATTTAGATCACAGGTTTCCATATCACATTCGAGAAAAATTTTCACGTCACTTATTGGACAAGTAAAACTAAACACAAAAATCTTAACAAAACATTAGCACGATTTGTTATTACGGAATCTGAGAATGCGTACCTTATATCTCTGAAAGCCAATTGGAACCAGTTGTCGTGGCCAATGAGTGACTGCCTTTTGTTAG
This sequence comes from Isoetes taiwanensis, assembly GCA_021234155.1. Classification (NCBI taxonomy): domain Eukaryota; kingdom Viridiplantae; phylum Streptophyta; class Lycopodiopsida; order Isoetales; family Isoetaceae; genus Isoetes; species Isoetes taiwanensis. The sequence continues at coordinate 1,995,460 of JAJEKV010000069.1, forward strand.
CTTTGTCATATTTCAGGCAGCATTCAATGGTGCACGCCTCCTTAAGCTCCAAGGAGTACGCTGACTTCTTCAAGTTCTCGTCGTACTTTTCCTTAAAAATGACATATTCCCTGTGCATAAACCTGATCTTGTTGACAAAGCTCATCTTCAATTTATACTCGTTGTCAGCATTGTGAATGTTGGCAATGATCTTTGCTTCTTCATCGATAAGACCATAGTAAACAGCACACAGGACGGAGAGGTACCTTGGGTTCTTTTTCTCTTTGTAGAGTTGCCTTCTTGCCTTGAAGCTGTGATTACCTCCCAAGACATAATGTGTATAGGTATCCGCATTTTTCCTGTCATAATCTTGGGGGGCTGTGCACTGCTTCCTGTCAACAAGGACAACTATTGGGGCCACATGAGCATTTGGATTGCTCCTTATTCTGTCTTTCAGGTTCCTTAAGTGGTCTGCGTAGATTTTTCGAACCTGAAGTGGCCTTTCACCAACTTCAATTTTAGGGGGCAGCCTCATGCAAGCTACTGGAAGATATATCACCCCTTGTACAAACTTTTTCCTGTTTATTACCTCCATTCTTTCGGAGGTTTTATCTAGTTTCTTCTCTTTTATTGCTACCCCAAGTGCTTTTCCTTTTCTTTTTCTTTTCTTTGTGCTTTCCTTGGGGAGATCCACTATCTCGAGTTGTTGTACCTTCATTTTTTTGGTTCCTTAGCGACAGCGGTGTCTCTAGGCACCCTTTAAGTTTTTTGGTTGCTCCTCTTCCTCTTCTTACGAACTTCCATCCTCCTTATCCTTCCCAGAAGTGCTCTTGTCAGGTCACCCACTTTCTTCTTGCTCATGCTCGGACTCACTGACAGGGAAGTCCTCGCTTTGACTGGAACAATCCCTTCTAATGATGGAAGCTAGGCTTTGTTTGTTCCGGTAGTGTGCGACACACTTGTACAATGTTTACGGTTTGCCTGTGGCGATTCTAAAAATGCAATGTCAACCACAATGAAGCCACAGGAGGTCTTGAAAGAAAGCCTCCCCACTTGACCATCTTGTTAGGCAATTTGAAAACATCTTTCATTGTTCAGGGTTGGCGAACTTCGGGTCGTCATAAGCGGCTTACGTCGGGGCTTTTGCAAACATGGAGAAAAGTCAATGTGCTATATTTTCCTCCTGCATCTACGGTTATAAATACTAGGTTTGGAAGTTCTAAATGTAAATCGCCGATCTCTCTGATGTCCTGCGACTTTCTCGAGGGTGTGGTTGTTTGACTATCTTGAGCAGCTCCTTTGGTGCCCTCTTGCTTCCTTCTTGCACCGCCAAATTCATGTTTCAAACAACTCTGTCAAGAGTAAAAAAGATAAAAAAGCGTATTCCAAAATAATTATTGCTAATTTGTGTGTAAAATCACGGGCAAAATAATCGATAAAAAAAAAGTCCACAGTGTCTTTTTTTTACACTTTGCCTAGAGACAAAAGCCAGCGTGTATTCGAATACACTTTGCCTTTTGTGTTTGGACAAAGTGTGTTCGAATATACTTTGCCTTCTTTATGAAGGGCAAAGTGTATTCGAAATACACTTTTTTCGATAAAGTTCTAAATTCTTATTCTGAAATAAAAAAGTAAAATCTAACATATCTAAAAGACATACTATATACTTCACATGCTTACCTGTCTATATTTTTCGCTATGTGATCCAGAATACAACAACTCTGAATAGAATAGAAGGCACTCGGGCTGGCGACTGAAGCTCTACAATCGGAATACGCAACTAGGCAACATGTTTTCATGTAGTATCTATGTGTTAGAATAGGCTACATATGGAATTTATGAAATTGTTACACTTACACTTGCTTATTCATTATTTTTCAAGGCCATCAATCCAGCACAATTGCCAAACCTATGTGCCTTGCTATAGCCAGTTTACAACAGTTAGGAAATGACATCATTATTCATGTGCCAATGAAGTAACTTATGATTTTCCATGTAGAATTGAATTGTTTGATTATTTCAGATATAATCATGCACCATTCTTATCACTTAAATGCATCCTAAGATCTTTGATGTCTCAGTCATTTCATAAAATGAATTTAAAAAAATTTTGCAAGAAGACAACAACATATTCTATTCAGTCATATACTTCCAGATTAGTCTTTGTTGTTTGAAAACTGGATGTCGTTTTCGATTTCGATCAAGGCAGGTAACTTTTTTCAATGAGGGCATGTAACTTTAATTTGGAGCCGACGTGGCCATCATTGAGCCACTAATTGAAAAAACATACATGAGTAACTTTACTTTATCATCGAGCATAGAAGAGTTGTTTCAACTTTATTTAGGAGTATCGACAGCGGGAATGATATAACTGGATCAATCATCCTTTCCAACATATTGATAATGGAATTGATTGGTTTATTGCAGATTCAATAGGGTCAATCAAGAAATTTTAACAAGAGATGCCATACTTTAGTTAATCTGTCTTATCCATGAACATCCTGGTACAATTCTGAGATGGTGTTACTAAAAGATATTATGCTCCAATGTTCTGGCCACTCCGTTTGATATTCACACATGTAAAAATAGTTGGATCCTTCACGAAGCTAAAAGTAGACTAAGTTTCCATCATCATATGGATCCAGCAAAACCTTTTGCCTTTAATATTAACCTGTCCCATGATGGATCTTTTGCAAGTTCTTCAAATTATCAAATAATGTAGCCCTTCCATAATGCACTTAAAAATGCAAGACCGTTCTTCAACAAGGTCATTTTATAATGTTGTGGACCAGCATTCATGAAGAAAACAAAATAATTAGTTGCACTTGTTGCAGTCCAACTAAGGAGACAAATAAATAAAATTTGAAAATGTAATCCATTTGCAAATCGAGGTTGTGTCATGGAAATGGAGATGTGCAATGTCTTGTAAGAGTCTCAACGATTCTATTATACGCCATTCATGGCAAGATACCTCGAGTTCAAGTTTCCACGGTGGAAAAATACTTGTCCATCTTTGCCAAAACTAAAAGAATAATTAGTACAAACAATCAAATCTCCTAGATTAGTAGCTAGAACAGAAGTTCTAAAGCCCAAGTAGTCATTTAGAATATCATTTGTACCAGCAGCATTGATGCTTGGAATGTGAGCTAATAGCATGTCAAAATCCAACAACTCGATACTACAGTCTTGCAACATTTTGTTCCCAAACTAAAGAAGTTGTACTAGAGAAATGCATACAATTTTGAATACACTATTGAAAAGGAAATGTGCTGGCAAGTTGTGCAAGACCTTGTTCCAAGGCAATTGATGATATCAATAGTTAATGTACTACGCTTGTGCTTTTCAAATGCTTCTACTGCTGCCGCTCTAACCAAGAATGAACCAGCTGTAATAATCAGATTACATGGATAACATGGCGCTTAAAAACCTTTGATTCTTCATGTCATTCTTTACCTGCACATTTATATAAAACTTCCATCTCCATCAATATCAATGACATGAATCTTTGGTTATGTGGCCTTATGTCTGAGCATATAGAAACATGTGGCAGCTTGTTCTTACCAATTTCTGCAGAGTCAATGTTAATATGCACTATATTGGCCCTGCTAGTAAAAATCCAACTTCCCTGTCACACGGTCATCAAAACGTACTCCAAATGCAAGCAAGAGGTTAGAATGATCCACTGCATAGTTCAAGTACACAGTCCCATGCATACAAGCATTTGCGATTATCAGATTGTGGGAACACACCCAAACCCATCAATGTTGATGTCACTGGAATTCCTGTAAGCTCGACGAATTCTCTTACCTCCTCACTTGAATTAATCCAACCTCCACCACAATATACCACATGCTTCATAGAGCTTCCTAACATTTGCCCCAAGCTGTGAGCTCTCGGCAAGCGGGGTGAGCGATGTGTGTATCATCAATTTCATAGGTTAAGAATAGCAAATTGTTGTTGCACATCCTTTAGGAATATCGATAAGTAGAGGACTCAGTCTGCCAGATGATACTAAGTAAAAAGCCTCTCGTATCACTCTCGGTATATCATCTATATTCATTACAAGATCATTATGTTTAGTAATAGATCTTGTGACCTCTACAATAGGAGTTTCTGAAATGCATCACTTCCAATCATGCATCGGGGACTGACCTATGATTGCTACAAGTGGAACACTATCGAATAAATCGGCCAAACCGGTTACCAAGTTAGTGGCACTAGGATCGGATGTAGCAATGCACACTCCGGTCGTTCGGAAGCCTTGGCATACCCCTCTGCATCAAATACCTCCCTTGCTCATATGTGCATAAAATGTTCGAATGGTAGTGGAGCGAGTTAGCGCTTGATGAATTTCCATTGATGCTCCTCTGAATAAGCAAAAAGCATCTCAACTCCTTCCCTTTCCCATGCCTCAACAAGTATACTCTGACCTCTTTTTGTGCTCATTATCCCCATATTGAGACTTGAAAAGCTTAAGTTTAGGCTCAAGCTCAAATGTATCAATAGATGAGGATTCCGATGCACAAGAGGGTCGAGATAGTCCGTGCTTCCATGCTTCCCACTTAGTGACCAGGGCCGTTTGATACAAGCTCAGTGCTTGATGAAACCCACTACAAAATCTTGCATTTTCTACAACTTGCTCGTCTTTCTTAATCCAAAACCGTCGAGGCTGGTTTTGCATGCATTGTATCTATTGGTGCCAAAAGCTCTTACCTTGATCATCCCATGTACGCAATAAGAAGTGATTCCAGATATTTAGGAGAACTTGTATCAGATGCTTGATTTGCTAAATGGTAAGCCCTGAGGCTCTAACGTGTATTAGGAATTCATGAACAAAAAGGTAGGAAAATAAATGAAAAACAGGAGAAGCTTACCTGCATAAGAGCTTCGATTCTACTTGACCGGCCTTTATGTTTTCTATCCTGCTTGACCAACCTTTTTATCTGTCATATTCCCATCTCGAAAATATTCTCTAGTTATGCAACATAGAACATTACAAATTATGAACATGAACCTGTGTGACAAACCAAAAGTCTGGGTTTGCTTGCTATGTTTCATCGAATCGATTGAGCAGAATGCTACATTTATTTAGGATTTGTCGGTTAGACGGTTTTAGAGTGGCTGCCCAGCAACAAGGGCAATTGATAGTTAGGCTATTGGGAGTTTGAAGCAGTTTTCGGGATGTTCTCGGCATATACTGACATATACCAGGAATATGCCGAAAACCCATATAAGCAAGGGATTGCCCTCCTAGGGGCAACCCAAAAAGCACAGATTCAAACTGCCATTATATCCAATTTAAAATGTTATTTTTAAATGCCACCACTTGTATACAATGACCTCAAGTAACAAATGTATATAGGAGGATGAACAGTGCTTTAGGCTCGTGTTCCAATGACATCTTCTTGTGCTTACATAGGTAAATAAGATATTTACATTCTATAATTTTTACTCTTAATTAGCAAACTTTTTTTAGTCTTTCAAAAAAGGTCTATATATAGGAGGATGCCATAAAATTAACTTTTGAGAAAAGAGCATTGTCTTTTATGTTGACAGATGTATTGCGCAAGCCCAAGAAGATGCCAAAATGAGGGTGACAATGAGCCCCTAAAAGTGTGCATAAGATTGTATTGGGATTGATGTTCTATTTTGGCCGTTCCTTCGTTAAAAATCTATTAACATCATAGATGTAAACAATCCCATATCTTATATCTCTATTTCAGTAGACTAGATTGATGAGAAAGTGGGCCGATTTGAGCAAGAATCAGCCAAAATAAACAAATATGCATGTGTAGTTATGTATGTGCTTGTGTGCCTACATGCATTGTGTTATTGTTTTTGCCCAACATACGAGAAATATAGGCGTCATTTTTATTTCTTAAAGGACAACGAATAATTAAAATATTTCGCCTAGAAATTTGACATCACTCAACTGGCATATGGATTATATGGTGAAGTTGCTTTCCAAATTGGCCACGTTTGGTTGCATGCATGCAAGTTCACAGTAATAATCTTGTGAACAACAGGAGTCTACATCTTCAAGCTATAAGATTCCAAGAGGAATAATACCTGACAAAACCTAAGAGGCATCGCGAAGGTTCTATTTGATGTGAATTTGTGATGTGAAAAATCATATTATATTTATACATGTTGGGACATCAACTAAGAGGCATCTCGAAAGTTCATTTGGATATGAACTTATCATGTCAAAAAGCCATATATTATATTCTAACATCTTGGAACAAGTAACATCCTTTAAGCAAGAGTAATGTTTCTATTTTACTTTTATTTATTTTATTTAGCAAGTATTAGCAAGTTTGCCCAAATGCGAATGCAACTATCCATGTTGCAGCCAAAGGGAGTTTTTCTATACAGGAATGATCTTTTATGTTCATTCCAAGGAGAAACATGCACTTGTACCATCAATGGCCATAAAAATTCAAAGGAAATTAGATTGTTATGATAGTTTTTCTATCTAATGACCTTTAACTTTCTCAACTAGCTTTTGGTATGTTCATGGACATTCAACATTATTGTGCAGGCTAAGATTTGGTAATCCAGCATTATTGTGAAGTCTAGTAGTTGTAATATATGATCCTTATAAAAATTTGATTTTCAATAACATTCTGTAGCTTGAGGTGTTAATAAAATTAGATTCTCTACAAAGAAGTAAGTATCAAAATGTTTTCGGAATATATGTGGTCCCAAGTTCTTGTGGCATATAAATGAATAGAAATATACGGCTTTTGCCATGCGATAGTACAGTGTTCTCTTCTCTAAAAAGGAGTTCTACAAACATGCAAGAGAAAATTGAGGTAGTCTAATGTTTCTTTTCTCCTATTATGGACATTTCACGTATTCAATTTTCGTAGGTTACTTTAGAATAGAATAAAATAGATTTTTTAGCGTCCACGGAGACCGATTGGCCTATGGGACCCAAACAAAAAGAAGACAAAGCGTATTCTTGCGGGGATTAAAAACCCCTTAGAAGGGTTTTCGAGGAAAAACCTTAGCGTAATAAGTATCTTTGTATTTATCTGATTGTATAGGACCGATTCAATACTGGTCCGGGAGGAAACATTGAGTCCGGTGCATCCATAACCTCTTGGAGGTATGACCCCAATAAACCCACTGACCCCAATAAAGCAATCATATTTCCTCTTTATTATTGAAGAATGTTTTTTGTTGTTTCTTATCTAGGTAACGGGGTCGAGGAAAAAATTGGATTGGCTTGGTTTTCCTTTCCATAGAGAGCAAAACGGACCATAGAGTCCAACTTTAAAAAAACCTGCCCCGAAGGGTTTTCGAGGGAAAAACCTTAACAATAATAGGCTTACTGATAAACTATACATTTTATACATTTTAATGTAGTGACGGGGGACACAACTAAGTTCGTATGTCCATTACCTCTTGGAGGTATGATGCTAGTACATGCAATTAAGCCGCCTCCAACATCACATGTAGTGGTTGGTTAGGTGAAGCCAACCTCCTTGATAGACTTGCTGGGCAGTTCTGAAGAGTGTGGCACTCATCATGAATGATCCCAGCTGGCAACATTGGCAGAGCCTATCTGCACGTTCTTCCCTGGCCCCATTTGCATGTCTCAATTTTGAAGCAGTGTGCCCCTGTGTGAATGGACAGAATCATTCTAAGTTCTTCATGGGCAAATGCGTTAACTGGTACTTCTATTGACTTTTAACAAACGTGGGATTAATCTGAGTTTTGTAGTGTGTTATCTTCACCAATTCAAAAATTACGAAGCATATGTCTAGATACTGCTTCAGGTAATTGGCGTCCTTATTGTTGTCTATTTGTATGCACTCTCCCGCACATTCGATCTGGAAAACGAAATGGCTCGTTTCTCATTCCAGTATGCTTTAAGGCATTGCAGACCCATGGCCATTGTCAGCGACTATCTCCTATATTGACCACATTCTGAAAGTATCTGATGCGACGTTCAACCGCAGCCCTCTAAAGGGGTATGAACCCTGCCTCTCCCAGAAGAATTTGATATGGAACTGTGGACTTGACTCCAAGCGCATGAGTTAAAAGGGCTTTCTGAACCCCCCTAAGTCATCGGAGGTGACAAGTGATATAACCGATCCCTATACTTCCATTCCATATGAACAAGTATGACTGGACAAGTATGACTAGTGGGACCAGTTGTAAAGCTCCACTTGATGATAGTTGTTCTGCATTGCATATAAAGCCTTTCAACCTGCCGTCACTACTGTCGAATACAAGTATCCTAAAACGTAGTAGTAGTGAACTCCACTTCCAAGTACTTGTATGCCTCTATTTTTTTCACATTATGACCTTAAGTGGAGCAAGATTGTCATTGTTTGTTGCGAAGACTATATGAAAAGCACCTTGGTTTTGGTTTGGTGAGTGCATTCAGATGCTGCTGCATACTGGCTTGGGTGTAAGTACAACTTATGAAGTGTAATCTTTTTCATGCAATTTTCTAATGTGAGGTGCAATCATCTTTTGAGATACATAATCACGTACACTAATAGGTGTATCAGGTCAATCATGTTCGTGGATATTTCAATATTCACACCAATCTATAATGTGCTTAAACTATCTTACCCTTTTTTTTTTTTTTTTTTTTTTTTGCCTTGTGCGAGAGACGGTCCAAGTCCAATCCTGTATGAGATTCACATGATGTAGTATTTGGCACAATGCTTCAGCCTCAAGAGGAAGAAGTCTAGCTTCTGCCAACATCATTTCACAAGAGGATTTGTACCATGACACCAAGTTCCTCTACTAGAAACCTCTTTTAGATGCTCTCCACTTTTTGCCACATTGACCGTGAAAGGTTTGGTCCCCATATCGGGCAGCCATAGAGTACTACAGTTCTTAACGTGATTGCAATTATATGATGCTGCCATTGCTTTATATATCACCCGCCCTACAAATGTTTATCATACATTTTAGCATACACCCCCACAGAGACTCTCTTTGTAACGACATCATTCCACTTGTAATTGTTAGCCATCTCAATGCTAAGATATTTGTACTGTTGCATTTGTTCTAACTCCTTACCAGCTAAATAGAATTGAAATTTCTGCCTCGCGCCAATTGTCATGATTTTGGACTTGTCACTATTTACTATCATGTGTTCAAGGCACCTAAATGATTTTGAAGATCCTTTGATGTAAGTAATTGGATTACATACCCTGATTCCACACCAGCTCTATTTTTTCTAGACATCCATTCCTCTAACTCGTCCATGAAGAGCCCAACCAATGTTGCTGACAAGGGTCCTCACCAAGGTTGTTCTTATAAGCTAAGATGTTCAATAGAGTATAAACTAAGCTGTCACTTATAAAATGGTTAGATCCAAATGCATGGAAAGTGTAAACAAGAACAATAACCAAATTAAATCAAGATGAGGGTTGAAAGAGATTATATCTTGCATAATTAAAATTATAGCATATCTAGCTACTAGTAGAATGGATTTTCTTGGGAAATTTACAAATTCAACATTTAATATGCCATTATTGTTCCTCAAAATTTTGTATACACTGTGCAAAAATGCAAAAAATTAGATGGAAATGAAAATAGATAGATAGATAATATTTTTACGTCATGCCACATTTACATAACCTTTAAATATATATTACATACAAGTTATTGATCACATGTTTTTTCCCAAACTAGACATGCAATATATTGTCTATCTTTGTGGTTGAAACAGGTGCAATTTTTTTCTTCTCTATGTTCATAGTGGGAAAACTAATATAGTTTCAAAGAAAACTGACAATGGTTTGGATTGGAAACTTGGTTTGGTTTGGTTTAGTTTTTTTTCTTCCCCCTTTTTTGGTGTAGATAAAGTGATGGTGTTTACTCAGTTGAAAGAGCTGCATATTTTCCTGATTTCGCCTCTGGTCCCTGTAACAACACCAATGCTTCCCATCTTGTCCATAGCACTGCTAAATGCGTTGTAAAATTGCATGCGCTTTTTGGCAAACAAAATCACCATATGCTTGCTCCTCTGATCTGTGTAGAGTACTTCATCAGAAGTGAGCAGACCTTTCTGTGCTATTAAATTTTTGTAGTACAGATTGTCGAACACAAATGGAGTGCTTGCATCAAATGGAAGAACTGCACCACTGTCTCCTCCAAATCTGGGACAAGATTGCTTCAATGTGTTTGCATAAAATGGCTCTAATGTTGGATCTGTTTGATTTGATCCACCGTAGTTATACAGACGATTTGAAAACTGATCACAATGTGAAAATCCCACTGTGTGAGCGCCTGATTGTTGCCAAAAACAAAAACAAAAACAAAAATCAGTTTTTCAGAACTTTCAGATCAAATCAAATGACAAATAACTTGGAAAATAAGCAGATGAACCTAAGATTGGATCCTAAACCATAAACCCTAAAAAATCTATGAGCACCAAATTCTACAAAAAAATTGGTGAGTTCTTGAGAAATGTTAAACAACAGAACATATTTTCAGAAAGATGAGAAAAAAACCGAGTTGAAGCTAAAAGATTGGACCTGACAGAGCAACCAGATCGGTTAGATTTAATCCCTTTGATGTAAAATTTGCCAGAAGTTGATCTAGATTGAAATTTGCATCTGGCAGATTAGCTGAAGCATGAGATGCTAAGGATACTCTGCCATCTCTGCGTCCTTTTTTCACTGGATAGCTTGGGCCTCCAGCCTGCATGCATAACAGAAAAAAATGTATCTATTCAAAGGTTCAATGCATAAAAAAAAGGGCCCCAGAAAACCATGCATCTGCCACACAGAAAAAAGAAAAAAAATGCATCGGGCAATCGAATTGGAGCATGTCTTTTGTGAGAAATTAAGTATTTACCAGAACAACGAAATCGCGAGCAGCAACTGCCAGAATGTCTGCACAAGAGACAATTCCAGGGCATGTTTTTTCAAGAATAGATTTAGCTTGAACTACGCTGTCAAATCCGTCTCCTCCTAACGACAGATTTGGCTTTGCATCTCGTTCTGCTAAATTTCCAGGAGTCGAAGTAATTAGCACCGATCCATCGCATCCCTGCACTCACATTTTCAAACCGATTCAGAACAAAAGAAGAGCAATTTCTTTGCCCAGCAACTTTGGGCGGGATTTTTTAACGAGAAAATCAACGTTTGAGGACAAATACATTTGGGCGGTCTCAGAAAATCAATGTTTGAGGGCAAATACATTTGGGCGGTTTCAATTCAAAAACCATTCATCTGAGCGGGTTTAAAGAAATGGGTTTCTAAATCAAATTCAAAACTGAGAATCTGGGCCGATGAAAGCAGGGGATCCTTGCTGCTGCATCGATTCATATAAGAAAACATACAGCTGATTGAAATAAGAAAATTCTTGTGGGCTTAAATTCATCTATGCATCTACAATTTAATTGGCCAGAGGATTACATCTACAAAGCAATCGTGAAAAAAAAGCCTGATTGTAGCAGACGCAGCAATGGGGCCAGCTGCTTTAAATTTTGCCTCTGCAACCTGACGAACTATAGATTCCATTCTTGGGCATGAAGAATCATAAAAATTAATCGACAACTGTCCATTTGCGGGATCAAACGACAGAATCAGAAGCTGTAAAATGGGGACAATCCACAAAGGAGCCATCGGGCAAACAAGATTATTAATCCAGGCGAATGTCAAAAGGCGAGCAGACAAAAGTCTTTTATATAGGTTGAAAAATTGTGTAGAAACAAACGCTGTTAAGACACCACATTATATAAAGAATTTGATGCAAAAACTGCAAATTCTTTGTACAAGCACTGTCGGATTGAGAGGAAAAGGACATTTCCTTCACAAATCAGAGTTCTAGACCACGATGGGAAGAAAAAAACAAAAGGGATTGCTTCTAGCTTAGAAAGGGATCCTGGAGTAGAACAATTTTGAGTCACGGGCGATGAAATAAGACAGCTGCCCACTCACGGGAAATGCCGGGCGGCTTCTACCGTAGACCCAATTTACCCTTTTACTCAGATATTAAGAATCAGATCAAGCTTTTCAGAGGGCTGTGCTGCAGCGGCGAAGCTAGTATTTGAATTGATAGACGTTTTTGAAAGCAGAAAAATGGTGGCAGGAACAAACTACGTGCTTGTTGTCAAGAACAGACAGAGGCCTCAAAGCCTAAAGCTCAGACTCCGGATTGGCAGGCATCAGAGCTACGATTCTGAAAAAGCTGATGCCAAAAACAGCGGCACTGTCTCCAAATTTTGAACCTCCAGATGGAGCAGGACCTTTTTCTTTTTTGGACGGTATTTTTTATTTCCATGTATGTACATCCGTATGTCTACGCGTAGAAAAATTCTTGTATGCGAGAATTTCTTATTGCTCGAAATTCCGGCGCAGAAGGCGCAGACACGCCTTCCATGCCGGAATTTTAAGCAACTAAAAATTATGTTATACCAAAGGGCCGAAAAGGCTGAGAGCTAGCTGTTTTGCGTTGAAACAGTCTGGTGAGTCGCGAATTTCACCGCAAAACAGCAAGCTCTTGCCTGACATTTTAGCCCGTCAAACTTGTTTTTCAGCAACAAAATGACAACTGGCCCGTTGATTCTGCCTCCGGAATGGAAAGTAGCAGCATGATTCTGCTCAACAGGTCACGCGCGGGTAAACTCGCAGTTGCCATTTTGTGGTGGATGGAAAATGGTCGACGATTCCAGGACTCGCTCCCGGCTACTGCCGGTCGCGGGACCCCTCGAATCCTCTCCCCACTTTCCATGCCGCCATACAAAAATGTCCTGTTTTTTGGTGATTAAGCAAAGGACTATTATTACGCATTTAAATGTTGGTAAAAAAAGGGGCAAAATGTCGTCGTTTTGACTTTTATTGTTACGTGAAGCTTTGGGTATGTAACAGGGTAAGAACTCAAGAATACATGGTAAAAGTCGTTGGAACTGCAAGTAAAGAGAAAATGTCTAGTAGAAAAATGGAGCAAAAAACGGATCAAATTCAAAGTTAGAAAGTTGTCCATGTGCCACTTTATGATTGATTGGGGGGCAAAATTGCAAATAAAGTTTACCTTCACAGAAATAACTAGCCTTATACCTTTGTTCTATGTGAACGTAAACATAGAGGAGGCCATTCCGCCTGATGTCATGCCTCTCCTACAAGCAAATTTTTCTAGTCGGTGGCTTCTTCTTCTTTTGGTCCGTTCCAACATCTCAGAATTTGTGTCATGTAATACTGGCACCATGGGGAGCAAAACATGTGTGGAAAGAGGCATGTCTTCATCACACAAATCAACAACAGACACTCCATTCAATATGGATATGCAATATATATACAACGTAGTGTATTTGAATCTATACAATATTAAATATATGATGTTTTAGATTCATATGTTTAAAGGATCTAATCTTAGGAGAGAAACTAATCGCATACAAGAAATTTATCGCGGCTTCCCTGTGCTTCCATCCAAGACCTATGCAGTTGGACCCCAGTTAATGTCCAATGTTTGAATAAATATACTTATGTATTAGTGTCAAAACATACAAGAGTTGAACCCGCAATATTGCCATGTGTTCCTTGCCCATATGATACATGGATGCTACGGTCAATGACCGTAGGATCCCCATTATACGTTCCACGCCACCCAAGGATAGTCAATGGGTTTTGAGCATGGCTGGGGTCGCCCATACCCAATAGCCTTACCAGTTGCTGCCACCTTGTGGCAGCATGTAAGAGCAACTTCACAAGAAAACACAAAAAGATCGAGACACACTTGCAAGGCATTTCTATTTGGAGCTCATTGTTTAGGTATGAAGACAAATCCTCACATCAAGTTGAAGACCAATGGAGAACATTCAAAGGAGCATTCAAGTTAGCAAAAGTGAGCAAGACTTGAGTCAATGGTTGGAAAGCAAGTCACAAAGAGAGGACCCCTAGTCAAAGATTGGAAGACCCCAAAAGAAGTATGTTACCTTGCCAACTTTTGAGATTTTCACACTACCTTAGAGTTATTGGCTAAAGAAGGCATTGCTCACCTCTACATTCATCCCTCATACCCATTCCTCATTCCAATCATCTCATTTCCATGGCTCAAAGTTTTTTCCCTAGGGCAAACTCACACACCACACATTCCACATATGTGCACCTTATACATCACACACACATCATGATCCATCACCATGCACTTGATATAAGTCATTAGAAGCACACTCTCTCTCTAGGAAAAGAAAAAGAAAGAGAAGAGAAGCTCCACTAGTCCATTACATGATCAAGTCAAGACCAAAGTATGGGTTAAGGATCAAATCCTAAAGGTCCAAATTTGACTAAGTCGAAAAACATCTAGTGCCACCTCACCTTCAAAGGTCATGCACACATCATCACCAACTCACCAAACACGTGTCACTCACATCTTGTCACACTTCATCAAGATTTTGCCTAGGGAAAATTTCTTTGACACCTTGCCTTCCACCTCACCATGCCACATCATCAGCATTTGCCTAGCCATCTCACATGTGCCACATCCCCTTATACACCATGAAAAAAGGCCCAAAATTGAAGTCGCTTATTTTCAAAATTTGTTTTTTCTATCTGAAAGCCCATAGACCGATTGGTCTCCGTGGACGATAAAAGTACCTTCCTTCCTTCCTTCCTTCCATAAAAAATCATGCAAGATGGTGGTCAAAGATTCCTATTTTGACCACATCTAGCCCTAGTTTTGGGGTTTCTTGGGATGCGCGCCATACTCAAGTTGCACTAATATTTGGCTCAAAACGCCCTCCAAAAACCATGTCATACCCCGACCAACTGCATTTAGCCACCTGGATTCAAGCCTATTTTTCACCAAAAGCCTGTGGGATATATCCGTTTCTATGAAGAACCCTAAAAATTATTGCAAGAATTAGCCCCACTAACTGGCCAAATCATGATTAAACCGACCGGATTTAGCCCTTTAATGCCAAGAATCTCGCCAAAAGTTGTTAAAAACTCATTTATTAGTGTCAGACAATGGCAAGGCCACGATGAAGGGGATCATTCGAAAAGGGGACTCCACTTTGAAGAAGAAATCATTAGCATTACACCACAACTGATTAACTTGCAGATCAAGAACTCATTTACGGGCAGAGGAGGTAAAAACCAAACTGTATTATCAAGAACTGACCGGAAATTGCCGGATTTAAGAGGTCATCGAAGCTTCAAAGTTTTTCCGAGCACCCCAGTGCTTTGAGCGATCTAATCCAGCATACTTGTGTTGGGAATGACCTCTGTTTGCCCTGCATTGCCTCCTTGTATCAGGTTTCTTGAAGATCTGATGCAATAAAGTCCTTTATTATCGTTTGAAGACATGTATTACCTTTGTTTCTTTCTCTCTGTGAATTTCTCTATGTCAAATCACTGGAAAACTCTCTTATTGTAATTCTTGAAGGCTCCTTTGAATGAAAATTTGAAGTTGGTGAAGATCTTGCTTGCAAATCCTGAAGAACAAATCTTGCTGGTTCAATTTATGCTGTAGCAGTGCCTCTTTCTCAACAAAAGACACAATTGTGGTTTGTATGAGTATTTCCTTAGCTTAAACTACAGCCAGAAGTGCTTATTCAATACTGCATTATTAGGTCAGTCATAAAATCCTCAAAAAAATCTAAAGAAGTCTATTCAAATAGCATCTCATACTAGTTTTCAATCATCTAGAATCCTTTTTCATCTCATATAGGCTGCATCCATTACTCAAAGATTAAAAAGTCCTGTTAAGCCACGATTCAAAACATTTTCTTTAACTCTGTCACAGACTGTCACAAAGAAGTCCATAAAAATGGCATCTGTATACACTACTGCATATTTCTTGCTGCCTCCACATGATGCACATGTCTTCTAGGTTAGTTTAAGAGTCTCAAAGAAAGAAACTCAAAAAATATCCTCGTGAATTTTCATCTGCAAATTTTAGCTCTCTGCCAGGGTTATTGACCAAAAATTGATCCAGTCAGGAAGCTGTTTCTCACCGAGCTCTGGTCAACCTTTTGCCTCTGACTTCTGTAGGCATGTTGTGGTTTCCCCTGAGCATCTAGTGCAAGTGTTCCCAACATAAAGCAAGCATCCCTCTTCATTTGGCGAATAATTTTTGGCAGACAGTTTTTTCTTGTTTAGGGACAAGTGGTTCACAAGCTAGTTTGAGTTGTCTTGTGCAGGGATCTGGCCATAGATTGGTTGCCTTAAGCAACCTGGAGGTTCTCAACCACTGAGTTGAAGGTTTGCCAGGTACACCTTCAACACCAGTAGACCAACACCAGTAGACCGACTCACTCAATGGCATGTGTTGTTTTGTTATGTTTTGATATGCGCCTAGTGGTTACACCTCAATACATATATGATGTAGTAGAAAAGAAACTAAATGATTTTCAAATTAAAGTATGAAAAACTTTGGAAATCCATAAATCCCTATATTGTTCCGAGAAAAATCCAACACTTTCTGGGAAGAAGACCATGACATAGATATTCATGCATAAGTCTGCCTTGCTTAATAGTTCCTAAGATTAAGCATACTTTCAATGTACTAATACATATCCTGAGACGATTGTGTCCCATGTCACAACAACACCGCAATTTACTCTAGCCATTGACTGATATCTGCATTGGAAGATCAAAGACCCTCACGAAACTTGGTGGCTCTGCCATAAAACCATGTTATTCACACTGCCTATGAATGAAAGCAGATAACTCTCGAAATGATAAATGATTGTCTGAATATATTTTGCAAAAAATGGACGAGAAAGCTTATCTACAACAAAACATAATGGAAGTTGTTCAACAAAGTCCAAGGACACGTTCTTGTCCATCGAAACTAGTAAATAGGCTTGAGACTTCAGCATAGTTGTTCAGTGCTTTCTAAGCATGTTACCTAAGAGATTGTTGGTGATAATTTCTTGACTCCTAACTAGAAACGTGCCTGCTCAGGCACATCCGGATGCACAAATCTAATTCTTGAGTAATCAATGTCTGTCATCATGTAGAGGCATCGTTATATATGCATGATCTGGCATGCACATGCCTAGCTCCATCGTCAAGCACAACTGTATCATCTATTTTATCGGTTGCAAAATTGCACATCAACTGTAGCATATGTGGTACAACAAGAAGCTAAATTTAGGCTCTGGCATCCACATTGATGCCGCAACTGCACAAGGAATATTTTGATCCTACCGAAATCTAAGGCATCTTCCATTCCAAGTCCTGTAAGAACCTTTGCAAATATCTTCCATGATTTGAGACCGTACATTTCCACATTTCATCTATGTCTTCCCAAGCTCTTCAATTTTTCTTGCATATTCCAAAACTAAATCTGGGTCCTAATATACAGCCACTCAGGATGGTGAAAGTGGCCTCTAGGGAACATTCCATCTTCAAAGAATATGTGACTGAACAATTTATGTTCGGAATCAAGTAAATTCTTGTATATTGGCAGGGACCTCAATAAATTGAGTTCCTCTGCAAAAAAAAATGGACCAGAAAATGAATAAGGATTTGAAGCAAGAGCTGTTGAAGAAAATCTAAATAAGTATGCGTGCTAATTGCGAAGATCTAGAAAATGCAGAGAAAATGTTTCAAGAACTTCCCAAGTCCAAGTGTAGTCGTGAAATGCCAGGATTGCAGTATACATTCAGCACATGCATGAGAAGTGTTTGAGAACATGGCCTGCAAGAAATATGGGGAACATGATTTTATTCCAGAAAATGCTAATTCTTATGCTCTTATGGAGAATGTCTGAGGCTGAATATCAGCCTCCGAAACATGTCCAAAGCTGTTAAATCTCATGTATCAAATAGAAAATATTACCTGGATCTTTGAGACACTCTTTATTCTGCTTTTCCAAGAAGGCTGCCTCCGCATTTATACCTGTAAGAATTCTCACCAGAAAACTCCTACATGCATGCAGTAGGGTTTAAAAAACAAACAATAATGCAGCAGTATTATCTCTGCTCTAAGCTGCCAGTACTTGCGCTCAAGCCAATTCGAAGGACTTGGTTCTACACAGTTACAATTTTCCAATGCCCGGTCCTCTTTCTATTGCAAAACGATTGGCCAGTCTAATTGCAGAGAGCCTCCTTGATTGTGTTCACATTATATTGGATATATTATGTCCTTTCTCAATCCATGACTCCAATATGTACCGCAGTACCTTTTGAATAGCCAAATGCCTTTTAAAAACCACTGCTAAAATTAAAACCTTGAGCCAAATGCGCACAGATTGAATAGCCATAGTCTCATGCTAAAATGCAAAAGCTTTTGTGTGTGGATTGGATCAGCTAACCTTATGCAGCAAACAAAAACGTGGGTTTGGCTGTTGAAGCTCAAGGCAAAAAGCAGGCGAATCAGATTTCAAAAGGAGGTTGAGACTACAGCTCGGTTTACACCCTATAACTATGGTGAAGCAGAGAGATCGTGACGAGAAATGGAGCAGAAATATGTGCGGCTGCTAAACCCCTTTTTTTCTCTCTTTTTTCTTCTTTTATCAATTCACGAAGTCAGTCACGAAGCCGGAAATCAAGCGTTAGAATGTCGCTGGACTGGACACGTGTAGCCCATATAACGTTGATGTATGCTTCTTATATATGTTGTGATAGGATGTGAGCTTTTATCTAATATTATTTTACCATCTAGACACTATCTATATAGATATCCCTATAAATTTTACTAACTTTGTGTGTGTTCATATGTTGCAACATAGCAGTTTATACACAACAGAGCATGTAGCCGTCATAGATCTCATTGTCAAGCCATTTAAATCTCATTCAGCTTCAGCATATTAGATACAAACTCATAAACAATGGTTGAGTAGGTAGCTACACATTTGCAAGCTACCCATAAAACTGAAAAAACATAATTAATATCCAGTTATATCACCTGGACCCCCAAAAATAAAAATGTTTGCTATATATGTTGACTAGTCTACCTGCTGCGAGCTTATCGCCACGATTAAGAAACCTCGCCCTTTGGGATTTCCGAGGAAAAACCCTAGCAATAAGCCCTTGGCAAGGGCCTTGGGCAAGGGCAAGGCTGTTGTGACATCCCGTGCTCGTATACAATGCTCCAACTGTATAAGAACAAGAGATTCCCTCTTGTCAGCACATGCTCGCCAACATGAGGCCATCTATCTAACATTAGAATTCGACGTGGGAGGAATAGACGCATCATTCATCCCATCTCCCTTGATACCGGCCTAGCTGTGGAAGCGCATAAACAAGAGCATATAACAATATAACAAACATATAACCACCTCGAAGGATGGAATCACCATAAATCAGATAACATCAGAATCAACTACGACATGCATCAACAAGGATATCGTACCCAAGCTCAGACTCGTGGGGGTCGACTGATGGCTTGGACCTCTAAAAGTCATTGCAGACAGAATTCATGGCAAATGGATTTGGCTGGCAGAGAAACATGGCCGTTAGATAGTCCACTCCATCTGCCCCTCCTGTACATACTTTGCACATAGGCTGATAAGTCTTGGACCTGGATTGTAGCTTGTCGCGTGTATAGTCAAGGGGACTACTTCGAGATTGCATCTCTCCAATCTCGATGAGGCAGGAGGAGACTACTCTCCTCCAGAAGGTCCACGCCAGCTTTAGACGAGATCGAGGGTTATAGTTCTCCCATGCCCGTACACGACTTGAACCCATGCCTTGCCCGCACTCAGTGGCAAGGTATTAGGCCTAGCCCATAATGTTCTCTAAGTAGATGCTACATGCCAGGGGATCAACTATAATCGGACAAGCCTTCTTTGTCAGCCAGTCTACTATCCGCGAAGAAATTCTCAGGTGGGGTTTTGCTATTGATCAGTTGAGGTGCTATGAGTTGCCATGATTAGTCTGTACATGATTGTTGCATGCAAATATGATAAACTATGAATTTGTTGGAGATTCATAAGGTAGAGAAGGTAATCAATGATTGGAAACATCTCTGTAAGGGCTGATTCTAAGTCAGGAATGGCCGAATATTACATGAGAAGCACCGATTCAACATGGAAACTTCAGAAAAAGTCAGAATTGAATTGGATTTGGTCAGCACCGAGCTCTCCAACGCCATTTTGTGTTTACGTTATGTTTTTGTCATTTTATGTTTTGTGTAAGAATATGCATTGTTTGAATAATTGTTTAACTATGGTAAAATTCTAAGGATTGGGATAAAGTATCTTTCTTAGCTCATGGAGATGGGGCTAATGCTGAAAAGTAGCCTAGCACAGATGTAGAGCATCAACGACCCCTCGGCATCAAGGATTTCAGCATCAAGTTCACATGTGGATCTTAAAATAGGAATAAGCAGTCCTCCGACATCAAGCATTATTGAGATTGAGACGGGTCCACATTGGTACAAGGGGAGCCATGTGAAGCTTGGGGGTTTCTGAATGTGGCTTAGCATGAAGTACTGCTAGGCTGAGTGCATATAATTGTAAGTTTTCAAGTTATTGCATTGTATTTTATCCAGAGCATCATAGCTAATGGATTCAAAGTATAAACATTATGGAACATTGTATTCCTCATGGGAGGATGATTTTGAGGTAAGTTTTGCATGATAAAAGATGTTAGTATCTTTCCTTGATCAGTAACGTACATAGTTATTGGAGCTACATCAATGATAGTTAGGCTTATGGCTTTCTTGACGTCAACATCAGCAACAGTATAATCTAGGCACATGTATAGCAAACATTCTAATGAACACCACATGTCATAGTCTTTGCATTGTTCCACTGTTGTCTTGGTATTTGATTATGTCTATTGGAACCTCCAGGGCCGGACTTCTAGGTTCGGTGGCCTAGGTTGCTCCGGCATGCTCATGTTCATCTGTGATTCTCTGTGGTTCTTGTGCTCTGTGACACCGGGCGTAGTTTCCCTGATCAGGATGCTATGTCACCTCTGTGACTCCATGGTAAGAGGTCCTCCAGCGCCAGACGTGGGCTGAGAAGAGTATGCGCATACGATGTTCACCCCACCAACTCTGCCAACGGGGCTCGGAATGTGAGCTGGCTGGGCATTTCTCTGCTAATAGGGGCTGCATGTAGCCTGGCTGAGCTTCCCATTGTCCCGGAGCTATGTTTCTGATGTTTTGTTATTTTGGCTATGTTCTTTGCTTTTGTCGCTCAGAGTTTGGTATTTCCTTGAATTATGTTGTCATTGTCTAGTACTGTACTCACCTAGAATCTTCTTTGTGCTTAGTAACCAACCCCTTCCACATATTCTTAGTTTCTGAAACTGTGACTTGCATATTTCGGAAACGACACCAGTCTATTTCAAACACTTGTAAAATGACTTTACCAATGGCCCTAATAGAAGGGAAGGATGAGAAACCCAAAGCTTAGTCCATGTACTATGCATGTAATTTGGCATAATTGTCGCTATACATTCCCACATCTCTCTATCATGATGTTGTTGTTCTTAAACTCTACCCATCCTCTTAATTGACTATGCTAGTACCACATTGAGCAATAATTTATACCACAGCTATTCCACCTCCTTATATGCACAGGTCGCATATTAATGGGAATTAATGAGGTCTATCACTAGGAACATACTATTCGTGGCTTCTAAGTCTCTATCCCACTTCCCCCAAGTATAAGATGTGCGTAACAGAGATATCATAGATCATCACAATGAATCAAAATAACAAAATCTATGTTACAGATCTGGGTTCTTAGGTTCTGGAGATATGATCGTCATGAAGCTTGCATTGATTGACAGAATCGACACTAACCAGATCCTTGGCTGGATCACATCCTCCTGAGCGCATCCATGCTACCGAGATGATCACGAAATGAGAAAGGACTTCGGAATGCGAACTTCCCTACTATTGTGAGGCCAAAATGTGTCTGGCTCCAGCAATGCACTGTTTCTAATGCTGGAATCCAAAAAGATCACTTTTAGGGTTCCTACCACTTTAAGCCTATGCTTTTAGAGTTAGGGTCTAATGGGCCATATAGCTCATATGGGGTGTTGCCATGTGGCAATCTAGATTATATTCACGGCATAATATGTGCAATATAATGGGTTCTACTGCTTATGCCCCATGGTACAATCCTTTATGGTTGTCGCGTACATGTCGCCATAATCGACATGTACTAGTGATATGGCACTAATATGTATTTATACGCATATTATCCTGGAAGGTCACATTCTCCCCACCTTGAAATGATGATGTCTGCAGCATCACTAGTCTCCCCATCGTGAGTGAAACCTGTATGATTCCTGCTGGACTCCTTTAATGCATGCAATTAATACAATTACTTTAAGGTAATATTTCCTAATTAGCATTACCGTAGTATTGGATATATTGGAATGACCTTTTTTTTTTTTTTGAAGGACGACAAGCTTTATTCACCAACTAAAAACTAGAGCAACATAAAATGCAAAGACAGGATTATAACTCCAGTGGACAAACCGATCCAACTGAGCACAACCACCTGCCTATGCAAAAGAATGAATCTGAAGGTAAGTATTCCAGATCAGAGCTTTCTTCCCTTGATCAAGAGAAGAACAATTGTAAGCCATGCACCCACTGAAGAACAATCTCATCTGCAGTATCTACGCCCTTAAAGATAAACAACCTCCTTCTCTTCCAGATTGACCATAAAAAGCCCGACCACACGCCGAGATGAAAAGCTCAAGTTTAGTAGTTTGGGCCAAGCATCGGGATAGATAGCAAGCAAAATTTTTGGCTAGATCGAGACGATGCCAAATAGGGTCAACA
This sequence comes from Isoetes taiwanensis, assembly GCA_021234155.1. Taxonomy (NCBI): domain Eukaryota; kingdom Viridiplantae; phylum Streptophyta; class Lycopodiopsida; order Isoetales; family Isoetaceae; genus Isoetes; species Isoetes taiwanensis. The sequence continues at coordinate 2,018,115 of JAJEKV010000069.1, forward strand.
ACCAAGACCATGCCCGCCGGGCCGCCACACAAGAAAAACAACTCAATACTCTCAACCCTTTGCTGGCATAAAGGACAGAGCTCTGAAATCCGATTATCCATTTTATGGACTAACCTGTTGACTCTGAGGCATCTATAAGATGTCACCTATTAGATGGAGGCAGGATTTCAGAATGCAAAAGCAATTTATACACGTAAGATACAAATCATGCGGGCCGGATATCCCGATGGCAACCCCATACGACTACCTCAATTTGTGGACCCGGATCCTCTGTGGCAACAATGTAGCAATATGATTCCGTTATTACTCGTCCCATCCTGCACAACAAGAACTTTGTTCTAAATGCTTCCCATGACATGAGATGACCGGACTCATACCAAGCCGCAATAGTGCTTATACCAAATACTATCCATCGCCGTTGTGTCTTTGGATGAACAACCACACTTAGAGGCACATTCTCCGGGGAGTGTCCCGCAAAGGAATCCACCAAAGATGGAGTGGACAACCAAGACATGCCTCGGGATTAATATGGAAAAGAGACCTGACAGTGTCCCAAGCAGCAAGCAATTCCTTTAGAAAGGGAGAAGCATTAGGATACGGATGCATATGATAAAGCAAAGCCCAAGAAAGGAGGGGCTTAATGGTGGCCTTATGAAATGGGAGACAATGCTGCAGAAAGAAGCAGCTACCAAATATTTTTTTCCCAGTACCTTCTTGGATCAAAAGTATTTGGCTTTCTATAGCTAACATGAAACCTCCAGAATAATCTACAAAATGGTTTACTCAAGAACAAATGCAAATGCAAGGTCGCAACTTTAATTGTTTGAAATGCAACTTAGATGATTTACCACCTCTGTAGAATTGATTTGGGCCAGAATGATGACAGAAGCATAGTGATGGACTCTCAATAGCAATAATTCACACAAATGTGCAATCAACCATACTCTATCTATATAAAATCAAATCTAAAGGGGTCTATACAAACATCATATGCAACTGGTTTCTCTAAGTGATGGGCATCCCCATTCACCTGCACATTCTGGCTCCATCCATAGCCAAGCTACTGCCACAACTAATAGCAAAAGAATATAGCGATTGATCTCCTAGGGCTTAAGCAATGCATGATTTTCCAGAGATTATTTTGTTTTTACTGGTTAAAGTTCTTCTACACATAAAAATACAGAGCCTAAGAATCATGGTATATGTCTGTACACAAAAATACAGAGTCTGAGCAATCATGGTATGGATGGCAAACAGACATGGAGGCTGAGCTTGTTCAATTAAAAAAGAAAAGAAAATAAGAGACATGGTAATGCAAGAACAAAACTTTACAACAATGATTGGATGATGCTGAAGTCCACTTACCTGCCCATTCTGGCTTCGTCCCTAGCCAATCTGCTACCACAGCTACTACTGAGAAACAATCCCAATAAGAGCTCCTGTAATAATAGGACTTGTGTAATACATAATCTGGTGAAGTTTTTTTGTATTACCTAGTTAAAGTTCTTCGCCACATTAAAACGCAGAGATTGAGCAATCATAGTATGCACATACATAGATTGTACCTTGAATATTTGGAGCCCAAACTTGTTCTAACCTGAAAAGACCAAAGTAGAAGACATGAGAATCCAAGAGCAAATAAGGATATAATTTATCTCTTTCAAGCATATCCTCCAAGATGCAGCGAGGCATGCATCCTCAAATTATAGATGTTGTCCATGCGATGCAGCGGAACCGTGCAAACATCAAAGCGGTGCAGTAACCATCAAAGAAATTTTCAGTCGTTTCAGATAAGCATAAGTTCGGGCAAATAAGACAGAAAAAGGGAGATCCTTATATGCAGCAGATAAGAAACCAGATAACCAACCCAATACACATTTAAGCTCACTCTGGAGTTTAAGAAAGTCTGACCATACAAAACCTTTGTATGAGCCTCGAACAGAACTGTTAAAAAGCTCCAAATAATGTGAGCATGATAATGCCAAAGCCAAAGTTTCCGGCACCTGGGAGAAAAATACTGCAAAAGGCGGAATTGCACAGAGGCAATCAGAAAAAAACTACTGTTTTCTCTTCTCCACGCGCATCTCTGCAAATGAAATCCTAATTAAAAAAAAAAAAATCGCGATTTTTGGAAGTCGGATTTTTTTTCAGGTGGTGAAAATCCCCAAAACCTTAGGAAAATGACGTTAAAAAAAACCAAAAAAGTTTTTATCAAACCGGAAAATCTAAATTTAAATAATAGATATTTTATAACTTTTACAGATGATTTTAGCAGAAAATGTAAAACATATTGTTTGACAAGGAAATCACAAGCTTTGAGTGCATTCAAACAATATGTAGCAGAAATGGAGAGACAAACTGACCTCAAAGTCAAATGCATTAGGTCAGACAGAGGAGGTGAATATTTGGCCAAACAATTCAAACAATTTTGCATAGCTCATGGGATCAAAAGGCAACTGACCTGCAGACATTCTCCTCAGCAGAATGGTGTATCTGAGAGGAAAAATAGAACAATTATGGATGCAGTTAGAGCCATGCTAAAGGGGAGTGGTTTACCTAACAATCTTTGGGAAGAAGCTTTGCAAACTGCTGTACAAATTCAGAACATGTTGCCATCTGCAAGCATTCAGGGAAATATTCCTGATTTATTGTGGAATCCTGATAAAAAGATAAATTATGATAGGCTGAAAGTATTTGGATGCTTAGTATATACCCATGTCCCAGTTGAGCTAAGGAAGAAGCTTGATAACAAGGCTGAAATCGGGTTCCTTGTAGGATATGATGAAGAATCTAAAGGGTATAGGGTGTATATCCCTGAAACTAGGTCTGTAACAGTCAGCAGAGATGTTCTTTTCAATGAGTTTGTTCTATACAAAGACAGGTACAAGAAAGGAATCAGAATTGTTGAACCAAAGTCAGAAGTGCAAGTCAGATTTGAGACAGATGATTCAGACGACAATGAAGAAGAGAAACTGAACACCAACTCTCTTGAAGCTGAAACTGAAATTCCTGAGAAGGCAAATGTGCCAGCAGTAGAACAACAAAGTGAATTAAATGATGAAGAGAAGGCAAATGTGCCAGCAGAAGAACAACAAGGTAAATTAAATGATGAACCTATAGGAAGAAAAAAGAGGAAGACTCAAGCAGAAAGATTAATAGAAGAGGCTAAATTAAAAGGAAGGCAAATTGTATGGAAGAAATGAGTTAGGGAGAAGCAGAAGAGGTGGCACATTGGAGCATGAGCAAATTATGGCTATTTTAGAAGATGAGATGGTTCCACAAAGCTTTGAGGAAGTTCAACATAGTTATGATAAAGAAAATTGGATAGAGGCCATGAATGACGAATCAAAATCGTTTGCTGAAACCAATACTTATGAGTTGGTTAAATCAGATGGTAAGCAGAATATTATTGGAAGTAAATGGTTGTATAAGATTAAGTTAAATCCTGATGGAAGCAAGAAATTCAAAGCAAGATTGGTAGCTCAAGGATACACTCAAAAAAAGGGAAGGGATTATGATGAAACCTACTCACCTATAGTGAAACTCACAAGTATTAGAATCTTGCTAGCTATGGCAAATGCCATGAATTTAGAGTTACATCACATGGATGTGAAAACAGCCTTTTTGAATGCTACTCTGGAGGAGGAGGCATACATGAGACCAACTCCTGGATATTCCACAGGAGAGGATATGATTTGGAAACTTAATAGGGCTGTCTATGGGTTAAAACAGTCACCAAGAGAATGGTATTTATGTGTCATTCTAGAATGGGACTCGCAAGAAACCAACAAACCGCCATAGATAGGCTTCTCATTCATCTCAGCAGATTTTCTACAATGGTGGACAGCGGGTAGCCGCACACATGCGAACTACCCACGAAAAATAAAGGAAAAATCTAATTATATCACTTGGACCCCAAAAAATACAATGCTAATAGATGAGTGGCTGATGTACCTGCCGAAAGCTTATCACCGGAATTAAAAAACCCCGCCCTTTCGGGTTTTCGAGGAAAAACCCTAGTGATAAGCCTTCGGCAAGGGGCTTAGACAAACGTAAGGCATAGAAATCGCTCCCAAAAACCCCCGCATGGAGAAGTCGAAACAGATGCCGCTCGCCAACCTGTACCTGCACATCATCAACACAACAAACGAGACAACACAAACATACCAGAGAATAGCATCACCCAGCGGGTGGAAAAAAGCATCACCCAGCGGGTGGAAAAACATGATAAACAGAAAATTGCACAATACCATAAACAAAGAAGGGGGGAGGGAGGGTTCAAAGAGAATAAGGTGCTGGCGAGAGAAGAGGAAGCCGATGAGGCGTGGATGCCCGAACGCTGAAATAGCGAACTCCCAACCAAAATGGGCATGCGCCGCCCGCATGCATGCAAGACATGCATGCTCGTCCCATTCTAGAATGGCGATCCGATGTCTCGGATCGATGCGATTCTAGAATGGGACTCGCAAAAACCAACAAAGCGCCCGACTACCGCAGAACTTCCTTACAAACTAGGATCGAGGACGAAGGTCACAGGACGAAGGCCAAAGGCTGGAAAAGGATAGCATGAAAGAAACGCCAAATTGGCTAAACCAGGCAGGAAGAAGCCCCTCCCCTGCCTGGAAACAATTCAAAGAGAATAAGGTACTGCTGAGAGAAGAGGAAGCGCCGATGAGACGTGGATGCCCGAAACGCGCCTGAAATAGCAAACTCCCAACCAAAACGGGCATGCGCAGCCCGCATGCATGCAAGACATGCATGCTCGTCCCATTCTAGAATGGCGATCCGATGTCTCGGATCGATGCGAATCATTTTTTACAAGAACAGGGTTTTGAAAAACTGCAAAATGATGGAAATCTCTATAGGTATGAGCAAAATGGTGAATATTGTATCATAGCACTATATGTGGATGATTGCATAATGGTAGGTAGTTCTATGAACATTCTAAACCTATGCAAAGATATTTTAAAATCCAGGTTTCAAATGTCAGATCTAGGGGAACTCCAAAGGTTTCTGGGGATTGAGGTTATCAGAAGTAGAGAATCAAAATGGATACAGCTACATCGAAGTGCACATATAGAAAGTATGCTCAAAAGGTTTAAATTATTGGAAGCCAAGCCATCCAAGATACCTATAGCAGCTGGTCACAGACTAACAGAAATAAGAGATGTGTCTAATATTGAAATCAATGAAATGCAGAAGATACCATATAGGGCTCTGATTGGTTGCCTACTATTCCTGGCAAATAGTACTAGGCCAGACATTGCATATGCAGTTAATATTTTAAGCAGGAGGCATTGGGAGGCAGCCAAACGAATTCTCAAATACCTCAAGGGAACTCAAACTCATGGTATATGCTTTAACTCAGAAAATCTTACCTTAATGTGTTATAGTGATGCAGATTGGGGAAGAGATCTGCAGGGTAGAAGATCAACATCTGGATATGCAATATTCTTAGGAGGAGGTGTAATTAATTGGAAATGCAAAAAGAAAGCTGCAGTGGCAATGAGTTCAGCTGAAGCAGAGTATGTGGCATCCTCCCTGGCTGCTAAAGATTTAGTTTGGCTGAGAAGATTATTGGATGAATTAGGATGTATTCAACAAAAACCAACAGAGATCTGGACAGACATCCAGAGTTGCATAGCAATAGTCAAGAATCCAGTTTTCCATGATAGGACCAAGCACATTGAGCTTAACATGCATTTTATACGTGATTTAGCTGAGAAAAATATTATACAGATGGTCTATGTAGATACAAATAATCAGATAGCAGATGTACTGACCAAAGCTTTACCAGAAGCTAAATTTACAAAATTCAGAGAAGGACTGAATGTTGCAGATTATTGTGAAGTTACAGACTTATAAGCTGAAGGAGGAGTGAAGGAATTCAGCATATAAGTCTAACCTAGGGTGTTGCTCAGCTATAATGTTCAGAAAGTCTGCTTATGAGAAGCAGTGGCAGTAGGCAGACTGACTTAGTCATGTTAAGCTATTTGAAGATAGAGGAGACAGAATGATTATGTTAATGAATAATGCAAGCAGAGTTCTACACTATTACTGAGACATGACATGATCAAGACAAGGGATGTTGATTCTTATAACATTGCTTGAAAGTTAGTTGTTCGATTGAAGATCAATAAGGTGCATCAATAAGGTGCAAGGTTTCAAGGATATTTTAAAGGCAAAATTGGGCTAAAGGTTCGAGGGCTTATTTTCTCTGCTCAGCATGTGGGATATTTCGGAAGCTATCTTATTTTTACCAGAATGGCTGTGGGATATTGTGACGGGATGAAGAACCTCAGATTGGAAAGAGAGAAGCACGCCTTAACCGTCGGAGGAGATATGATTCTTGAACATATAGAGACAAACGAACGTGGTAGGGGGTGGTACGTTGGATGCCTGGTGTTCTGCCTTAAGGATCGAAGTTAAAATATGCTCGAGGCATAGTTTAATGGTTTCAATGGTTTATTGCCTTTACTTTGAACTATATGGATTATTTGAAGATAATTGATTGTCTTGTGGAAATGAATGACCATATCTTGGCTTTCCACTAAGACTTGGTTGAGTGTTAAATAACTTTGAAAATCTTACTAGACATTTGGAATATATTCTTGTCAAATCTCTACACCATAGGGATGGGGGTAGATTTTATCTTGATCCTTTTAAGCCTGCAGCTTTGTAGAGTTTTACCATGGCCACTTCATTCTTTTGGAACTCCTTGTGTGACTCTGATCGTATGAGTTTTGCCACGGTTTGTTTCTTTGAAAGTGTATCTGCAAGATGAGAGGCTTGTTCTCTAGAAGAGTTGAGCTCATTACTAGCATTTTTCTTTGCTTCAATAGAGATTCTTCTATTTGCTAGAAGATCAGCGCTAGAAGATTTTTCTAAGGTGTGATTTCGTAGCAAAGTAAGGTTGGTTCTAAGGATGTTTTTAGCAAAGAAAGGAATACTATTATCATTAATGCAAAGATTCACTATAGAATCTAACCTAGCTTTAAAAATTTCAAAAACTTCAATTTTAATGTAGTTTTCAAATCATGGAGTTGTGAAACTGAAGCAACAAGAGGGGATGATTTGACAAGAGGATGATGCCTCTTGTCTTTGCTTGATTCCTAGCTTGCGGATCCGAAACATCATTGAGTCCTTTATATTTGTTTAAGCTACAGTGTACAATTCTGACGATTGGATCTTCGTTTGCACGATTCCCTGGACTCATGTAGAATCTCAATTGTTTCTGGGGATTCTGGGATTTCTTCTGTTGTTTCCATTGTTGCCACTTGAATCTGTAAAGCATCAACAAATTTAAGACCAAAATCAGATTCATTACAGTTGAAATTAACGAAAGAAGGATAAGTGGGTATTGCTAGTTTTCCAATATAGCCCCAAACTCTTTTGAGACTTTTGCCGTCAATATTCGCATGATGAAAAAGTTGTAACATCGGTCCATATAACATCGTCTGACTGACTCTAAAATCTATTTTTGACACGAATAATGACAACTAGCCTATCACTATCAAGTTTTGAGGGGCATAAATATCAAATATGTATGATATATTTAACAAAATCTGGGCTTATTCAAACCTAATAAATATACTTCAAAGATGCCATGCTTGCTATTAAAGCATAAAATTAAATTTTAAGCTCATTTTCACTTTAATCTAATTAAACTTTTGTATAAGAAAAAGTATATATAATTAAATACTGTCTTTTAAAAGGAAGTTTTAGATTCAAAATAATAAAATGATTATGTTAATGTTGTAATAGAATATTCAGAATGGTCTATTATTGACTAATTTTTTATATAGTTTATTTCATCAATAATAAGCTATTCAAAAAATAGAAACAAGCAACAGATTTTTTTGTGTCAAATCTGAAATAAATTGTTCAAACCTAGACTTCTATCACATCTTTTGGGATATTAACCAATAACAAGAGAGAAGGCATGCAATCAAAGGTCCAAGAAGAAGAAATCATCCGATTGAGAAATGTAGGCTACGGCGTTAAGATATAGCCTAGTCTGACAATATATAGAAAAGCGTATTTACCACCCATCTGTTTGGAGGGATTAGGATAAACTCAATCCTAAATTAAAGCGAAAGAAGCTAAACGTTAGAAAAAGCGCAGCCGTTCCCTCTGCTTTATATTTGGAAGGCATGACCCTTCATTCCGAGTTCTTGTTGATCAGAAGAAGCTATAGCTATGTTATTAAAACATAAACTTCATCGTTTAATTAATTTGAACCTAAAACTTGAGCTTAAAATATTTTTAAAAGTGCTAAGAGATTGTAACTTGTGAAATCCTCATAATAGTTTTAAGTCAATGGCTTATCAAACCGGCAAGAAGAGAAAGTCTTTATCCTCGATATGTTTCATTTAAAAATTATCTTAACTGCCAATTTAATTTGTTAATCACTATTTTATATTCTTGAAATGTCTAATTTTAAAGAGATTCAAGCGAAAATTAATTTAGAAAGCAATTTTAAGCTTTGATAACAATTATATTTTTTATTTAAATATGAAATTGCGTAATTAAAGCTTTTAAAAATTATAAAAATCAAGAAGAGTTAAACAATACATATAATCTTATAATTAAATCATTAGAGTGTTACCTATTAAATATGAATAAGTCCAGGTTTTGTTGAATATATTATATGTTGAAGAAGGCACGTCAAAGTTAAGACCATAATATAGTAATCTTATGCTCATATACAAAAAGTTTGTCTAATCATATAGTTAATACGCTCATTGCCCTAATGTATAAGATGCAATGAAGGCATTCATCTGTAGATGTACTCATGTTTTAAGGTATGGCTTTGGTTTTATTGCATTGCAAAGGTCCTCTGAGTATGCATTTGATGGCAGAGATCCAAGACGTGACTGAGTTAAGCTAATTCCGTACAAAAAGACTGTCTAATACCATGCCTTAAAATGCTAAACATCGCATGAGACCATAAGCTACTTTATGTCACACTCATGTCCCATAGCACACCATTATGGATGAGTATAGTTTTTTTTATATGGTCTGTATCTGTTTGCTTATCCTGGATACATAGATCCTATATGCAAAGTATTTATGGCCATATTTGAATTTTAGTCCTAAATGTGGCATTTCCAAATTGCTTTCTTTTTTTTAGAATTGTTAAAACACTACAAACACTGTTTCGAATTGGTTATTATGAGGCCTTTGATATTCTATTGTATGACAGACCAGGCCTTTGTTATTATGCACAATTTTGTGCAACATTGAAAGCTATATCAATTCTATTTTTCGAGGATATGAAGATATGCCCTGGAGATGCAAAGTTCCAATTAAATTTGTATTTGGGTAGAATTAAACTGTGTGTTGAAAAAGAAGATTATAGGAAGCCAGATTTTAAGTAAGGAAATTTGTACATGAGCTAGATTATTAGTTTGATCTTTGTCACTTCTCGTTCTAATGTTTTTTAAATTAATGTGCATATAGGTCTACATTGATTCTGCTATGGTGTATTGCTTTTGACACGCAGAGTCAAGTCTATGACAATTTTCTCTCAAGTAGAGGTTGTCTCGTCACTAACTCTTGCTGCCTTCAATAATTGCATTTCTTATTGTCTACTGAGACTTTATCAATGAAGGAACAACTTTCCAATATACGTAGGTAATATTTTTCATGATATGCTTATAATTTACAAGGGCAAACATTGATCCACACAATGATGGTTCATTACATGTCTGTTAAATAACTTGGTAGTGCATCTAATTCTTCATGGGAAAAATATTTCTATGATCATTATAGAGTCTCGGATGCCCTAGAGATGCAACGAGTTTCAGTTAAGTCTGTATACGAACAGAATTAAATATGGTTTTTTAATCATATTTTTTATTTTAATATAATTTTGAGTATTAAATTTTGATTTGATGGCATTTTCTTGCCTTTCTAGTCGTACATCTATCTTGTAACAACTATTTTTTGCCTCCAACAACTATCTTGCTCTTTATATATTAGAATTTTTTCCTAGTCTTTCTCATCCTCCTGCTACTGATGAGGTGTCTTCCAGTACGTTGAAACTAGTCTAGCTTTCAGGTTTATTAGGAACTCTACTATTACACTATTACACTATTTATTTTCAATTGTTTGTAAGACTCTACGTTATTGTTGCTACTCCTTCTTTGCTTTTCCGTGAATTTCTCCCATCTACTCGTGCTTTTATCAACATTAGAGCTAAATCCTAAACTTCAAACATTAAAAAACGATCAATGCATCAATCCTAATGCAAATGACAGAAGTGCAGACCACTATATATGGATTAGGGAGTAGTCATCCCAGTATTTTATCTGCTAGGATGAGAGCTCTAAGCTCCATCTGCAGCCATTTACAGTCTTATCTTGCTGCAACAGAATCTATAAATGCTGTCTTTTAAAAGAAAGTGATTATGTTAATGTTGTAATAGAAAAATCAGAATAGTTTAATTGATTAATTTTTTATATAGTTTATTTCATCAATCATAAACTATTCAAAAAATTGTAATTAACATAAACTTCATCATTTAATTAATTTCAACCTAAATGTTATAATAGAAAAACCAGAATAGTTTACTATTGATTAATTTTTTATATAGTTTATTTCATCAATCATAAACTATTCAAAAAATTGTTATTAACATAAACTTCATCATTTAATTAATTTCAACCTAAAACTTTTCTTAAAATATTTTTAAAATTGTGAAATCCTCATAGCAGTTTTAAATCAATGACTTATCAAACCATCATGTTTCATTTATAAATTATATTGACTGCTAATTTACATTGTTAGTTACTATTTTATATTCTTTTTAATTTTTAGAGATTCAAGTGAAAATTAGTTTAGAAAGCAATTTTATGCTTTGATAACAATTATGTTTTTTATTTGAATATAGAATTGCACAATTAAAACTTATAAAAGTTATAAAAATCAAGAAGAATTAATCAATACATATAATCTTATATAAAATCATTAAAAAGTTAATTAAATATTAATAAGTCTGGGTTTTGTTTAATATGTCGTATGTTGAAGAAGGCATGAAAGATAAGACCATAATATATTGATATTATGCTCATATACAAAAAATTTATGTACACTCTTGACGAAATTCACTCTCGAGAAATGGCTAAGGAAGCTAAGACGTAAGCTGCTTTTCTTGTTTCGTGGCATTTTATCCTTCACTCTACATTATATCCTCTTTGTCTTTGCAGTCAGAAAGACATTATCACCTGTCAATCGGAATCAATGAAGCAATTAAGTTTAGAAAATTGGGTATCCTTCCTGTACAACGGATAGCATAATCAGGGAACATGTAGTCAACTTCAACGGTTGGGTAAGTTTTGTAGAGAAAAAGTTTCACCTTCATGTTCTTTACTCATTGTTCACTTACAGAACAAGAAGAAAAGTCTACCAGCAGGCTTCCTTAACCTGGTTCGAAGGGCGAAAGACAAAGATTGAAAGCCATAGAACAGGGAAAGAAAGTAGCAGAAAGTCCTTTACTATCTTTGGCCAGGACTGCTTGTACAAGGTTGTGCATGGTGACTGCATGAAGTTGCAAACAATGGTGCAAAAGCAAAACTTCACCTTGTGCATAGCCGACATTCCCTACGGATTCAAGATTAAAGACAACCTTTTTGATGATGAGGCTTTCACACATGTGCAAGCAAGAGCTTTCTTAGACGGACTAAAGGAAGTCACCTTATCTGCAAATTGGCGTGTTATTATATTTCATTCCGATCTGCAAACTATGTCCTGCTGAAACCAATTGGAGCGGTTTGCAATACCAGCTTTGAAAATTGCATCTGTTAAGGTCCACAGTCATCCTCGGTTTATTTATTCACTGAAATCTTGCGGTATAAATTTATACCCGCAAGAGTCCTGCGGTATAAATTTATACCGCAGGAACCCTTGCGGTATAAATTTATACCATTTGTTTTATGTTTTGCTTACTTTTGGCTTTGTGCAACCAGGTTGACTAACATAAAACGACATGTTGGCAGGCCACGTTTGGTTAGCTGCTTCGAACGCTTCCATATTGGTTGACGTATCAAGAACTTGATACAATGGTTTTCTCGCCCAGGCAACTAGGTATTTGATGTGTTTTCTGGGACTGGCAACGCAGCAATTTATGCTCTTAAACAGGGGCATAATATGGTGTCAGTAGATATAGATGGTGACAAGATAAATTTCATCTGAGCTAGAATAAGCCCCTGTGAGTCCTTTCCTGATGAAAATGAAGAACTAGGTGTTACAAATGGTGCTGGTGATGTTAAAGGAACCTATATAGAAGTTTAGCCTCCATCACATGGAGAAACAATGGAGGTGGAGTTTGTAGATTTGTGACCAGTGGAGCAAGAGCCCCCCAAGCAGCCTGTTCAAATTGCTTTGGAATCAGAAGCAGGTGTCTCTGGCTTTATAGCCTCTCAAGAAACAAATCCAAAGGGAAGATGAGAGTCATGTAGATTGGTAAGAACCATCTCCCCTGGTATAAATTTATACTGAAAATATCAGTATAAATTTGTACCAATGGTCCCGACTTCTGGAAGGGTAGAACCTTTTTCATACCACTCATGTACAATATTTATAAAACATCTGCAGAGGATACATTGTACTGCATATTCTTAATGATTTTTGAGATGGAAACTTATGGTGTATGTTTCTTTATCTGTAGAACAACTTCTTTTTTTTGCTACACAATTTCATCTTCTTCCTTTGCAACTTCCACTACAAAGATATTTATACAAAATATGCAAAAGCACATACTGTATTTGCATGTATTTTTGCCATAGAAATTTTGGTGGATCTCGTGAATTCTTGTTCAACACCTTAAAACGATCCCTTCTTTTTTTGCTTGTCTTTTTATTTATATTAAATAGCTCTAAAAATGTTACTTTTAGGGACTATTTTGGACAACATGTGTCCATAAATCTATCTTGTTCCCTGTTTTGTCTCCTTTTTTAAGTTTTCACAATTTTCAAAGGAATCTTTCAAATGCACTTATTAAATAAGTATGTTTCAATTTAAACATTGTTTTTCCTAATATGTAAGATGCAGCGACATTCATCAACAGATGTACTCATGTCTTAAAGTATAGATTTCGTTTTATTGCATTGGGAAGGTCATCTGAGTATGCATTTGGTGGCAGAGATCCAAGACATGATTGAGCTAAGCTGATTCTGTACAAAAAGTCTGTCTAATGCGATGCCTTAAAATTCTTAACTTTGCATGAGGCCATAGGCTACGTTATGCCACACTCATGTCCCATAGCACAACATTATGGATGATTATAGTTTTTTTATATGATATGTATCTATTTGCTTATCCTACATATATAGATCCTATATTATATGAAGTATTTGTGGCCACATTTGGATTTTAGTCCTAAATATGGCATTCCCAAATTGCTTGCTTTTTTTAGAATTGTTGAAAACACTACAAGCACTATTTTGAATTGGTTATTATGAGGCCTTTGATATTCTAATATATAACAGACCAGGCCTTTGCTATTATGCACAATTTTGTGCAACATGGAAAGCTATAGCAATTCTATTTTTCGAGGATGTGAAGATATGCATTGGAGATGTAAAGTCCCAGATAAGTTTGTATTTGGACAGAATTAAGAAAAAGGGCCACTGCATGTTTGAAAAAGAAGGGTATAGAAAACTATATTTTAAGCAAGGAAATTTGTGCATGAGCTAGCTTATTAGCCTGATCCTCATCACTTCTCTTTCTAATGTTTTTTAAATTAATGTGCATGTAGGTCTATATTGATTCCGCTATGGTGTATTGCTTTTGACACACAGAGTCTAGTCTGTGACAATTTTCTCTGAAGTACAGGTTGTCTCGTCACTAACTCTTATTGCCTTCAATGATTGCACTTCTTATTGTCTACTGAGACTTTACCAATGAAGGAACAACCTTCCAATACATGTAGATAACATTTTCATAATATGCTTTTAATTTACAAGGGCAGACATTGATCCATACAATGCTGGTTACTTCTCAATCTGTTAATTTGTTGCAGGAGATGACATGGTATTGCATCTAATGCTTCATGGAAAAAACATTATTATGATCATTATAGAGTCTCAGATGCCCTAGAGATGCGATGAGTTTCAGTTAAACCTATATGCAGATAGAATAGGGACAAAGTGCCACTGCATGTTGGAAAAGAAGGATACAGAAAGCCAGATTTTGAGTAAGAAAATTTGTGCGTCAACTAGGTTATTAGTTCGATGCTCCTGACTTATCTTTCTAATGTCTTATAAATTAATGTGCTTGTAGATCCACTACAAGAGAAGGGGTCAATTAGTGTCATCAAAACGTCACCAGAAAATTAGAAAGTGTATACATGACATTATTAGTGACATTTTTTACAGTACTGATGCTATAGGTGCCACATTTTGTGTCACCTATAGCCGCACTTTGTGTGTCACCAATAGTGTCAATAACTTTGCTATGACAATATAGATGTTGCTATTAGCACCAATCATAGCGTCACCAGTTGTTATACATATAGCATCAATGTTACTGTCACTGCCCATTAGTGACCACTAGTGACACTATAGGTGTTGCTATTAGCACCAATTATAGTGTCACCAGTTGTTACACATATAACATCAGTATTTGTGTCAGTGCCTAATAGTGACATTATATAGGTGGTGGTATTAGCATCAAATATAATAGCACCTTTAATATCACAAATTTCGTCAATGTTTGTGTTGCCATGGTATATGCCATAATAGTTGTTACTATTAGTATCATCAATATTGTCAAATATTGTCCCAATAGTTGTATCAAACATTATGTCAGTTCATATAGTGATATTATGAGTGTTAATAGTATTAATATAAATGAAAATGTCGCATTTTGGACAACCAGTCATAGTACACAATCTTATTTTCTTCAACATCACAAATAATATTATTGTCTCAATAATTGTGTTCATATTGCCTTTGATATTAACACTTGAATCATGATTAAACTCAATAAAGCTATGGTATCACACTAAAGTTACTAAGATTGCATCATTAGTGTATTTAGCATCACAAACACAAAAACACATTAATGATGACCATTGCAAGAAATTTTTCGCGGCATCACATTTCTCTTTCACGCTCTCCCTCTGCGTATGGAAGAATCATAAACATTTTCCTCTATTGATTCACTCATTGTTGGAATTGTGTCTGATAGTGGAATAGTTGTGGTTTATCAAGTTTTGTGCGCCATGTTTATGTGTATATTAATTTTAGCTAAATATTTAAGTGAGGGGCAAATGTAAACGCTTCATGTGTGCAATTGCAATTGCAATGGCATAAATAATTTGAATGCAATTGGAGAAATGCCTTGTGGAGGATGCCTTTGGCACAAAGATAATTTCTATAGAACCTGAGAACAATGTATGGTTGCAACAACAATGAAGTTCAAGACAAGGTTCACGGAAATAAAATGGTAGTTTTTTGTGGAGACGATTAAAATGATTTGTTAGCACTGTTAGATGGAGATCTAGTCATTGTATTGGGGAACGAGACTTTCAAAGAAATATTATCAAGGTTCAATGTGCGTCTACTGCTACTGTCCTTGACAGTAGCAATGGCACACATCTCGCCTTTTCACTATACAAAATGCTTCCGGCCTTTTGAAGCCTCTGGATTTGCAGAAATTGAAGCATGCCTTTTTACTCTGTACCATTATTTTCGCCTTGAAAACTTCACTCAGACACACAAGTAATCAATGTTATCATTACAAAGCCATAGTTGGATATTTCATCTTAGAACTTTTGTTCTGGATAGCGCTAGGGTTTCGAGCCGCTTAGGGCAACGGCGGCTATGGCCGCCACCCATTTCTTGCAGACAACGATCCTATATCGTTGCCAGAAGGATGCAAGCATCTGCACCACTGCCATCTTCAAGTCCGAAGCAGCTGGGGTCGTTTATCAGGTATTGGTATTCCTGTTTTCGTTGAGAATGACAGATTACAGTGCTTTGCTCTCCTTGAGATTCGAAGGATTGGCTGGTATGTTTGAAAGGCTTAGAGCATCTTCTTTTAGTTTGTGAATTTTGGAGGTAGACCGGTGATGAAAGCCTTTGATAGCATTTGAGTTTGTTGTTGCCACACACTGCGGTGATGCAGGCCTGCACTCATTGTATGCTAGAGCCAGCTTGAAAGTTTATCTTTCTTTTGGTGTTCTTGGTCTGCAATGGAACAACAGCCAGGATAACAAATTGGAGTTAGTTTATGGCTGTGGCCAGGATTGTAAATGGGGGCTGGACGAGCTAACGTCCTCGTTATATTTCTGGCTGTCTTTCACAAGCTTTTGTATTGCTTGCTCTAAGTCTTTTGTGCTTTTAGTTAGGCTGTGAACAGACAGACATGTATCTGGCGGATTTTGAGTACGAGCCACATGGTTTGAGGAACTGGTATGGCACTTGCAGATGGCTGATGTAGTAGAGTTTTGATGCTTACAGGGACATATTCCAGAAGCTGTTTCAAATCTGTTGTCAGATGAATATCTATGGTAGTTAGTTCGATGCAAGGCTGATGCCCAGGGCCCTTCTCTATGGTATCGTCAGATGCTTAAGGTGTGCTTTCTATATAGCTGGTTGGTTTGCCTCTGTGGTTTTGCTCCCCCCATCCTGGCTGGGGGGAGCTTAGGATCCAAATCTGATATCATAACTAAAAAACTCAGCTATGAAGTAGGGGATTTTAGCAGACCTCTTGGGGCGGGAGGCCCTAAATATCTCATTGCTGGAAGAGCTTAATAGAATCAAGCTCCATGTAAGCATAGAGGCGGACTAGAAGAGTAAGTTGACCACCCTTTGGGCAAACCTGTCTGACCGCCCACTTTGAAAGAAGATAAAGTGTTCAAACCGTGAAGTACTTCAAATTAGGTGGATTCCAGATCGAGTTAATGAGCGGCATGAAGCTTATGCCTCTAGCCCTGCTTTGCATTTGCATTTATCGGGGATGGTCATGTGTGTAATCTTGATTCTAAAGTGAAGTATTTAGATCTCTCTTTGGTGCAGGAAATGACATCATCTTTGGACTTCAAAGCTTGAGCTTAAATGCTAGAATTCTGCCTATCTGATCCAGTTGGGGTCTTTCAATAAGGCTTTATACTATATCTATATTATTAATAAAATTAAAATATCTTGCCCACCAAAGAAAAGAAGAAGAGGGAATTCTATGAATTTGATGACAAACCAATTGAATGGTCGCTCTCAATTGATTTATTAAAGCACAATTGGCTCTCTATGGCACTATCTATGACCTAAACTAAAGCATGACGTAAACAATGATATCTACATCATCTAATGATAGAAGTGACAAAATACATGGTGTCCCAATTGCTGGCCTAGTAACATAACTAGTGCCACAAGGGATCAAAAAATGACATTAATATTGGCCTAGTAACATAACTAGTGCCACAAGGGATAAAAAAATGACATTAATATTGACAATATAGATGATGGCATTGATATTGGCAACATAGGAGATTGGTATTGAGAAAACAGATGTCATAATTTATGCCTTTACAAATGACCTTAAAGCTGGCTATTTCAGGTAACAGTATGTTTGGCATAATATGTGACAAAATTAACATTATGAATGGTGTTATTAGCGACCTTATATGTGAAGTTATAAGTGAAACTATAGATGATACTACATGTGACTCTATAAGCGACTTCACCAATGACATTATTAGTGGCATTATCCTTGACGTTATAGTTGGCTTTAAAGGTGACATTATATTTGACATTATAGGCATTGCCATTGACGTATAGGTGACAAACGTTCTGACACTATATTTGACATTAAAGGTGACATTTAGGGTGACAAAAGTTCTGACACTATATTTGACATTGCTACTGACGTTATAAGTGACAAATGTGCTGACGTTCTCATTGCCATATTTGTGTCACCGAGGTGCCTCACCCATAGCGTCAGTTAGTAAAAAAATTCGAGTTGCCATTTTGGGCCAAATATTGACACAACCAATGACACTAATGAACCCCTTCTCTTGTAGTGATCTATATTGATTTCGCTATGGTCTAATGCTTTCGACATGCAGAGTCAAGTCTATGATGATTTTCTCTGCAGTATAGATCGTTTC
Organism: Isoetes taiwanensis; assembly: GCA_021234155.1. Classification (NCBI taxonomy): domain Eukaryota; kingdom Viridiplantae; phylum Streptophyta; class Lycopodiopsida; order Isoetales; family Isoetaceae; genus Isoetes; species Isoetes taiwanensis. Next base: position 2,036,227 of record JAJEKV010000069.1, read on the forward strand.
TTCACAAAATTCTTCCTGCCTTCAATGATTGCACTGAAAGGTTGCATGTTATTTCAAAGGTAGTGAAAAGACAATTGATAAAAATAGAGGATTTTGTATTCTACAAATGGCCAATAGACTTTTGATGTACATGTCTAAGTATTATGGGCCTAGAATATGGTAATTACTTGAAGTAATGATTGGAAACAAGATATATATGAACCATGAAAATTCTAAAACAAGTCTCTCCCCCTCCCCTCCCCCCCCCTCCCCTCTCTTTTTTTTAAGTAATGATGGAAAGCATTTATACTTTTCTATACAGGCAGTACAATATGTTGCTCTAGCAAGTTTGTATGCAAGAGATGAAAATTAGAAGTGAGGATCTTCTATGGGAATCATGTGGGCATTTAAAATTGCAATGACTGCTGGAAATGTTTCTTGAAATAATATTGTGATCTAGGGTATTTGACCATGATATGTTGTTAAAGTGGCTTTTGGGACGTGGGTGAAAATCTGCTTAAAATTTTGTTTTACTAGCATTCGAGACTTCCTTTGGGCACTTTTTCTATGCCTAATTTTATTGCTCGATGCAATATCTGTATCTGTTGATCACGATCCAAGATTAGGGTTGCTCGAATTTGAGTGTTGCCTGGATCTATATGCCGTTGGGGGTATTCCATTGGACATCCCTTCATCCATTCTACTCTCTTACAATATGGATGGATCTACAATGTTGAGAGCTGAGAACTATTCTTTGGAGAAGCATATTGCGGAAACTAACTCCTACGATGTAGATGTTGTACAACTTACATCCAATATGGAGGAGGCTAGATGCAGCACAAGGAAATAGAGATTATTTCGCATGCCCAACATCTTCGCAGGTTTGGAGCTGGTCTTAAATTCTTACATGATGTTTCTAAATTCTTATATGCTTTGGCTACAAAATAAGCTATGGATCTAAGTATAGCATATGGCTTAAGAGATTTTAGCTAGTCTATAGCATGGATTACTGTGTATTCTATTTATAGACTTCTTATTTCGTGATGTTAAATGGTCAAGATGACTGCCACTGCTATTGTCTTAATAGACCAAAAGGCTAACAATTATCGGATTTATAGATAAAAGGGTTGCATGCAGCTATGAATACATTTGGTTGCTAACATAGATGCTAAGAAACATTAATTTGCTGATCATGTTGCTTGAATAACTTAAGAAGCAAACATACTTTTGAAAGTTCAGCTGTAGCTTGAAGATTAACAAGCTCTCTACCTAAATGAGGCGCTTAAATTAACTCCTGATTAAAGAGTTACTCTTCATTGCATAATGAATGGGATTGCATTTTGAGGTCTGTTTATCTCATAATTATTACTACATGTAGCCATGAATGGGCACAAGTCTAAATCTATTTGCTTGTCTAGGAGCTAGTCTTGTTATTTAGATCCAGCTGGCACATGGGTTATGAAGACTTGCATGTTAAATATTTCAAGCCAGCTTTGCATTGGTGCACTAAGGAACATAGACTACTTTTGCATGTTGCTTGAGATATATGCTGATCTGGTCTGCACATTGCTTATTGCAGCAGTAAAAATATGCACTTGCACTGATATGTACTTGTAAATCTACACCTCATATTTTCCATTGCACGTAGCAGTAGATATGCTTCGTTGATTCTAAGACATGAAGTTATGTTTACCTCTGTCGTATGCAGCTGATTGCATAATCTATTGCAGGGCATGGTGATATTAATAGTATCTTAGCAAACCTGGTTGCTAGCTATGAATAGCTTAGAGTTGAAGCAGGCTATTTATATCTTAACACAGATGTAGCTTGATATATCTGCAGTATAACTTGATTTATAGACTCCCCCTTGAATGTGAATATCTAGAGCTTAATATTTTTCTTCTCTGTCCTTGTTCTAGGGAGTTTGGAATTTCTCTTATCCTAGTTTACTTTATGTTACAAGAAAGGTGAAAGATGATAAATTTAAAAGACCCCATGATACCTGCTAGTAGCTTAGGCTTTTACCCATTTCTTGGCTAATTGTCCTCTGGTTCTACTATAGACTCCTTGCTATGTTTCTTGGTGCAAATGCTATGTGTTAAAGATGGAGTGTTCGAGAAAGGCAGATGCTACTCAAGGGTCTTCAAAAAGATCATGTTGTTGGTGTAAAAATGTAATTCAGTTATATTTGTCGCCACAAGTTAAATAGGTCTCTCTGTTTGTACTTGTGCAATTATTAAGGTAATATCTAGGTGTATTCTCGATTGAATTCTGAACACAATTCTAGGCCTGCAGCAAATTAATAATAGAATATCTGGCCTAAGTACATTGGCACCTGATTGTACTTAGGGTTGCAAATTATATCATGTTTTTGTTCTTGCAAAGGTCAAAATCATGATAGGAAGTCTAAGGTCTTATAATATGATAAAAGTTTTTTTTAGCAAACCAGCCCTACTGTGCCTACAACCTTTCTTGCAATCCTAGCCCCCATCCACGTAGCATCTCCACCTCAGCAAAAACTAATGTGGCATTAGGTTACACCCTTAGACCTTCCTTTTTTTTCGTCTTTGAAATATTGTAGGACATATGTATGTTAGAAAGGTTCTTGGAAAATTGAGTGACTTCACAAATGATTTTACATCACTCTCTAATTTGGGCTCTTGTTTATGCAAATAACATGCATATTGAATGACCTTTGGTTAGGATGACTGCTGAAGCTGACAAAAATACAATGGGCCTATGGGGATGTCTTGAAATACAAAGGATAATACATAGCTCTTTAATTTATGCACTTCCTTTTGCCTATTAAGTACTTGTCAAAAGACCTTTAGGGGTTATACACTGTCAAATGCCTTTTGATAATTTTCGATACTCCACCCTTTTAAACATTTTAAGTTATAAAGTCTACAAGCTCATGCAACTAATGCCATCAAATCGGTATTCTCGAATGGGCGAGCATGCGTCTCTCCCATGCATCCATTTTCTGGAGCTCTGGTTCATTTGGGGATCGCCATTTTTTGCAGGTTCTTCATCGACATTTCCTCCTCTTTCAGCAGTTCCCTTGGCTCTCTTTCTTTGATACCAAGCAGAGGAGGGGTTTCTTCTTGTTTGGTTTGACAGCTTGGTGTCTTTTCCATTCCCTTTTTTGGCCATTCTTCAACCTTTGACCTCGATCCCATTTTGATAAGAAAGTTCTCTTTTTGTCGGGAGCTTTTTTCTATTTTCATGCGAGCCCTTATTCGACAATGTCATCGATCCGAGACATCGGATCAATATTCTCGAATGGGCGAGCATGCATCTCTCCCATGCATGCATTTTCTGGAGCTCTGCTTCATTTGGGGATCGCTATTTCTTGCAGGTTCTTCGTCGTCTTCTCATCGACGTTTTCTCCTCTCTCAGCAGTTCCCTTGACTCCCACCCACCCTCCTATAATGTGTATATTATTGTAAATGTTATTTTTTGTCGCGTGGTACGCGTGACCTACCCCTCGCTTTTTCTAGGTGTAAATGTTGTTTTTTGTCGCGTAGCATGCGTGACCAGCCCCTTGCTTTTTCAAGGTTTTTTCTGTATTGATTTTTTTTTTAGTGATGTGCAAGTCTAGGGGTGAGCGACTTCGGTATTCTCTGTGGAGCATGGAGTTTTTTTGTGGGAACGTTTACCAGCCTTGCGTTGTCCAAGCCCCTTGCCGATATTTTATCGCTAGGGTCTTTCCTCAAAAACACGAAAGGGCGGGGTTTTTTAATCCCAACGATAAGCTCTCGGCGGGTACACTAGCCAACATCTGTAGCACACGATTTTATTTGGGGTCCAGGTACCATAACTGTATATTCCCTATGTTTTTTATTTTTTGGGTAGTCTGCGATGTGCAGCTACCCACTCTATACCATTGTAGAAAAACTGCTGAGATGAATGAAAAGCCTAGCTAGCCGGAGCTTTTGTCTGTTTTCATGCGAGCCCTTATTCGAGAATGCATGCATGCCTAATGGCCATTTGTCACTATCATTGGATTGATGGATTGTATATGTAAATTCCTTGGCTTTGAACCCGAGACAAGCCTTTTTTATTTTTCAAGTGTAGGCTCCATTCTATTAAATTATTTCGGATGCCTTATTCTGGAATGGGGCTCGCATGAAAACGACAAAAACCTCCAGATAGATAGGCTTCTCATTCATCTCAGCAGATTTTCTACAATGGTGGATAGTGGATAGCCGCACACATGCGAACTACCCACGAAGAAAAATAAAGGGAATATCCAATTATACAACTTATACCCCATGAAATACAATGCTAACAGATGTTTGGTCTGTGTACCTACCGAAAGCTTATCACCGAAATTAAAAAACCCCGCCCTTTCGAGGAAAAACCCTAGTGATAAGCCTTTGGCAAGGGGCTTGGACAAACGTAAGGCTGAGAATTCGCTCCCAAAAAACCCACGAATGGAGAAGTCGAAGCTGCTGCTGCTGCCACTTGCTAACCTGTACTTGCACATCACTGACACTGGAACAAATGTGACAAAACAAACTCCCAAAGTGGAGGGGCTGATCATGCGTGCCACACGACAACAAAACAAAAACCTCTTCAAATAGAGGGGCTGGTCACGCGTGCCACACGACAACAAAACAAAAACCTCTTCAAATAGAGGGGCTGGTCACGCGTGCCACACGACAACAAAACAAAAACCTCTTCAAATGTGAACCAACGAAAAGTCCAAAAGCGAAATTCTTGTTTAGAGTTTTTGAAAAGATATTAGACATCATTTAAAGTAGCCAGACCATTACGGCTAGTTGCAAAGGCCATACTGCAATTTTTTCCTGGATATGCAAGCGCTTGGAATGCAAGCGGCACTATAAACAGTATTCCACTGCAAGCATGCACTAGATCCATTCTGTTGCATTTTCTATTTTTAGAGAGCTTGACAAACTATTCTAGTGTATGTTCTTGATGATTTGTGGCCTCTGATTCATCTGCCAATGGATTTTACCTTCGAATACTGGCCTTGCTCTAAGAAAGACATGGAGAAATACTGTTCAACTTTTGTAAAGCATGAAGCTTCATCTAGCTAGTGGTGACTGAATATAAGTTCTATTTGGTCTTGTTTGGTTATATATCTTCTATTTGCATCTAAGGTGGAATTACGCTTATGCTATAAATTCAATTATAAAATCTAATTTGCTAGTTTCCAATACAAAGGTGGTTACAGTTCTATTTCAATATATAAATGAATATCTAGTCTGGCTTATATTTCTCCTTTTATCTATGCTAGTACTGATGTTTGCAAAAGGGATACAAGGGGTAAAATGTAATAAACTGAGAGTTACCACATTGGCCCTTAAGTCATTACCAGTTTCCTGCTAATGTTTTGATAATTTGTTACAGGTACGAGTGCTCTCCTTCCGTTGTCGTTTTTTTGCATTTGAAGTTGGTGTCTAATTGATAGAAGGAGTTCAAGACGCTGTAAGGGAGTGCAATTTAATAACAATGGTGGACAGAACTACTACAACAACAAGGAACAAGAACATACACTCTGTGATCTATTCTCTGTCAAGGTTATCAGCTATAAATTGCTCCTTGAACTCTAAGGCACATAGTATGCGGTGAGATCTTTCTCTGCTCTTGTTTTCTGAAAATAATACATGACAAACAGATTTCTACTTGGAAATTGAGGGTTGCAGGAACTTTTTTAAAGCTTTACTTGAAAAATATGCTAAATTAGCTGCTCACATATTTTTGGGCCTTAAACATATGGATACACTTACTATTTTTACCATGTAGGAGACCAATTTACACTATTCAATATAATTGCATATAATAAATTCTATGATCTGAATTCTGTCACAGCATTTTAATGAACATGGTTAACTTGTATTTGCTGTATTATACACACTGAAGTTGTAGAAGGGTAGCTTCTTTAATGCTCTACTTGAATAACTAGTTAAGTCATGCATCCACAGATTTTTTACTTAAACATCAGGGAAATACTTAGTCAGGAAGCAGAGTATAGTGAATACAAGTGAAACTCAGATCGGAGCTAGGGAAATGAATTTTTGATGTGAGAAATATGTTGTGTGCATATAAATATGTCATAATAAGGTATTTCATCTCTTTTATGCTAAAAAATGTTACATTAGATGCAAGATATGCCTTTTCAGTCTTGTTTGTATGTCTTAATTAAGGAAGGAAGGAAGTATATTTTAACATCTGTGGAGGCCAAACCGGCCCATGAGACGGTACATGCACTACACAAAGCAGACAAAAAGCACACTGAAAATACAAATGCTACTATGCAATGTGTCCCTACTACTGGGATGAAAAAACCACCACGTGGGAGGAAAAACCCTGGTAGTAGGCTCTCAGATCCTCTATCCCGTAATGGATACTCTGATGGTGGAGACCTGCAAAATGTAGAATGCGAGACATGCAATCATCGGCGATTCCAGCAAGTGAATAGGCATTGGCCTTTGTAAGAAAGTACCTTGTTCAAATACTTTATATACCACCTTAGGATTTTGAAATTGGAAAGAAGGTTTATCTAAAGTGTTGCATATTTATTACGGAATGTGGTCAAGATTTCATGATTCTAGAAAGAAACTAAGGAATTTGAGTATTATTTAAGACTACCTAGACTTTGTATGGGTTGATCATGCTGTATAAGGATTGACTTGTGCAGAGGTTGATCCTAGTTGGGTGTCTAAAGCTAGGATTGGCTGGGTTTTTTTTCTTGATACTTGAATTCACTAGTTTTACTAGTGATGCTCTTTTCCTTTAGTAAATAGGGAATTCTAGGTAAGGGACTCACAAAGAACACAAAAACCATAGATAGATAGGCTTGTCATTCATCACAGCAGCAGTATACAATGTGTGGTAAAATCTGAATGGGGAGCTGACCATAGGAACAATGTCTAGCTACCCCATAATGAAATAAGAAAATATGCAAAGGCAAGAGAGAGGACAATGGCGACAACTTCTCATCGGGATAAAAGACCCCGCGCTTTCGGGTTTTTGAGGAAAACCCTAATGAGAAATGGTCGCCAACGGCCTAGAGGATGCCTTGAAGAGCAAGGTAGGAAATTGGTGAAGCCAGCCCAAATTGCCATGGAATGTGTGAAGCCAGAAAAAAGGAAGAAATGCCTAGAAAGTGCCCCTTAAAGGATAATAAAATAGGTACAACCATGGCAGGCGAGTACCCCCTAAGAAAATAGTCTCCAGAAAGCAAAAACACCCATTAGATGTTAGAAACCGTAAACAAACATATATAGAAATAGAAAACATCACCGAGGTGGAAAAAGAAAAATAGCATCACCAACAGGTGGAAATCATCTAGCATCACCCAACGGGTGGAAAAATATATAGATAGCATCACCTAGTGGGTGGAAAATAAGTTGTGTTAGCCATGGGGTGGGAAAAAAGCATCACCCAATGGGAACATAAACATATAAAAATAGACGATAATAATCACCATAGCAACACCCAATGAGTGGAGGATAATGGAGTTAGTATCGAAAAGGAAATAAACATGAACATGAAACAAACTCAAAACTATATAAAAGGGCAGGTAGGGAGAGAAGCAATGGGCAAGGAAGAAACGTTGCTGTGAGAAGACGCCGATAACCAACCACAAGAATGAATAGTGCATATATAGCTGCTCGTCCCTTCCCAGAATGCCGATCCGATGGCTCGGATCGATACCTATTCTGGTAAGGGACTCGCAAAGAACACAAAAACTGGCCGACAACAAGAGAACTTCCTTTATATCAGCCACGCTGACGAGAATCATCAAGACATTGAGTTAGAGTCCAAATGACATAGCAAGAGTAAGAAGACGACGACTGCCGTCCGCCTTAAGCAGAAGCACCATCATGCGAAACTCCTTGGGTCGTTCCTACTGAGGTACTGCTGCGACGACCAGAGTGCGTATTGAGTTTGTGTAAGCCGAAGACAAGATGATAGGGTCAGAATCAGGGTACGAAAAAAGGAACTTTTTTAAGCATAAATGTTATCGAATGAATGACAAGCACCAATATAATGACAGATTGTAGAGCAATTGCGTGGAAAGAAGGGCAACAACGTAACATAATTTAAGCTTAGGCAAAATATGAGAAAGGATGAATGCTGGGCATGGGAACAAATGCAACAAGAAATAACCATAGGGTGCAAGGTGAGGTAAAGGTTATGGCCAATGATATAGGGGAGATGAAGGGCGAGACTATTAAGGTTAGAGCGGAATTCTTTGTTGGAAATATTCATGCCAATTCTATTTGGTGGAGATAATCGTGCCAGGTCTAGCATATTGACTAGATCTAAGCCTAGGTTATATGATTTATGACCTAGGTTAATGGTTAAAATATTGAGGCACCGAATTTTATCGTTTATACTTAGAATGTTGACCCCAGCATATCAAAGAAGAACCTGGCATAATAGAATCATGCCAACTCCATACATGAATCCGTTCGGTCTGGCTCAACCGACGGATCACTGTAAATATATGAATTGAATAACAGAGATTCGGCATCTCAGAGTGCCGGATCACAATAAACTTAAGCAGGAATTGTCTCGTAAGTTCGCTTAGGATCTGGGTCAGCATGTGAACAGTATAATGGTCAATGCGTTGTGAACAGTAGAATATTGGCAATGGTTATTGTTTGTTGAATAGAAATAGCTAATGGTCATCATTGGATTGGGACTATAGAAATAATAATGGCTATTGTCTAAAAGCTTAAGTTCAATGTTGAATGATTCATAGATCATTGGATTATAAGGTTGTGTCTAGTGAAGATTGTGATTGACTAACCTTAAGATCTTACATTGCTTTCATTCTTGAGGTTGACGATATGACAAAGTGTGGCTAGCGAGAACAAAGGATCCAAAAAATGAAAAATCTGGACAAGGTTGCAATAAGAATGTAAAAAACGTCAATGACAAGAATGGCGTCCATAGATCATGCCAGAACGGGAACGAGATTGACGTAAAGGTGGAGCCATGGGAGTGCAAAGTCAAGAGGAAGGTCAAGAAGAAAAGTGAGATTGAAGGCAAATCCGATTCCCTAACGAGGAGGTTCACAAAGTGCGAGGAATGTGCATGAACAAGAATGGGAGAGCGAAGGTGGAGATTAAGAGTAGGCAAGATGGGGTCAAGCTAGCAGAATAGAAGCGGGCAGTAATGCAGCTAATTAACAACGGTTTGGAAAAATGGAAAGCAGGTCCTTAAAGTGGAATTCGCTCTCAAGATCCAAGTGAGGCCCCTGAGAATGCACTAAGAGGGTAGAGTAAACAACTGTCAAATATCAAGCTCACTTTCATATGAAAAAATATGTACAGTATAAATTTAAAGCAAAGCAAAAGAGATAATGGACATGTGAAATTAAATGACAACAACATGACTATGTACTATGTAAAGTGAGATAGTGTAAGTAAAGCTATGCATGAAAAGAGTAGCTGACTGCGAATAGAACAAAGTGGGGCGAACGTAAGTAAAGAATCACCCAAATACGTAAAATTGGTGTTGTATACGCAAGAAATGTTACATGATGAAGAACAATTGCCAACATAAGGCCAGATCTAAGAGCAATGTCTCCAAAAAGGACAAGGAAGTAACGTGTTTTAAGCGCAAGCACATATACGAAAAAGAGGAATGCAAGCCAATGAAACAAATGCAACAAGAAACCAACCTCGCACAAAGTTCCAAAATTATATAAGCCAAAAATACATGCTGGAAATCATATGGATTCACCATTTAGACATGCCACAAAATCCCCAAACCATAAATCATCAAGGTGATGAATGAAGTGATCCAAGAAATAACTATTGCAAAATAGCATCCCAATGCTAGTTGAAAAATAGAACGAGCAAAAACAAATTGTGTGGAATGTAACCTTAGACAATGTATCTTGTAAAGGCAACTGTAAAATATATCTACAGTATCTGTCAAATAACCCTTGAATACATGTGTTACGGCAGAAATTTTTCCTTGAGAAATCTTTGCCCGCGTGAGACACGCTGATCAGTTCTGCCCACACCTTGAATTCCAGATCCCTCTCATTGATCAGCCTTGGCCTGCTCTTATGTGGAGCTTACTCAGTAACTGGATTCTTCCAGTGATTTCTCCCTGGGTGAATACTAGCCGGCTGTCCAAAGGCCCAATCCGACCCTTGGCCGATCCAATCTGCTCTGGGCCACAACCACAGCCTCGGCCTGATACAACGACCTCGTGGTCCAAGTCCTGATTCAGAAAGATTACTTTGGCAGCAGAATCGGCTCCTCTTTTCTTCAGAGCCAATTCCATTTTTCAACTGAATTCGCTGTCCAGGCTTTATAATACAGCCACTGGAGTTCACTGTAGTCTTCTACAGCCCAAAACTGGCCTGCCCATCCTTAGATCCGATCTAAATCATAGTTCTTTGATACGACTATCAGATCTGACAGCCGGGTCCCCTTTTGTCTGATATGAATTTGTTTCGATCTGTTATATATCAGGTTTTAAAACCCAACCATCCACTTGACACCACGTGTCCATTTAAAAGACAATTTTAATCATAGCTAACTTGCATTCTTTTATATTAATGCATTTAGCCCCTAGTGCCCATACTAGTTCCATTAACAATAATATAAAAATGCTAACCATGCACCCATATAGATCTTTCGCCTCTGCAAACCCCGCAAGCTCCGTCCGCACTAAAATTTCCTAATATTAGTGCCCCTAGCGATCCATTATCCGTCGCTAGCAATTATTACCACTTATCCCGCATTCCGTCACCATAGACTGATTACAGTCAACATGGCCCATTAATTCCAACTGCCCCACAATTGTGACTAACGATACCCCCCTGCTCATGAACGTCCGTCAAGGGCCCGATTCTGGCTATGCCCTTGGGAGCACCTGTAACATTCCTCCCCCTCCTTTTGGACCTTGCCCTCAAGGTTGATCCTTTAGATGAGGGAACTGCCGCACAAATTCCTCTGTCTCCCAGGTGGCATCCTCAGAAGACTGGTCCTGCTACTGAACCAGATGTTTTACCACATCTCTATTGCGCAGCTGCCGAACTCTTTTATCCAAAAGACGTTCTGGCATTACAGAGGAGTTTAAGACGATCGGTATACTTCGCGGACTAACCACATTAGCGGTATCCAGTATAGCCCTTTTTAGCTGACTTACATGAAACACAGGATGGATCCCTACTTCATGTGGTAAGTTCAACTCCTATGCTGTTTCCCCAATCCTTTTAGTAATCCTAAAAGGTCCAGCATACGCGGAGTAAGTTTGGGCACCCGACCCTTAATTAAAGGCCGTAAAGTGTTCATTCTTAATGCCGAAGGATAAACGACCCGTAGGAAAATATAATCACCTTTCGCGCCAAGAGATATCGCCCGTGGCTGGTTAACGATGTTAAATTGCCTATCTTGAGCTTTTCGCAAAGCTTGTTTGCATTGCCGCAGGATTGCCTCCATATCATGGAGCATGTGTACTGCAACTTCAGTCCGGAGGTACTTATGTACACCTGAATAAGCCCTTGGATTTCGTCCCATCATAGCCACAAAGGGAGTCATTCGAATTCCCGTATGATGGCTATTATTATAGGCAAACTCTAGATAGGGTAAATAATCTTCCCACCTAGATTGCTTCTCGTGGACAAAACTTCGCAACATATCCTCTAGGATCATGTTTATGCGCTCGGTTTGCCCGTCCGTCTGTGGATGATTTCCACTACTCATGTATAGTCGGATCCTCAATCCTTTCATGAGATCTCTCCAGAAGTGACCCGTGAACTTAGTGTCCCGATCACTTACAATGGACAAGGGAAGCCCGAAGGTTGGAAATATGTGTTGCATATAGGCAACTGCTACGTGATGTCTCGTAGCCTCCCCTTTTTAATGCTATAAACTTAGCATACTTGGTTAGCCGATCCATTACTACCAAAATTTGAGTATGTTGCCTAGCAGTTCTAGGTAATGTGACTATAAAGTACATACTCATGCTTTTCCAGCGTTCATTTGGTATAGGGAGGGGTTGTAACAATCCCGGTATTTTCCCATGATCCGCCTTCACTGCTTGACACACCAAGCAGTGACTTACCAAGTCCTTGACTTGATCTTGCAACTCTGGCCAGTAGTAGAACCTCTTTTACCAATTCCATCGTCTAAATGAATGTCTTCGAGGGCGGGTATTATGCCCTCTTTCCGGCGGATGCACTTCAGGCAATCCGTCAACAGGTCCTGCTGGCATATCGGGCACAGGTTCAGTCATTGAGCTCTGATACCACTGTTACGGCAGAAATTTTCCCTTGAGAAATCTTTGCCCGTGTGAGACACGCCGATCAGTTCCGCCCACACCTTGGATCCCAGATCTCCCTCACTGATCAGTCTTGGCCTGCTCTTATGTAGTGCTTACTCAGCAACTGGATTCTTCCAGTGATTTCTCCCTGGGTGAATACCAGCCGGCTGTCCAAAGGCCCAATTCGACCCTTGGCCGATCCAATCTGCTCTGGGCCACAACCACAGCCTCGGCCTGATACAACGACCTCGTGGTCCAAGTCTTGATTCAGATAGATTACTTTGGCAGCAGAATCGGCTCCTCTTTTCCAGACCCAATTTCATTTTTTTCAATCCGAATTAAGCTCTCCGGGCTTTATAATGCTGACCAATTTGGAGTTCATCAGTAGTCTTCTGACCCAAAAAGTCCCCTTTTGTCTGATACGAATTTGTTTTGATCTGTTATATATCAGGTTTTAAAACCCAACCATCCACTTGACACCACGTGTCCATTTAAAAGACATTTTTAACCATAGCTAACTTGCATTCTTTTATATTAATGCATTTAGCCCCTAGTGCCCATACTAGTTCCATTAACAATAATATAAAAATGCAAACCATGCACCCATATAGATCTTTCGCCTCTGCAAACCCCGCAAGCTCCTTCCGTACTAATATTTCCTGATATTAGTGCCCCTAGCGATCCATTATCCATCGCTAGCAATTATTACCACTTATCCCGCATTCCGTCACCATAGACTGATTACAGTCAACATGGCCCATTAATTCCAACTGCCCTGCAATTGTGACTAACGGTACCCCCATGCTCATGGACGTCCTTCAAGGGCCTGATTCCGGCTATGCCCTTGGGAGCACCTGTAACGATGGAAGTAAATAGGTTTGAGACTCTGTTAACCAGGAAAGCTCCAAACTATATGAAACCCACTTTAGAAACATAGGATATATATATCCCTACATAGTCTAGAATAGTGAATTCAAAATTTCAAGATAAATAACCAATATCAATAGAATGAAAAATGTTCGAAAAAATGAGAAAGATACCCACATGCATGTATTTAGACAAAATTGAATAAGCCAACCAAAAAGACACGGTGAAAGAAAAGGTTCAAATGAATATTTACAAATGAATAAGTGTTAGTTAAGGAAATTATAGCTGGTTATAGGTAGATGTATGGCATGTTGACAAACTAATGGTTAAGATAAGGAGCAGTTTGTTAGTGATGCATAGAGATAAAGGCGGCTGCATGGCAAAAATGAACCCCTGGGAAGCAAGTTGTTCTAGATACAACTGAATTGAAGAATACAGTGGCAAAACTACAACGGTGGAGTTTGAGGTTGCAAAGGTTCCATCCCTAATTTAATGGCAATAGACCAAGGGAAGTGTTAGTGGAAACATTGAACAAATCCAACCAAATGAAAATAACATATCACCTCGAGCTCATTTTCTAACTAGAAGATGAAAAAATATAAGACCTCCAAGAAAAGACAGAAGAGTCTATATAAGAAGAATAGAGTGTTCTGATCACAATACAAATTCCAAAATAATAAATGCTATTGATCTAGCAACAACATTTTATCTCCTATGTGCATAATGATGGTCCACCGTAATAATGCACAAAAAAATCATATAAATCAATTTTTAAAGCACGACAATATGTGCCATGCAACAAGGACGGAAATGCCCAAGTAAATACAACAATTTAACTCACAAAAAATGAAAAGAAAATAACAGTATTAGGGGGACTGAGTGGAGATCGAGTTGAAAGTCGAGGTTGAGGTCAAAGGCATAGCCAAAATGGATAAAGAGGGCAGCGGTCAAGCTTGTTCTAATATGAGAGGATCAAAAACATAAGTTGGCAAGAGGAGCCCAGTTAAAGCTATCTATTATGAGAGGATAAAAACATAAGTGGACGAGATGAGGCCCGCGAAAGTGGTCTGTACGATAACTAGAAGATAAGAAGCATACCTTAGGGGGAATATTAAACTTAACCAACTAAAGCTAAAAAAATGGATTGACAGTACACATGGCTCAAACCCTCATCCATAAGGTGACAAACCTACACCTTAACAATAACACTATATTTTCACATTTGTTATTATGTAAAATGGAATTCCTATAAATGTATAAAATGGAAAAAGAGCAATTAAACTTGTCTATGCAAAATCCGAACAACAGAAGGGAGCGCAAAGCGCGCTTGGAGAAAGCGGAGCAGCATGCATGGCCAGGTTAAGAACAGTTAAAATTGATGGAGTATGAAGATGAGATGGTTTGTTAGAGTAAGCTGAGTTGCCAAAGTCTCTATGAATTGATTCTATTCTGACGAATCCGCCCTGCATGCAACCAAATAATACAAAGAGAGATACCAGGGCCGCCTTCAAACTGTTGGTGTCACTGTGAGGAAATCAACCGTCTGTTATCTGTGCAAAATACGAAAAGCAATCGAGGGATCCCGTCCGAAAACGCTATCTGGACCAGAGATGCATGCGAGAAACGCTACTCTTCCAATTGGCATGCATAAATCAGCCAGCATGCACGAGGCAATTGTGCTAAGGAAAAATGAATCACGTCTGCAAAATGCATAGAAAACTGGCAAAGTAAGATGAATACTTCCAAGATGCCTGAGCTGCCCAAGTCTCTATGAATTGATTCGATTCTGACGAATCCGCCCTGCATGCAACAAAATACCACAAAGAAAGATACCAGGGCCGCCTTCAAACCGTTGGTGTCCCTGTGAGGAAATCAACCGTCTGCTATATGTGCAAAATACGAAAAGCAATCAAAGGGTTCCATCCGAAAAAAGCAATCTGGACTAGAGATGCATGCGAAAAAAGCTACTCCTTCAATTGACATGCACAAATCAACCGCCTCAGTTTGTGAATCCTTCTCATAGCATGCAAAGCAAAAATTTACTTTCAAAAAACCATGAGGAAGAGCACGCGAAAAGGGAAGGAAAGAGGAAGAGCAATCTAAAAGGGAAGAAAAGAGGAAGAGCAATCTAAAGAGGAAGAAAAGAGGAAGAGCAATCTCAAAGGGAAGAAAAGAGGATGGATAGAGCCAGGGGAAGGAATGGGCAAGGAAGAGACGCTGCTGCAAGAAGATGCCGATAACCAACCACAAGAATGAATAGTGCATATATAGCTGCTCGTCCCTTCCCAGAATGCCAATCCGATGGCTCGGATCGATGCCTATTCTAGGTGTGAAAAATACATACTTTGAGACTGACCATTACTAAATAAATCTCTATGCTGTTTATAAACGGGATTATACAGAATTTTTTGATGTTGAGGAGTTAAAAATGAGCATGCTTACACAGAACAAGGAAATTATTGCTCTCAAATAAGATGATGGTAATATAGAATGCCCATGCAATGCTATGGAGACTCCGATATGCTGCATCAGAGCATATTTACAGTTTTATATCTTCACTTGCGCTATGACCCAAATGATGAAAACATGTCGGTCGGATAAATTCCACTATATAGTCGGAATCAAACACAACTCTTCAAAAATTAAGTTCGACATGGAAGGGATTTCAAGCACTCAATCAAGGGAGGTAGTTTGTTTATATTCTTGAAGATTATGATTGGGTAGGCATGTGGAGGGAGTGGTATGACTTCAACTATAATAGTAGGGGTCTGGCCTCCCTATAATTACAGATTATAACAGGGGTCTTAACACTTCCTTCGGAAGGTGGTAGGATTTTTTTTTTTTTGAAATATTGTAGGACATATGTATATTAGAAAGGTTCTTGGAAATTTGAGTGACTTCAGAAATGATTTTACATCACTCTCTAATTTGGGCACTTGTTTATGCAAATAGCATGCATATTGAATGACCTTTGGTTAGGATGACTACTAAAGGTGACAGAAATACAATGGGTCTATGGGGATGTCTTGAAATACAAAGGATAATACATAGTACTTTAATTTATGCACTTGTTTTTGCCTATTACTTGTCAAAAGACCTTTAGGGGTTATATACTGACAAATGCCTTGAGAATTCTAGATACTTCATTCTTTTAAACATTTTAAGTCATAAAGTAAGTTTGTCTTTTAAGCCGTACTTTTTCTACAAACTCATGCAACTAAGGGTACCTTCGCACTCGACGTTAAGTTAGGATTGCATTAAGCTTTTAATGGTTTTTAGATTCAGACCACAAGTTAAGTTAGTGTTTCGTTAAGTTAAATAATTAGTATCCCGTAATTTTTTTTAACCCAAAATCTCTAACCCAAACGCTTTAGGTTAACAAATTTAATAGAAAATTAACGCAAAAATAAAAATGAACTAAAAATTAAAGTGACCTCCCGAGTTCACTTTAACTTCGATTATTATTCTGGAGCTGGAGCTCGGTGGCGATAACGATGGCTTTAGAGGAAGCAACAAGCGGCTACAAAATACAGCTACGAAACATAAATGTGCCCTTGCCTATTGATTCTCTCATCAGATGATTCTTATTTTTTCTTCTTTTCCTTTCTTCTTAATTATCTAGACACCAACCATAAACTCAACCTCAACCTGACAGTCCGCACTGGGGTTGGAGCTGCCTGGATCGTCCAAGTGTTGGGCAAAGTTTTTAACCCCAATCAGAAATTTTCCTACTCTTTTATCAAATAGCCAGATATCTTCAGTTCCCAATCGAAAATTTGTATTACTCTTATATAAATATGCATAAAAATCTACCGAAATTTTTCCTGCAATGCGCTAACTCAAACGAAAAATCTTAGTTTCAACTGGAACAAACCTTCTCTACCCCAGAATTTGCCCAACAGTGCGTCTGGCTATTGAAAACGCGTGGATTTGAAAGAGATGCCCTGAATGCATGTCCATGGAGTTGAACACTTTGAACAACAAGTCTTTTTACATTTGGCCTACAATGGAGTTGTCACGTTGATGCTAATAAGCGGTACTTAGTCTTAGAATAAGCACTTTAAAGATATAACTGGTTCCTCTGCTGTTTATAACATTTTTTTTGTATATTACGTTGCTTGCAGGATAAATATGTTCTATTTAGAAAGCTTCTGGTCAGCTATTCAGAATAAGCATTGTCATATTTTTGTAATTTACATCTCTCTCTATTACAGATTGATGGTGTTCTATTGTTGTATTAGAAATATCTGGAGGCTCCAATACTGGGGGGCATACAAACTTTCATGGAGTTACACGTATGGAGATGGCAAATTATGAGGTTCAAAAAGCAGATCAGAACATAAGGTTCAAATCAGAACATGGATAAGGCTGGCTTTTATGGTCAATCTGGAAGAGAAGGAGATTGTTTATCTTTAAGGGCGTAGATACTGCAGATGAGATTGTTCTTCAGTGGGCGCAACATAAAATTGTTATGGCTTACAATTGTTCTTCTCTTGATCAAGAGAAGAAAGTACTGATCTGACATACTTACCTTCAGATTCATTCTTTTGCATAGGCAGGTGGTTGTGCTCAGTTGGATCGGTTTGTCCACTGGGGTTATAATCCTGTCTTTGCATTTTATGGTGTTCTGGTTTTTAGTTGGTGAATAAAGCTTGTCGTCCTTCAAAAAAAAAAAAAAGAGAGATTGGAAAATACGACAATGACAAGCATGTTGTCACTTGTTTCACTTCGCTCTTAAAGCAAATTTTATGCAATTTCAGTTCCTTGTTTCTTATGTTAAAAGTAAACAACGTGGGTAACCAATGGGATTAACTGTTCTGCTGCAGAGAACACCATGTAGGAAGCATTCTTGGGATTGCTCATTCTTTGTAACATCTAGTTTTTCACACATGTGCAATAAGATGGCTTTGTGCTTTCTGATTGCATAACATTATACTTTTAAAGTTGGCTTCCAATAAGGAACAAAAGCTTGATAGAAAGGTCAAAACGAACTATGTTGTCTATGATTCGGTCTATATGCGTAAAAGAAATTTTTTACATTCTTTTTATTGCACATCATTTTAAACCATCTGATAGCCTGCTTTATTTGGTTGCAGACCACTCTGAATGGAGTTTGAGAAAAGCTTGGATGCAGAGCCTTGCTTCTGGCTGGAGCCCATTCTTGTTTGTAGCAGGTCTAATAGTGGTCCGCCCAATTGGCATCTATGTTTTGCTTGCATTATCATTTTTTTTTTCTCAACAAATCTCATGTTAGGTTGTGGAATCAGGCTATGTGGAATATCAAACCCATGGCAATTCTGCGCTTCTCCACATTACTTACCTTGGCATGGTACCTTATTATTGCAGCAATGATTCATGGCAATGTATATGATATAGAATGAATGACATAATTCAAGTAATTTAAGAAATTATTGGGAGCTAAACTATTCTGCTTGGCATAGCCAGGATCTTAATGTGGAGCATACTGCACCAAGAAGCATGATTCAGTATTTGACAAGGAACACCAATATGCTTTCCATGTTTCAGTGATGTACATACTCATGCTGACCCGCTATCTGCCATATCTGTGTATGTGGCCTTTGTAGACAAGATGCTAAATAACTCATATGCATTTGGAGTCTATTCCAATTGGAGCCCCTATTACATCTTGTTCTTCTATTAGAAACTGATTGAAATATTCAGATGTATCATGGCCTCCTCTTATTATCAACGGTTTAGGAATTGCACGACTTTCCTGTTTCAATTTATTTTTTTGTATCATGTAATAGACATGCAGCTCTTGATGCTAGCAACAATGAAAACAAAATACATTTAGAGAAAAATGAAGTCAAGTCAAATGTTAAACATGACCACTTTTGCACTATTTTAAATCGACAAAATCCATTCTTACGCATGCATTCGACTGTGAAATGTTGGGCATTAATGGCTAGTCAACCATCACAAATTTGGAACCAAAGGTTTGTGGGCTACAACAAATTTCTTGTAATTCATAGAATTCTTGAATCTGAGTTGAAAAAATTAACCTAACGGAGGCATGTGTGAAGCACTCATCATTAGCGTTAAGTTAGCACTAACATAATGGAATATATGTGAAGGAATTGTCATTGCCTTAGGTTAGCACTAAATTAACCTAGGCATGTGCGAACCCCTTTTTTTCGTTTGCCATTAAGTTAAGAAAAACAACTTAACTTTTTTTAAACGAAAGGATTTAACTAGTTTACGTCAATCTAAAGTCTTACGGATCTCTTAGTAGTTTAACTAGACAGTTAAAAAATTTAACTTAATCTCAATTTAAAGGCGAGTGTGAAGGTACCCTAACTGGTTTAGAATGAGAGATTTGTCCAGGATATTGTTGAGTGCCACAACTAAGTTGGAAGGTCTTTGTATGCCTTTAGCAAGGCCTCTAGGAATGCATGTGTTGTACCTTTAGTGGACTATCATTTGTGTAAGTGTAAAGATTTAATTCTTTGCCAAGATTTATCCAACTCATGCAAGTCTTTATGAGATCTTGGATTACCTGGAGGGCAAATTCGGAAGGTCCATCACATGTTCAAATGTCCAAAAGATCATTAGAATGAGGTTATTCATAACAACTATTAAACCAAAACTTTAAGTTAGTCTTTTGAGAATAGATACTAGAAACGTGTGCCCGGCGATGCCGGGCATTTCTCGAGAATGTGTGGCATGGGTTTATGGTATTATATTCTGCAACTACAGTAGAATTCATAGATAAAATCATGTTTGTAGATGAAATGGGTAGAAAGGCATATTGCATGATTGTAGCGGAGTAGAAATAGGAAATGTCGTCGATTCGCGTAGCGAATCGGCATTCTTGCTCAAGACGAGCATGCATGCATTGCATGCGTCGCATGCATGCATCGCATGCATTTTGGGCCGTTCATCAGGTTGGGCGTTTGCTACTTATTGCAGAATTCTTCATCGACATTTCATCGGCGCTTCCTCTTCTCTCAGCAGTACCTTATTCTCTTTGAATTGTTTCGAGCGGGGAGGGGCTTCTTCCCTTTTTGTTTGGCCAATTTGGCGTTGCTTTCCTTGTCCTTTTCGCCTTTAGCCTTCATCCCGTGACCTTCGGCCCTCGATCCTAGTTTGTTAAGGAAGTTCTTTGGTATTCCGTTTTGTTGGTTTCATGCGAATGCGCGGTGCAAGAATATCGCCGATTCGCGTGAGCGGAATCCAAGATTCTTGCTCAAGAGAGCATGCATGCATTGTACATCGTCCGCATGCATGCATCGCATGCATTTTGGGCCGTTCATCAGGTTGGGCGTTTGCTACTTATTGCAGAATTCTTCATCGACATTTCATCGGCGCTTCCTCTTCTCTCAGCAGTACCTTATTCTCTTTGAACCCACCTCCCCCCTTCTTTGTTTATTATATTTTGTATAAGTTCTATTATCATGTTTTTCCACCCCGTGGGTGATGCTTTTTTCCACCCACTGGGTGATGCTATTCTTTGGTATGTTTCTCGTTTGTTGTTGGTGATGTGCAGGTACAGGTTGGCGAGCGCCATCCGTTTTGACTTTTCCATGCGCGGGTTTTTGGGAGCGATTCTATGCCTTACGTTTGTCTAAGCCCCTTGCCGAAGGCTTATCACTAGGGTTTTTCCTCGAAAACCCGAAAGGGCGGGGTTTTTTAATCCCCGGTGATAAGCTTTCAGTACATCAGCCACTCATCTATTAGCATTGTATTTGTTTTGGGGTCCAAATGATATAATTGATTTTTCCTTTATTTTTGTGGGTAGTTCGCATGTGTGCGCTATCCATCGTCCACCATTGAAAATGCCGAGATGAATGAGAAGCCTATCTATGGCTTATCATTCATCACAACGATAGATAAATGTTTGAAGAATAGAGAGGGGTAGCCATAGGAACAATATCGGACTACCCCGTAAAAGAAATGTGCACAGCAATATAAAAGGGTAATGGCGACAACTTCTCATCGGGATAAAAACTCGCTCTTCGGGTTTTCGTGGAAAACCCTAATGAGAAATGGTCGCCAACAACCTTGAATGTGTTGCCCGAAAACCCAAAGAGATGAGTTGATGGCGAACACAAAAATATAGCAGGACCCCAAGAGAGCCGGAAGCCTGCAAGCAACACAAAAAACCCCTAAAAATACCCGTGAATGGTTAGAGAAAAGCAAACTCATGCCCTCGCAAATAGTATGGGGGAAGGGAGGGAAGCAACGGTAATAGAAGAAGAGCCAGCCAGAGAAGACGCCGATAACCGGTGTCGCGAAGAGGAAATAGCCTTTGATAGCGGCTGCCTTTCTAATGGCGATCCGATGGCTCGGATCGATGCTATTCTCGGGAAAGGACTCGCAAGAGACACAAAAACCGGCCGACTACCAAAGAACTTCCTTAACTATAAGCCAAGACGTAAAACCCTGCAAGCAAACACAAAGAACTCCGAAAAAACACCCGCGAATGGTTAGAGCAAATTCAACATGAAGCAAAAAAAGAGAGCATTGCCCCAAT
Source organism: Isoetes taiwanensis (assembly GCA_021234155.1). NCBI lineage: Eukaryota > Viridiplantae > Streptophyta > Lycopodiopsida > Isoetales > Isoetaceae > Isoetes > Isoetes taiwanensis. Next base: position 2,057,831 of record JAJEKV010000069.1, read on the forward strand.
AGGGTGGAGAACAAAGAACCCAACCCGGTGGAAAACAATTACGAGAAAAGAAATATATGCGCCACCCTCGAGGTGGAAATAAACAAAGATCACCGCAGTGGAGATAACATCACCCAACGGGTGGAAAACACTATGCATCACCCAACGGGTGGAAAACAATTACGCAAAAAGAAATATGCGCCACCTTGGAGGTAGAAATAAACAAAGATCACCGCAGTGGAAAAAGCATCACCACCATGGTGGAAAAAGCGCCACCCAACGGGTGGATAACAATCATGTAAAAAGAAATATGCACTGCAAAAATAATGCTAGACAATGTTATCTACAACATCACTAAAGATGATAAATAGACATGAATGTCACCATCACGGTGGAAAAAAAAGCAATCACCACCCAACAAAAACGGTCCATAAAAAAACGCCGACATCTAGAGAAAGATAAGCCTCGGGCGCTTTGTTGGTTTCATGCGAAGTCGCAAAGGTGAATGTACATCCGCATGAAGGATGAGAACAAACCTTGTTTTAAAATGTAAACCCCATCTCTTCTTTGACGCCCACGCGGCGCGCTCGAAGGCCGCCCGGCCGCCGCCTGAAATACCGGGCTGCTCGTGGTTGTCTGGGCGTAGTGATGGATGGCGCCTGGGAGGTGCCGCGATGGATGGCTTCGCGGAGCTCGGGCGAGCGCGGCTCGAAGCCGCTTGCGCCGAGAGCATGCCCGATCGGGTGGAGCGCTTTAGTGAGGGAGGCACCTCCACTGGCTTATTTCCCTCGGAAGGCTGAGCCTTTCCCCGGAAGGCTCGGGCGACATGGGGGCGTCACACTGTTTTTCAGCACACGCTTGTGAAGAGGTTACGGCTCGAGGCGGGTGAAGCCTTGTCACTGGAGGTATGCTTGTTGCTTTCTGCAATAGCATGGATTTTGGATGTGTAATCATCCTGGCAACAGTTTTTTCCCAGGTGGTTTTTAATCTGGGCCATGGTGATTATGTTTTGTTCTGTGGGCCTCGGCCCTTGTTTTGGTTAGGGACTTCGGTCCCGTTTTGTACTTGTGGTCCCATAACCCGATTGGGTTCCGTGGACATTAAAAGTTTCTTCCTTCCTTCCTTCCTATGAACTAATCTTGTAGAAAACCTTTATGCCTTTACCACTCGAAAAAAATGATTTCTAAAAGCAATAAATTCATTCACATAGTAAAAATATTGATATGTGTGAAAGTGATTCGTCTCATGTCTATTTGCTATCAAAGTTGCCTTAGAGAAAATTAAGTGGTTCATTAAACAAATGGTTCGTTAGTAAATGTAATGGGTCTTGAGGAATAAGGAAGCGAAAATTGACATTTGCACCAACATTGTCTATAGTGAAAACAATGATGCTTGTTGATGTGACGCATTATTGTTTCTTTTATGTTGTCAATTTTGTGGCAACTTATGGTTTAGAGTTTCGGCAGTTGGGTGAAGAATTATACCATGACCTAAACCACATAAACCCTAAATCCTAAACCTGAATAAACCTTTTAAACCATAAGCTTTTATTTGAAATCCTTAAATCTTAAACTCTAAACCCCTTAACCCTTTACTTGAATAAATAGAAGTATAGCTAAATCTTGCTAGCCAAAGCTAACAACAAAATGTATAAGTGTGTGCCTCCCTATGTTGGCCATTGGTCGCGGTCGCAGGAGATGCGTTATATAACGTCTTGCGTAGGGTAGGATGACTTGGAATGGGATGGATTGGGATGAAAGGATGACATGGAGTGCATAGATGACATGGATTCTTATATCCCATACGACTTTCTTCGGTCCTCGGGGAGGCTAAAAAGGAGACACACAAATTCAATCTTGCTTTTCCACTGCATGGTAGTCATAAAATATGACACCACTAAAATACTAGTGGAAAACCATGAAAAAATAAGAAACGTCTTATTTTTAGTTATATTTCAAATAAGACTAGGTGTCTTATTTTATGGCAGAGGAAATCCCCCGGAATAAAATAAGACTCCATTTACAATCCAAACCTATCCCGAACCTAAATAAGACATGTCTTATTTTAATAGTGGAAAAGCGAAATTTTTTTAAGACAATAGGTGGCCAAACGTCATTTGATAAAATATGTGACTTTCAGAAATAAGACTACCGTGGAAAAAGGGCCTAAATCAGGCATTTTTGCCCCTTTCTGCGCGTTTTTGCCTCCCAATTTATTTGTTCTGGCCATTCGACTTCTAATAACGAGTTTTTTCTTTGTTCCGGCGTCTATAGAGCTTCAACATGATATCCCTTTGTGCCTTGCTTCATATTTGCAGTGCAATAAGCTCAGGTATGAAAATATTAAAAATTTCTTAGATAATGCTACTGTTTCTGAAATTTAGCACAGTGCACATTTTTTTCTTTAGAATGCATGAGGCAGAAGAAAAGCATCTGGATTGCTTTTCCTGTTTGAATTCTCAAGCACTGCCAAATTTTTGAAGAATTTGGTGAAGGAAATCGAGGGCACTTTACATATTAATCCTTCTCTGCGAGAAGACGCAGAGCTTTTTTTGCAGGATAAACTGCAGAGACTCAAATCAATTCGTTCGAACTACCCCCTTTCTCTGACACCCAATGGTCTCGAAAAAATTCCAGATTCTGTTTCCCCTGATCTGTTCTGGGATTGGGCTGCTAAGGATCCTACCATTTCTGCTATCTTTTACCTGCAAGAAATGAAGTCCTGTCAGTAATCATACTCTATAATAAGGGACTTGAGAGATACTAATATGCATATAATATCATGAATTATGAATTGAGTATGTGTGTTTTACACAGGCTACAGAAAACAAGACAATGTAATTCTAGAATGGGACTCGCAAGAAACCAACAAAGCGCCCGATAGATAGGCTTCTCATTCATCTCAGCAGATTTTCTACAATGGTGGACAGTGGGTAGCCGCACACATGCGAACTACCCACGAAAAATAAAGGGAAAATCCAATTATATCATTTGGACCCCAAAACAAATACAATGCTAATAGATGAGTGGTTGATGTACCGCCGAAAGCTTATCAACGGATTAAAAACCCGCCCTTCTTCGGTTTTCGAGGAAAAACCCTAGTGATAAGCCTTCGCAAGGGGCTTAGACAAACGTAAGGCATAGAATCGCCCCCAAAACCCCGCATGGAGAAGTCGAAACGGATGCCGCTCGCCAACCTGAACCTGCACATCACCAACACAACAAACGAGAAACATACCGTAGAATAGCATCACCCAAATGGGGAGAAAAGCATCACCCGGTGGGTGGAAAACATGATAAACAAAACTTGTACAATAAACAAAGAAGGGGGGGAGGGTGGGTTCAAAGAGAATAAGGTATCACCGAGAGAAGAGGAAGCTACCGATGAGACGGGATGCGTAAACACGCTCTGAAATAGCTTAACTCCCAACCCAAAACGCATGCGCCGCCCGCATGCATGCATGACATGCATGCTCGTCCCATTCTAGAATGGCGATCCGATGTCTGGACGAGGTCACAGGACGAGGCCAAAGGCCAGTAAAGGATAGCAAGAAAGATACGCCAAATTGGCTAAACCAGGCAGGAAGAAGCCCCTCCCCTGCCTGGAAACAATTCAAAGAGAATAAGGTACTGCTGAGAGAAGAGGAAGCGCCGATGAGACGTGGATGCAGAAACACGCCTGAAATAGCGAACTCCCAACCCAAAACGGGCATGCGCCGCCCGCATGCATGCATGACATGCATGCTCGTCCCATTCTAGAATGGCGATCCGATGTCTCGGATCGATGCGATTGCAGATAGGTTAGAAAGCTTTAGCATATTATCGTGGATATGCAATGAAATCTGAGGATTAGTTCTTAATAAATGTAATTGTCAAAGACTAGATTTTTACCTGGTAGTTATGCTCACCTGGCAGTTAGACGTCTGCTTTATATTCCCATGGCTCCTTTCTTTCCCTTTCATCAGCACATCTTCATCTCCGCAGTTGTTGCTTGGTCTCCGGTGCCCCACCCACCCTCCCACCCACCCTCTTGCTAGTTTTGACAATTGAATTTATCTTCGTATTATGATAAGAAGATAATGCATAAAATCACATTTTCTAAGAACAAAAACCCAGTTTTATGCTACACATCTGCAGAATAACTAAGCCCGCAAGGCACACAGCAGGGGATATAAAAGACACCTGAACGTAAAAACTACATCTTTGCAGAAATGCACAGGCAATTTCTGCTCCTGCCTGTGCATTTTCCGTTGTCGCTGCTTCTGTTCTATGCATTAATTCTTTATTTAATCCGTCAATGTTCGTGACAGTCTGCAGCGTTTTGGCATTTTTTATGAGTAGTTTCTCGCATGATGCTCAAATTGGGATGATTTTCGAAATGTACAGAACCTGCGCCTCTGTTTACAGTGATATGGAAGCCATGATTCAACGAAATCTGAGACTTTCGGTGAAAAGAGAATGAACAAAGAATTATTCCATCAAATTGTGTCTCTGCTACTTGGAAGAACTGATCAAATCCCTATGCTTCCAGATGATGGGCAAAATGATGGCCTGGTGTTTTGAATGTTTTGGACTTATGGCTTACCTTTCATGTGCTTCTGGATCCTGCTAAACATAAGGCCTTAACACACCACATACAATATTTTTGTGGCCTTCCCAAAATTGAGACTAGTCATGTTATGATCTGGTGTCTTATGCAATATAATGCCCAATTTGAAGAAAAGTGTTGCCATTCAAGAACTTGCAGAGATTTATTCCTTTTATGGCAGAGTTTTGATGTCCAAAGAAGATAGAGCATATCTAAGTGATTCACCTGTGATTCAGAGCAAAAACAGAGCAGGTTTAGATCTTACAATTGTTGTCTTTTAGCAGTAAAGTATGTATTAATATATGTCCAGTTTATGAGATACAAGAAATTTATCGCGGCGGCCTTGCGGCCACCGCGAACATTTCTCTTCTCCAACCCACTGCAAAAGAAGTTTTGTGCTAAGTCGAAAAGATCTCAATTCTGGACATCCTTGAGATGCGAAAGGACATGCAAGAGTTGAACCTGCACTATTGCCATCTGTTTTGCATCAAGGATGACATGATGCCCGAAATTACCTCATGTCATCAAGATTTTATAGCAAAAATGTCATGATCATGGATGGTAATCAAAATTACGTCCCCTTAATTCATGTGTGCCAAGCCTTGTGCATATAGACTTTGAATGTTAAAAATAAATTGCATGGTTCATTTGCAAATTTAGAGATAAAAAGAAGAGCCCAATATTTTCAAATAGTACGACTTATCTTGCAATCAGTATTCAGAACTCATCTAGATTCAGCTCGATAGTGTAGTCTTCTTTCATCGGGGCCATCTCTGAAAACGTCAAAACATAATTTTAACTCTGTGTATAGTGTGACTAGGAGCATACGATTCAGACAATACTCTGCAATGGAGATGCATAAGAAATGAAATGCAATGATAAGCATCAAGTGCCTAAAACCGAAATGTCATACTGTCATTTTGAGACTTTAGATTGCAGTTGTATATTTTCGTGTTGAGATTAGAATTGACTTGAATGTTATTGAATGTCTCGTAGTATCAACTACGTTGGAATTGGAAGTGTTTCAACGTTTTTAGCAAAACGGGACTTTCAAAATTATTGTTGAAGTTGAAATTACATAGACTATTTAGGAGATTTTGTTTCTTTATCGAAATTGGTTCTTATGTGTAAGTTTAAGGGCAGAATAATTTTTGATTAAAAGAAAGAATTTTGAAGAGGTACTTGTTTAAGAGAAACATGTATAAGGTTGGTTACATCCATTTTCTAACCTGACACGATTACGAAGAACATCACCTCCAACTGTATGGTTAACAGGAAGTCTTGTGCTCCCCATCAAACTTGAATAAGAGATGTGCATGGCCCTTTGTAAGCCCTTGCTTAACAGTAAAATGTTTCTAAAGCAAACTTCAGCATGAACAGAGTAAGGATTAGACTTGAGAATAGAATAGAATAGAATAGTTTTTAACGTCCACGGAGACCAATAGGTCATGGGACCCATACAATGGGCTAGTACAATCATTACTACTAGGATTAAAAAACCCCTGCCTCGAAAGGTTTTCAAGGGAAAAACCTTTGCAGTAATGATGATACTAGACAAACAGAGATAATGACTACTGGGGGCTCAGTAACTGCAGACGTTTATCTAGAACCTCAAGTATGTATAATGCCAAGTCATGCACAGATGGTGCTCTGAGAAGTTGTGGAAGCGTGGAATGGAATGCTAAGGTCAAAAATGATTCCCGACTATCTCAAAAGCAGGGCAACTCAAGAGTATGGCTTTCATCTTCAATAACAGAATCGCAGGCACAGCACATAGTCTCGCTTCTCGCGGCAATTGCGTAGCTCCATCTACCTCCCCTCGTAGCACTGTGGGACCCCGTATAATTGATGCAATAGCTACAAACTTTTTCCTGGACAATGAAGCAAGCAAATAAGCTTGGGGCCCCAGTGCCAAGGTGGGATTTATGTGTGCATGATAATGACCGGTTTTTCACTTGGGCCAAAGTAATCTGCGCCCCATATCTTTTGAGAAAAACGACCATTGAGATATTGTTGCAAAAGCTCGATCGAATCGGCAAGCATCGAGGCGGTTAACGGTGCACAGCCCAATCAAAAACCATGTAGTGCAATGCTCTTTCCAACATCGTTTCAAACGTTGAGGAGATTCACCATGGCAAGTGCAAGAACGTGATACCTAACATCATCCATATGGTGCACCTTGCAGATATAGTGGAGATGGCGCTTCATGGCGGAAATGTTGAAGAGGCCAAAAACCTGTCTCTTTGTAAAAGAATAGCATAGGGCACCGTTGTTTTAACTCCGAGGGTCAGAAGTGAGAAAGGACTTTTGCACCAGCTCAAGCTCTCCCAAGCACTAGCACTAATGGCGTGTCCCCACACTTCGTAACCATACAAGAAAAGCAGGCTCTACCAAAGCCCCAAACAAGTGGGCTTTCCGTGGCCAATCATGAATTTCTGGCGAAAACAATTGTTTTGCATTGCATAGAGTGCTCTCCATCCAGCCCATTGCCCGGCTTGGTAATACACTGTTCCCAAAGTGTGTTCTTACAGAATTCTACACCAAGATACTTGTAGCTATCTACAACTTCAACTTCGCGGCTATCATAGTACATAGGGGGGACATTGTGATGAGAAGATTGAACTACCAAAAGCTTGGTCTTTTGGAGATTAACACGCAGACCTGTGTTCTCACAAAAACTGTGCAGAGCATGTAAATGTTGCTGCATACTAGCAGCGGTATGTGCCAGAAGTGAAACATCATCAGCATACATAAGTTGCCTAATGATATAGTGTGCCAAATGTGAATATACTTAACCACCATACATGCCGACCTCTCGGCAGTTTATAGCATTGTTAATTTGAATAAAAGACTTTTCGTCTTATAGCTATTTGAACCACTCTTGTAAATCGTGGAAGACACAATTTCTTCTAGCCTAATCCTTTTCCAGCTGTAAGCAGTTAAAATTAAAAAAAAAAAAGCCTTAATGCCATGTCTCTATAAATCGATTTAGGGCTTGTACAAACCCTATTCCATAAGATATTATGTATAAGATATTATATGGCCGAAAGGCCTTTTTATTATCCGCGCCAAAAAACGGGCGTTTGCATGATCTGTTTGCTTCCCAATCTCAGAGCGCATATTAGATTCGCTAAAAAGCACAGTTTCAGATTTGCCTTCTCCGGATTTGTTGCCGTTAAGTCTTGATGGGATGATCTGACTACACAACACTTGTTGAATGCCTTGATGGGATGATCTGACTACACAATACTTGTTGAATGCCGAATATAGCACTATCGATTGTATTCTCGCCATAGATGATCCCCGCCAAAGCACCCATAGCAAGATTTGGTGGCTGATGCACCGCTAATTTTCAGGGCGGGGATATTTGATGGCAAATTGCAAATACGCAGATCTTACATGTGCATTGGTAAGCATTTATTTGCATTCAATTTTTTCCAAAAGGATATACATGGTGCGAATGTGTCATGATTTTGTTGCCCTTTTATCCTAATAGCAATCGGAGATATAGAGTTTTGCCTTAAATGGCTATGGCAAGACGGTGAGTAGATGCGTTGAAGCGTCGAGCTTGAGCATTGCCCGACGCATTTGCATCCCCATATAACTACTTGGCTTTGGATCTATTGCCTTTCTTTGGATCTCAAGGCCTTTGCAACAACTTAAAATTATCTTTGAACTAGGAATTGAATTCCACATGGGCTCGGTTCACAGTTAGTTGTACAAAAGAGATTGGCATGATCGGTGATTTAAAGAACATATATCCAGGAAAATTTAAAACAGCCTTGCATAGCTCCGCACGGTAACTCCTTTCAAAAAGCTGAATTTGATCCTGTAAACTGATCCCGCTGAACTATCCATTCTGCTGCATTTGCTCTTGGCTGATCTCTGCGTCTGCGAATGTCGATGCTTGGATTATTGATATCGCTCGGATTATTGATATCACTCGGAGCTCTGCTGATGCGCTGATGATATTGCGTTGGAAAAATGCGACTTGGCATTCTTGAGTTCAATTCCCAGGCTCTGAAACTATCATGTCCCCTGTTTTTCCTCTTTGGATTTAGCCTCTGTTTTTTCTTCAGCTCCTTCAGCAGGTCGTCCAGAATAGCATTTCGATAGCAAATTAATGCTGATCAAGTCGCCGAATGCCGGATCTAAGAGCAGGAGCGCAGACGCTGGTTGTGTAAGAGAATAGAATAGAATATGATTTTATCGAGAAGCGCAGATGCCGGATTGTAGGACGCCAATGCAACGTGTCAAAAAAAAACACAATAGAAGTGTTGCGCACTAAAAAAGCTAACGTGTCGTGCCAAAACAATCGTCCTCCAATAATTATATATGTTAAGATAGTAAGCAAAGTCACAACATGTTGAAGCTCTTGTTTGAGCATGTTCAGAAAGCCATGTACTATCTATATTGTTTACAATAATGATCACATCACAAGTCATCGATGACCTTTATAAAATGTGCTGGTATGGTGAATGATGAATATTTTTTGTTGGTATTATATCACTAGATTGGTGGTACAATACAAATGAGCCTTTCTCTTCCTTCTTCAATCATTTCCTTCTTCAATTATGCAAATCATTATTATTCTGTTAGATTATTTTACCTAGTGCAAAAGCTATTATTCTTTGACAAAAGCTGCTTCTTTATTCTCCACGTGTGAATCTTGAAATACCATGTTTTGTTTTTGATTAAACATTCATCTTGCAAGGTAGGTGTAGTTTAGAAAATAATACGTAAGCGCATTGCCCTTCTATCTCCCTATAAAAATCATTAAAAAGTCTATGGTTAAGTATCACATAATTTTGTCCGATATCTCTATGAACATATTTTTGTGCAAAACACTAAACTTATTTGATCTACAATAGCTCTAGGATAAACAACTAATCTTTGTGATATACTATCTAACATGTCTCACATTCTCTGATTATATATATATACATTTGTTTAAGGAAGCACACCAACTTTCACCATCTTTAGTATCTATATATTGAAATTCATTGTTTTAGAGCATGATTACTCAAGATTTTCACACCATTAGTAAACATTAGTCTAGGATCATTGATGTTGCTAAAGAAGTAAAAGGAAATACTCACCACTCACAAAGGAGACAACAACTTGACAATCTTGAAATGCCCTCCATAATACTTGGGTTTAGAACTGACACCAAGTTGGTAAAGAGAAATGTTCACGGCGGCCTTGGCCGCCGCGATAAATTTCTTGTCTAAACATATATAAAGCAGTTTGCAATTATTCTTTTTTTTTTGTCACTCTCTATTTTTTCTGCGCCGCAATCCAATCTCATATCTTCCTGCCACGTCCTTTAGTCGAGAAAATCTTGCTCGACGCTTGGCAGCGATGGCGTCTTGCATCGACTTTGGCTAAGGCAATGGAGTCTTCTCCTTCTGCAGCCTTTAAGCTTCGGGTGCTGCGGCTAATGCTTCTAGGGCTAATGCTTCTGGGGCTGCAGGACAGATAGAGCATAGAGCATAGCAAACATATTTGAGCATCTTGGAAGCAAATGGCAGGTAAGAAGATGAGATCAAATTAGAGTGTTCTTCCGTTCCTTGTGATCCAAGGATCCTGCAAGCCTAGCTATGGCGGCATTTTTTAATTCCGAGTTTTGGTGATCGCATTTTTAGGTTTAGGTTTTGGTGGGCGGATCGGGATTGAAAAATTGAAGCTCTAGATCAAGTCTAACAGTGTCAGATTTGTTCTAAATTTGGAGTTTGCAGTTTTGACAGACGGATTGAAGAAAAAATACAGCTGCAAACACAAGATGTTAAACACGAGGTTTTATCCGGCTATTAAACACAAGATGTTAAAGCCCCAAATAGGGTAAGCAGCATATCGTGATTGAGGTGACTTTTCTTTGCTTCCCTGGTGTGAATCTTTTTCTCAAGATTTCTCAAGGTTTTGCGGGCATGTCATCGTCCTCTGCTATGCCATGTTTTTTGAAGCTCTAACAGCCTGCTCAAACAGGAAAAAGTGCCTCTATGGAGGTGGCACTGGGACAATCTAATATGGTTTAGTGCATTTAATACAGAAATCGAAATTTGTTAAAATACTCAGTGTATCTTCCAGCTAACACAACCATTGACAACCAACACATAACAACCATTGACATTAACAACCAACACATAACAACCATTGACATTAACAACCAACATATAACTTCCATTGATATTAACAACCAACACATAACTTCCATTGACATTAATTAACACAACCATTGGGTCCAACACATTTAAATTAAAATCCCCCTTAAATCCCCTTTGGTTTGGGTGCATATTCACACGGGGGTGACTTCGAGCAACGAGAGCTGTTGGATAGGCATATTCACCCCTTATTCCTTAATCTACACCGTACGTAAAGTTCCTCGTTTGTGGGGTATGCAAGTACAAAATTTGCTATACTGTATAACAAGATTCGCAAAATACTATAAGATTTCAAGCGGAATACTATATGGTGTTGATTTCGTACGTGCAAAATACAATTATGAGGGCTCTCGCTGCCCTACGTCACCCCCCATGTGAATATGCACCTAAACCGAAGGGGATTTAAGGGGGATTTTAATTTAAATGTGCTGGACCCAATGGTTTGTTTTTTAATGTCAATGGTAGTTATGTGTTGGTTGTTAATATCAATGGTTGTTATGTGTTGGTTGTTATGTGTTGGGGGATTTGATTTTTATATGTTGGATGTTAATGGTTTGTGTTGCAAAAAAAAATTTTCGGCCCCTTCTGCCTTTAGGACGCCACCCTCCCCTCTCCCTGTGACAAAATTTTAGAATTCAAACCAGAAAAAAACTAGAATTCTTTTGAGGCTTTCATCACCTGTAGCTTTTGAATTTGATCACAATAAAACAAATAGAACATAAGTAAAAGTTACCATAAAGATAGAGCAGATTGATCCCATTATTCTGAAAGTTATAAAGTTTGCAACACCCATACACAAACATTTTTCAACTGGAATTTAACAGCAGCCTTTGGCCTCCATGGATTCTTGTGGTGAGAAACCAAAGTGGGAAACTTTTCTGCTTGTTAGCACAAGGATCTAGAAGCCTTGGAATTTGCTTAATAACTGCCTCAAAATCTAAAAATGCATGGTACTTTTTTGCAAGCTTCATTCGGAATGAGCCATAAAACAATATCCAATAGCGCAATCCTGTATTAATCAGCTGGTATGATGTGAAAGCCTACCAAACCCGGCCAAAAAATTGCTGTTTTAGCATAGATAACTTAACCAAACATATCCATATCATACACTATCAAAAATATCTCAGAGAGAGCTTTCCAACGCAATAAAAATCATCTCAAACAGAGCTCTGGATCAAAAGTTATGATAAGAAATGTGTTGCCAGCAGGGAAACTGCACTACATGCGCCCTTCAAGCCCTTCATGTGCCCATTATGCACCACACACACAAAAAGAGGGCTTTTGTTGTGAGCCATTGGTTTCATGTGCCCATTATGTACCACACACACAAAAAGAGGGCTTTTGTTGTGAGCCATTGGTTGTTGACCATTGGAAAAAAAAAGGCTAAAATCAATGGCCCTTCATGTGCCCATTATGCACCACATGCACAAAAAAAAAGGGCTTTTGTTGTGAGCCATTGGTTGTTGACCATTGAAAAAAAAAAGGCTAAAATCAATGGCTCAAAAATGGTGCACTCTAGATGTACGCATTAGTATATTCATTTGAATATATCACAAAATCATAGGAAAACCTTAGTGAAAAGCGTACAAAAACACAAAGAAAACCCCCTGTTATTATGCTACATATTCATTTTTGTGTACTAAACAAGGCAGGCATCAGATGAGGCAGGTAGGGTAGTGGAGGAGGCCAAAACAACTGCTCATCTTGAGATTGAAGCAGCTGTAGCGGCAGTAGAAAGAGTACAGGCTGCACTTGATGAGCAAGAACGAGCATCTGCTGCCGTAGAAATGCAGGTATAATGCAAAGTTCCTCATTCACACAACTAACTTATGAAAACAAGATATAACTGTTATTAAAATATTTGATGGAAAATATTGGAAAGGTTAGCTATTCGACTTTCCAAAGAAGAAAGATTTGCATGGTTCTATGTTAAGTTGCATGGATTTACTCCTTGATTAAATTCTACAACGTTTTCGTACTCAAAATGTATATATTTAAGGCTTACATTGGCATTATAAGCCTTTTAGCTTGGTGTCATAACTTTACGAACTCATGCTGCTCATAGCCCAATAGATCTTCTGCAGTTCGGCCCTGCCCTAGAAACCCTGAGGCTATTTCATGAAGAATTCCTCTGCAATATATCCTTGAGGAAATGCTACATAAACCTTTCCGTATGAGCTACAAGGTCAGATTGGAAAGCATGCAAAATCGTTGAGGAGGAGGTCTGCTGAAAAAGTTGCCCTTCAGTGCAAAAACTGGGATACAATTTATAAACTCCGAAATTCTGAGTATCTTTTAAAGGGCTCCTAATGCTTTTTGATGTTTAATTGTCACTAAAATCTTATAACTCATTAACTGAGATGAGTTGGACAACCATCAATTCTCATAGCCAGTGGATGACTATCATTTGTACAGGAGCTTGAACACCTTCGATTGGAAATTCAACAAGCCCGCCGAATAAGAATGTTACATGAGCCCAAAAATCATCCATCGGCCATCATTTTGTAGTAAGCAATATGGATTTTTGTTTCTAGAAGCACATAGGATAGTAAACTGACTTTGTATAAGGGCACATTCTACCACTTTGTATACTAGAAATTTCCATTTCTTTCTTAAATGATTTAGCTGAACTTAACATATGTTGAATGATATAGGTTATGGGCATGGAATTCCAAATTGAAGGACTACGGCAACAATTAGAAGAGAAAACACAGGGGCCAGTTTGTTCCTAGGAATAATTAGACCCAACTTACCTTGATTATGCAAGAGTTCTTACGCAAACCTGTGAACCCAGTTCAATTTCTCATGGGCCTTTCAAACTCCTTCCTATGATTTTTATAGCTTGAAAGCTCCCTTTCACTTCCTAAATGATTTACTGCAATGTCTGTCTTCAATACCTTCATCGTTTAATGGGTAGTGGAATTCTCAGATGATCATGTTTGCTTGCAAAAATTGTTTAAAGCTATATAAGCCACCGGTTATCCAAACACATATCAAAAAATACACAGTGACATGAGTAACTGAAAGACTAAAAAATTATCACGGATATTTCCTTTGTTATCTTAGGAGCAAGCAAAAAAGGCCTTTTGGGCGGTTTCCGCTACAAAGAAAAGTTACAAACAAAAGCCAAATATTATTTGTTTGCTCAAATTTGAAAATATATAGGCACTTTCATGGCAACATGGGCCATGGTTACTACGCCACAAAGTCCTTAAAAGACAATCGGTCCTTTCATCTAATCAAAGGTTTTCTATATTTTCATTTTGCTAAACAGTCATCATAGATAATATAATATTTTTGAAGGCATCAAAAAGCATTTAATGTCCCATAAATTTGAGTATACATCTAAAAATAGTCATCCAAGTTGCATATTTGCCTTTTCTTCACAAGTGTAGCTCACAAGTGTAGTAACAGACTCCAGGAAGAGTGATGTACTTTCTTAGCTCTTTATCTCGGAAACAATTCGGGAAGCTATCCATGCTTCTGCATTTGGCACACAAACCATTCCCCAAATTTAAATGTTTCATGTCCACCTCCAACCAAGGGCCAAAAGATTCGATGTTTTAGTGCAACCAGAGACATGCTTGATTTGGATAGTAGACATCCTAATGAGGAAGAATCGAATGCATGCACGAAAGCAATCGGAATAAATATGAGATAAACCCAGAGGTTAAGGGAATATTCATGTTGCTTAACTTGGAACAATGAATAGAGTGAACTCTCATAAGCTATCAAATGTATTGCCTATCCGCTTATACACGTTCCCTATGCAATCACAAGGTATATGTTTCAGGGATTTTTGAGCTATATGTTGTAGGTGAAGTGTTTCAACATTGTACAAATCTTTAACTAATAAGTTAGTTAGTGAAGAGAAATGTTCGCGGCGGCCTTGGCCGCCGCGATAAATTTCTTGTAATACATAAATATTATAACGTCATTTCTCTTCTTGCAGGAAGTTAATAATCATCAAAGAGTTAAATTCTATTTGTTGTTGATACACATTCATCACATGGCATTTCATGATGTTCCAAATGTTAATATTGGCAACATGAATAGGAGAGAGAGCTATTATGGGAGAGCTTCCAGAAGGGAGATTGTAGAAGTCCAAGGATGAGAGAATACTCTTCAAGATGACATGGAAGAACATGTGACTCATATAACAACACATGCATGCCAATGCAAGGTAACTTGTGATACAACACGATTTGCAGAAATCATGTTCAATAATGCTTAAGGACAAGTACAGTCTAAATCTACAGGATCAATATGGGCTGACCATAAGCTGTCATGTTGTCATTTTCATTATGGGCAATAGATCATAGGGGCCAAGCAACTTATGTATGAGGTGTCCTATCTAAACAATACGTAGGATGACGTTTATGTAAATAAATATTATGTAATGCATGTTTGGTTCAAATAACGCCTTTTTTATACCAATAATACTAGGTTGAATTGACAAGATGCTAGACAAGTGATATAATTTGAACCAGAAAATGGCATTACGCTTGGTAATTTTTGTGGGGAAGGGCTTTACTCCTTAAAAAGTCTCGGCGGCATTGCCTAACTTGGCATCGCTCATGGATCTGCTACTTGTGATGCCTTGTCTAGCAACGCTACCTCATGGAAATTAGCCAATATTACTTGGATGGCCATGTGAGCCCTTTCATCATAACCACTTGTCATATCTAGTCGAGGCACCAACATGTGATACAACAAAAGATGATTATTAATCCTAGTCATGTACTCTTGTTTGGGTCCCAATAGATTACCTTTATGAAAGATGATTTCAATTTAGTTCCAAGTAACATAATTTTAGTGACATATGAAAGCAAGATATCAATACCTTTGAAATCTACTAAATATGATTGTATTTTGAAACACAATAGAAAACATTAATGAATACTATAAGTTATTAATACGCTTTACTTTGGGTACTTCCAATCCTTGATAAGTTACAAGCAAATGATTTGCACACAATTAGCTACGGCTTCCCCTTTTTATGGACGCTAAAATATCATCATCATTATTTATAAAGCAAAGGACTCGGTGGAGGTATGTGTTGAAACATAGGAAATGTGGATCGATAAAAATTAAGAGGGAATGTTTCTGAATAGTAAATATATAAACAAAAAATAAAGCAAGGTTCTTTAGTTTATCAGGACAGGGAAGCATATTTTCCGAGATAATTGACTTACTAACTTGTAAATTGATGTATCCAAACTTATAAGCATTAAATTTTATTAGTATCAATATCATTAGCGAGATGAAAGTGATGAACTGAAAAAGACATCAGAAAACTACAAGTTGAGTAGATTTTGAAGTTAGTGTGGAGGGTATGGCATTTGCACTCGAAGGGTAGTAAAAAACCTCCTTGTATATGCAATTTTTATAAGGCAATTTCACCCCTTTGTGTATAGGTATTGCTCTAGATCAGTGCCTAAAAACGCCCTTAACCCCTAGTATACATATGCAAATGGTCCAAAAACCACCCCTCTGTTGAACTCTCATGGGTTATATGCTGATCAAAGTTGAATCCCCTATGTTTAAGTGGCAGAATTCTAAAGTTCCCTTTTTAGGTTATGTCAACTATTCTTGGAAGAATAAGCTCCAAGTGTCAGTTTCGAATAGTGCAGATGAAGGAGAGTTTAATAGCTCGAGCCAAGCTCAGATTGCTAAGATGTTACTTCTGTGACGGTCCATACCAAAATATAAGACATCCCGTTATAGATCTCGGGGGAAATCCCCCCATCCAGACCGCATGGGCCCTCCATCTATCCTGCACCTGAGATGGCTATGGTGTGGGAAGGGAACACGAAGGTGTCTTGCGCGCCCTTCCCCTATGGGCTTCTATAACAGCAGAAGCATAACCATAAACATAAACATCTGCACTAGCAATAACAATACAATCAGCTAGCTCGAAGGGTAGTACCATCTATCCATCCATAGATCCATCATAGATATCAATACATCATCATCACATGAGCTCCTACCTAGGCTCAGACTCGTGGAGAAAGTAGATTGACACATGGGGTCTCAAGATAAAGCAGACCGAGTTATGGGAATGACTTAGGTTGGCAATAGACAATGGCTAGGTTTGGCCATTCCATCCGCCCCTCCTGTGCATACCTTGCACATAGGCTAAATCAGGCTCTGTCATGACTGTAACCTGTCGGAGACATAATCACTTAGTATCATCAACAAGCTACTCCGGGTTGCATCACCCCGGTCCGATGAGGTAGAAAGGATTGCATCTCCCCTTCCTGAAAGACAATGGCTCGATAGGCGGCTAGAAGATCGTGGCAACACATGCCTTTATCTGACTGAACTCTCCAAAGCAAGAGCCAGGCCAACACCTGCAACTTCTGAAGGTCAACGCGATACCATCGACCCAGGAAGTGTAGGACTCATACCCAGCCCTCTCAAAGTGACTGGATATAAGCCTAGCTCACTCCAAGTCCCAATAGCCGCGCTCAGCAAGGACTCTCTCTATTTTGCTACTGACTTCGTTGTGTGGTGCTCAGACACGCCATAGCCTCCATAGCTTGGTAGGCTCTATGCACATGCCACATATAATAGGAACTAAGGGGTCTAAACTTGACATCTAAACAAGGCTATTAGGTATCCCCCTTCTCAATACAAGAGGTGCAAACATGAAATCAACCAACATCATATATCTACATAACGGTATAAATAATGAGAATAACATGTAATAATGAGATAATAATAATGAGAATAATATTTAATCCTAATCACATGCATCTAACTTACAGTTAGGGCTCATTGGTTAGGGTTCAAGATCCATACTGAGGGTTCTAGAATGACTCTACTAGAGATATGATATGCTAACTCATCTGAAATACTAGCTTCCAGATAATCTACCAAGGAATCTACTCCAAATACCTGCTTCGAAGGAACTTCCACCTACTCCGAAGGAACTTCCACCTGTTCCTGGTGTCTCCATCGCTCCGCAACTGGTTCGAAGTAGCTCTCACTCCTTCTGACGCGTATGCACTCCTGGGCCTGCTGAGCTATGCTGTGCTATAGCAGATGATTTTCGAAACGAAGTTCCGAGTGCGAACAAGGTTCCGAGACTGTTGAAGCTGGAAAATGGCCTAGGCTTAGGGTTTGGCCATTAGTAGATTAGGGTTGTCATGTCACGCCACGAGGCTCCAATAGGATGCGTCCATGTGGCAGGTTGCAAATAGGATGGAGCCATGTGGAATGGTTACATATCTAAGGTTGTTTAAGTTATGCAAAATGACTTAGCCATGTTCCCTTCTCCTCACGAAGGTATATAAGGCTAGTAAGGTAGGCTTGTATGGTCACATGGCATAAAATATTCATATCTATACTGTATATTTTAGGGAAACATCACAACTCCAGTGCCATCAATTTGCTAGTTCAACATGATGCAGGAGTCTCAAGATCTGGGGCCACTCAAGGGTTAGTTGGGCATTAGATACAAGTAGACTTCATTGATGTAATTGAACAAGATTGTCATCTAACTTTAGCCCTAAGTACCTTCTTGAACCGAAGCACTCATAAAATGAGACTGATAAATGAACCCTAATCATATATTCTTATGTATTATTATAATAGTTAGGTTAGAACTGTTGTTATCTTACAATGATGATCATGGATGTTCTCTCTGTTGGTACCTTTTGTGCATGGGGAAGGGGGTAGAGATCTAAGAGCTATGTATAGAGATGACTAGTGAATGACCTCATTGATTCCCATTAGATTTAGCCTATGCATACCCCCTTAGCATATGCATACCCCCCTGATTATGGGTTAAGGGGACTAACTAGCTTAGAATGAGGGACTTGTCCAGGATATTGTCGAGTGCCACGACTAAGCTGGAAGCCTAAGGAATCTTTGTATGCCTTTAGGAAGGCCTCTAGGAATGCATGTGTTGTACCTTCGTGGACTATCATTTGTGTAAATGTAAAGATTTAATTCTTTGCCAAGATTTATCCAACTCATGTTACCAACTTGTCATTATCTCATGCAAGTCTTGATGGGATCTTGGATTGCCTGGACGAAAAATTCGGAAGGTCCATCACATGTTCAAATGTCCAAAAGATCACTAAAATGAGCTTATTCATAACAACTATTAAACCAAAACTTTAAGTTAGTCTTTTGAGAATAGATATGAATACTTTATGGTTTATATATATAGATAATTAGTGGAATGTATGATAAGGAATGTTCTTCATTATGTAACAGTAGTAAATAAAGATTTGCTTGCCTAACCCTAGGAGCAGATGTCATATCCAAAATACATATAAGCGGAATCCTCCTGGCATTGAGGGTGGATTTTATAATATAATGTTCCTAATCGACATGCCCTAAACCAATTGGACAAAACTGTTTAGATATTTATGAGTAGCCGCATCTACCATTTCTGTTGGTGTCTCAAGAACGCCCCATAGGCACATTTCAAGACTCGAACACTTTAGTAGTCTTCCATGGACTCATTACAATCTCTTCCACCAAGACTATGCTCGTCCTCGAGCATCCAAAACTATAATTTGACCATGTATAGCAGTGCCACTATCATTACCACCAAGACTATGCTCGTCCTCGAGCATCCAAAACTATAATTTGACCATGTATAGCAGTGCCACTGTCATTACCAAGGCTGTGCAAATTGCACGTGCATATAGACATGCATGGAGACTCGAACTTGAGACTTGCTCTCGTATCAAATGTAATGTTCCTAATCGATATGTCCTCAACTGGGCAAAATCATCTAGACGTTTATGAGTAGTCGCTTCTACCCATTTTATGCCAGTGTCTTGGGAATGTCCCACATGCACATTTCAGGACACACCATCTTCGAATTGAAACGGGCAGATGGATTGGTGAGTCACGCCAGGACAGGCTCTGTCAATGCTGTCAAATGGGAGTCATTGAGGATGAATCTCATACCCTTCAAAGTTGCCCAAAGATATGGTCAATCCGGACGCTTCTTTGCCGAAGTTGGTCGCCCGCCCCCGCTACATGTGTGATATTGAGCACCGCTCCGTGACGCAAGCTTTGGGATCATACCTTCAGGAGGTTTATGGACATGCGAGATCAGCTATGTCTCCGGACACACACTTGACATGTATATATACATTTATTTCATGATGATGTATACTTGTACAGTTTGACAGCATCATTATTACTGCCACGGTTTTTCCCTCGAAAACCCTTCGGGGCGGGGTAGTAATAAGTTTGTTGCGCTCTGGATCCCATAGGCCCTTCATAAGACGTAAATATTATAAGGTCATTTCTCTTCCTGCAAGGAGTTAATAAATCATCAAAGAGTTAAATTTCTATTTGTTGTTGATGCACATTCATCAGATCATGGCATTTCATGATGTTCCAAATGTTAATATTGACAACATGAATAGGAGAGAGAGCTATTATGGGAGAGCTTCCAGAAGGGGGATTGCAGAAGTGCAAGGATGAGAGAATACTCTTCGAGATGACATGGAAGAACATGCGACTCATATAACAACACATGCATGCCAATGCAAGGTAACTTGTGATACAACACGATTTGCAGAAATCATGTTCAATATGATGCTTAAGGACAAGTACAGTCTAAATCTACAAGATCATTATGGGTTGACCATAAGCTGTCATGTTGTCATTGTCATTATGGGCGATAGACCATGGGGGCCAAGCAACTTATGTATGAGGTGTCCTATCTAAACAATACGTAGGATGATGTTTGTGTAAATAAATATTATGTAATGCATGCTTGGTTCAAATAACGCCTTTTTTCTACAATACTAGGTTGAATTGACAAGATGCTAGATAAATGATATAATTTGAACCAGAAAATGGCATTACCCTTGGTAATTTTTGTGGGGAAGGGCTTTACTCCTTAAAAAGTCTCGGCGGCATTGCCTAACTTGGCATCGCTCATGGATCTGCTACTTGTGATGCTACTTGTGATGCCTTGTCTAGCAATGCTACCTCATGGAAATTAGCCAATATTACTTGGATGGCCATGTTGCAAGATGAGAGCCCTTTCATCATAACCACTTGTCATATCTAGCCGAGGCACCAACATGTGATACAACAAAAGATGATTATTAATCCGAGTCATGTACTCTTGTTTGAATCCCAATAGATTACCTTTATGAAAGATGATTTCAATTTAGTTCCAAATAACATAATTTTAGTGACATCTGAAAGCAAGATATCAATACCTTTGAAATCTACTAAATATGATTGTATTTTGAAACACAATAAAAAACATTAATGAATACTATAAGTTATTAATGCGCTTTATTTTGGGTACTTCCAATCCTTGATAAGTTACAAACAATGATAACGCAAAGGACTCGGTGGAGGTATGTGTTGAAACATAGGAAATGTGGATCGATAAAAATTAAGAGGGAATGTTTCTGAATAGCAGATATATAAACAAAAAATAAAGCAAGGTTGTTTAGTTTATCAAGACAGGGAACCATATTTTCTGAGATAATTGACTTACCGACTTGTAAATTGATGTATCCAAACTTATAAGCATTAAATTTTATTAGTATCAATATCACTAGCGAGCTGAAAGTGATGAACTGGAAAGGCAGGCAAGGGGTCAATGAATATATCTAATGCAATGGTAGGCATGATGGAAAAGGAAATGATAGGAAAGTGTGAAGATACAATATTGACTTGTAATATAATAAGGCTGGAGGGAGGCAGGGGAGCAAATCAAGGCGAAAATTAGAGGAGGAAGTGCGCAATGGTAGAGAGGAAAGGATCAATGAGGGCAAGAGGGGATAACAGTTGGTGGTTTTGGGTAGTATTGATCGATCGCCTTAGTTGTCATCCACTGTGATGTTTAAACCAGGGGCGTATTCGTGGTATATTTGGGTCTTTGTCATATATAAAAACACACACACACATGGTATTATTGTGGACTTAGTGGATTTTTTGTGATTTAAGGCTAGTCTACGGCATTTTTGTGGACTTCGTGGATTTTTTGTGATTTAAGAGTGGATTTTTTGTGATTTAGGGCTGGTTTAAACACGACGAATGGATGACAGATAGAGGCACGAGTTTTGATGAGTATAAGTATGAACCATGGAGTAGATGGGATGCAAGGTTAAGGAAGGAAAGCACATGGGAAATAAGACCAAGGAAACAAAAGACAAAGGGATTTCAAGGAGACAGCTAAGGTCGAGGCCCAAAGCCGTGTAATAAGCTAAGCACCCTAGACTTCTAGGAAACCAACAACCACCCAAACAAACAATACCTTTTTATTTTGCATTTTTTTTTCGGCCAACACGCACCCAGGCCACTATGCCAGTAAATTCAGAGCCTGGTAAGATAACGGCACACTCCCTGTCTTTTAACCCGCCTTTACTTCTTCATTTAAGCCTTGCCCTGCACCACAATCGTGTGCAGAGCGGCGTTCTCAGGTCCTTTGCTCTGCAGATATCCTTCGGTTGCAAACAGATCCCCTGTTTCTGCATCCTTGATCCGCATTATGGCCCATTCCGGCGCTGCACTGAAGATTTGGATCGGTTTTATTTGTGGGCTCGCTCTCATTTGTTGTTCCTCTGCTCAAGCTGCTGGTTTGAGAGTTGGTTTTTATAAAAACTCTTGCCCTCAGGCTGAATCGCTCATACAACAAGCTGTTGCTAAGAAGTTTTCGCAGACTATTGTTTCTGCTCCTGGTACTCTGCGCCTTCTCTTCCATGATTGCATGGTTCGGGTTAGTATTTCTGCCCTTTTGTTGTTAATTTTCTCGGGCTTCGATCTTTAGTTCGAAAATCATCAATTCTGGTTACTGCTCTGTGTTCTCTGAATGATTTTTCTTCGTGGGCTATGTCGCGAGTTTTTAAATCCATCGCTATGCATTATTCTTGATGGCAGATACTTGATTTTTCTGTGATCTCTTAAACCGAACATTTTGTACAACATTGTTGCCATTTCCTACCTTTCAAATTCGTCAAACCAAAGACTAAAATAAAATTCTATGCTCTGTTTTGCATTTTTGGCAGAATGGTCTCATTTTCTAGTATCCATAGAATGACTACAGGGAAAAGGTAATACCTACTTCTGGAGGGATCTACCAAATTTTCCAGAGCACAAACGCTTCAGAACTGTACTTACCTGCAAAAGCTCGGTTCCAACTAATCAAGCACTATTCGTAGGCCGTTAGGAACCCACTAACTAAGCCCTTCCTAAACCCTTTAAGGGATTGGATCTTCTCTTTGAATTGCTCTGAACAAGACAGACTGCCAAAGTTAGTGCTCTTTACTACTTCAACAACTGACTCTTTTATGAAATATCATGGGCCCCTTACCCTTCTCCATCCAAGGGACAAAATCCATTGTCCACTTTTGTAAATGCATCATGGCCGTTGGATATGCCCAACTAGTAGAAAGCCCAAGTGCATATGTACTCAAGATACATGGTAAATGAACATTGAAGATATAGGGAAATCCTTATTATCAGTGTCCCCATGGTACGCATGATCAATGGAAGTTGTTGCCATTCTTGAGGTCCACTCAATGTTGCGAAAACGCGTTTTGATGTCTTTAGCGCACTTTTATATACCTCAATTATACATAGCACCATAGTAGTTGGATGCTTGAAATTTAGTGCAAAGCTGCAAGAAAACATGTTTGAAGCATAATCAAGTTTGTCTCATCCTTGATCTGGAGCAATTTTACTTCTTTCTCCATTTGTTTGTGTTTTATAGTCGAATTTGGTTTTGCATTGTCCTTTTGCCTTGTCTTTTCTAGTGTGGATTGGGTTTGGAATTCTTCTTGTACTTTTGCCACATTGTTGTCTTATATAGTATCATGAGCTACAATTTACATGAAGCATGTGGGATGGATGGAATACATAGTTTACTACCATTTTGTATAAAAAAGCCTGCAAGTGAAGGTTTATTTTATTTCATCAAAGAACTCGTGCCTAGGTTAATGATGATTTGAGTACTGCCATATTCTACATGTTTCTTTCTACATGTCAGGGAGAATGTTGAGAATGAGGGAGGATAAACTTGTTTATATGGTTTGATAAGTGTGATTATAGGAGGATAAACTTGTTTAAATTAAGTGTGAAGGGCATGACGGGTGATGGGATATGAAATGCAGGGATGTGACGGGTCAGTGTTGTTAAGCTCCACAGCAGGGAACACAGCAGAAAGGGATGCTTCAGAAAATCTGTCATTGCCTGGAGATGGTTTTGACACTGTGGTGAAGGCCAAGGCTGCAGTTGAACAAGTATGTCCAGGTGTCGTCTCTTGCGCTGACGTGTTGCATCTAGCTGTCCGCGATCTTCTGAAACTGGTAACCCGCCCTCACCCTCCACTTTCCCCCCTAGAATCACAACCTCTTTCTCACCCAACCCCGTTCTGCCAGGTCGGCGGCCCCGTTTACAACGTGGAAACCGGTCGTCGAGATGGCAGAATCTCATTGGCTTCTGAAGTGGGTTCTAATTTGCCCCATGCAAATGGCACTGTTTCTGTCCTCCTCTCGGTTTTTGCCAAAAAAGGCCTAGATCTTAATGATCTCGTCACCCTTTCAGGTCAGAATCTAGAACCCTTAGTTTTTTTTTTTTTTTTTTTTTTTAAATTGTTTCATTGGTTCACTTTATATTTGCCTCAAGGGAACTGACTGAATTGGTTTTTCAGGTGGTCATTCCATCGGATTCGTCCATTGCGGTCAGTTTACGGACCGCCTCTATAACTTCAATAGTGCCAATAAGGTTGATCCCACCCTCGATGCCAACTTTGCGGCCGCCCTCAAGGTTGCTTGTCCTAAGAATGTGGATGATAGAATTGTGATCGACTTTGATGTCACTAGCCCAAGGAAATTTGATAATGGATATTACAAGACCCTCAGAGCCCACAAAGGTGTCCTCGCTTCAGATCAAGTTTTATTTACTGATCCAAGAACACATGGGCTTGTCATGAGATACTCGAAAAAGAATATTCTTTTCAATACCAATTTTGTCCAAGCCATCACTAAACTTGGGCGGCTAGACGTGAAGACCGGTTCCAATGGCGAAATTAGGAAGTTCTGTGATCGTGTCAATTAGATTTAGAATTTCCAAATTGTTGTATGGAAAACAGATTATGTTATGGAAAATTATCAAATTCTTTGTTGTTCTTTTTATGAAAGAACAATAAGTGCTTGTAAATTATAATCCTTAATTAATGATGAGAATACAAAAGTGGGGCCAAATTAGGCCCATCTTGCCTTGTAAGTTGCAACCATTCTTTGTAATGGTAAATTCATTATCATCTTCATCATCATCGGTCCAAGATGTCCAATGTGTTTCTAGCAGCAAAAAGCTTAAATGTGTCAAGATACATGGTAAATGAACATTCCATATACATCATTATTATCGCATGTCCTTGTATTATACATGAATAAATGGAAGTGGTTGCCATTAGGCTTGCAAATGCTTAGGCCGGGTTTTTTTTTTTTGTTGAGAAGAAAAGTTCAGTTAAAAAATAAGAGATTTCTGTGCGCTTTAACCCTTAAGTCACTAAGTTAAATTAGACACCTATAAAGAGCATAAAAATAGACAAAGTATTTTAATAAAAGCAGTGACCTTTGTAAGAAGAGACGGCAGAATCGGGAGTGAGAATGGGGGATGGTCGACTAGCTGCGACGACACTGGAGCAAGGATAGGGGGCGATGACGAGGGCAGGTGCTGGAGCTCGATTAAAGAAGAGGAGTTGGCGCAAGGATCGAAGTGAGTTTTTTTTTCAAGAATGATTTGATTCTACCAGAGGTGCTAGAGTACATTAGATACATTGATGTACATTAGAGTACATTGATGTATATTAGATACATTGAAATAATCATGTACATCTCTGGCCTTTGGCCTTCTGTTTCTGGCTGTTGGCCTTTCAATGCCATTTATTCCATGTATTTATAGATTACATGCAATACAGAGAATACTAGATTGTTCCCATTCTATTCCTATTGTGTCTCTTCCATTCTTGCTTTCGCTTTGGCTCACTCTATGCTGCAGGTTTGTATCAGCCTATAGCTGATACATTTTCCAACATGGTATCAGAACCTATTGGTATGTGAAGGGAAGTTCGACAATAGAGGAACTTGGGAGAACAATTCTGGAAGAATACTTATCTGAGCAGGAGAAGGTCATGGTTGCCAGAACTGTATTAGCAATTCTGAAGCCACCTGTGTTTGATGGCAAAGGGTTTCAAGGCTGGAAGAAATCCCTAAAGTTATATCTAATGGCAGAGGATGTCTAGGATATAGTGGATGGGTTTGAAACTAAACCAGAGAATGTTGGGACAGCTGCCCAAATCATGCTTCAAAAGGATTGGCAACGCCGTGATAATAGAGCAAGGGCTTGCATATGTATGTGCCTTTCCAGAGATGCAAGTAGATGTGGATCAGAGCAGCTATTCTCTTTGGATTTGGCTTGAAGATAAGTATGGCACCAAAACAGAAGGTGAAATTATGCATTTGTATACACAGATTAGGAATTGCAAGTATGTGGAAGGAGCTGATCTGAATACACATATAAATCAAATGAAGGAGATGCTTGATATATTGGCAGCAGCAGATTCCAAGTATGCAGTACCAGAGGGGCAACAAAAGCTCCAGTTATATGCCTCTTCCGAATTCATGGGAAAACTTTGTTGATTTCTTGACAGCTCAAAATAGTCTTTCATGGGATGACGCCGTCTCTAAGCTTTTGTAGAAGGAGATGCGTTTGAAAGACAAAGTGGAGGATTCCAAGCCATCACAAGCCATGCTTGCACGAGGGAGGCAAGACAAGAAGCCTCATTACAAAAAGCAAATGGATGGGAAGATGGAAGGATCAAAAGGAGCACGTCCCAGGAAAGTTTATGCCAAGAGAGGGCAATAAAAGAGCTGCTTTGAATATGGCCATTATGCAGTCGATTGTCCGGAGGGAAAGAACAAATCAGAGAAAGCACATCTAGTTGAGGCACAAGTCATCAAAAGAGAGGATTCTCTTGTTATCGAATCATATCAGAGTTCCAGAATTAAAGGGGAGGCTTCTGTTATGGAAACAAGTATACGTGCTGTTGCTGGAAAGAAGATTCTTACAGTCGATTCTGCATGCACGTCAATGATGCTGAAGGATAGGGATCTGTTCTCAAGTTATCAAAATGACAAAAGCCTGGTGCAATTGGGAGATCACAGTGAAATTCAAGTGCAAAGAAGTGGTCAATATCATTTCACACTATTGATTCACTACAACAGAAAACCTGTTTTGCGTCAGAAAAATCGTCAGAAACCCTTTACAGAATAGGCAATTGCCCAGACTCATATGGCGGACGATATTACTCTGAAGTATTCTCTCCTCGGTCGAAAAATCGCCGATTTTTTATCCGTCGATTTTTTCGTTGATTTTCCGACGCAAAATCGCCAAATTTTTCGTCGGAATTTTTTCCGTAATTTTAAGTCGAGAATATTCGTCAGAGTTAGCGTCAGAATTTTCGTCATATTTTTCATCAGAAATATTCGTCATAGCATGCGTCAGAATTACGTCAGGTTTTTCGTCAGAATTTACGTCAGGTTTGTCACAATATTCGCCATATGCTTCATAAGTGCTTTAGCACATTTTCATCAGCACTCTCATTTTTTTCATAATTTTGGCATATTTGCATTTTATCTGGATGATTTCTTTATAATGATATTTAGCTTTAACAGGGTATACATTCATAAAGAGATAAAGAGTGTATATCAAAGAAAAATTTCTGTATTCAAATATAATCATAGTTACATGTCAAGAATTGACAATCTGTACAATGCCAACAAAGATCATGGGCAATGGACTCCGAAAAATCAAGGCGTCGGAAAGAAAAAAAGGAAATCCAAAGTCTTCAAAAAGAACGCTTCAACTACAATCTTCAAGTAATAGCTTTTTTAGTCCTC
Organism: Isoetes taiwanensis; assembly: GCA_021234155.1. Taxonomy (NCBI): domain Eukaryota; kingdom Viridiplantae; phylum Streptophyta; class Lycopodiopsida; order Isoetales; family Isoetaceae; genus Isoetes; species Isoetes taiwanensis. The sequence goes on from JAJEKV010000069.1 coordinate 2,085,459, forward strand.
TCCATTAGTGTCCTAAACCATTGCAAAAGGCACACCACAATGTTATTGATGCATAAAGAAAAATATACATTACAATTTTATCCCTGGACTTGAGCCTCAACCGTCTATCTATATAATCCTGAACCTCAATAATCTTCAACGACGGAACAATTTCCAACTTGCCCTCTAGCTAGGAATGATATCATCAAGCTAGAAATGATATCATCATGAACTTACGACCACGAGAAGAAACAGGTAATGTTAAAGCTTTCTATGATCATAAAGATAAAGTTTGGCTAATAACACAAAATGCATATTATCATGCACTTGGCAGGAAGAAAGGAGTCTACTTCTTAAATCTTAAGATGCATTGCAATCATCTCCTTAAAATGACAGCAATTATTTAGGCTTAAGTAAAAACTTTAGTTCTAATATATATGCACTAAGCTACCTTAAAAAAAAGTTTACAAGTCTAGGAGGAGCATTCTGCAATGTCATTAACAAAAATTAGAAAGAAATAATTCATCATTCTTCTGATATTAAAGGTACAAGGATGGCTGTTACCTTCATGAAAGTTGAAGGGAGCACGTCGGTGACCTAGTCCAAAAGTGATGCTGCAGGACCAAATATCAGCCCTACAAATTACAAGTTATGAAGAAATGTTAAGCCCACACATGAAAGCAACAAAGCACTCCATGTGCAAAAAATAACATGCAGATAAACTTGGTATACAGATGTGACAAAGCGAAACCAAATATTACAAAGATCATGAAACAAAAAGAAAACGAGAAAGGCCTCATACTTGATATCTTTATCATAGTCACACCTCAGGTGCCCCTAAAACAATGCAAAAGCAAATCAGAAGCAGTAACTTTCTAATAACAAAAAGGTAAGCACCAAGCTACCTATCATCAGTGTCAAACAAATATGCCAAGATGCCAAAATATCCCAGTTTTACTGCATACCTGACGTCAATAATAATGCTGAACATTGCTTATGAACAGTTTAGACGAACAAACCAAGACAAGGTCCTGCTATTCTTGAAGGAAAATGCTAACCTAACATCCCAATAGATGTGACCACGGCATAGGCTGGAAGACGAGCATCAACACAACTTCAACAGATATTATCATTTTGATCTCTTTTGCCATTGAATAACCAAAATCACATAATAGAGGATGCAAAACCTGGCCGACTTGAATCAAAGGCAAAAAAAAGGAGCAGGCAGTGTTCTGCCACGGAAATAAGAATAGTTGGCAGCTTGCAGATCCGCCATCGTCTTCGAAGCGATATGGCGGAAGAAGCCAAACTTGCAGCAAAGGAAGAGAACGGCGGTTCAAAACAGAAAAGAGAAGGATTTTAGGGTTTTTCAATTCATTTCCCCTTTTTCTTTTGTTTAAAAATTTATTTGACTATAGTTGCAAGATATCTTTCTTGCTAATTCACAAAACACAAACCTATGTACAAATATGCTCGTGCATTATCACATGTCATTTTGGTCTGTTCTCAAACTCTTCAAATTGCTAGAATTTTTTCGAAATCTCAATTTGCTACTGCTTCTGTAAGCTAAATAGTCTCTGTCTCGAACTATTATGTTAGAAAATGTGTCAGGGAAGGTAACTTCGCGAGCTCATCAGACTTTACCAAGCTAAATTACCTACCCTAATGCATTATCTATAACATATACAACTAAGTCATGTTCATGCATATTACAAGCTGTATAGATAAGTTGCGTCTTTGATGAATATAGAGCTACTTAAGGTCTTGCCCATCAATACGTCTCAGCAAACCTCCTCCTTCATTCTATCATCCAGGCCAATATACGCCAACAACAATATTATATCCTCCTCAACGTCTATCATCCAGGCCAATATACGCCAACAACAATATTATATCCTCCTCAACGACATAGCTTTTTTCCTCCAGGAATCTCAATAAAAAAAAATGACTACTACCACTTTATACCAAACATGGATGCTTATAAATCACTCATGAACTCAAAGACTACAACATAACAACAACATGGACCTATGAGAAAATAAGATAGCACAACCACAAAAATCTTAAACAAAGCTTCATGTATTAGGAGTTTCACTGTTTAGAGATTGAGAAGGGAACCTTACATGTTGATTTGATTTTGGTCGTGCCTTAACTCAAACATTAAAGTAAAAGCGTGACTTTAAGGTCAATTATATTCTACTAGTATTTGAATTTTATTTGACGATTAATTATCCTTTCCAAAGACAAGACGACATTGTACAATTTACCTCGTCTAACTATTCGACATGTTTGAAGATTGTAAAACGTTTCATATCTACATGCATATGAGCATTCCTTGTTCCTTTGGTATGTATGAAGTCATGCAACTTCTACAAATAAGTCTGGAAACCTGTAATGTTGACCTAAAGCTAACAAATCCATGTCAGACATTCTGGCGAATATTTTGATGAATATGTAGCAAAATAACAGGGGGTTTGTTTTGCGTTTTTATACACTTTTTGCTAAGGTTTTCCTATGATTTGGTGGCCGTATTCATCTATGTGTACTAAATAGTATTTCTAGAGTTCATTGTTTCTTGGCCATTAATTTTTTATAAGAGGCAAAATCGTACAGTTGTAATTTGCACAGGCTGGACCAGAGTCTAATTTTTGTATTAATTTATTTTTTCTAAGGGGCCGAAAAGGCATGCAAACATCAAACCCTTTTGCTAGGGTTTCAAGATCTTCACAAGTCGCTGTCGATTCTCGATTGTCGGGCCGATTCACCGGAGATATTGAAGCTGCCAATTCGTTGTTGAGGTTGTTTGGGTTGTCCATGGAGAAAACGGAGGAGGATATTCTCCATGATTGCAGGCAAAGGGGATTCAACACCATGGGCTGAGTCCGGGAGGCATTTCCGAATGACCATTTTTATCCAGAGACCTTTTATGCTTCAACAAGACTAGGGTTCGTGCACTAAACTGACTATGGCGGGTCGGTCTAAGTCCGGTGCTTCGCGCGGGAAGCCGCGGTTTGTATTTTTGCAAGAGGATACCGCGAAGCATGGAAGCAAACCGCAGATTTTGCTTCCTCTCTGCTTCAAGATTGGCTTTTGAATCTCTTTAAAAATCGCTCAGAAGTTGTTGCATTACACCTGCTTTGCCATATGTGCGCATCACAAAGGTCCGTGATTGATGTCAAGTGTCCGTGTCAGAATCCTTAAAAATTTGAAAAATTTAGCATCCGCTCCATCTACAAAAACGCATATCAAAGAATCAAAGAGTCACCGGGCAAGCTTGTTTGCCAAAACTTGAAAAAGGGAGCTTTTGTTAGCGTGTTCAAGTCCGGGCCGCATGCATCCAAAGGTATGAGGATCATGATTGTTTAATGTGAGCTATATTCATGAGAGATATTCATGAGAGATTTTCATAATTATGGAGTGCTATACTATTGAGTATTAAAATAACAAAGCTCTTTTATTATCTTAATGCTCCGGTGCATTGGAGCTACTTGAATGTTCAAGATGAGAAGTCGATTTGTGGTATTCTTAACTAGGTGGAGCACATGGTATAAAGGATGTTGCATAGTGGTAAGACAATTGAATAAGCCAATTGGACAGCTCAAATGCAATTGACAAGCTTTGTATTTTTTCCCCGCCTTTTTCATAATATGCAGTTCCAATTGGTACACTACAATGTTCTAATTCAATAGTAGTCAATTGCTATGTACGAACAACATTGTTGCTCGCTTTTTATGTTTGCTTATTATCCAAAAGTTCATGTTTTGTTTGCATGGCAAACTTATTATGTCAACTGTTGGATCACGAAAAGCTTATGCTTTCTATATGGCAATCAATATGATCCACAATGACAACAGTATTTTTGACAATTGTATAAATACAGTGGATTAAGCTATTGTGATGGAATCACGGGGGGTTGCCATGCTTTGTTGAAAATCATATGTTACGATTGGAGGTTGCTTCGTAGAATAATTTGTTATGGCGCCACTACCTCGGCATTTTCAAATGACAACATTTTGGACAATCATTCATTATCGAAAGAAAGTTATTGTATTGGTGTTATTATGCTAGATATAGGAACAAGTTAGGAACCATGTGTCTCAGATGCAATCTCTCAGACGTATCGCACTTCTCCGCTTAGTCTTTGTAGAAAAATATGTGCACCCGTTAGGCCGCTTGGAAGTACTTTGTTGTCCCCGAATGTTGTTAACGATATCACATGTTACTACGCTTTAACCCTTTGCATGTTTACAGAAGTCGGGTAAAAAAGCTTTGGAGGAGGTGATGGTAGTAGAGGAGGAGGTGGAGATGGGGGGGGCGCTGTGGAAAGAATCATTCACATCCATAACCATCCATGGCTTGAAACCGCAGCCTAACCGCCCATAAAACGACTAACCGACCCATAAAGTTTATCTATGTTTGTGCTTTAGTTAGGGCCCAAAGGGCCCAAATTTTTTTTTTAATATAACAATCAACACACAACTACCATTAATATTATTAACACAAACCATTGCATTTAACACATTTAAATTAAAATCCCCTTAAACCCCTTTTGGTTTGGGTGCATATTCACACGGAGTTACGTAGGGCAAATGAGAGCCTCAAAATATATTTACAATACATGTACAAAATTAACACCATTAGGTACATTCTCTCAAATCTTATAGTATTTTACAAACCTTAATATACAAGATAGAAAAACTTGTACATGCATACCCCACAAACGAGGATCGCTATGCGGTCCAGATCTTGGAATAAAGGGCAAATATGCCCATCCGGACAAATCCTCATCGAACTATTCATCACATTATTCGTCCGGACTTTATACGTCGGTTAATCACAAAAAATATTCGCCGATTTTTCACAAATTTTTCGCCAAAAAATTTCACGTTTTTTTTCCGATTTTATTTCATTTTATTCGCCGACTTTTCGTACGATTAATCACAAAACTATTCGTCATATTTTTTCAAATTTTATGCGTCACAAATTTCACGGTTTTTCGTCCGATTTTGCGTCATTTTGTTCGTCGGACTTTTCATCGAAAAATTTATCGCGCCGATTTTTCATCGATTTTCGCCGAACTTTTCGCTCGGTTTTTATACAATTTTTTCGTCCGAAAATTGGCCGATTTTCACCGAAAAACACATAAGATTTTTCTGACGTATTTTTTGACGCAGAACAGGCATTCTCTTGTAGTGATTGGTGAACGTACAATGCTTCCAGAAACTTTACATGTCCCAGAATTGCGAAAAAATCTTTTGTCAGTTGCATGTGCAGCAGATTTTGGTTTGCAAGTTTTCTTTGATGATAAGGAAGTTCTTTTCTTGAAGAATCACGGATTGAAGAGGATATAGGTGCCAGAGGCTCAAGACATGGCAATTTGTATGAGTTGGAGGTGTCTGATCCAAATCAGGCCCTAGTAGTATCAGGCAAAGAAAAGGAGAAAGTGCTACTTTGGCACAAAAGGTACGGTCACGCTAATGTTCAAGCTTTAAAAATAATGCAGGGGAAGAATATGGTTCATGGCATGAAGATAACTATGAGGGCAAACCCGGATCTTTGTGAAGCATGCATCTTTGGTAAACACCCTCGCAGATTATTTGCAGGTGTAGGCAGCAGAGCTAAGCAAGTGCTGGAGCTTGTACCACTCAGATTTTTGTGGACCAACAGAGGTGTCTGTGCGCCTTGGTAAGGCAATATATTTCATCACGTTTATTGATGATTTTAGTTGAAAAACAATTGTCTATTTTCTAGCCAAGAAAATTAAGGCTTTTAAATTATATAAAGCATGTGTAGAAAATCAGACAGGGAAGAAGATCAAGCAATTGCACACTGATGGTGGTGGAAAGTATCCCAGGCAAGGATCCAGCATCAATGCACAACGAGGGCTACTCCTCAACCAAACGGTGTTGCAGAGAGGAAGAATCGCACTTTGTGCAATGCGGCAAGAAGTGTGCTTGCTGAAAGTTATTTGCCAAAGTATTTTTGGGCTGATGCAATTGCTGCAGCAGTTCATGTGCAAAACAGATTGACCACTGTTGCCTTGGATAATGAGATGACTCCAGAAGAAGCTTGGTCTGGAGAGAAACTGGATGTTTCTCATTTGTGCACCTTTGGATGTACCGCTTATGTACATGTACCATTTGCGCAAAAAAGTTAATGCCCGTAGCACCAAATGCTCTTTTATTGGCTATGCGCCTAATCATAAAGCACACTTGTTGTGGGATCAGGAGTGGAGAAAGGTATACACCAGCTTCGAAGGAGTTTTTGATAGTCAAATTCTATGTATATTGATCCACTTGCAGATGGAAACTTCATTCAAGACAAATATCTTGCTCTTGATTATCCTCCACTCGTTGAGCTTCAAAATTTGGGGCTGGACCAGCAGCAAAATGTGCCTTTGTAAGTGAATGTGCAACAACCCATTAATGATGATCCACCTCATAATCAAGTTCTTCCTGATCCTCGGCTCATTGGAATGCCCCCTCCTCCTGATCAACCGTTGCCACCACGTAGCAGAACATCTTCTCGTAAAGTTCTTGAAAATGTTAAACTTTGTTTGGTTGAATGGTGTTGCTTGGCAGTGCAAGATGAACGAGCAAGCATTGAGGAAGCATGGGCTTTGTAAGGGGTTTTCGTGTGTGTAGGAACAATATAGCCAGCAGATAATTCATTATCAATATACAGGGAGTTGAACCCAGGTATCCAGATATATAGCGATAAGGATTTAAAGATTCACAGCAGACATTTCATAACAAGTAATATGATAATGAACCAGAGTTATATTCCATAGTTTTAGATCTGAATACACAAAATATTCAACAACATTTCTCCAGTATAAGCTATAATCACAGACAGTTTGATAACCGGAACCATATTCACAGTTTTAAAATTGAATAACAGAATACTTAATGGACTTATCTCTGAATCGCACAAATGCAAGAACTCCAGGAAATCTACTGGCAGACTAACAAGGATTCTTCGAGATTCTCAGCAGGATTCGGGCTGGAAGGATTCGGCCTGCTGCCGTGCTCTGAATGCCGCTCCCCTTCAAGCGATGGTCTGCTCTCCTATGGCTGCTCCTCCAACTGGTCGACCGCCTCCCTGATCCATTCCTTCCCTTTCAAATCCGCTGGCTGCTCTCCTATATCCGCTCCTCTCTTCCCTGATCGGCCCAGACTCCGCAACCGTGACTTCCCTAAATGCCTTCGTGCCTTTTCCATTCAAAAGGGGCTTTAAATCTCTACCATTAGTTTTCAATAAATCTCCACCATCAAATTAAATAACTTTGCTTTCCTTAGCTTCCAATCTTTTCCACTATTATGAAAATAAACCTTCAAGGTTATATCTTCAACTAACATTCAAATATGCCAAATATGCCACTTTTATGCAATTTAACATGGTAAGATCACATGGCATTGCTCGCTTGATCACGTTTTCACCCAAAATGCATAATTCTGAACAAATTATTCCTTCTACATTATTCCCCTTACAAAAAACTCGACGTCCCGACGAGTTCTTCAAAATAGTTCTTCATGATCAAAATATTTTCTTCCAAACCATTGCCTCCATCGGCGATTCTATGGCTTCACCGAATATAAAATACTTCCAAGGGTGGCAAATCCCATCTAGGTCAGGACTCTCTCTCTACTGCAACCTCAGTATGGCGCTCGATCCCCCCACTCTTCCTTCTACCTTTTGGATTATTTGTTTATTGGACTCTTTTACTACACGAACTTGCTGGAATGGGAAAATGGCCAGCAATATGGGAAATGGAAAAACAATGGTAAAGAAACAGTGTTCATGGTTGGTAGGCCAACTAAAAATAGATGAACATGAAATGATAGAAAAAAGGATGCTCCTGCAGCGAGAAAACAACGTTAGTAGAACATATGGCTGCTAAGATGGTGAAGCTGATTGCAGCACTTTATGAATTGAAGGATATGAATGAGTGTAGATGAATGTTACGGCTCAATGCCGGCTTGGGGGAGTGGCTCAAGCTCACACATCGGGATTCTATAAGGCAAGCAAATGATTTGGGAAGTTATTAGTGCCAAGGTTACAAATTTTAGAGTTAAAAGAACCATTGGATTTAAAATTAACTTTGTTATAAAGGCTGATAACGGGTAGCGAGCAGTTAAGGGGAAATATCCCGGACCTGTTAGACGTTTCCAGAAACGAGCAGAAAAAGGTCGATCTGGTCGGCTAAAGGCCGAGCTATTAATATCCCTGGCCGAATTATGGTATTCTAGGATCGTTAACCTTTTTAGCTGGATATTTGTGATCAACAAAGGTATATCAGAAATAGATTGTCTCAGCCTATATAAGTAACGGATCTAACTGAATCTAAAACAGAGAATCCGACTGAAAGCTTATGCGAATCCTTTGCCTTGTCAAAATCGTCCTTGTTTGAGTTTGTCTCTTTGTGATTGCAATCCCTTCTTTGTGATTGTAAGCGGATAACGATTTCTGTAATAGAGCTTGGACCCTAAGCAGGTGGTTTAATCCTTCAAAAGATTGAAGTGAAGATTTTCCTTTGAATTGAGTTGTTGAATTTGATTAAAGTTTAACTCGTTGTAACAAGTTGGTATCAGAGCAAACCGTTCTTGAACCTGTAACGATGGCTCACCGTTACAATATCTCTGAAGAGCAATACCAAAGAAGCCTTAAGAATCACGACTTTATCGCTACTTTCGGATAAGCGTTACCACAGCCTACATCCCCAGAAGATTATCAGTTTAAACTAGAGCAGATTGCTCTACTCTATGGCTTCCTTCCTAGTAATGCCCAGCCACCTCCATTGCCTAGAGATCCTCCACCTGTTCATCCATCACCACCTGACAATCTGCCGCCAGATACTGGCAACCCAGATCCTCTGATAACTGCTGAAATTGATACGCCAACTAAAAGGAATAAGGCTCCTAAATGGTTGGAAAAAGTTGATCTGCCATACTTTACTGGCGGAGCATCTGTTAAGCCAATGCAAGTAATAAGTTTCCTGGGGATATGGGAAAAGTTCTTCGAGAGAGTTAATGCGACCGAACAAGAAAAACTGCAAGCCATGGACACCTATTTAGATGAGCAAGCTCAAGTTTGGTGGCAAGGTCGCAGATTAATGCAGCCTGAAGTTAACTCATGGGCAGTTTTTCGTAGTGCATTTGAAGCCCATTATTTGCCTGCGAACTATTACAGGATATTGCAAAAAGAATGGGACCTTGTTAAACAGGATGACGGAGAAACGGTGTCCGAATATTATATGAAATTTAGTCACCTAGGTTCACAGGTTAGGAACTTAGGTGAACACGAACTCTTAAGGAAGTTCGTGAATGGGTTGAGGGAAGACATATTTGCGGAGCTAGATCTTATTGAACCAGTTAACATGGAAGACGCAATTAAGAAAGCAGGAGCTGCAGAAAGAAAGTTGAACCCCAAGGTTCGTAAGTTGGTTATATGGGAAGGAGCGCCTGCTCGTGAACAGAAAAGGTCAAAGCGAGAAAAATTTGAAAATAGAAGGGATAAGAAAAATAAAAGAGGCCGTGAAGAGCGTAAGACCAGGTTTAACGGGAGAAATGGAAAACGCTCTAATAACGGACAGAAGTCCAAACAGGAACAGAGTAAAGGGCCAAAGACTGGATGTTATAATTGTGGGGGTCCACATTATCAATCCAACTGTCCGAAGAATACCGCCCCGGCAGATAAAAATACAAAGAAAGTGCAGTTTAAAGAGCCGCCGCCTAAAGAAAGGCAAGTTGCTCAATCCCACCATGTGGAAGATAGACCCGAAACTTCTAGGGAAGGAGAGGAAAGAAATAAAGGAAAGCTTGCAGCCATTGAACAGGAAAAAGGGAGATTGCAAATTGCATACCTAAAGAATTTGTCAGAAGGCGATACAGGGTCTTCAGAAGCATGGCTGTTTAAAATGAAGGGTTCAGTAAAAGGTCAAGATGTGACTGTTTTACTTGATGATGGGTCAACACATGACTTTATCTCGCAGGACTTGGTGTATAAGTTAGAATTACCTATTTGTGATTTGCAAACGAAAATCACAGTGGTGCAGGGTTTGAAAGGTCCTAGGAACCAGTGTGATAAATATGTGGTAGCACCCATCCAAATAGGGCAGTATTCTGAAGAAAGGGTTTTGATTATGGCTCCTTTAGGAACCATGGACGTGATATTAGGAATTGGATGGCGAGAACAGTATGATGCCCGACCTAATTACAGGGAAAAGACAGTAACTATAATGGTTGAAGGGCAACCTTTGAAGTTGTGTACAGATTCCACATCTCAAGCAGAACCCCTACTGACATATTCTGAAACTAAGAAGTTAATACAGAGTGAAGCTGAATCATACTTTATATACTTGAGAAATTCTGATCCAGCATCACAGGTGCCTCTCGAATTATATAGCTTTCTGAGACGATTCGACGATCTCTTCAAAGATGAGGAAACTTTAGATCTACCCCCTCATCGTCCAGAGGATCATGCTATACAGTTGCAAGAAAGCGCTAAACCTCCAAACAGGGCGCCTTATAGAGTTAGCCATTTTGAGAAATTAGAGCTAGAGAAACAGATAGCAGAGATGTTAGAACGACAGCTAATACGGCCAAGCTGTTCCCCTTTTGGCGCACCTGTTATCCTTATCAAAAAGAAAGATAAGGGATATAGAATGTGTGTGGATTATAGAGCTCTTAATAAGCTGACTGTCAAAGATAAATTCCCAGTACCTAGAGCTGATGATTTATTTGATGAATTACGAGGTGCCTGTATATTTAGCAAAATTGATTTGAAATCAGGATATCATCAGATCCGAATAAAGGAAGAGGACATTGGTAAAACGGCATTCAGAACAACTTTTGGTCATTATGAGTTCCGTGATGCCTTTTGGTTTGACCAATGCTCCGGCAACCTTCTGTCGTCTTATGGGGAGAGTTCTAGCACCTGTCCTAGGGAAAAGTGTTGTAGTCTTCTTTGATGACATACTTATATATAGTAGAACTATTGAGGAACATAAGAAGCACCTTCAACAGGTTTTTGACCTTCTGAGGCAAAATAAGTTGTTTGTTAACGAGTCCAAAAGCAGGTTCTTTATGCAAGAAGTTGGATATTTAGGTCATATCATATCCAAAGAAGGCATACGGATGGATCCCGAAAAGATTAGGGTTATTATTGATTGGCCACGGCCTGAAAATCTTAAAGATTTACGATCCTTTGTACAGTTATGCAGTTACTATCGAAGATTTGTGAAGGATTTTGCAAAAATAACCCTTCCTCTTAGCAGGTTTTTAAAGAAAGATACTCCCTTTGTTTGGAATCCGGAAGCCGAGGAAGCTTTCCAAATTCTAAAAGAGAACATGGCAACTGAACCGGTATTAGTGCTACCTGATTGGAATAAGCCTTTTACAGTTTGTTCGGATGCAAGTGGAAATGCTATTGGCGCAGTATTGATGCAGGATGGACATCCATTAGCTTATGTCAGCCGAATGCTCAAACCATTAGAGCAAAAGTATAGCACTTATGAAAAGGAATTGATTGCCTTAGTTCATGCACTTAAGAAGTGGAGGCACTATCTTATGGGATCTAAGTTTGTGGCTCGTTTCGATCAGCAAAGCTTAAAACATATACAAACACAGGACATTATCAATGCTCGGCAATTAAAGCTCATTGACACTATAAAGGATTTTGATGGGATGCAGCTTGAATATAAGCCTGGGAAGGAGAACCAGGTTGCAGATGCATTAAGTCGGATAAGTATTCAAGCTATATCTGTAGCAGAATTTGTTGATTTGGAACCTATGAAAAAAGAATATGTGAGCGATCCCTCCTTTGCTACTCCATATGCACAGGTACAAAAGGATGGAAGAGATCCTTTGGCAGAGTACAGGATTCATAATGGGTTATTACTCTACCGAAATCGTACTTGTGTTACACAAGCATACAGGTTGAAGGTTATACAGGAATGTCATGAACCTCCATATTCTGGTCATAGAGGAATTCAAGCTACTTTGGCAACCGTTAAAAGACGTTTCTTTTGGCCAAAGCTTGAAAGGGATGTAAGAAAATATGTTGAAGCATGTCTTACTTGTCAACAAGTAAAAGCTTCTACTGGTAAGCCTGCCGGACTAGTACAGCCTTTGCCTATTCCAGAAAAACCATGGAAGCATATTACCATGGATTTTATTCAAGGGTTACCCAAGACTGTTCACAAGAATGATCAAATTTGGACAGTAGTGGACAGGTTGTCTAAACAGGCTCATTTTATTCCTTGTAAATCTAGCATGACTGCCCCGCAAGCATGCAAGATTTTCTTAAAGGAAATATTTAAGGTCCATGGGATGCCAGATGCAATCATAACAGACAGAGATCCCCTGTTCTGTAGCAAATTTTGGGGTGGACTTATGAAAAACTTAGGTACGACTCTAAAGTTTTCCACTGCATATCATCCCCAAACGGATGGTCAGTCTGAGGTTGTCAATCGGGTTATTGAAGATATGCTGAGATCTTATGTTGCTGAAAGGAAAAGCCAGTGGGAAGAATATCTTTATCTATTGGAGTTTGCATATAATAACACGGTACACTCAGTTACCCAAAGAACTCCTTTTGAAGTAGTATACAGATATTCTTTGGAGTCCCCAATTGCAAAGCTTGGAGGAGAAGTACCGGCATCCGATGAAGCCACTACAGACTTTGCAGATATCTTGCGAGAGGTAAAGGCGAGAATCCAGAAAAGTCAGGAATTGATGGCTTCCAAACTTGCAAAGAAACGAAAAAGGGTAGTTTACAAAAAGGATCAATGGGTTTGGATTCATCTTCCAAAGAAGCGTCTACGGAAGATGGGTAACCGGTATGTAAAACTGGCCCCTAGGTATTATGGTCCATTCCAGATTGACGACAGAGTAGGTGAGAATGCTTATCGTTTACATTTATATGGGAAATGGACTAACTTGCACCCAGTTTTTAATGTGGGAATACTGAAACCCTATAAGGGAAGTGAAATTTCTCCTGAGATTTTGCAGAGAATGGAGCAATCGGAACCTCCCAACATTAAAGATGATGAAGAGGTGCTGGAACCGGAGAAAATATTGACACACCAAGATAAGGAGACTAGAAGTTCCTCTTATCGACGGTATCTTGTGAAATTTAAATTTCATCTGTCCACCGATGCGGTATGGTATTCTAAGACTCAGTTAAAAGAATACAGTTCCTTGGTGGACGAATACGAAAGAACTTTGCAAGAATAATAGGCAAAGTTCAAGACTTGAAAAAAACTTTATATTTGGAATTCCATATTATTAATATTACTGCAGTTATTTTATATCTAAATATTGATATGCATAAAATTCTTTACTAACGATTGTAAAGATATTAAGACCTCTAACTGAATTGAGGTCATCCCTAATGGAAAAGGGAACGAAAATCCTCTAAAGGAATTGAGGTCATTTCTAACTGAATTGAAATGAGAAATCCGTAACCTCTAAACGAACTGAGGTCAACGAAATAAACATCCTTAGACGAATAAGGATGGACAATTTTTCCTCGAGGTTAACGCGGACGTTTAACCTCGGGAAGGGAAGGATTGTTACGGCTCAATGCCGGCTTGGGGGAGTGGCTCAAGCTCACACATCGGGATTCTATAAGGCAAGCAAATGATTTGGGAAGTTATTAGTGCCAAGGTTACAAATTTTAGAGTTAAAAGAACCATTGGATTTAAAATTAACTTTGTTATAAAGGCTGATAACGGGTAGCGAGCAGTTAAGGGGAAATATCCCGGACCTGTTAGACGTTTCCAGAAACGAGCAGAAAAAGGTCGATCTGGTCGGCTAAAGGCCGAGCTATTAATATCCCTGGCCGAATTATGGTATTCTAGGATCGTTAACCTTTTTAGCTGGATATTTGTGATCAACAAAGGTATATCAGAAATAGATTGTCTCAGCCTATATAAGTAACGGATCTAACTGAATCTAAAACAGAGAATCCGACTGAAAGCTTATGCGAATCCTTTGCCTTGTCAAAATCGTCCTTGTTTGAGTTTGTCTCTTTGTGATTGCAATCCCGGTTGCTGTGATTGTAAGCAGGATAACGATTTCCTGTAATAGAGCTTGGACCCGGTTGGGTGGTTTAATCCTTCAAAAGATTGAAGTGAAGATTTTCCTTTGAATTGAGTTGTTGAATTTGATTAAAGTTTAACTCGTTGTAACAATGAATGAATTGAATAATCACGGAGAAAAGCAGATGACCCTGTCATGGTAACAATATCAAAAAATTAGTACAATAATTGCTGCCTGGTGGTAAAGCTTATATGGCAGACTTTGATGTATTGAATGGGATGGATGAGTGTACAATGAAATGGATTGATTCTAATGGAGAAAACGCAAATGCACCTGCCAAAGGAAACAAAAATAGTTAACAAAACAAGATGCTGCCTTGATGCGGGGCTGACTGGCAGTCTTAATGGATTGATGTGAAGCGAGAGAATAGAAAATGAGATGAATTTGATATAGCAATGGAAGACAAGCTGATGGATTATCAGAAAAAATGATTTGTTATTTCTTCTTGATTTTTTTTTTTTTTTTTTTTTTTCCAACAATAGTACTACCCCCCTTTTATTTATTCATCGTCCCGATGAATACTACACCTTATTTGATGGATGGTCGCTATTTGTTCGCATATGATACACTTTGAGTCGCGCACCGTTCACTCGTGGGAAGCTCATTTCCGCAAAATCTTTTAGTAATACTGATCCATTATCATATATTTCTTTGACAATATAAGGACCTTTCCAACGCATCCCGAAGTTTACCGGTTTCTTCCAATGCTTACTATCATAAAGTAGAACTAAGTTACCTTTATCGAAGTGCTTATTGTTTCGATGCCGATCATACCATGCTTTGCGACGTTGTTGAATTGCTTCCCGTGATATATAAGCATAGAGTCTGCTTTCATCAAGGGCTTCTAATTGTGCTAATCTTGCTTGCAAACTACCATCCCAGTCTAATTTATGTTCAATAGCGATTCTCAAGGATGGGAGTTCTAGCTCAATAGGAACTATAGCTTCTTGCCCATATACTAATTTAAAAGGTGTAGCATTTGTTGTAACTTTATGTGCAATGCGATAGGCCCACAACGCATCGAAAAGGCGTTTATCCCAATCCCAATGCGGTTGGCATTACAAATTTTAGTAATTATGGTACATAGAGTTTTATTTGTACGCCTCCACCGGCCGCTTATTGCGTGGATGATATGGAGTTGTCTTTCTATGTTTCACCCCATATCTATTAGTTAAAGCTTCAATAGTATCATTAAGGAAATGCTTACCTCTATCGCTGACCAATTCCAAAGGACAGCCAAAACGTGTTATGATATTTTCATACAAGAATATAGCCACATTATTGGCCGTGTCTTCCCTAAATGCGCGCGCTTCCACCCACTTGGTAACATAGTCAGTACAAACCAAAATATATTTATTACCAAGATGCATAGCAGATGGCTTGATTGGTCCTACAAAATCGATTCCCCATTTTTCAAAAAGGCAAGATAGGCATTATTGGATGCAAAGGCATAACGTCTCTGTTAGAAGGCTTCCCCACCCTTTGACATACATCACAATGTCTAACATATTCCCTAACATCAGCGTGCACCATAATCCAGCTTGAAGAATTTTCTTAATAGTAGTATCTATAGAGAAATGCCCACCACTAGGTCCATCATGACATGATTGCAAGACAATTCTAATTTCATGTGGCATTATGCATCGTCTCAACACATCATCATGACCTAATTTATATAATTGACCCGCAACAAGTGTATATGGCTTTGATTGAATTATTAATCGCCTTTTACCAACAACACTCATACCGTCCTGGAAATTCCCCAGAGATAAATAAGATGCAATAGATTCATACCATTCGGTGCTGACCTCTACAGAAAAAAGTACTTCATCCGCAAAACAATCTGAATATCTCCTTCTTCTTTTGGTCCCGAAATTCTCGACAAAATGATCACCGGCCGAATGTATCTTTCCAAACAGTACAACAATTCAAAACTTGAATTCCTCGCAATAACAATAACCAACGAGCAATCCTTCCCGTTTTGCAAGGCTTGTTGATCAAATACTTCAAAGGTTGGTGGTCAACAACAAATGCAAATTCATTAGCAAGAAGATAATGCCTAAATTTTTGGATCGAAAAAATCATGCCAAGTGCCTCACGTTCAAGAGTAGAGTAGTTTTGCTCAAATTTTAGTTAATTGCCTACTTGCATAGAATATGGGATGATCAATATTCTTTTCATCAGCTTGACATAAAATGCTACCTATAGCATAGTTTGATGCATCAATTAACACATGGAATTCTTTAGACCAATCTGGAGACTTTAAAATAGGTGATTTAACTAAGGCTAATTTTAGTTCTTCAAATGCTTTTTGACATGCATCATTCCAATCATATTCCTTTGATTTTTTGCAACAACTTGGTAAGTGGCAAAGCTCAAGTGCATAATGATCAATAAAGCCTATGATATCCTAATGTGCCCTAGGAAAAGCTGCAACTCTTTAACACTCGTTGGGGGCTGCAAATCAAGGATTTTAGAAGTTTTGTGTGGATCAATTGTAAGTCCATGTATAGATACAACAAAACCTAGCAAAACACCATGTGTAACCACAAAAGTACATTTTTCTGGATTCAAAGAGATTCCAAATTCCCTACAGCGCTGAAAGCATAACTCCAATTTACTCAAATGATAACTCAAGGATCCAAACACAGCAAAGTCATCTAAGAATACCTTCATAAAATCTTGCACAAACTCCTTGAAGGCTTTATGTAATGACCCACTGAAAGTGGTGGGCGTTACATAAACCAAAGGGCATCACTTTCGATAAGCGTAAGTTCCCAAAACAAGCTACAAATGTTGTCTTCTCCTATCTTCCGTCTAATCAATACTTGGTTATATCCCGAGAATCCATCCATAAATGAATAAACCTCTTGACCCGCTACAGCATCTAACACTTCGTCTGTGAAGGGAATAGGGAAATGGTCTTTTCGAGTAGCATCATTCAGTTTTCGATAATCAACACATACACGTATTTTCAAATTTTTCTTATATACACATACGATAGGTGATACCCATTCACTATAATCTACAGGGTAGATAAAGCCAACATTAAGCAGCTTATCAATCTCCTCCTTAACTGCTTTGGCAAATTTAGGATTAAGTCTATAAGGTTTTTGCACTACGGGTTTAGCATTAGCATGAAGCTCAATCTTATGCATACATAAGGACGGGTTAATGCCCTTCAAATCATCATATGACCACGCAAAAATATCGTGATATTTTGAAAATAAGGCAACACAATTGTTATACAAATCCCCAGTGACATTAGCCCCTAACTTTATTGTCTTTACTTCTCCTCCTTTCCCAAGGTTAATTTCTTGCACCTTGGGAGGTTGTGAGAAGGTTTCATATTGACTAATTTCATGCGCAGGCTTCTTTTCCACCTTGATCTCTTGAATCGTGCACTTCGTGAAATAATCAGGATATTTATCTTGTTTAATATCATCCTCTTCTTCGTCTTCCTCACATTCTTTCTCCACTTCAACTTGGTTAACATCTATAACACCCATAAAATTTAGAATTGTATCCTCCAAGTCTACAACCGCGTCATCATAAACTCCGTACACACCTTCTTCTTTCAAGGTCATATCCTCTTGTGGCTCACTAGAGGATGCTACATTTGCATATGCACTATCTGGATTATAATCATGATCATCGTCATCACTACTTTCACTATCATCGTCACTGGAATCAGATTCTACTTCAAATTGTGCAACAGCTTTTGGCATTTCACTCACTGTAATTTCCACCCTATTATTTCCATCACCAATAACTAAAAATCCTCTATGCCAATCGTGTATTGCTCGCCTGCAACAACCATGGTCGGCCTAATAATAATGGATAAGAACATACCGTGGTGGTAGCTTTTAACTACATAATCCACATAGAACACAAGATTTGCAATCATGGTTTTACACCTAAATCATGCCTAAAGGTTTTACTTCGTCTCGATCAGCCATCCTTACTCTAAAATAAAATGGGGAGAAGGCGGGTAGGTCTAATCTTCAAGAGTTTCTTCCGCATAATGTTAACCCCAGATCCGGCCAATCATCACAGAATCTAGCCCTAAATCCCCTATAACAACATGCAATGTATGGCGATTTCATATCAAACAAAGAGGGCCATATGGAATTAACAGATATCGTCCTTTCGCAATCGTGAGAGCCGCAGCCACTTCCTTTCTACATGGAGGGATAAAGACAACAAATGTGCAAAGGTGATAGTGGGTCTAATATTGCCTAAATCAGCCAATATATCATAAGTAGGCATGTCTTTAGAAAGTTTCAAATTTTCTTGTATTTCCTTCTACTCCTTGGTTTCCTAAGTTGCTCTCCGGACTCTTTCTCGCTTGGAAAAGAGGAGTTTCCCCGCATCCATAATGCCTTTAAGTTCTTTAAATGTGGGTGTGTCATGCAAAGTCTCTTGGGGTGTGTTTTGGGTGTCACCCAATCCTAAGAATTCGGGCTTTTCAAATCTCACACGTCTACTCCTTCTCTGATTATTAGGATTCAATTGCATCTGATAGATAGGGCATGAGTTTTCCTCTATTGGTTCACATAAATTAGAGTCAAGGATTTTTTCTTTCCCCTTAGATCCGTTTTCCATAGATCGCGGTGACAATACATGTGGACACCTATCTTGTGAATGTAACCCCTGGGTATTGCAAATGCCACACACAGGTTCAAAACCTACTTCTTTTCGTGGATTGGGACAATTAGGAGCTATGTGTCCCTCTTCCTGGCATCTGAAACATCTAATAGGTTGTTGGGACCTTGATTGTCTTGGTGCTGGCCTTGAGAACCTATTGGGTGTATTATTTCTCCCTTGTGTTTAGCAGCATAAACATGAACTAATGGAGGCATTTGTCCATTGTCTACCATAGCGGGTTGGATATAATAGCTAGGGGTGCTAGACGGTTTTGAGACAACAGGTCTCACATTTGTCCTTGCTGGATCAACTCTCCTATCTTGCTGGAAATAACAGTCATTATCATTATGGTTACTCCTACTACAATAATTGCACCATGTCCTAGGCTTGGTCAAAGGACACTCATTGGGAAAATGACCATAACCTTGACATTGAACACACCATACATTTCTACGGGGCTTGGGCTCTAAATTACGAGGTGTTCTAATTGCAGATAATTGCTTACCCAACTCCTTTTTCAAGACCTCATCAATAGTTTGCCTAATAGTTGTCTGAAGATCAGATATAGGAGGCTGATTTGGAGCTATTTGTGGCTGCACCAACCCTCTAGAAGTTGCTCCATAAGGCATTCTACTATAATCAACTAATTGAGGGGCTGCATAATGGACATGTATGTCTGGAATATTAGGTGTAGCAAAGCAAAGACTTTGCCCCATTGGCGCATAGAAACTAGGGATGCTTGTCATATTAGCATTCATTTGCGGGTTTCTCATATAATTCATCCCTGCCAGTTCTAGTTGGGATGCAATTTTAATTGTTGCTTCTAAGGATGCAGGGGACTGCATTTTTACGTAAAAGCTCATGTGGCTAGGAAGTCCTTTAGTAAACCATCTAATCTGATATTCGACATCTGGTGGTTTAGGTTTTTTACCCAAGAGTCTACGAAATCTATTAACATAACTTTGAATAGACTCGTTTGGCAACATGGTGAAGTCTTGTAACTCGTCATCCAGTCTATCTATAAACCCTTCAGGTCTAAAAGTTTCTAGAAATGCTTCTTCCAATTCCTTCCAAGTAGCATAAGTGGTATTCTTCAATGAATGGCGATACCACTCTGAAGCTCCACCCATCAACGTGGCTGGGAACCATCTTAATCGCTCTGTGTTTGTATTCTCTTGATTTGCCTCACTCACTGTAAGAAAATGGCTAACATGTGCATCAGGGTCTTCTCCTACCTGACCACTACTGATTTAACTGTTGATGTGCTCATATTTTGTGTATTGTGTGAACTGTGATTTTCAGAATGGCTAGTCCTGTGGAATAGTGTTTTTAACTGAAGATCTTCCTCCTCTTATTGTTGCTGGCATCTATTATATCTCTCTTGTCTTAATCGAGCTTGCTTCTCTCTTTGCTCTTTAGTGAATTGTGGATACATACATCACAGGTTTTTTATGGGTGGCATGTCCCATCTAGGTCAGTGGCACCCTCGCTCTTCTGCCTTGGTATGGCGCTTCTATCCCCATTTACTATTCCCAGTGAAGTTTTCCCCTCTTTAAATCTCTTAACATAATTTATTCAGAAGCAAGTGTGCAAGCAATTATTCAGACAAGCAACTAATAATTATTAATCATTCCCGGTTCTTTCCAGATGCAAGGTTTATGCATGAGATAATCTCGCTCACTCTAAGCCTGACCCGGGCGAAGCCACCAAACATGTAAGGGGTTTTCGTGTGTGTAGGAACAATATAGCCAGCAGATAATTCATTATCAATACACAGGGAGTTGAACCCAGGTATCCAGATATATAGCGATAAGGATTTAAAGATTCACAGCAGACATTTCATAACAAGTAATATGATAATGAACCAGAGTTATATTCCATAGTTTCAGATCTGAATACACAAAATATTCAACAACATTTCTCCAGTATAAGATATAATCACAGACAGTTTGATAACCGGAACCATATTCACAGTTTTAAAATTGAATAACAGAATACTTAATGGACTTATCTCTGAATCGCACAAATGCAAGAACTCCAGGAAATCTACTGGCAGACTAACAAGGATTCTTCGAGATTCTCAGCAGGATTCGGGCTGGAAGGATTCGGCCTGCTGCCGTGCTCTGAATGCCGCTCCCCTTCAAGCGATGGTCTGCTCTCCTATGGCTGCTCCTCCAACTGGTCGACCGCCTCCCTGATCCATTCCTTCCCTTTCAAATCCGCCGGTTTGCTCTCCTATATCCGCCTCCTCTCTTCCCCCCTGATCGGCCCGGACTCAAAAACGGGTGACTTCCCTAAATGCCTTCGTGCCTTTTCCATTCAAAAGGGGCTTTAAATCTCTACCATTAGTTTTCAATAAATCTCCACCATCAAATTAAATAACTTTGCTTTCCTTAGCTTCCAATCTTTTCCACTATTATGAAAATAAACCTTCAAGGTTATATCTTCAACTAACATTCAAATATGCCAAATATGCCACTTTTATGCAATTTAACATGGTAAGATCACATGGCATTGCTCGCTTGATCACGTTTTCACCCAAAATGCATAATTCTGAACAAATTATTCCTTCTACAGGCTTCCTCCGAAGCTCCACATTGGAAATAGACAGCTGAGGTAGAGCTCGCATCCATGGATGCAAACCAGGTATGAGAACTTGCTGATTTGCCTATTGGGCGCAAAGCAGTGGATTGCAAATGGCTATTCAAGAAAAAGTACAAGGCTGATGATAGCCTTGACAAGCAAGTTGGGGCAATAACAGGGATTCTCATTCCACTACAGGTAGCACATGCATGTTTTATGGTGGTGCAGTAGGGTGGATAAACAAAAAGCAATCTATTGTAGCACGATCTTCAGCAGAGGCAGAATACATTGCCTTATCTATTGGAGTTGCAGATCTTATTTGGTATGATCACTTGCTTGATGATGTTGATAATTCTGCGCAGCAGCCTATTCATGTTTATGTGGACAACCAAAGTTGCATGAAAATGGCAGAGCGACCAGGACATCATCCTCGAACAAAGCACATTCCAATTCATTATCATTATGCCCGTGATCTGGTGAAGAAAGCAATTATTCCATTAATCTATGCCCACTGGTGCAATGGTTGCATATATCTTTACTAAGCCACTGGGTACACAAAAGTTTGTACAGTTTAGATCAGCACTTGGTGTTATACCTTCGCAGTAGCTTCAGATTGTCCAGCTTGAAAGGGGAGTGTTAGAATTCAAGCTGTACATTAGAGTACATTAGATACATTGATGTACATTAGAGTACATTGATGTACATTAGAGTACAATAGATACATTGATGTACATTAGAGTACATCTCTGGCCTTTGGCTTTCTGTTTCCGGTTGTTGGCCTTTCAGTGTCATTTATTCCATGTATTTATAGATTAAATGCAATACAGAGAATATCCAGATTGTTCCTATTCTATTTCTATTGTGTCTCTTCCATTCTTGCTTTGATCGCTTTGTCTCACTCTATGCTGCAGGTTTGTATCAGTCCATAGCTGATAGGTCGCTTGTAAGTTTAATTGTCAACAACCTTGATAAGCAAATAACAAAACCATGTTTTCTTTCAAATTGTCTATTGCAATGCAAATATTAAGCCATAAAAAATATGCTTAACAATCATAGACATTTGCTTCCATTAAATCATATAGAACTTTTATCACACCATAGAGTTAATATATCTATGAACATATATGTTCACGTTTGCATCTAAGATCATGTAATAACCATTCAATATAATAACATAACTCACAGACCTTCTTCGAATAATGTTATCGATCAAAACCTGCGAAGTATCAAGTCATTCTTCTTCTGTTTATTTTAAGCAATCAGTCCGGCCGGTGAGCCTAACCGACTGCCTAGTTTCTGTATCAGGAATGAAGCATGGCTTCACTGTATTGGACCGAATTTATAAATCGGTTCCCTCCGAAAGAAATCAATGGTCAACTTTCTAAAAAGCAAATCTTCCCCTTTTATTTACGTGTAACTTTAACCTTAGATACCTTTGCCTTCATATCTTCACATATCTAATAACCTTAGATATTTTCAACCTTTAACTCAAAATATCGAATTCATATTGTTACCCTAACAACCTGACAATTTTCCTTCCCTTTTAATCCTTATCATTGAAGCATCTTTATGCTTAATCCATATTATTCTTCACAGCATTACATTGTCTGCCAACTTCTCAATGCTTAACCAATGTCTGTCAACATTGTACAACTCTAAATTATGAAATTCTGAAATGAACCAAAAATATTTCACATTCTCCTTTTCAGATCATAATTTCATAACATCCCGACAGTTTAGCATTCCTGCCAGTTTCTGAAATCTTTTCCAACTTAATGCCTGTGTGAAAATGTCTGCTAGCTGATCTTCACTCTTGATATATGCCAACTGAATATATCCCTTTTCCACCATATCCCTAATATAATGCATCTCCATTTCGATGTGTTTAGTTCTTTCATGGAGGACAGGATTCTTACACATGGCAATACAACTCTGGTTATCACAAAAAAGTTTAGTACTTTCCTTTTGATCAATTTCCAATTCATTCAACAGCCTTCTTGTCCAAATAATTTCTTTAGCTGCCAAGGTAGTTGCTGCATATTCAGATTCTGCTGTAGATAATGCAATTGATGATTGTTTCTTACTTCTCCAACTTATGGGAGCTCCACCTAACATTAAGACATATCCAGAAGTGGATTTTCTTTCATCCATATCTCCACACCAGTCTGCATCTGAGTAACATTTTAATTGTAAATCATCTGTCTTATAAATTATCCCAGTGGTCTTTGTCCCCTTGAAATATCTTAAGACCTTCTTTGCAGCTGACCAATGTTCAAGCCCTGGATTGTTATTGTACCTGCTCAATACATTTACTATGTATGTAATATCTGGCCTAGTGTTATTAGCTATGAAAAGCAGACTTCCTACCAGCTGCCTATATGGAATTTTCTTCATCTCTTCTGTTTCTTTATCTGTCTGAGGACACATCTGCTTAGATATCTTACATCCTGGAAGAATTGGTGACCTAACCGAGTTACATTCCTGCATGTTGAATTTTTCCAAGACTGTATCTATGTATTTTCTCTGTATGATATGGTCTAATTGTATTTATCCCTTTTCACTTGCACTCCAAGGAATTGTGACAATTCACCAAGATCTATCTCCCTTTCAATAATTCTTTACATTCTTCCATGAACTTTGCATTATTTGAGGCTAGTATGCAATCATCAACATATATTGCCATAATGCAAAAATTCTCCTGCTTTCTTAGAACATATACATTCCCATCATTTGACAGTTTAGTGAATCCCTGCTCCTTCAAAAAATCATTTATGCAAGCATACCATTCTCTTGGCGATTGCCTTAGGCCATAAACAGCCTTTTTCAATTTCCACACGTTTCCAATTCCCTTCTCAAAGCCCTGAGCTTGATTCATGTAAACTTCTTCCTTTAGATCTGCATTCAAAAAAGCAGTACACACATCCATGTGATGTAAATCCAAATTTAATGCATTAGACATTGCTATTATTGTTCTGATGCTGACCAACTTGACCACAGGAGAATAGGTTTCTTCAAAATCAATTCCTTTTCTTTGTGAATACCCTTGAGCAACTAATCTTGCCTTATATTTAGGAGTTCCATCTGAATTTATTTTAAGTTTATAAATCCATTTGTTCCCTATTGTATGTTTTTCTTTTGGCAAGTCTACCAGCTCATAAGTGCAAGTCCTGTCAAAAGACTCTATTTCTTCTATCATAGCTTGTCTCCATTTGTGTCCTTCAATACCATTAATTGCCTCCTCATAATTTTCTGGTACACCAGCCTGCATTATCATTAGAGCTTAATCTACATGTAATTCCTGTTTTTCAAGTCTGTTGCTTTTTCCATCTACTTTCCTTCCATATTCTGTCACATCCAAATTTAATTCTTCTCTAAGCCTTTCCCCTTCTGGCCTTCTCCTTTTCTGTTTTTTTATTTTCAATTATTTCTTGGCCCTCAGTAATTTTCTCTGAAGAGTCTAGTGTCCCTGTGGCTTCTCCATGCTTATTCATATCTGTTTTTCTTCTTCTGATTCTGTATCAGAATCAAGATCTTTATCTTCAACCTTAATTGTTTCGATCAGCTCATTTTCTGTGGTATTTCCATTTGCATTTGCATTGAGTTTTACCTCCTCCTCTTCCTTCTTAGGTCTGTACAACACATTTTCAGCAAAAATTACATCTCTACTCACTACAATGGTTTTTCTTAAGGGGTTACACATCCTGTATCCTTTAGAATTTTCATCATACCCTACAAGATATGTGACTACTGACCTATCATCCAATTTTCTTCTTGTTTCCTGTGGCACATGCGTGTATCCCAAGCATCCAAATACTTTGAACTTGTCATAATTAGGTATTTTACCTGACCACATTTGTTCAAGACATTTTCCCCCTATGCTCACTGATGGCAGGGTATTTTGGATCATCACTGCAGTTTTAACAACTTCTTCCCAAAGGAAATTTGGTAGACCAGCCTGCTTAATCATTGCCCTTGTAGCATTTAGAATTGATTTATTTTTCCTCTCAGCTACACCATTTTGCTGAGGGGTATTATAACTACATGTGTATTGCCTTTTTATGCCTCTATCTCTACAATATTTCTTAAACTTAAATAATAGATACTCACCTCCTCTATCTGACCTTACACATTTGATCTTCTTCCCTGTTTCAAGTTCCACTTTAGCTGCATATTCCTTGAAAGCCTCAAAGGCCAACTCCTTTGTTCTTAAGCAGTAGATTTTGGTCTTCCTGCTAAAATCATCTATGAAAGTTATGAAAAATCATTTTGATCAAATTATGTTGTTACCAACAATATTTCACATGTTGGATTCGTTTTCCTAAGGTTTATAGTTTATGGGGTTTTTTTTTTTTTTGTCGCTAAAAAAGTTTTCCACCCATAGGCCACAAATGAGGATGAGGAACCAAAAAACAGGGGCCGTATGATTCTAGAGGGGGTATGATTTTGTAGAGGCTTTTTTTTTTATGGGATCGTATTAGGAGATTGTCTATTTGAGAAGGATGTACTATATACTAATCATAGCATCCACTGTAACATTGAACGTGTGGATTTTTGTGTATATGTATTTGGATCTAATCTTGATTGTATGTTGGACGAAGCGCATATATTAATTATGGCATCTACTCTAGCATTGGACATGACACTTTTATCTTTCAACATGCAAATGACCAAGGCATTAGAAGCTTTGGTTGATGGCATTGCCAAGATAATGTGTGTTCTTGGCTTTAGTTTACTTTATAAAGACAGTCATATTATAGCCACATGTTTCTTAATATGAGTCTTAATGATGTGTTCATACCAATAGAGTAACCATGATGTTTGATCAATATACTTTTATCATGCACATTTCAATGGGGGATGAAGTAGGATTATGAACACATCGCATGAGAGCTTCTTCAAATAAGCCAAAAAAGCCTTAAATTCTTAGTAGTGATCCTCTATGTGTCAACAGAGAGTTTGGAACATTAGACTTTTATTGAATATTCTAGCAACCATGTGATGTTCTAGCAATAGCCTCACTTTAATATCCCTACATAGCCCAACCTTAAAAGCTATCTTCTATTACAGACTCACGAACTCTTTGTCAAAAACTGGTTGTCTCACTCTACTAACTATATAAAGCACTTGGTCCCTTACTTCCTTTGCTGTGAGCATCCCAGATTTCTGCAAGCGAATAAAATGTCATTTTTTCGAAGATAAGCATTAAGACTCAAGTTCACCGGATTTCAACAGCGTTTTGTAACTGCTAAAGCATGTTCAAGGTTCCAATGATTGGTAAAAATATGTTTTAGATATAATGTTGTATTCTCTCAAGTTTGAATCTGTATTTTAGCCAAGGCCCTCACACGAATGTTAGGAGATGGTTTCACTCTACATGCTTCAATCTAGAACAATAAGATTCGTACAACTATATAGTATCAATGTCTACTTTCACTTCAGCTAACAGATCACTAATATATTCTAGACAATAATGGGACAATAACAAATAATGAATTTGTGCCAACCTGTAAGACAAAACAAAAGCTTTGACGGCAAGGAGTTCCAATTACGAAACTTACAGCGCCCCTTCATAGTCAATCTCTATGAGATAGACAAAAGCTTTGGCTGCGAGAAATACCAACTCTGCAAGTTACACACTGCTCACATATCAACATTTAAATGATATATTCACAATTGTTATCGCCTAAAAGACACTGAAGAACAATTCTAGAATGGGGCTCGCATGAAACCAACAAAAACATAGATAGGCTTCTCATTCATCTCAGCAGATTTCCTACAATGGTGGATAGTGGGTAGCCGCCACATGCGAACTACCCACGAAAAAATAAAGGGAATGTCCAATTATAGAATTTGGACCCCATAAAATACAATGCTAAAAGATGTTTGGCTTGTGTACCTGCCGAAAGCTTATCACCGGGATTAAAAAACCCTGCCCTTTCGGGTTTTCGAGGAAAAAACCTAGTGATAAGCCTTCGGCAAAGGGCTTGGACAAACGTAAGGCAGAGAAGTTGCTCCCAAATCCCACGAATGGAGAAGACGAAGCTGCTGCCGCTCGCCAACCTATACCTGCACATCATCAACACTAGAAAAATTGTGACAAAACAAACCTCCCAAAGTGGAGGGGCTGATCACGTGTGCCACGCGACAATAAAACAAAAACCTCTTCAAATAGAGGGGCTGGTCACGCGTGCCAGGCGACAAATACATTAACAAAGAAGGGGGGTGGGTTCAAAGAAAAGAGAATAAGGTACTGCTGAGAGAGAAGAGGAAGCGTCGATGAGACGTTGATGCAGAACCGCGCCTAAAATAGAGATCTCCCAACCAGAGAAGGCATGCGCCGCATGCATGCATGCAAGACATGCATGCTCGCCCCATTCTAGAATTGCGATCCGATGTCTCAGATCGATGGGATTGTTATTGAAATGCAGCTATAAAGGTGTAAAAATCTGAAAACTTCTGATTAGACCATATTCTGTTGAATACAAAACACACGAAGTATAGAGGCCACAAAGCATATATAACACAAATGATTTCTTCTTCCATCAAGTTTGTTTTATATCAAACTGTTTCAGCATGTATTCTCGCCTAGCATGTATTTTTGCCTTATTCTCCTTTCGGAACAACTATTGAAATGGATAAAATGGGGTTCACAGATACAAATAAGGAATTGCACTATAGTTCTTGTAAAAATACCAAACAAAAAATTGCCAAACAAAAGCACCTTATAACTGTTAAAGAGCCAATGATAAATTGTGTTTTAAAAAAATGCATTAACACTCTCTACCACTATAAGAACAGCAAATGTGGAAGATAGTCTTATCTGGAATGGAAGGAATTAAAATATCATTTTGTTTCTTCATAAAACGGAGTAAGCTTATCCTTCATAGCCATACATTTATAGCTATACCCTGAACAACAGCTTGGACAGTTTGAGAAATGCATATCTTTGATCCAGCAAACCATAAATGTGGCAAAACCATTTGCAAGTAAATAAAAATAGAAAGGGAATCAAGCCTAAGAAGATGCTACAACCTATTGTAACCTAAGAAGACATCAATAGACCAAACTTGGATGTATGCTTTAGGACAGAAGGATCTGATGCCACAACCAAGCTTCACCATGAAGTGCATCCACCCGCACATCAGAAAATAAAAAAAAGCTTAATCTTAAAGTATAAGCAATTGGCTAAAGAAGAATTTGGATTAATCTTATGAAGAAGCAATATGCACATATATTTGCTCCATCATGAAGATTTAAACGCAACATCTTCATGCCCACAGATCGCGTTATTCGTGGCATGTTTTAAGCTCCCATAAATGGACATAGAGATGAACTAAGGAGCACCTCCCATTTCCCAATGAGAACATAAACAGAGCCCATTTATTGCTGTGAAAAGTCTCTATGCCCATTATTTTCCAAAGAAATATGAGGCTATATGTAACCGCCCTTACATCACCTCCAAGAGAGAATACGTTCTTACATGCTTGCAATAATGTCTTTCATAAATAAAAGCTCTGGCCTGTGCAATGACGTTTCATGGAAAGAAGGACTAAAGAATATGAAGACGCACCTTTGTTCAGACAAAGACTGGTGAAGTCGAGCGATATAAATAAAGCTCAAGGTCCTCTTCATGTCGAAATATCCCTGCGATCAACTTGATAAAGGGCAAAGAAATAACAGATCAAAATGTATAAAGAAGGCATCTGACAATCAAACAAAGGAAATATTCAATACAGAAGATAGGAACGATCTCCAAAAATAGTTAGATTTGATAATCTGTGCATTTGACAAAATAAATCCGCTAGTTATCTATGACGCAGATGAAAAAGGAACTACCTCAAGAAAGAAATACAAAATGATGCCAATATTTCTATTTTTTGAATTCATGATCATCCACACGACGAAATTGCCATCCCTGCAATACATTCAATGGACACGTTAGTTCAAACATGATACATTGTTATTTCCAAAAACCTATAACATGCATATGGCAGAAAACTTGTGAAGGGCAATGAAGTTATCCTGTAATAAGCTGGTACCTTGAATATTCCCCTATATGCTGTAGTTTGAGTATATCTCCTAAGCACTTATTTTAAAAAATTACCTGATGTTTTAGCTGGGGGCCTATTGGTATTGCTATTCATGTTTTCAGTTGTTGTCTTTTGGCAAAATCCCTATGAGAATCTTGCAAACACATCAAAATCCTGCCAAACGATTATGCTGTGAGATGAAAAGGTAACAAACTGATATGTGCATCAATGATGCTAGTAGTATTCTATGTCATTATGGAATAGTGAGGCAAGTCTGTATAAAGAGAATGCACCCTACCAAAGCAGATGAAATGATAGTTGAAAAGCTTGTGTGTGTCACTGCGCTTTTAATGCAGCGTGTTTAAGCTTGGAGGCTTTGCACTCAGTTTGTCAAAATCTGCCATCTTTGTTTTGGTCACTCACACTAAACGTTACTACATGCCTATTGACTAAAGAAATGAATAAGTAAATGAGATCAGAGGACCTGACATATTGATACATGTAGTCAAGATTAGCAAAAAAAATTTAAAAAAAATGTGACCTTTAAATTTATGGGTGGACCTGTAAATGCAGAAAATCTAAGAAAAAGACTAATGCATGAAATAAATTATTTAAGATAAAGATGTTCTGACTTGAATTTCACTATGCAATAATAAGCAATCTCAAGGACGGCAATATCTTGCTAAGATATCAATGGTAACTTAGACATCTGAGATGCTCAAGTTCTATGCTTGTTGCATTGGACTTGCCTTCTGGGCTAGAGTTCATACACAAAACGAAATTGGTTAATTCAGAAACAATATCACCAAAAGCCACAACAATTCATCTTATCAAATCCAAAATGGCAAGGGAAAAAGAAAGTCTGAATAACATTAAAAGTTCATACTCATCCCAATTAACTAAGATAAATGCATAAATCTAATCATTTTTAACTCTTGTAATCTTCACCTAACACAGTCGCCATTCTAGATCATCAATCAAGGTGCAAAGTGTCTATCTTATTGTAGATTAGATCTCTAGTCTAGGCATTGCGCTCAGCATAGAATACACTTGCAGTGCATTTGTGTGTGTAAATAATTGACTGTGTATGAACAGGTTTCAGGAGCAAACCGTAACTTGAATATGAAATAACTTGTAGCAATCACAATTGAATCTAAGCGCACAACCTGCAGAAATGTCGTCATGTTTGAGAACATGCATGATATTGTCTAAGATGCAGTCCATCTAACATCTAATTGTAGGAGAATTCAAAGCATTTTTTAAGAACAAACTAAAAAGAGAAAGCATGGCTTACCTTCCACCACAATCTCTGCTTATAGTTTGGCACCATTTGGTACAATAAAATACAGGCATACCCATCTTGCTGATCATGACATGCGTGCACAGGGAAAAATTTCAATGCACCTCCAAAGAACTCTCAAAGCATTTTCCTTTCAAACATATCAATATTGTTAATTTGTTATTGTTTTATATATGATTCAATGTAGATGCAAGCATATACTTCTTAACTGTATAAAAAGAAAATTTGGCGATCATATCAAAGCTTTTGAATACATGCATTGGATTTGCAGATTTTGTACAGCGATTAAAGACAAACATTAAGAGGGCCCTACATACATGGTGAAAAATCTGAGACAAAGATGCACTTCTTACAGCTAGTTTCTCCTAAGATCTGGCAGACTAAGAAAACAAAATGGTTTCTTACCTGGTTGATGAATCCCGAAAGCAATCATGCTGCTTCAAGAGATATGTTGGATCTTTTACAATTTGCAGAAGCTCCTCTGGCCATGGCAGATAAAGGCGCGCTGCAAAAAGAGGAACCAAAAGAGCTGCTGCTGTATTTCAAAACCGCGGAGGTTTTTCCATGAACGAACCCTAAACTCAGGTGGAGGTAAATGAAATCGAAACCTTCAAATCATAGTAAATCATAGTAGCTGATTTTTTTCGATTTTTGGACAATCGGAATTTTTTCACGGCGTCTAAACTTTTTAAAACCTTAGGAAATCAGGCAAGAAAAAATTCCAAAAAGCTTTTTAGCCAGGCCGAAAAATCCCAAATTAAAAGGGTTGATTATTATTATCATAGCAAGAGAAAGTCTTATGTGGACGTACCTCTTCAATTTCTGCTCCAGAATCTTCTTCAAGTGGAATTTCTTCAGCAATATTGGCTTCATGGTATGAATTCCTTCCCCTGCCTCTTCCTCTTCCCCTCATGCTTGCATTTCCCCTTCCTCCTTTTCCTCTTCCTCTAGAATTTCCTTTTGGACTTGAATAATTTGAGGCATAATGACCTCCCCCACAATTATAGCAGTTAATCTCCTTCATCAAATTAGGACAATTAATCTTTAAATGTCCAAACTGGCCACAATTATAACATGGACCTATTTTTCCTCACTCTTTCCTTTATTTTTGGTGAACAATATTTGTGATGTTTCATTTTCTTCTAGAACTCTGTTCTGTTCAATTTCAGTTTTGAGCATTCTTTCTGCCTCCATTCTTGTTTTTGCTATAGTCCTAATAAACATTGCTACATTTCCCAAATCTGCAACAGCTCTAGAAATTGCTAAGACTTGTTGCTGTTGTGTATAAAACACCCTTGCCTCTTCTAATCTGCCACAATGTTGTCAAAGTTCTGAAAAAAAATCATTAACATTGTCTTTATCATTAAACCTCAATCTTCTTAGCTCATTCTCTAAAACATCTATCTGTGACGAGGTTTTTTCTTCATATGTAAGCAACATATATTTTCACATTTGTCTAGGACTCATACCTCTTAGCTTCAATACAATACTTGAGCTCACCTTGCTCATTATGATTCCTTGTTCTTCTCTCACCTTAGAATTATCTTCAAACATTCTTCTTCTGGTTACTTGGCTCACTTCTCGAGCTTGTTCTTCCACAATCTGTTCTTCATTGGATGAAGAACTTCCTTCTGCCATAGCAGCAATTTTCCCAGCCACACAGTCTCTGCTTCCAGGGCTTCTCTGGTCCTCATTATTTCCTTCTATAAGATCCCATAGATCTTCCACCTGCAAAACATGTTTCACCTTTTCTTTCCAAACTTGAAACCCTGAGTCACCTTTGAACACTTCAATTGCATTGAGCAATCCAGCCCCAAATCTACTTGCCATGATGTAATCTCAACTGTGACGTTCCAGCATAACATACGGTATGAATACGTATATTATACTGACACGTCACTAGTACATGTTGACTCAGACAACATGTACACGGTGACTGTAAAGGGTAGTACCCTAGGGTACGACCTTGTGAACCATTATATTGCACATGTTAAAGCAACATGTGAATATAATCCCTTTTTGCCACGTGGCAATGACCCATTGACCAAAAAGGGACCAGCCCTAAATGCGTGGAGATAAAGGGGCATAAACCCTAAAAGGGAAACCCTTTCAGTTCTCAGCCCCTGAGTCTCGGATTGGAGCAGCAGAGGATGCATTTCCGCCTGAACGGAAGCAGAGAAGTCGGATTTCCCAGGTTGCAGCTCGATCCAAGATCAGCAGACCCGAGATTAGCAGCATGGATGCTTTCAGAGGAGTGGGAGCCGGCCAAGATGCGGGTGGGTGGTTGATTCAATAGGTAGATCTGAGTTATCAGGCCTCTTTCAGTAGGTTTAGCATCCATTCTTAGCTATAGGCGACCCCTACAGCCTAAGAATGATAGACACTAACAAAGGAACCTAACCATGTATGATTAGATAGATTAGAATAGATGTGTTCTGTTATGTTCAGTTCTGTTGATGATGTTTTGACATTCTATGCGCCACTCTTGTGTATTGGGAAGGGGGGTAGAGACCCAGAGCCCAAGTAGTTGTATGACCATAGTTAGCCCATTAATTCCCAATTAATGCGGCACAGTATAAGAGCCCCGCCGGCGTGGGTGGCGGAGCTAGACCGGGCCGACAAGGAAGGGCTTGTCGATCCATATGATTGATCCCTCACGCAGTGCGTAGCGGCGGCGCCGGGAACATTGTGGGCTAGGCCTAATACCACACGCTACGTCGTGCGGGGGGGGTATGGGCTCGACACCTCTTGGGTGATCGTCATCTTCTAGGGGTTCAAGTCGTATACGAATCAGTGGCTCTCTAGCTCGCTTTGTGATTGGCATGAACCTTCCGGAGGAGAGTGATCTCCTCCGCCTCATCGGGGCTGGGGAGATGCAATCCAAAAGTAGCCCCTTTGGCTATGAACCCGGCAGCTACTGGTCGCTCCAATACTTTTCAGCCTATCCGCAAAGTATGCACGTGAGGGGCGGATGGAGTGGACTACCCAACGACCATGTTTCTATGCCAAACAAATCCATTTGCCATGAATTACATGCAGCATTGTTATCCTGGAGACCCAAGCCGTCCGGTCTTTCCCCAAGAGTCCGAGCCTGGGTAGGATCTCCCCATGTTATGTTGATGTACTGATGTGTTGTTGCAGCTACTGTGATATGGTGGACCACCCTTCGAGGTGGGTATGTTATTGTTGATTGATGTCATGTGCTCATGTGTGTTTACGCTTCCGCAACTAGATCGATCCCGAGGAAGACGGGATGAATGACACGTCCATTCTTCCCGCCGGGTTCTTGGCCACCAAAGAAGAGCCCGATGTTAGGTGGACGGCCTCATGTCACGAAGCGCGATGCTGGTTTGAGGGATGATCTCCGCTTGTATACGATCGGGCATCGTTATAGGAGTCAGGGCCATCACAATGGTATCAGAGCTTTGATCTTGGCAGACCAAGATCGAGCACTCACCGTATTCCTATAGGAACTAACTAATCTAGACATTCAGTCTTGGAGATAAAAGCCCAAGCACAAACCTCGAATAGTGGGAAAATTTTTGTTCCCCAGGAATAGAGTTAGTAATTATCTAGAATTAGGATAATTAGAGAACATATTTAAGATGAAATAGATAGAAGAAAAGTCAACTAAGAAAGTCTAGCAAAATTTAGACACTTTTTGGCTGACACCTCCAAGGATGCGCCAGGAGCATGTTAGGTCCAGACCTAACTGGTCTCTCGCGCATGCTTAGAGGGGTCACCCCATATGAACCCTAGAACTCGGCCTTAGGAGCCCCAAATTGTAAAATAAAAGATGAAATTCCGCTTAAAAATCTCGAGTTAGCTAGATTTGAGTGTTAAAACACAGAAAAACATTAAGTAAAAGTTATTTTGGAGCAACACCTCTAAGGATGTGCCAGACACTAGTTAGGTCATGACGTAACACCCTTCTCGCGCATGCTTAGAGGGGTCCACCAAAAGTAACCTCGGAATTTGATCAAAACTTACTCAAATTGTAAAAGTAATGATAGAATCCCGCTTAGAATGCTTCAATTAGTTGGAAATGCATGTTAATTTGTTTAAATTGGATAAGTTTAAAGCAAAAAGGGCCAACACCTCTAAGGATGCGCCAGGGCATAGTTAGGTCTGGACCTAACACCTTCCTCGCGCATGCTTAGAGGGGTTCGAGTGAAAAAAGGTTGAAGACTAGCTTCGATTCGAGATATGGAGGATTTCATCAACAAACCAAGAAAATAAGCAATTAGACCAAACCCTAAAATTTTAACCCCATAAATTAGTGGACTTAGACCTCATTTTTAGGGTTTTTCAAATTGTTTTTTTCGAGCTCGTCCCAATAGGCGATCTTCGGGCGCCCTGATCCAAATCAATCTCTGCCAAATATGGCTAGGACGAAGCAGACCGCTCGTATGGTAAGCAACGACGATAGGCCCAGCGCCCAGGTCCTCGCCGCCGAGCAGAAACTCAAAGATGCCGAAGAGAGATTGAAGGCCGACATGGCGAGGCGACATAGATACTACCAGAATCTAGAGAAGAGGCGGAAGAAAGAGGAGAAGGCAAAGAAGAAAGAGGAGAAGGCAAAGAAGAAAGCACAGAAAGCAGCCGAGGAGGCCGAAGAAGACCAATGGTGGGAACAAAGGTCAAAGAACAGGGAAGAAAAAGACAGGAAGGGCAAGGGAGTGATGACGGAAGAGCCACCAAAGAAGAAGAAGAGGAGATCGGTCGGCATCGTCATCAGTGAACGACCCGAAAACGACCAACCCTCATCGTCATCAGAAGATTCAGGTAATACACAAAACTTCTTGGATAAGGTATTTGACGGAATTGGGGAATCCTCGAAAAAGAAGCAGAAGCGTCATCCCGAGCCCGAGGAACACCAAGAAGAGAGACGAACCCCATCCCGGGACCCGACAGAACCACCGGTTGAACAACCCCCACCGTTTCCACAATGGCAACAGACGAAGAACTCAGGGGGAGACAAAGCAGCCGCGAAGAAGCCGGGAAGAGGCAAAACGGCGAGGGACTCGTATACCTTAGGGCCCGAGAGGAAGTATAAGAAGGAGTTAGCAGAGTATAATGCATACAAGAAGATGCATACTGAGTATAGTGCCTATTACGAGGCGCACAGGGTGAAATACATTGAAGGAGGGCGGCCAACACGCGAGATGGTTCAGCTGCAACCTCCACCAGAGCTTCCGGACCCCCCACAGAAGCCCATGAGAAGATCCCAAGATTCAGTATTTGGGAAAGCCTTGCGAGAAATCTGACACTTCCAACGGAGTTACGGATTTCTTATCCCCAGAGCTGCATTCCAGAGATTTGTCTGGGAGATTTTGTGGGATTTCGACCACGACAAGCGAGTAACCAATGACATGTTACTCGCTTTGCAAGAAGCAACAGAAATGGAGGTCGTGCAATACTTTGAAGACTCATTGGCGTGCACGCTCCACGCAAAAAGAGTCACCGTGACACCGAAAGACATGAGACTGGCGAAGTACATCAAGAGAACAGACAAATAGGACAGAAAATACTTTTTGTAACTAAGGAGCTTATATGTAAAGTGTGAAAATTTTGAATAATAAGGACGTATAGTTTGTTTAAAATGTGCATGAGATCAAGTGTAGTAGCAATTAAGGAGCAAATGGGAAATTTTGGTTTTGGAGATCAACACCTCCAAGGAGGCGCCAGACACCAGTTAGGTTCCAACCTAACTATGCTCTCGCGCATGCTTAGAGGTGTCCAACCAACTGGACCATTGATCAGCCACTTCCCTGCTCCAAATGAAGTAAATAAGCACACAAACTTGCATTACATAAGAAGATAAGTAGGAATTCACCTCTTAAAACTTGTTTTGGCATCATTAAGGGACCAACACCTCCAAGGATGCGCCAGAGGCCACTTAGGTCCCAACCTAACTATGCTCTCGCGCATGCTTAGAGGGGTCCAATTTTTCAAACCCCATAACTTGTGCTAGGCATATCCAAATCAGCCAAAATTTGTTGTATTAGAACCCTAAAACTCTATAGAATCCATTTTTAGCTCCCAATTAACCTAGAAACATCAAACTTCACCTCAAAATATCAAAAGTTTGAGGAACCCTAAAATTTTAGGTTAGAAAACTCTTATAAATACCCTCATACACCCCAAGCAATACCTATAAACTTGCTCCTGCTCCCAAGGCGATTTTCAGTCTCCTTAAGCGCTTCCAGCTCCCTTGCACCAGCAGGAGAACTTTCATCGGTTCCAAAAAAGTAGGAGACCATGAGGGGGAGGAGACGCATATCAGGGAACATCTCCGACTTGAAGGCCTATATCAGCATTAGGGGCAAGATCAAGGAGGAGAATATTCCACTCGAACAAGAATTTCGGACCCAGAAACACCTAGAAACCAAAGGAAGGACAACTTTACTACGTCAGCCAAGGAGTGCGAGACTCGAATGGATAGGACCCAAGGGACGGAGGAGACGACCTACCCAGCAGGTACAAATCACGCAAAGGCGACCAGAAGGAGCCATGGTAGGGGCAATGGAGATGACCACACTTCCAGGCACAGGAGAGCCCTGACCACGATCTCAGAGCTCGAAGACATTCAAGAATGCCCGACTGCAACAGCCAGGTGATCCTACTCAAGCGATCAATAGCACCGCACATCGGCAACCTTGCAACGACACACCGCATGTAGGGACGTTGAGCGGTCACCGCATTCCTCACGACGGACATACACATTAAGGAGGGGCATCTTTTTCAAGGGATCACATCGACGAACACTCTTCGCAACTTGGGGTGACGAGCTCGGAGCAGACATGAAGCTCAACAATAGTAGCAGCATCTCAAGGAATCCCGGAGTCAACTAGAATGAAGAAGATGCAGCAAAACCGAAGAATCAAACGCGATAGGAGGAGGGGAAACCCTAGAGGAGTATAAACATTTAAGTAGATCTTCGTAGTTGTTTTGGAAAAAAAAAAAAAAAGTGGACGAGTTAAAAGCCCAATGTAAATGTGTATAGGTTTCTTGTATATCTCGGGTGTTCACATATATAGTGGAGAAACATGAGTTTAGAGTCATGTTTTACGGATTTAGCGCTTAGATCAGGAAGCTCCTTCACTTCGACTACCAAATGAGGAAGCAAGGAAGCACAACTATAGCCCAAGATCAAAATGGAAGAGCAAGTACGAGGGAGGAACGACCAGAGGCCAAGCAAACTTCGACTCCAAACACTTCCGGAAGTGCCCTCAAGTAGAAGACCGCTCGTCCACCCAATGTCAGAACAAGAGACAACACCGGTCATGTCAAGATCATCAGCACTGCACCAGGACATCATCAGGGCGCAACATTACCTCTTGTGGTAGCGGCAACACTTGACGAACTTATGACACGAGTGGCCTCAACAATAGAAGGAGGAACGACCCGACATCAACAAGCCAACTAAGAAGGCACATCTCGACGACCATAAATCCACCTTGTGGTAATATAGGGTGATGCGCTATGACACGCGTATTAGATGGAGACGCACTTACGAAAGGCACCGCGACGAGGAGATATGCCTCCAACAACTAGGTGACGGCTTCGTCAGGTACTTCCACCGGTAATTAGAACAGAAGAAGCCGATCGCATCTCCGACATGAGGGACCTCAACGCCCAAGGTAGAAGCATTCGACACCTTAACGACAAGAGTATATCTAAAGAAGGTACCTCTTCAACTCAAGGGTCAAGCTGCGCAGATATAAGGATCCATGATCCCGACAACAGAGCCATCAGGGAGGAGAGCTATGATGCCTTACTTGCCAGAGAGACCGACATGCATAGAGGGACAAAGACCAGGAACTGAAAGCTGGAGAAGTACTAGCAACCGACTTCTTCCACGATCTCCCTAGAGGCAACAGGAGGATCAAAACTGACGAGCACAATCAAAGCCACCAGAAGGTACCTCAAGACAAGAAGACGACATAGCACCGTGGAACGTGACAACGTCCAAGCCATGTGATCGAGGGCATCCAACAAGTAAGATTGGAAGCTCGACGGAGAAGCAACTAGGCGAGCCGAGCCGATGACTTGCACGCGGACTTGCATGCAACTTAGTGAACCAAGGATCAACGATTCAAAGAACAACTGCAGAAAAGAACAACTCCATAGGAGTATAGCCAAAGGAATCGCGCACAGCCTCAAGAGACGCCTCCAAATAGCTTCAAGTATCATGAAGGAGGAACAATTACCGCCCAAGAACAGGATCAGGAAGCAAACCGAAATGTCGAAGCATCAACGACCAGCACACCTTTAGTTAGAATGTGATGCAAAGTGTGTTGTGCCATAGCCGACAAACACCGGAGGGCTCAAGTATATCAACAAGTTACCCCGGAGTATGAGATGACGTACAAATAGGAGGATATAGATCGTCAACACCATTGCACCAGGAGGAACACCGATGACATTGCCAAGGAGTAGGTGTGCAACTCGAAGGGAGGCACAAGGGGGACCTAATAGCTCTAGTAGTAATTGTAATTATGTAAGCTATATTGCATGTATAGTTCCCTTGTTATTCCTTCCCTCCCATAGCGTAACAGATCAAAGGAAGAGATGTCACGCAATTTGCAGGGGTGAAGCAATCAACATCCTCAACACTTTTTGGGCAACACGATAACAACAAGAGGACTAAGCATCAAGGATTGGGAAGGAAATGCATAGGAGTAACTAAAATTATACACGATTGTTAACAGACATCCAACATATTGAAACCACTTGGTGAGATTGATCACCTCGCTAAGAAGGATTCATTGCTAGGATAATTGTTGACCATGTATAAATCTAGTACCTCCAAAGAATAATCCAACCGAAAGAAAAGAAGTAATCTAACAAGTCTGGCCAACTTGTTACGATGGCATCAATTCAATTGGTAGGAATGTTCCAAGAGTTTAAATAGCTAAGAAAGGGGGAATCTCTAGAATATAAAAGAATAGTACATGCAAGGTACATCTAAAATAAGAATTATAGTAATCAAATAGTCTTTTGAGACAAAAGAAATTGTCATGATGACAAAACCTTGTGGTTTAGAATCGTTCTAACTAAGTAGGTAACCCGTAACTATATTGAAATAAATGATAACATAATATGTGCATCCATCTTAGATGGTTATATATGTTAGCTAAGGCTAGTAAATTAATGCGCTAAGTAAGAAGCGTATAACCTCTTAAGGGGAGAGAATAGATATGACGTTGTGTAGAACGTCATTGAAGGGATGCAGGACCATTCTCTTTTCGAAGAAAGTGGGAGGGCTCAATCTTATGATTGAACGTACTTGCATCGAATTGATCGACCCGTAGAATAGAGTTCACTCCGGCAATGGCCGAAGCAAATGAAACGTAAGGCCTTCAACGCGTCGACCGACGCGTGATAGCTAACTACACCAATGAAGTGGAGCAAAAATATAGGAGCAATGCAACGACCAAGTCATCTCCAAACTACTCCACGCCGGCTCAATGGGTGGATGCGTCCTAGCCTTAGGTAAGGTGTGCCCATGTATAATAAGCTTTAATGTGTCTTATTGACAAGTTAAATATAGATCCTAATAACCGCATAGAATTTGTCATGCGATATGTATCATAGGGAAATAAGTTAAATAACAATGGTAATGTGAGGTAGCATGTTAATTAATCCTTCGCAAGGATGCAATTCCTTCCAAGGATAGCTATATGACCTCGGGTCCTTATAAATATAAATAGAAAATAGAATTCAGATATACTTAAGTGCATCTTAGGGATATAATTCCAAGGGTAATGCAGGACCCAAGGAAGAGAATAAGAAGCACATCTAATTCTTGTGTATGATAATTAAAACCTTGTCTATGTAACAATAGGTCTAAACCAGGGTTATTGTTTAAATAATCGCGATCTAAAAGTCGTTAAATATTGCAAAGCTTAGAGTAAATATAATTGTACTATCGGAAGTAATGTATCCGATACTATGATAATGTTAATCATATTACCTTAGGGTAATTATGTTAATCACATGCATTAAAAGAGCCAGCAGAAATCATGCAGGTTTCAAGTTAATCTACGCATGCAGCCTATGCTAGGTATGGGTTGCATGCGTTGTTACCGATGATGAGACCACTACGGTGATCTCTAGGACGTGGTGGAATGTCAATGTAGGCATGACCGCGGTTCCGCTCGAATGAGTAGAAGGTAGATTAAAAAGTCTACTTCCGTCCCACGGAAGTAGACGACCTCGAGAGATAAGAGGTCATTCAGGAATGCATTGATAGGAAAGCACCTCTAGTCAATGCCTACCAGGA
The DNA here is from genome assembly GCA_021234155.1 of Isoetes taiwanensis. Classification (NCBI taxonomy): domain Eukaryota; kingdom Viridiplantae; phylum Streptophyta; class Lycopodiopsida; order Isoetales; family Isoetaceae; genus Isoetes; species Isoetes taiwanensis. The sequence goes on from JAJEKV010000069.1 coordinate 2,126,388, forward strand.
AAAGGATCCTTCATGCCCAAATACGGGGAGGACGCCATCCTTCACGCCAAAGGCCACTAAAGGTGTAGGCATGAGTGTCATCCTAGGCATTATAGGGCGCTGTCTCCACGGCCACGATGGAAGAAGCATCCTCTTCCTACGCCGGGAGATTAGTCATACATCCATTTAGTTAATTAGATGGGTGGTTACCTTATAACCATAATTTTGTTAATAATTAAAATGGTACTAATGTAGTGTCGACCTGCGGGCCAATAGAGCGCTCCGGAGGGCAAGGAGGTCGAGCTACGAAGACTTGCAACACAAGTTTTGTTGGAATGTGTTGCAAAGAATGAAGAGTACCTCGAAGGATAATTGTATATGAAATTATTAAATCTTGATAAACTTAAATGTCGTATTAAGTAAGGCTAATAAGTACCTTGCTTTAATAGACTTATGGATTGATAAGTTATTGGGATAATGCAATGTCCTAGTAATGTTTTAAAAATATTATCTTAGAGTAATTTTAATAATTGTGTAAATACAATAGTAATAAATTGTATGCATCAAGTTGGTTGCAGGACAGGAAGATCCCAAGGTGGGAGACTCGATGCCGGGCGACAAAGATCAATTCAAGGTGGGGAGAATGTGGCGCCCAAAGATAACATACGGTATGAATATGTATATTATACTGACACGTCACTAGTACATGTTGACTCAGACGACATGTACACGACGACCGTAAAGGGTAGTACCCTAGGGTACGACCTTGTGAACCATTATATTGCACATGTTAAAGCAACATGTGAATATAATCCCTTTTTGCCACGTGGCAATGACCCATTGACCAAAAAGGGACCAGCCCTAAATGCGTGGAGATAAAGGGGCATAAACCCTAAAAGGGAAACCCTTTCAGTTCTCAGCCCCCGAAGTCTCGATTGGAGCAGCAGAGGATGCATTTCTGCCAACGGAAGCGAGAAGTCGGATTTCCCAGTTGCGTTTCGATCGAAGATCGCAGACCAGATCAGCAAAGATGGACGCTTTCGTGAGAAGTGGGAGCCGCCAAGATGCGGTGGGTGGTTGATTCAATAGGTAGATCCGAAGTTATCGGCCTCTTTCATGAGGTTTAGCATCCATTCTTAGCTATAGGCCCCCTACAGCCTAAGAATGATAGATACTAACAAAGGAACCTAACCATGTATGATTAGGTAGATTAGAATAGATGTATTCTGTTATGTTCAGTTACATTGATGATGTTTTGACATTCTATGCCACTCTTGTGTATTGGGAAGGGGGTAGAGACCCAGAGCCCAAGTAGTTGTATGACCATAGTTAGCCCATTAATTCCCACCAATGCGGCCTGCATAAGAGCCCTTTGGGTCGTGGGTGGCGGAGATAGACCGGCCGACAAGGAAGGGCTTGTCCGATCCACAGCTGATCCCTCCGCAGTGCGTGGCGGCAGTGGGAACATTGTGGGCTAGGCCTAATACAATCGCTAATCAGCGAGGGAGGGGGTATGGGCTCACCTCTTGGGTGATCGTCATCTTCTAGGGGTTCAAGTCAGGATATCAGCGGGGCTCTCTAGCTCACCTGTGATTGGCATGAACCTTCTGGGAGGAGAGTGATCTCCTCCTACCTCATCGGGAGCTGGGGGAGATGCAACCCAAAGTAGCCCCTTTGGCTATGAACCCGCAGCTCTACGGTCGAGGCTCCAATACTTTTCAGCCTATCTGCAAAGTATGCGCAGGAGGGGCGGATGGAGTGGACTACCCAACGACCATGTTTCTATGCCAGCCAAATCCATTTTCCATGAATTCTGTCTGCATTGTTATCCGGAGACCCAAGCCGCCAGTCTTTCCCCAAGAGTCTGAGCCTGGGTAGGATCTCCCCATGTTATGTTGATGTACTGATGTGTTGTTACAGCTACTGTGATATGGTGGACCACCCTTCGAGGTGGGTATGTTATTGTTGATTGATGTCATGTGCTCATGTGTGTTTACGCTTCCGCAGCTAGATCGATCCCAAGGGAGACGGGATGAATGACACGTCCATTCTTCCCCGTCGGGTTCTTGGCCACTAGCAAGAGCCCGATGTTAGGTGGACGGCCTCATGTCAGCGAGCAGATGCTGGTTTGAGGGATGATCTCCAGTTTGTATACGATCGGGGCATCGTATAGGAGCTGGGGCCGTCACATCAACCTGCTCTGATACCAATATAAGTTTAATTGTCAACAACCTTGATAAGCAAATAACAAAACCATGTTTTCTTTCAAGTTGTCTATTGCAATGCAAATATTAAGCCATCAAAAATACGCTTAACAATCATAGACATTTGCTTCCATTAAATCATGTAGAACTTTTATCACACTATAGAGTTAATATATCTATGAACATATATGTTCACATTTGCATCTAAGGTCATGTAATAACCATTCAATATAATAACATAACTCACATATCTTCTTAGAATAATGTTATCGATCAAAACCTGTGAAGTATCAAGTCATTCTTCTTCTCCCTCAGAATCCCTGGTTTGACGCTGAGTGCAAGGCTCTAAAGACCCAACTGCGCCTCGTCTCAAATCCACAGCTGCGGCAGCACGCCATTCAGGACTATAGAGCATTCTTGAAATCCAAAAAGCATGCGTACATTGCAGACCATCAGCAGCGCATGTTTGATTTGTTGGTGACCGAGCCGAAAGCCTTCTGGCGTAGGGTGTTGTACAAGAGGCATCAACCACCCGGCAATATTACCATAGACCAGTGGATGCATCGCTTGGAGGAGTTGTATGATCCCCAGGGAGCAACAACCTTTGGGGTTCCGTCGTAGGAGAAATGCTGCAGCCTCACGGAGGAAGACATCCAACAGGCCTTAGACACCACGGCTAATGGCAAAGCGAAGGACTTGCGAGGGACCGCAGTCGAAGTTATTGAAATGGGGTGGGCCAGCTTTGCTAGGGCCTCCGACAAATGATCATTAACTGTGCCATAAGGGAGGGCCTCCCGGGGAGTGGATGGTTAGCAAGGTCACCCCAATTCATAAGACGTAATAGGAATGATTCGAACTACCGCATGATCATGGTGAGCCCATTACTCCAAAGCTTTTAGCGGTGTGGTGGAGAAGAAGTTGAGGAATTGAGAGGCGTGCAGTTGGCAAAGGGGTTTCACCCGCCCACTCCACAATCGACCATATATTCACTCTCGTAATCCTTATGGAAGCTACTACCGCAATGCGCTGGGCGTGACTGCATCTTGCCGCTTTTCATTAGATTTCAAGGCGGCATATGATACGGTCCCTCGGGACTGTTGTGGCAAAGATTTGCGGTATTTGCATGCCCCACAGGACTTACAAAATGTCATCTATAGACTCTATGATGGGATATATGTTGCATTGCTCGCATCGGATCAGCGAAGTTGCTAGCACCATAGGGGTTAAACAGGATGTCCATTATCTCCAATGCTCTTTGGTCTCTACATTGACAAGTTGGAGACCCGGATGCAAGAACATGGGGCGGTGGCCCGCAGCTACCGAGAGGCATACAATTATAAGGCAATTGCTCTATGCGCATCGATGTCGACTTGCTATCCCTACAGCCCCGGAGTATGCAAAGCGGCATTTGGGCGCTCTTAGTGGGTTCTCGTGGACACAACAGAATGACGGTGAACCCGCGAGAAAACTAAGCTCCCGGCAGTCCTCTCCTCATGACATGATATCCCGCATCTCTATTACGAGGAGGACGCCGAAGGTGGATGTTGTAAGGACCTTCAAGTATTTGGGAATCGACTTTTTAAGCTTAGCATGTTATGGGATGACTGTGTGGAAAGACGGGTCAGCGGGATGGAAAGCCCCAGATGCTATGCGTAATAGCTGCTACAAAATAGACCTATGTGGACCAGCACGAGAGCACACCTGCTCGTGAGCACTTCGTTGAACCAAGTATTGTTGTATGGAGTAGAGGTCCGGGATCCAAAGAATTAGCAAGAACACCTGGGATAAGCTAGAGAGGGTGCAAAAGGCCTTCTTAACATACAGCCTAGGTATCAAGGACACGGTGCCTTATCAGATTTTGCTATATGAGACCATATTTCCACAAGGTCACCAGCATGGATGCATAACGTCTTCCCCCGAGGGCTTTGTTATTGGCACAAGAGCCACAACGACTGAAGAGGGTATGGCAGGAGCACTGTCAGGGGTGGTTCGCAATGTGGTCTATAGGGGTGAAAGCATGTTGTAGTGGAACACCCTGGGTGTCCCCCCTGTCCCCCCTAAAAATGTGGTGGGAGATATCAAATTTGTGGTGCGATTTTAAATGTTTGTTTGGCGCCTAGAGCATAACTGCCCAGATTCAATCATTTCTTGAACTACAACAACCCGATTCCTACGCCACCCGTCCCATTCCAATTTCCTACGCCACCCGTCCCATTCCAATCTCCACCTAACCGATTCCTAAACCCACGACCCACCCGCGCCTTTCCTGAAGCACACGGCTATGGCGCTTAATCCGGTTGTGGATCAATCCGGTTCATACTTTGAATCATTTAATTTGGAAGCAAATCTGCCAAAAATCTCTAACCGGAGCACAGTGTGAGAAAGAGAACTCCAGAACAAGAACGGGATCATAAAAGACGCCAAAAGAAAAGAAAAAGGGAAGCTAAAGAAGAATTAGCAAAAATTGCATCAGCAGAGGGAGGATCCACCAGAACGACCTCTACTAGGCATCGGATGGTGTTGAAATTATTATCTTCATTTCATAGCACCACTAAAGGCTTACCGACAAAGGATAAGAAAGAGGTTTTACGAGATTTCCTGAAGATGACACAATGGACAACAGACTTGGTGAAGAGCTGAAAGATTTGCAAGCCAAGAGCATTGTGGTCAGCAACCCTCGTGGCTTCCATTCAACTTGTGAAGAAGTCTAACAGAATGACAGGTTTAGCAGCCAAGAGTAGTTGCCTTGCTATGGTCGTAAGAGGAAGCATTACCGAAAGTGCTAATCCCCGGTCAGCTGCTCGGGTTTTGGTAAAAGCTCACCGGTGTTCATCCTAGGAATCTTACCAAAGCAAAATTGAAGAGGGAAGAGATAGATTGCAAAGGGGGGAAATGGGTTTTGTACAAAAGAGTTAGAAGAGCAGATGCAATTCCCAATTCTGGTGGTGTGTGGTGCCTATTAATGCTGTGATATATGATATGTGCTACCTAGTGTGCCGAGGCACGTGGTGTAAAATAAATGCTGTAAATATATGCTTTGTGGTGCCTAGTGTGGTGAATAACATGATGTAAAATACATGCTGTAATATATGTTATGTGGTGCCTAGTGTGGTGAAAAATTTGGTGTAAAATAAATGCTCTAAATATACGCTTTGTGGTGACTAGTGTGGTGAATAACATGATGTAAAATAAATGCTGTAATATATGCCATGTGGTGCCTAGTGTGGTGAATAACATGGTGTAAAATAAATGCTGTAATATATTCTATGTGATGCCTAGTGTGGTGAAAAATATGGTGTAAAATAAATGATGTAATATATGCTATGTGGTGCCTATGTGGTGAAAAATATGGTGTACAATAAATTATGTATTATATGCTTTGTGGTGCCTAGTGTGGTGAATAACGAGGTGTAAGATGAATGTCTGTAATATATGCTATGTGGTGCCTAGTGTGGTGGAAAATGTAGTGTGCAATAAATATGCCGATCACCTTTGTTATCTTCCTTGCGCTTGCAATTGTTCAGGAAATTCAAGACGGAACATCCTAGTGTTATGATCAAACAGAGGATGTTTGAAAAGCTGAAACCATGGTTTGTTGTAAAATTAAAGGAAATAGTTGCTGTTGTATATACCATGTTAGAATGCAGATGCTATAGATGGCTTCAATAGTATGAGAACTAAGCACCCAAAAGTCAGAAATGCACTTGTCAACTTTGGTCCCACATATATGGTGAATGAATGCCCGCCCCAATACAAAATAAGTAGCACAAGAAGTCCGTGGCGGAATTTTATGTGAGAAAACTAGCTTCCAACCTTACCATAAGAGGGAATGCATTCCGGGTGAGTGTAAAGAGTGTGGGATTAAGAAGTTCCCTATCCGCCCACATGAACAATCTAGTGATAGTGGCATGGTGAAGTGGGAATACCTAGACTATGAAAAACTCAGATTCAGAGATGGCAAAGAAGAAGTCTAAGCTCGCTCACCAACACAATGAAACCGCAAGTCTTCCACCGGTGAACAAAATGTTGAGAAGCTTCCAAAATTTCCTTTACACAACTTCGGATATAAGTGGCGTGCGTGCCGCAAGACAAAAGAACTCCTTGATAACTTGCCCGGAGATGCTTACCTATCCGTGGTTGACTTCAAGCAGAGAATTATACTTTTAAGGAGCGTAATGAAGTTCACCATGGTTCATGGTCAACAACCAGATAACTATATTTGTTCAAATAACCTATCGTTGATCCACGCATTGCACACCATTGAGAAGGAAACACACTACTATGTGTCTGATGATAGGGAACATGACACACTTTTTGTTCAACATTGTTTTATGAAACATTTTGAGTACTTAAAGCAAAAGGCAATGTCCCCAAACAAAGACTATGTATTTTCGGATGGTGCTGCATCACAATTCAAAGCACCATCATTTTATTTTGTTGGAAGGTACGCTTGTGATACGAGGTCAACATGATGTGGAATTTCTTTGGATCAAACCATGGAAAAGGCGAACATGATGGGAAGGCAAAGAGAATTGAAAAGATGGATAATGAGGTTCATGTAATTTTAAACATCCCGACATTAAACTAGATAATGCCCATGATGTGGTGAAAATTGCAGAGAAACAATTTCAATGTGGTACATCCGAGTGGACTGAAAATGGAAGAAAAGTTCTGAGATACTGGGAAATAAAACCCGAGGATATCAACGTAAAAAGGCTTGGGGTGCGTAGACAATTCCTTAAACCAGCAAATTCATTCAAATTCATGGATTCAAGACAGAAAATCCAACACGCCTACATACCGAAAAGCTATCATGTTTTTGCAAAGAATTGTTTGATAGAAAATGGGACATGTGTGAGAACAAATTTTATGTAGATGAATGGAACCTTTTAGTCGCTTGAACCATCCTCCAATGTTCATGCGGATGTGGAAGAGACCCGCAAGTCTACCAGGCCACTATACTCAACCTTGGCAAATGTACTTGCGTAAGCACTTAGAGAAGGAGACACGCCTTTGCGCTTGCCGCACCTAAAGGGAATGAGGAGGATTCTCAGATTTTGATGTTGCTATGCACGGCCAATTTGAAGTTGAAAATGACTTCAAGCAGAACGGAAACTTGTTTATGAGAGGTGAAACCGCTTGTGGAGGGCATTTACTATAGAAAGAAGCCTCGGTCAAAGGTGATGTATGAGTTGTTGACAAAAACCAACCAAAGTCACTTGTATTCTCTACTCAAATTTGTGCTATTCGAAGTTCCCATACAGCAGATCAAGAAAGGTGCTCGAACTCGCTTACGTGCTAGAGCAAAAGATGAGGAAAAGATTCTAGAAAAACTTGCCCGAGGTTTTATCCGATGAAGATAGCATGTCTGATGAAGAATAGTTGAACACATTCTTACAAAAAGTTAGGAAATGATTCGAAATTTTGAATATATGTTGTTGTGTTTGCCTTTGTTTGGGAATAATATAAGAAACTCAATTCCATGCTCGCTTGTATTTTGATGTCCCTTGTTTCAACCGAATATGTTTGCTTTTGATGTAATACGTGAATTGTATTTTGATGTCCCTAATGTAACATGCGCGCCAGTTCACCACATGTTTCACCACATGTTTCACCACACATGTGTTTCACCACATGTTTCACCATTTGTGTTTCACTTTCTCTGCCTCTTCCCCCGAGACAGATAGATCCTTCAAACAAATTTTTCCACCGAAATGCTTTCCTTTTCCTTAAATTCTCTCGGTCCCATCAATTCCTCTCATCATCCTTTGGCTGGGATGCATCTCAAAAATCATTATGGGATGGCGAAAATTAATGACCTCGGGCAACCCAAAAGGCCCGAGGTGCCATTCTTCTTGCTCCCGAATCGAAGTTCACAGCTTATTACAAATAGTTCGGGAGTAGCTTACGGGCTCTGCGGTGTACTTTCGGGAAGCAGCTTTTTCGCTTTCTGCTTGGGTGGGAAGCAGCTTTACGCTTTCAAAACCTTGTTTGGGGTCTGGTTGGAACTCGAAGACAGCCCTCGTGAGGACCCTTGATCTAACAGAGAGTCCTGGGACTATGTCACGCGGGATTTGCAAGAAGAGAAGAAAAAGAAGGAAACAGAACAAATGAGAGAAAGATGATAAGCTTCCTTGATATCAATGATGAAAATACATGAGCTCTCGTAATAGAGAGAAAACCGAAAAGGAGACAAGACTCAAAACTCATCTAAAAACTTATGTGCTAACTCTACTCATATATATAGTACAATGGCCTTGGGGCCCAATATAGACACTGACCGATCTCGTGCCGTCCTCGAAGGAGGCCCGATTTGCAGGTGAATGTTGGCGGTGCCTCTTGAAGTGCCTAGAATCACGCCGACGCCGACGCTGGCGGTGACGGGTCGCCACTTGTCCGAAGCGGCGCTTTGTTGACAAACATGACTTTTGATCAAGGGGTTCTGGCCGCTTGGTCTTCTCATGAGCCTTGGATGTCCAATTCGTGGTCGATCGGGATCCTTGAGCTTGACCTGGTTCCGTCAGATGAGATGAATAGTCCTGCACCGTGAGGCACAGACTAACACTCCCCACCAAACGACACTCGAAGTGAAGAAAAGGAGGAAGCGCTTTTAGGGCGGAAGCCATCTGTTCGAAAGTGATCCTCACGGGAGGAGGACGGCACCATTATGGTACCGGGCTTATGAGATCCCCGGGCGTGATTGAAGAGCTTGAGGAATGTTTTGCCAAGGGCGTGGATCAGCATCAATAAGAAAGCGCAGAGCCGCACTCATGTCTTCAAGGGCGCTGTAGGCGCCCGAGGAAATGTACCGACATTCCATGAGGAGACAGTCTCAAGGCCAAAGGCACCCATTAATCGCATTCGGATTGGCAAGGAAAATGGGACGCCGCCGATTTAAGGAGCTTAGCAAAATGTATTTGAGAGCAGCGAAAAGCCCCGCTTGAAGATGGACGTATGATCGTGAGGTGGAGGCATTCCCGCAAGAAGGTGTCGAGACCATGAAGCGCATCCGCTGCCGCTGCCAACCACGCCATTAGCAATGTAGATCCAAGTGGTGGTGTTGTCCGTGAGTGGCACCTTCTTCCCAATGTGAGCGAACAAAACGCGGATCCCACCGGAGATCCGGCCGAGATCCGAGGTGGTGTCCACCGCATGACCATCCATGACCTTGGTCCAAAAAGGAAGGCGCCAATCGAAGTCAGAACCCGGGGCGGAGGTACGCCAAGGAAGCATAGGGAGAAGGAACCATGCCCGTGGGCGGGGTGCCGAAATGGGTCTCCCCCGAATTGACCGACAAGATCCGGATCAAGAGCCCGACACCAACGATCCCAAAGAGAAGCAGTAGAGTCGAGAGTTGACAGAGGGCTATCCCATCCCGGTGGGGGACCGCCTTTGCTATCCAACGAGCTTGTAAATCGATTGTAACCGCGAGGTGCCGCGATATAAATTTGGCGCATAGGGAAGATCCTGATGTCCTAGATACTTCCCGATTTGTTGTAGCCGCTCGGGCTTGCCGAGAGATAAATGATTGGCAAGCTCGCATGTACCGATGAAGAGTTTGGGTCCGAAAGCAGATCCGCAAGATATGGATTGTTATCCCGGCACCCATTGCACCGCGGGTCACCCTCGAAAAGTCGGGCGGGCCCATTTCCAAAGTGTTCCCGTGGTATCACCCGCATAGAAATCATGAAAGATGTAAGCCATGGGCTGAACCACTCAAGGTGATAAAGTCCGGATCGCACGACAAAGGTATGAGATCAAAGACGACAAGGGCACAAAGACAACCCTTTGTCTTCAATGGAGAGTTCGCCAAACCAATAAAATCTGCGACCGCCGGGGAATATCCACAGGCCATCGGCCGCATGCCACTTCGAAGGAAGAGGTGGCGCCGAGCAACCACATAATCATGATAGCAGAGGGAACTGAAGTCAACGTGCATTCCGCGGAAGAATGGCAAGATGGGCGCCAAGTTTTGCTTTGAGCCTCATCGCCAGATCAATAGCTTGCCGCAGTACGTTGTTCGAGATCACGGATCCGCTGTCCTTTTCGAAAGCAAAGGCGCGGATCGGTCACGGACCCGCTTCGAGAAGGGCTGACCTGGGAGGAAGATTTCCTGTATTGAGACGGCACGCAATCTCCGCCATCCAAGATCTTCAAGCCGCACCTCTCGTAAGCTGATCTTGAAGAGAGGTGAGCCGAGAGGTTCGTAGAAAGCCGAAAGCCGTCAAGGACGCTAATTTGAGCGCCCCGCTGAAAAGATTTTGAACTTGAGTGCTGAAATTTTCTCACACGCTTCGAAAGTACAAGGCATTGAGTTTAGCAATATCTCGGCCTTGGTACTCAGAGAGCTGCTTTGGACTTGTTGTGCTCCAATAAAGTCTGAAATTTTGACCGAGCTGAGCCTGATCTCATGCGAGTTGGCTGACTTGAGCTTGTGTACTTTTGAGATCCGCATGAGCCCGTAAGAGAGCTTCATGCTTGTCTTGAAGTTTGGCCTCCAAAGTTGCAACTTGGGCGCTTGCAGCTTTGAAGGTCCCGTGTACCGCATCGTGAGGCCTCTAGTGCCCTTGAACCCCGCCATAAGAGCCGCCTTGGGATTCTTGTAACTTGAGAGCAAGCAGCCTTGAGCATCCCGCCGATAATCGATACAACAACCGACGAGGGTGTTGTGGTGGTGGAGCTTGTTTGCCCGGTTTGGGATGTTTGGGAAAAATGATGTGAAGTGGATGGTGTAGCGAGGAGGAGACAAAGGACATGGGTGTGGACCGCGGAACATGACCAAAGGGAAGACGGGCGTGAAGTGCCAACTTGGTGAGTGATTGGAAGGGAGCGCCGAGTGGAATTATGAGAATTTGGTGGTGTGGGAGGGAAGTAATGACGATGAGGGCTTGAAAGTGGCCTCCCACGTAAACTTCGAAATGGAAGTGGTACCCCTAAGACGGTCCATTTCTTGGAGAAGACGATAGAACATCATTTGGGGCCAATCTATGTGGTGTTTGGAGTGTAGCAAAGAGGACCGTGTTATAGAAAGGCTTATTGATATGGGTGTTCTTGATAGAATACCCAAGGAATTTTCGCCACGTAAATTTAACAAAGGTTTCGTGAGGCTTGTCGATATTGGTCGACGATGGACATTGGCATGATAAGCAAAAGTACACCAAACTCGCGGACATCGGTGATCCCGTGATAGCGCACCATGATACACAAGGGGTGTGCAAGGAATATGAAATACCTCGGAAATCAAATGTTGAGTCAACGAAATAGTGGTGCCATCGACCACAAAGTGGTGTAACCTTGCGGGTCTGTTAACGATATTGGCGATGAACCGCCTAACCGGGTCGATTTGGAGCCGGAAGTTCCATTTGAGAGAATTCAGAAGCCGGTGTCGCTCAAATTTCTTCTTTATTTGGGCCAACAAGGGCTTCACTACTGAAAGTGGGCGCCAAGAAGGATACGTGATGCAAAAAGGGCCTGATCCTTGGGAGCAAAGAGCTTGAAGTGTAGAAAATCTTGGGGCAGCCATGGAAATGATGTGCGTAAACGAAGAGGGATGCCAAAGGCGGAAGACGAAAAGTCGAAAGCACGGAGGACAAAGGCGCAGAGGAACTAAAAGGTTTGTTTTAGGGCGCATAACCGAGGCGAAGAGGTATGAAGAGTGCGAAACGAACCGCTGATGGTGCTAGGTGTCAAAAGATGCCAAGAAGGGTATTGAGAGGCAAAATTTGGCTAAGTCCCAAAAAACGAAGGGAGAAGCAATGAACGGTGAGGATGAGACGGAAAGAAAGATCGGATGTGACAGATGGCAAAGGACACCCATTAATGTTCGACGGGCGCGAAAAGAAGGAATGACATTCAATGCCGGCAACTCGGCGGGATATCATTAAAAGGAATGTGTCGAAGGTACCATGGCTAGATATGCTATGGAGAAAAGATTCTCATTTTAGAAACAAATTTTGCATTGCAAACACGCTTGGCGATTTGTGTGATTGGTCCACGCCGACAAGGAGTGCCTCTGCGGGCTATATAAGACGAACCGAGAGGAACGGCATCCGGCGGCGCCGCGATGGCCGCCGCTGCTTGAACGAAGACCGCATCGATGCCCACTAACCGCCGAGTGGATCACTTGCAAGATGAATTGTTCGATCTTCGGGCGCCGCCACAACCGCGGGTATTCGCATGGACGGCCGGTGTGCCGGGATGGCTGAACATCCCGACCAAGACCAAATCGGATGGAGGTGGTTCTCGCGACCTTCACTGATCCGGAGCGTAACCTTTACCATCTCCTCGCAGATACCTCTCCTCAACCCGGAGTAGGGGTTTGCCTCTTAGGACTTAGTAGATAGGGCTCGAGCCCGTTTTTGTATATAGGGCCGCTGCCCATAAGCGAAATAGCTGGGTCGCCCACATTTTGTAAAAAATCTCCACTATAATATAATATACCGCTTTCTAGTCACTTTCTGTGGTGTTTGCTTCTTGAACTGCTCTCGTGTTGTGTTGATGTTCACTTTCGTGTGATGAAATGCTTTGAGACGAAAACCATTAACCAATGTAGGTAATGGAGTGCCATCTAACTCAAATAGTTGGAAAACGCTTGGTCTAACCACTTGAACAATTTGATAAGGGCCAAGCCAACTAAACTTGAGTTTACCCGGAAAAGTTTTGTACCGGAATCATAAAGAAGAACCAAATCTCCTTCTTTGAATGTTTTTGTCTTCAAACGCTTGTCATGTAAAGATTTTTGCAATCATGGTCCATGAAGAACACGAATATAAGCATCCCTTCAAGTTCATCCAACTGCTCTAATTGATAGACCCGCTCTTTGAGTGCGGCCAGGTGGATTATGAGCAAAGAGCCCCGCTTGAAAACGGCGTTTGGAAGGATGTATTCAAACGGCATGAGAGCTTCCCCACCATAAACCAATTTAAAAGGAGTGTGACCAGTAGCAATCTTGAAACAAGTATTGTAGGCCCAAAGAACAAAGGGAAGTTTTGTCCGCCAATGCAAGGGAAGCGCCACAAATTTTCTTGAGAATGGTGACCCGAGTTTTGTTGGTGCTTTCGCCAACCCATTGCCTTGAGGATAGTAAGGTGTGCTCTTGTGATGATGTATCGAGATAATCCGTCAGCTCCTTTGATAGTATGATTGATGGAATGAACACCACGTCACCGACCAGCCCGCGGGGCAGCCGTAATCGCGTGATAATTTGTTGATAGAGGACTCTAGCCGTGCTTGCGGCAGGTGTTGTCCGGAAGTGCACAAGCTTCCCCATTTGGTGGCGTGGTCGGTGAGAACCCGGAATGTATCGGGCACGAAAGTGTGCCGCGCAGGAGGATCGATAGGTCCCACAAAGTCCATTCCCCATTTGCCGAAGGGAAGTGGCGTGGCGATCGCCAAGGGAAGAGCGCCACGGGCGTGGGGCGCCCCACCACCGGCAAGCGCCACACGCGGCGGGCGTGGGCGGAGCATCTTTGAAGAGCGTGGCCAATAATACCCTGGCTAGAAGGATTTTTGCGTGCGTGGTGTCACCATGAAAATGACCACCACCGAGCCCTTGATGTGCTTCTCGAACAATGTCCGAACTTCATGAGGTAGAACACAAATATTTCGATGGTGGTGTCCTTACCCTTTTGTAGAGATGTCCGCAAACATGGTGTAGTCACGCGACCTCTCGAGAAATTGATGGCTTACGGGATTGTCGCTTTTAAGTGAGAGAGCGCCTCATCTTCGTGGAAGAGCACCCGTGAGGAGGTACTGCTGAAAATCATGGAACCAATGTGGTGTTGCCGTGACTAAAAAGAGCTGAGCATCGTGAAAGGCGCCTCGAGACCCTTCCCATGGATCATCTGTGTGGATGCGTGGAAAGATAATCCGAAACAACATGAGATTTGCCACCTTTATGAACGATTTCAAAAGGAGCAAATTCTTGGAGAAGAAGGACCCAACGAAAGCAATGCGCCCCGTGGGCGGGACTTGTTGATCAAATAGAGGAGTGCTTGGTGGTCCACAAAGAACTTGATTTGACTGCCTAAAAGGTAATGACGGAAGCGCTGGACACGTAAAATGAGACCCAAAGCTTCACGCCCGCGGCGTAATAGTTGCGCCAAATGAAGTGAGTTTTCTACCGGCGAAGCGATTTGGTTTGTCGGTGCGCATCATATTCTTGAGAAAGAACAGCTCCAATAGCAAACGCCGAGACATCGACATGAACGGAAAGGGCTTGTCCCATTGAGGAGGAACAAGAACCGTGCCTCGAGTAAGCAAAAGCTTCAAATGTTGAGCGACTTCGCCTGAATTCCAAGCCCGTGGATTCGCCACCCGTGAGTTTATGAATGGGATCTGCAATGGCTGCCACCCGTATGAAGATGGAGTAATAATTGACCTTTCCCGTGAAAGAGCGTGTCTCCTTGATATTGGCCGGTGCTTGAGCCTTGAGCACACAACCGATTTTGGCAGATCGGTGGTGATTCTCGCTTTCGTCGACAACATGGCCTAATGTAACACCGATGACGAAAAAAGGTGCATTTCTCAGATTGAGACTAATGCCTGACTCATCACATTTCTCGGAAGACGAGTTCCAATTTATCCAAATGGTCACCATGGAACTCAGTAGGCGAGAGAAGTCATCTTGAAAAATTTGCAAGAAGGGATTTTCCTTCATGAAATCATGAAAAACCGAGAGCATGATGCTTGAAACGTTGATGGAGAGTTTGATAGTCCAAAAAGGAACCACCTTGTAGGCAAAAAGTGACCCACCTGGTGGTGAAAGTGGTCTTGAGTTGATCGAGTCTTTGATGGAGATCTGATTGTAGCCGAGAAAAACCATCCATAAAGGAGTACATCTCATGTCCAGCCACTTCTTCCGAACTTGGTCCGTGAAGGAAGTGGAAAATGATCACGCCCAAGTGGCCTGATTGAGTTTTCGATAGTCCACACGACGGATCTTACCATTGTGCTTAAGGGCAATGATGATGGGGCTCACCCATTCGTAATGTTTGACCTCATAGATCAAACCTCCGCAAAAGGAGTTTGTCAATTTCCGCCTTGACGCCATCACGGTAATTAGGGTTGAGCTCATCGCTGTCGTTGCTACTAATCGGTCGCATCAGATTTGGTAGGAATGGTGAGTTCCCCAAGCTTTTGTTGATTCCCAAGATCTTTGTAACTCCGCTAAAAATGTGTTTGAATTTTTTGAACGACTTGACGCGATACTCATTACGATAAGGAGCCGGAAGATTTGCAAAGAATGCGACACAGGTTGATTGTTGCCAACGCCCACAATCTCACTTCGAGTCTGAATATGGGGTATTACTTCGGTATCCCGACAATGTGTGCAGGAGGTTGGAGCATAACCGGATGCGTGGCACTTTGCGTGGTGAAAAGAGAGGTTGCTCGGTTTCATCTAGCGAGGTTGCTTCATGACAAATAAGTGTACATCAACAGGAGTTGCGGAGTGTCGGCAAGATCTGAAAAGTGATCAACGCGTTGGATTCGATTGCAAGGAGCAAGGTAGGGGTCAAGCAAGGCAGCCACCTGGTCCCGATCAAGAGTCATTTCTCCCCAAGGATCGGCATATTCTGGGTAGGATGACGAGAGGCATACTCGCAGTGGAGCCCGAACTTGATAAATATTCGAGCTTCTTGAGAATGCGGTATGAGAGAGAGGGTTCCGCATTGTCAACGTAAATGATCCCCGCCTGCTTGCAAGTCCATGGTGGCATTGAGATGACCATCGCTGATGACTAACCGTCCGCGGGCCCAAGAATGGATACTCTTGCCCTGGCGGAGAAAAGGTCCGCCTACCAAAGATTTCATAGTCACCGGATCTTCGCCAGACTTTCCAAACTCCAAATTCCATGGGAAAGCGGAGATCACCAATGTTGATGTGAAGAATAGGTGTGACGCCTTTGAGGTCTCGTGGATATGGCCATTAGCCAATTTGATGTCATATGGGGCACGAAAGAGTTGTGTGATGCCCATTTGTTTCGAGTTTATCCGTGATGAGATTGACCGCACTACCTCCATCGATTTGAACATGGTTGACTTGCTGATTTCCCACCGTGGCATGGACCGTGGGTGTAGAGGTAGGCCACGGCCCCAACTAAAACAGTTGGGAGTGGTAAACGGTCCTTGAGAGCAGACAAAGTTTTAAAATGGTTGCCAAGCTTAAAGGAATTTTGATCTTGGCGAGCTCCTCTTGGAGTTCGAGAGGTACATGAGAAAAAGGATCTGCGGGTTCCAGTGTGCGGGAGTGCGTGGCGGGGAAGCAAAGAACTTCTTTGAGTAAGTCAACCTCGCTGCAATATTGGGATATGTCCGAGGCGTGGAGGTTGAGATGTTGAAGGGGTATCTTGTCTTTGTTGAGCTCTAGTGGTGGCATGAACATTTGCCAATGTCGCCTTCAAAGCCTTGCCTTTGCATGAGGTTCAAAATGCTTTGGCGAACTTTGGGCATGACATGTGGCATGAGCTTTTCCAAGTCAGGTGCAAAGTGAACCTTTTTTTCGTCCTCATGAGGAATGGTGTCAACTGCAAAGGCAGGTTGCGTGCCCTTCTGAATAATAGTCAAGGGACGTGATGCCTTGGTCTGGCGTGAAACTAAACCAACCCAATTTGACGGTATGCTTTGGAGGATTAAGTGCCTGAAAAATTTCCTCTTGGGCTTGTTGATCCAGCTGAGGTTGATTTGCTGGAGCTGGTTGATAGCGTGATTGCTGAGGCGCTCTTGGTGGCTTCTTAAGAACTGGTCGCGGGCCTTGTTTGCCATTAGCGAGCCAGAGTTGGTAAGCCGTGAGGGGCGGACCGATGTGGTCCGATTTGTGCCGAGGAAGCACGAAACTTGTGGAAGTTGAGGACACGCCGTGTGGTGGTATGACCCCATTCTTGGCAAAGATAACACCGAGCTTTAGAAGGATCAAAAGGAGGACGTTGGTTGGATCCCCCGTGGTTGGTCCCCGCGTTGATAGAGTTGCGTGGGCCACCAAGAGGTGGCGAGCATAGTGCGGCGTTCTCGGAGGTGTGGTTTTGCACTTGATAAACCATTTTGTTGGCGGAACGGTTATTGGGATGAGTGCGCGAGTGCACTCTTCCGGGGCATGATTGCACATGTTGCATACGCTTGCAATGAGGCGGCCATTGGTGGAGTTGCACTCATTGGCCAAATGGCCTTGGTATTTGCAAATATGGCACCAGATTTGATCAAGGCTGTGGATTAGCGTGTTGAGGCTGAATGTTCCGCTTGTGGGGAACCATGACAGGTGGAATGAACGGGAGCTCTTGAAGAGCCACGCCTCGGGGAGGAAACATTGACCAAGTGATTGACAAGGTCATAGCCTGCTCCAAAGTTTTTGGACGCAGTATTCATCATGAGTCGAATAGCGGAGGAAGTCCTTGAGAAACCAGACCAAAAACTCGGGCTCTGTGTAGGGTACTCCTTGAGCTTACTTAGCGAGAATGTGAAGTCGATCCGCAAAAGTCCCGCGGACTCAGTGGGCTCTTGTTGAAGTTCATTGAGTTGCTTGAGATGAAGTTGATCATCATCCGTGGTCCCAGTAATGAGACGTAAAAAGCAAAGCGCATTTCGGACCGATCTTGTTTCCAATGGCTTTTGTTGGACATGAGCCATTGATGAGGAGAAACCACGCAGGGTGGTGGAAAAGATGTGGAATTTCAGTTGAGGTTCGCGGCGTGACCATTTAGGACAGCTAGAGCCTCAAATTCTTCCATGTGGGCCTGAAAGCACTTTGGTCTAACGGTTTGCCTTTCGTGTTGCCAAAGGTGGGATAAGTCGGTTCAGAGTCCGAAGGTAGATGTGAAAGTCTTTGGGCTGGACAGGGAAAAGATAGTGAGGATATTGAGGTTGAGGTGGATGTGGCATTGTGCAGGCGGACCACGATGGAAGGGGGTGACTACGGTTGAGAAACCCAAGTAGGCGGAGCATTGGTTTTGAGATCCGTAAGGTTGTAAACGTGAAGAGCAAAGGGGAAACGAGGGAAAGGATATTCCCGGTAGGCGAAAGGAGACATGTGGATAGCCGCGGCCCACCCTGGGGATGATGGTTGTGAAGGAAGAGGCGATGGCCCGGCAAGAATGATGGATGTAGGCATGTTCGTGGGTGTGAAAGTACGGTTGAGAAGGTTGAGCCTCGATAAGGCCCCTACAGTGATGAGGAGACCGAGGTTGTGAGCAATGTTTGCATGCTTGGGGCGGGAACCGGGGCGGATCGACACGAGGGGTGGGTGGCGCCGACCGGAGCCCTAGACGAAGATGGCCTCCCTCTATGTCATAAGCGTATCCATACATGTCGCCAATGGGGCTTTCCCGACGCTTGATGGCGCCCCTGCCGAGAGGCCGCTCTGAGAAAGGAGTTCTTCCGGGTGAAATTACTTTACGGATGCATACGGCTTACGTAAAGTAGGATAAAATCGCACTCCTGGTAGCCGCATGTTGTTTGGGGGTCCTGGGGTTCGAACTCCTGGAAGACAGCCCTCCGTGAGGACCCTTGGATCTAACGGGGAGAGTCCGGGGGACTATGTCACGCGGGATTTGCAAGAAGAGAAGAAAAAGAAGGAAACAGAACAAATGAGAGAAAGATGATAAGCTTCCTTGATATCAATGATGAAAATACATGAGCTCTCGCATAATAGAGAGAAAACTGAAAGGAGACAAGACTCAAAACTCATCTAAAAACTTATGTGCTAACTCTACTCATATATATAGTACAATGGCCTTGGGCCCAATATAGACACTCGACGATCTCTGGGTGCCACTCCCCGGAAGGAGGCCTGATTTTGTGAATGTTGGCGGTGCCTCTTGAAGTGCCTAGAATCACGCCGCCGACGCCGACGCGGTGGCGAGGCAGTCACTTGTCTGAGCGGCCTCTTGTTGACAAACAAACCACGACTTTGATCTAGCGTGGTTCTGCTGCTTGGTCTTCATGAGCCTTGGATGTCTGACCCGGGTGGCCGGGAGGATCCTTGAGCTTGACACAGTGCGTCAGATGCATGAATAGTCCCGTACCAGGGGCGGGGACTAACACAAACTACGGCGGCTACTTCGGCCGGACATGGTCAACTTCACCTCTTGGATCTTTGCAAAACGATGGAGTCTTGGAATGGGACAATGTGACCCGAGGAGAAGAAGAGCCCATAATACCTAGGCGTGCTGTCGATTTTCACCCATGCGAATGGATGGACATCCTCGAACAACGAAATTTCTCTATTCACCGGATGAGAATATGACCACGAAATTTGAAAGCTCTCACGGGGAGGATGAATTGTATCTACGAACCTCCCAGACCTCTCAACTTACTCTGCTGCCACTGAAATTTTTACACATCAGCATCTTTGGCCTGTTCCTCCAACTATTGACCAGGATCTGCAAAGGTTGAAACCTTTTCTGCTTAATGGCTACCAAGCCTTTACGCTAGACAGGTTCTGCTTTTGTTATGATAGGTTGTTTACAGAGGACCAATTCCTTCACTTCAGGGATATGTTCTATCATCACAAGGGCTTGCAGGATGCACATGGAGAAGCTGCTATTCTATTTGGTAACACTGCACCATTATGGTTTTTTTATTTCCCTCCAGAATGGGATGAAATAGGCTGGCAAGCTGACCCGGTGGCCACTGATCTGGTGATCATAGAAGATGACGAGGAGGAGCTGGACCCAGATCTCTTTTTGATAGACGCACAGGAATGAAAGCAAGTGTATATAAAAAGTTTTGTTTCTCATGTAATCTGAAATGTTTAATACATTGTAATCTGAAATGTAACCTTATGTAATCATTTTATATGTTTAATATAAATCTTCACTCTTCAATCTTCAACTTTGTTTAATTGATGGGGTGAAAAGTGACACTACGAAAAAATTACATTAAGGATGAACAGAATGGGACAGAGAAACACATGATGAAACCCACCATTGGAAATCCGTCACATCAAATGCAAGGTCAATCATTCAAAAGCTGGCTGTGCAGGAAGCATTGGAGGAAAACCCTAAATCTAGTTTTGCATGCAGACATTGGCTTATCCCAATCCAGCTATGGTGGAAGAAAACAGAAGGAGAACACGAGCACAAACAATTTCGCCAGTTCAAATGCGATCGATCTGGTAGGACCTATACTGGAGCAAATAAACCGAGAACAGTGGATATTGGAGGAGCGGAGGACCCATGAATTCCGAGGTATTCTAGGCTTAAAACATAGGTTAATTCCTGATAGGCTTAAAGAATTAGAAGCCAAGGCAGTGATAGGCGGTTGCCTTTCTTTGTAGTAGAATGTGATTTCTATATTACTAATGATGTTGTTTTACACAGATGCAGTCAGGAGACTTAACAGAGCTGGTGCAGCCGACAGGGATCTGGGGGTAGCGTATGATTCTGATGATGAGTTCGCAGCTCTCTCCCCGATTGAGGAAGAGGATATGTTCATCCAACTAAAGCAGGAAATGATCCATGCTTCTGCCATTAAAAAAGTGCTCAACAGGCCAGATGCATGGAGACACAACAACCTGAGACAATACTTTATGAATCAGTATCATAAGTGGGAGCGGCTTGAGAAGCTCGTGTTTTAGTTCTTGCTGGATTTCACCAACTATTCAGCAGAAAAACTTGATCTCATCTTGAACATACTTGGAAGAAGAAGAGTTACAGATCTCACAATGCAGGATCTGATTGAGGCCCAGTAACTGTATGTCATCATTAACCTCTTCAAAACAACTATTATTCTCTAATACATTTTGATAATACTAGAAGCTCAGGGTTATAGTTTTCCCTGATTTTTCTGCATACTTCATTTCATTAGAAGTATGAACTATTCTACCGGGTATGGTAGATTTACATATGTATTTTTATTATTTGAAATATAAAAACAATGTTTGCATCACCACAGCTTCACCACAGTTTTCACCACATTTTTCACCACAGCTTTCACCACAGATTTCACCATAATCAGCCAGGGGCATTGACCATTTTTTGACCCGGTCAGAAAATGGAATGGCTCTCAGATTCCTGATAGTATCTTGACTGATTTTGGTGACAGCAATATATGGATCCCAAATTAGGTCCCTGAATTGATATGAGGCCAAAATTCATTAAGCTCTGCTTTGTGCAAAGATTCTTGCAAGGCCACTAACTTTTGCTTCAGGGAATTCTGTGTTTTTCTTTTCAGTTTCTTTTGAACTCTATTTCTTTTGAACCCGAGCCACCCATCTCATATTTTCCTATTTGCTGCTGGTTACCATATTTTGTTAGTGTGCAGATCATAGATTCTGCACCTTCAAATTCCTTGTTTGCATTTTATAATTAATGACAAAAGTTCAAATTTTAATGAACAGTTCATAGCGAAAGAACAAAGGGAAACTCAGAGAACAGTTAAAGCAAAAAAAATAGTCACAACAATTTGTAGAGAGAAGAGGAGTTCTGTCATTAATGAAAAAGCTTTACAAAAAATGGAGTCACAAGGACTATTGCAAAACAAGTTCTGTCTTTAATGAAAAAGCTTTACAAAGAATAGTCACAAGGACTATTGCCAAAAAAACTGAAACCAGGGATTACAAAAAACAAGGCTTGATCTTCAGGCGGGGGCCATCTTCAGCTCTATATGGAGGTCGTCCTCCATGGCATACATCTTCATTTCGAGCAGTCGCTCCTCGTCGAGGTAACCTGCATGCACCCACTCGAGCACCCGCATCGAAGCGACAGCCTGTGCATCCATGATGAGCTTCTCCACCTCTGGTGGAGTGAACTTCGCCACCACTATAACTGGGTGGCCTCCGGAGGAAGACACGGATTCTCCGGAGGAAGACACGGATCCTCCGGAGGAAGACACGGACCGTGCTGGCGGCGGAGGAGCAGGCACCATGGCCGGGATAGTATTCCTGCGCAGTGTAGTCTTGAACTTGGCCATGGCGGAAGTGATGGAGATGGACGGAATGGGGAAGGAGTGAAGGAGATGGCGGAATAAACGATGGGGACGGAATGGACGGAATGAAGCCGCAGTGCAGAATTTTAGAAATAAAAGGGATGCAAAATCGTAGGCATGCATACGATTTTGGGAATGAGGCAGAAGAGGAAAGGGACGTTTGTATGCATATGATTGCACACCTCGGGAGCCGAGCCACCCACCACATGTCACCACATGATTCACCATATGTACCATTTGCATCACCACAGTATAACCACAGTATTCACCACAGTATTCACCACATACACCACATGCACCACATGCATCACCACATCTATCACCACATTGTCATGAATCTTTGAATACATCAATTTCTTCTGGAGATTTGAACTCCACCAGAGTGTTGCTCTTTCAGCGGAAAAAGTCTATTGTATACAATAGTATACAACAATGTACATTAGAGTGTCAATGAAAGAATAGGTTACAAGAATAGCCTCTTTGGTTTACAATAATACAAACATGTGATTACAAGTAAAGATCTATTGATCCGTCAACCTCGACTTCATTACTAGAGCAAACGTAGCTACAACATCAATCATCATTCTCAAGGTGTCCAACATTTCGCCACTAGAAATTGGTACACCCCGCAACAAACATATCAGGCCTCACATTGGATGAGTAATACCTTCAAATTCTGAACTCACCTTGCATAGGGATAGTATGTCCAAGTCTACGCGATTCTCGCAGCCACAACTTTCTTTACAAAGACACATATATCGGGACCACCACGACCAAAGAATCGACCGAGTGGGGGGAACTTGTAATTCTCTTGTGGTGCAGCTTTATGGTGCTTGGGAATTTTGTGTTTGCATCCTCAACAAAACTCATGACAGGCTCAGAGCCCTTGTACATTTCTAGGCTGTCAAAATGGTACACACCTGGCTGACATTTAACCGGGCTGACCTCCAAGACCTACAATGACATACCACCGGTCCAAAGTCTTTAGCGATAACATGCTTTGGCGAGAATGGTACATTCCGAAATTTTAAGTTGAGGGTTCAACAGTTTGTCCTTTGAAGCATGCTCTTTCGACAGTAATGTGTAAATGAGCGGATCCATGAAATGGAACCTCTGTTCCATGTCATGCTTGATGCAGAATTGGTGCATACACCTACCAAAGTCCAAGGTCTGGTAAAACAAGATGATTTAAAAAACAACAGAAGACTTCAAATCTGAGTTGTTTATATTAAATTACTAACCTCATGAAGAAATGGACTATCCTGTCACTGAACCAATCCCTACTTTTCTCCAATATTCTGATTGAATCTTGATCAAGTACAAGAGGCTCATGCTGTCCTTTAAATACTTCAAGTGGCAAGTGTTCTGGTCGGATGTGCGCTCTTAACACTGCAGTCCTCGTGCTGGTGGTGTAAGTTTACATTCAGCAAATGGAAGATCATTGAAAACCTTGAGGAACGTTGAAATAGCCAAGAAATGAATAATTGAAGTAAAACTTTGTTTATATTAAAAAGTATAGAGAGGTTACATCATATACACAATAATACTATTTCTAGGCTTTAGTTCTATGTTTTTTCATCATACAAATTTGACTCTCAGTGTCAAACATATTCAGCATTTTGTTGCTTTCGACATAACTTTGCACATTCCCTGCCTTCAGCAACCCCTGAAGCCAAACCTTTAGATCATTCATGAGGAAATTGCCATCTACTATGTCAGGGCTCTAGCTGTTTGGACAAATCATGGTGTTTGGCATGTCATCAATGAGAAGCACGTTCTCTTTTGTGAAACCTGGAAATTCGTCGTAGACCTTTTTTAGGTGCTTCAGAAAAATTGGCTTTCCACTGTTATATAAATTTATGTTGGTACACTGATCCTGATTCCATATGAACTTGAATTTGTCCTGACTTTTCATCAATGCTCCCTTAACTATCATTCTCAAGTTTTGAGCCTGCAGACTGGACCAAAGTGCTATATGAAAATTCTGACTGCACCAATCTAAGAACTCGGCCCAGCCTGGTCTACTTACTGCGGTAACACCATCTTCTTTGGCAGTGGGTATTTTTTTACTCTTGTCATAGCTTCTACCGAAAACTCCATTGTAGTAAAAACAAGTAGGATTGGGCTTAACCTTGTAGTCTTCTCACATGGACCGAGTTGGTGCAGGGCTGGAAACTTCGCTTCAAAGATTTCTTGGTGCGAAACTGGAAACTTCAAAGATGTCTTCGCAAGTGTCGAAACTTCTGCTTCAGCATGTCTTCGTCTGGGCTGGAAACTTCTTGCTTCAAAGATGTCTTAGAGGTGTCTTTTGCTTGGAATTCTGCTCTTGATTTTTCTCCCGAGACACTTCCAAACAAAAAATTTAACAGATTCTCAGAAACTATATGGGTCAAATTAAAAAGAAGACAGGCACAAAAGGTTGGAAGTTGTGACTTACATTCACCTATCGATTTGTTCAGATCATAACCTGATGCATCTGCTGATTTGGCAGATTGGTGTGGAGCATGACTTAATACATCTGCTGATTTGGCAGATTGTTGTCCAGTTGGAGCTTGACTTGATGCACCTACTGATTTGTTGACATCTACTGATTTGTCCGAGTTCCTCAGAATCTGATGCATCTTCCGATTTGCCCGAGTTTCTATCTCGTGTCTAATGCTTTTGAAGGGGTGTGAGTGTCTTGTCCCCCTACCTGGCCACATTGTACCTCTATATCTACAAAGTAGGGATGAAGAAGTAAGCTACATATCCCAATTGCATCAAACAATACTTGGTTACCTTTGAGGGTAGAAAATAATTCCCTTTTTGGTGTGCTATATGGACTCACAAAGTCATTGCCAACAGTAGGAACAGTTAGACCTGAATTAGTAAACGGCACCATGCTCTGCAAACCTGGAATTGAATAATCCTGCAAAGTGAACGCAAATTTGTCAATGAGAATACAATTATACTAAGCACTTCAGGAATTTTGTTATGAAGTACCTCAAGAGGCTGAGCAGACATGGAAGATGGTACTGGTGACTGCATTCAGCTATCAAAGTTGGTAGTGGTTTCCCCATCCACTGGAGGATCTTGCCACAGAATGGACAGCCACTACCATAATCTTCAGCCTTATCAAAGTCTGGAAGTAGTGGATCCAAGACAGTCCTTGCAAGACAGAAACCTCTCTAACCTTGGTTCCAAAGACTTTCAATCTTTGTTGTTGCGCTTCCTCCGCGACAAAGATTAAGCTCCTCGATTTTTGTCCGCTCAGAAGTTCTGTAATAGTTCCTTCAACTCGGCCTCTCAGATCTTGGCATATAGCCCGAATACCGCCTCGCATCGACTTGGTTTATCCTTAATCATTCCTTCCCATTTTTTTAAATTTTTATTCATCTTCTGGCCCGAACTCAAGGTCTTTGAGGCTTTGATCACAAGTTTGCAACCTTGCCTTACAATCAATCACTTCATCTTGTAGAGTTGATCCATTCTCCCAAAGGTCCCGCTGAATTCAACCGAAAGTAATCCAATGTTAGTACCACATGACACAGCAGGCACCACTTTACACACCACAAATTCCATCATGACAAACTTTGCACCACAAATGGCGTCATATTCACCACATGTGGTGTGGCATGTGGCACCAAACTAGTGCCACATGCCACACCACATATGGCACCACAATGCACCCAAAGCACCACATATGGCAATCCATTACTTCGCACCACAAATGGCGTCAAAGACACCACATGTGGTGCAAAATGTGGATCCATAGTGGGGTAGAAGCATGAAAGGGGTGGCAAAAAAAGGGACACTTTTATACATTTACAAATGCAAAATGTAAACAATATCCCTACTACCATATTTATTATATTATCATTAATTTTTAGAATGTCTTAATTGGTTTGGTGGGTTTCAAAATTCGAACGTAGGGAAATCCCGCTCGAGGTTTAGCTCCTCCCGCTCATTCCCCAAAACTTTGTACTTCCGCCATAGCCAAACAGAGCACATCTCTATCCCCAAAACTCTGTACCTTCCTTGCCATAGCCAGATAGAGCAAAACCCCAGGCCATTTTTGAAGCTTTTCGGAGGAGCATCATGACGAAGCCAGCAACAAGGACGGCAATGAGGAAACTGAAGACTACTATGGCAGAAAGACCTCCATTGCAGCCCGAGTTTGATAAGGTTAGGATTAAGCAGCTTAGAACCAATAACTTTGATACTATTTACCCAGGGCTTTTGCAAGTGGTCCAAGAAGTCTGGGGTTCTGAAGCACCAGCAGTGAGAGGTTACCAAGACAACAGGATCAAGCCAATTTGGATGCAGGATTTTTATACAATCTATGAGCATGTTTTTAGCAGGAAAGACATTGCAAACCATCACATTCCTCTATACTTTGCTCGAGCTTATGCACTCCACTATAAAGGCATCAAAATTGATTGGGAAGAGGTGAAAGAGAGTGCCACTGTACATGCAAAGAAGGAACAAAAGGATTCTGATTTGACTGATGTTGTTACCTTGAGATCATCCAACGTAAAAACAACTAAGGTACAGGTCGGATTTGGGCAGCAGATAGATGCAATGAAGAAGTTGATTGAAAGAAGATCAATGGATGCTGCTACCTTGATGAGCAAAATGAAGGATATGAAAGAGAAAAGGAAAACATTAGAATCTGATTTATGCAAGTTAGAAGGTGAGAGAAATACCTTGAATAGGTTTGTGCAAAGCAAGGATGCACAGATCAACACTCAGTTAAACAAACTGATGACTTTACGCTCGACAGGGCAGCCAACTGATTTGCAAATGTCCTTGGCCTCCCACTTTGAAGAGGAAAAATCTAGTTTCATTGAAGAAATGAATGGCTTAAAGATGCCAATTGAGAGTTTGACAAATGAATTGCATGCATTAGAGGCTGCCATCCAAGAAATCAGCAGGGATTTGGAGGCAAATGATGCTAGTGAGAGTAGAATAAAGGAAATGATATTATATGTAGAAAAATCTGATGTAATTTCCTTGCATCCTACTCCTCTACTTGCATCAGAATCAAGGGCATTAACTTCTGGCCATGTAGCAATTGCAATGAGTGCCTCGACTCTATACTGTTGGTTTTACCATGTTGTGGACATCCCTCACCGCTATTTTTGTCTATCATACAAGGTTTCCACAACAAAACCGATGTATACATGAGTGTTTGTGGTCTCAAGATCTGCGTCAAATCATGGGACTCTCTACTCAACAAGGTATTTTTTTAATTATGTTATCTTCACTAATTACATTTGTTTTACTATTCTCACAGAGCTTGCTTTGATTTGAACATGTGTGATTTTCATTACTATCTAGACATCTAGTTGCTTGTTAGGTAAAAGTCCAAATTGGCATTCAGCTTTTACATGGATTTATCTTCTGTTGTCCTTAAAGTAAATGTATTTGAAGGTCAGTGTAATTTGATGTAACCCCATGAACACATTCATTTCATATTTTGTACATATCTTCTGTCATAAATACCTTATGAATTTGCTTGTTACATTTACATATAACATTAGGATGCATATTATAATGCATATGAATGTACTTTCTAAGTTTCCACTTTACATTTGTGGATGATATTTTGCTTTCTTCTTTTTAGGTACATCTACCTTACATTTCTTGCATTTCTTAAATTTACTTACATTGCTTTTGATTGCATTTGATTCACAGTTGTCTTACATCTGTTTACAGTTAGTGCTATGATTATGTATGTTTACATCTGTTTTACAGTTATTGTTATGATTATCTCTAATTTACATTTCTCATTGTTTCTTATTGCATTTACTATCTCAATTGCAGATATTGGTAGCATCAAGAAACCTGAAGCTACAGTAGCAGGTAATGTAAACAACATATAGGATAAATGCAGAAGTGACTTACGTTCATGCCACTGTCATAATGCAGGTGTAAAGAGTATCTTTGCTGGAAAAGGGTTGAAGTTATCATTTTCAGAGGTCTCAAGAGCTGAAAAATCAACTAAAGATGATGCCATTTGTCTCTTGAGTCCATCCACATCCATGTCATCTCTGAAAGCAACGTCGTATCACAATGAGAAGGCAGAAACGTATTCAGGACAACATGAGGAGATGACAAAAACCATACTAGGTAAGTTCTTGTATTATAAGTTTGACTATAAGCTCCATTTGTATTTTAGATAAACTAATTGGGAAAATGTGTGATTGCAGGTGAGAGCATAACTCAAGCAGATATCCCAGATGTGGAAACCGAGTTGGCTTCATTGCAGAAAGAGCCCATCAGTGAGTGATCACATTCATTATCTTTTTTACCGTGTGATAATGTTTAAACTTGAGGTTGTTACTTTCAAGATCAAAGCGCTGAATTAGCTTGCAAGAATGATGACAAAAATTTTCCTAATGCTGCTACAGAAGTTCAGCAAGTACCTATTGAAGATTCTATGGCAGGTACGTGTTTCTTAGTACTCTCCAGCTTTGCAACAACTTATATTCAAGGTTGTAATTTGAATCAATAGCAGATGAAGATAAGAGTCTTGATGTAGAAGGGGCCTTGGAGACTGTAGCCAAGGCCACACAAAAGTTTATGGAGACGGAGGATGCTACCCCAAAGACTAAAAAAAATCCTCGAGATAGAAAGGAGGCAACATCTGCTAAAAGGTGCATTGCATAAACTGCTAGACATGCACTTATAGCATATTAATAAAGCATACATGCTAGTTGAATGGTTTCTAGCTATGTTACTGACAGGATTAATAACTCATACTTCTTTTTATAGGCATAAATCTGGTGAAACAGCAATTGGTCCAAGGTATTAATATATTTATGCTATTGATCATGCATTATTTGACACTTACACTTTGATCCTTCATTGTAGAGATGTGACGAAGAAGTTGTCTTCCTACACTCCTTTTGTGCCATTCAAGAACAGTCCTCCTGATCCTCCAATGAAAGTGGTGGATATTGACGTGCAAGATTTGTGTACAACCAAATAAAAAATGACTAGTCGCCTTGTGGAACTCTATGGCAGGTAATATCTTTGTGCTTTTGCCTTGTAGGCTAGAATAGGTTAGCTTGCCGAGAGGTTAGAGATAGAATAGGCTGCAGCTAACTGTCTTGCCTTAGGTGTTGCTAGCTGAGAGGGGTAGAGCAGGTTTTGATAGTGTTTAAATGTGCAGGGATAGGGGATAAAAGGGTAAGTAGGTTTTAGAAAATAAGGTTGGCCTTTTGCTTTAGAATAGAGTATGTAATTCTGTAATTAAGTTCTGTATTCTTTATGTAACTTATTCTCTTGTTACTAGGTACCTGTATGATTCTCTGCTTCAAGGAGGCTACGGGAAATAAGAGAAGAATTGACACGTCAAGATCTATTATAGACATAGTAAAACAGGGAACTAAAGGGCTAGTTATGGCTAAAGTGCAGTATATTCTTCTACCTATACTTGAGAATGAGCACTTTGTGCTGGCCATATTTGCTTTCGCAGAAGGTAATGATAAAATTCTCCATGCACCATCAATTTACATCTTAAACAGCCTGAAAGGCTATCCGACAAACGAAAAGGCAATTAGAGGGTATGTTTCAACCTTCTTTCTTTCAGAATTATTCTTTTCCATTTTACATGAATGCTTTTACATGTGCAGATTGCATACACAAATATTGACTATATCAATGAGTCAAACCTCCAATGGCATGGATTTTGTGAGGAGAAACAATGTGAAGGGGATTGACCATCTCGAAGTACCTCAACAAAATGACTTGGACGTCTTACTGGGTTGTATGTGATGGGCTTCATGCATAAATTTGTCAACCGCCTTGTCTCCGAAGGGAATTGAAAGTAAGTTCTTTTCTCAACTTGCGTACGCTTCATGTAGGGAACTGATTTAACATTGGTGTATTATTTATTGCTTATTTCATAGGTTACATCTAGCTGGATTTCACATCAGTATGCGCTCTCACGGCGAGAAGTTTTGGCGTATGCTCTACTTAAGCCTTTGTGAAGATGGAGATGCTATTCAAGGGACCACCGTGGGTAGTTGAATCTTACTTGGATGCTGCCATTGTATTTGATAGATTGTTATAGAGATAGATTTGTTGCCATGTTAAAGGCTATAACTTGCTACCTTGTTTGATAATCTGCTACCATGTAATGGGTTATAAATTTGGCTCGCCATACACTTATCTCAATACTCAGTTCAATTTGAATGTAATTGCACCTGCAATGCTTAAACTATAAAAAAAGAGAGATTCACAAAGGGATCAAAAATGTTGTATGTATTTAGTTCTTAACATTTGACTTGCACCTATCAGAATATATCCAAGTTAATGTTCTTGTCCCAAGCTTGCACTTTTTTTCTTCTTGTCAATGTGTTGTCATTGAAAGCCACAAAAATTGCATTTACACTTATTCTCCATCAGTTTATGCTATCAAACCAAGCCAACCTTTAGTCGAGCGGCTTCAATCTGAAGATAGATCATGAAGCACCCAATTGTGTTATTGATAGAAGTAGATGTTGGTTGCTCTAATTGACCATACTTCCATCTACAAGACTCTCTTGCTTGCTAAATCCCCAACATGTCTTCATGCTTGCTAAATCAACAAGCCTTCATGACATGGGTGCTTGCTAAATCCCCAACACTTGTATTACAGAGTGTGATGGTTCTGAGGAAACTTCGGAGGCAACCTCTCATCCTCGGACTCCGACATTTCATGGATTACATGATGAAGAGGTTGCTGTTGTAGATGCATTATTGGACACACTTTCATCGCCTTGACATGTTTTCATAAAGCAAGGTATTTGAGTATTTTCATAAGTGCATATGCAATTTATATCTTCTATCCTTCATGTTGTATTCTTATGATGCAGGTCCACGGCTAAGGCTAGGTCCATGGGATGATATGTACATGCATGCAAGAGTTGTGTAATATTCATAACAATCTACAATCAATGTGAACATCTTTTTTCTATTGAATATCAATATATAAATACACTATTGTCTTTTGCAAAGATCTTCATATTTGCATATAAATATGTCCTCACTATGGGTTTGCCTTGTACAACAATCAAGCAACTCTTTTTAAATAATAACTCTTTCTTCCCTCCTAGAGCCAATTCCAAAATATTAAGGGTGTACAACAACAACATCTCTTAATTACAAAATTATAGAGTTGCATGCACTTAATTACATTACATAAGACTACAAATCGATGGCGGACTACAAAAAAAAAATCAGAAATATCTAACTATGTAAATCTGATGTAAAAACAGAGTTCACATAACATCTACAATCTCTGGCAGACTTCCTAGTAGCATCTCGTGCCAGTATTGAGACAGTTCATATGCATAAGCAACACCTTTTATCTTGTGTTTAACTGGCTGTAATGCAAATCTCACCCCTATTACCGACTCGGGATGGACAAAAACCTGTTTGCCTTTTAGTAACTTGTACTTTTGATGGCAGCCAGGTATCAGCTCAAAGTAGTTACCCGTAATAACCTCATTACTACTATAAAATAAGTTTCCATAGTCATCCATAGTATCTGCTTCAAGTGCATGTTTCATACGTACATTGGAGGATATAATAAGGGACCCCCTCATGATTGTCTGGAGCTGTGAATGCTCCAAAATAATCACCAACCTGCAGTGTCTCATCGATATTGTCGATGCCATTTGTCCATAAATCCTCCACCTCATTCTCACCATCTCCAAGATCGATCCTATTAGTAGGCTCTAGTTTTCTCAACTCCCACCTGCCACAATGGTCAGCAACCTCACAAGCAGGCCAATCAAAATTTATGCATGCCTTGCAAAAACATGAAAGAGGCCTGCACAATAACTTTGTTGGGTCATTTGCGTCTATTGACGACACGCAATGAATTGATTGCACCCCTTTTACTGGAAGCACATCAAATCTTTGGGATCGATCAATGTCAGTCACCTCCCAAAATACCCTCTCCACATCTGATTTTTTCTCCCTCAAGACCTCACAAGCAGTTGCTGCATTTTTTACTACCTTTCCATCCTTTTTTCTTTGTTCCGCTTCAAGCCACAGTTTATCAATTGCCCCTTCTCCATCGTGTGTGCCTTTCCCATGTTCTGAACCAAAGAAATTCCACTGCATTCTTATTTTATGTTGTTGATGATATCTTGTTACATGATAGAATGCTCGTCTTGACTTAAATTGGGCTGCACACCCATCAGACCAAACCAAATGATATTTCATATGGCCAGCACCATTCTCTTGCAACCATTTGAGGTGCATCTTGACTGCATCTTGTACGAAGTGTGTATCATGAATCTTGTCATCTGAAATAAACGAATGCACACATTTCCTCAATTTTCCATTTACCTTGAACATGGTAATATGAACCAAAATACTAATTTGTTCATTGTACCAATGTTGTGCTTGAATCTCATTAAATGGCTTCAAGGTATAATTCTCTGAGAAATCAACAACTGATAGCACTGAATCATCACGAAGTGTTCGTATGGATTCCTTAAACTGCTTGCTTTGCCAATGTGCCACAAAGTTGTGATATATAAACTTGGACATATGATCAAACATGCTGTCCAACATATCCTTTGCACTGCCATTCTTGTCAATTAACTTCAGCCTTCGGGAAGTTCCCTTCTTCGAAGGTTCATTTACATAATTATAAACTTGCCAATCAACAGATTCTTCAACGCTTTCATCCTTTTCTCTAGGACACAACTCAATTAATTTTTTCCCACAACTTTCACATTTTGAGTTGATACATGCTAGCTTGTGCCACTCCTCACCTGCTGCCCTCTGGCATACCATGGCTCTCCAAAGCGTGCTCACATTATCAAAATTTTTCTTCTTGGCTTGACAAATTCCAGCATTAGCTTCTGAAGCACACACAATGCAATTGCAAAAACAATTCTCGTGAAATTTTGACCTCATCATATTGAATGCCTTCTTGAATAAATCTGCTTGCTCGTGCTTCACACAACAACATGTATTTCTCTCCTTTAGCTTTCGTATGCAAGAGGGTTTTAAGTATTCGAACTGTCTAATGCCGATCTTGACTTCTGGATGCTGATCAACAAAGCTCTGGTATAGTTCAGCCTGCAAAATTACAAGGTTAGAATCATTCACACATTCTGAAAATTTCACATCTATGTAAATTATCTCCCAAAACCTCACATCCTTACATAAAATGTACTCCATAGGAAGAATTCACATATTTTCTTGACATCTACAGTCCTACATTATTGTACATCACTTTCTCATGCTTACATCTATAACACATTTTGTAATTTGTTTTCAAGTTGGACTAAATGTAAATCATATCAACATTGACATCTACTACAATCCTACACGTTTTTACATATTCGTATGCCTACATCTTGAGCACATCTTAAAAGTTATTTACAGAAAAAAACATTTGCATTTACACTACAAGAAATGTAGGATAGATCTACATGACTACGCAAATCATAACTAGAGTACATTTGATGTTCACTGACTGAAATGCGTAACAGTCCCTACTTGACTTTTACATTCCTAACCTAGAATTCTATTTAGACTAAAAATACTACCATACCTGTGTAATGTCAATGTATTGAATCGGTTCAGTCCTCTTCTTCATGACATCTCTGACTTTTGGTGACACTTTTGTATTATCTAACCGTAATTGAGCAACTCGTCCTTCATAGCTTGATCTATGGCATTTCTTCTTGGCTTTCGACACGCCAATGCCCATAAATTTGCTCCACACAATGACATCTTTTTTCTTCTTTCTTTAACGCTAGCTTCATATTTCTAGGATGTAATTTGAGCAAATTTAGGTACGCCAATGAAGTCTGTTGTAATTCTCCTTCCTTTCCAACCACCATGGCAAGAACAAAGTGTTTTGGTCGCAAGTTTATCATTGCTATTAGCGACTTTCACTTCTTGAAGGCCATCCTTAAGGTTTTCCAATAAATTTCTCTTTACAATAGCCTCTTTAGGCTTTCCAATAACAGTCAAATAAGAAGTTTAATCTATGATCCTCAGAGCAATCTTTTCAAAGAAATGTATTTTGTTGTTTTGGATTCAACTTGGAAACTTGCTTTATTATGTGATCGACTGACCGATTCACCTTCCTTCTAATCTGTTTTGTCCCATATCCAACCTCACAATTCCTTTTTTCGATCTTCTTTGGTCAGTCCCCCAAATGCATGATAAGTCCTCATCAAGAAAAGGATTAGAATTCGATGCTTCCGAATTGTTTCTTCCATATGATCCAAATTATTTCTTCCATATGCAAAGATCGATCCATTATCGTGAAGAAAGAGGATTCCAATTCCTCAAGAAACCGTTTAGGAATAGTTTCAATCCGTTTGGGGGAGTTCAAAATTGCGCCAAATTTGTGGGTTGCCAATAATAATGGCGAAAACCTCTCACGTGGACAAGTTGCATTAATTGTGGGCAACTAATGTAGAATTTAAATTTTACCTTATAATCCTCTCACGTGGACAAGTTGCATTAATTGTGGGCAACTAATGTAGAATTTAAATTTTACCTTATAATCACTTTAGGCTAGTGTATATTTTTACATCATTATACAAAAAATATTGGACACCCTTTCATGCATCTACCCAGTGGTGCCACATTAGACACCACATGTGGCACCACAATGCACAGAAAACACCACATCCGGCAGGCATCCACCACCCCATATGTGGCACATAGCGTGGTGCAATATTTAGCGCAGCAGTTGGCACCACATATGGCAGACAATCCACCATTCACAAGTATCACCATGTCTAACATCACATATGACACTAAGTATAGAAATATATGGAAGCCAATTCACTATTCAGATAAGGTACCACGTTTGGTACTATATGTGACACTACATATGCTACAAACTATATTATTAACATATAATTGGCACCATATGACCGTCTCCGTAACACATTTGGAGCTACATACTACTTGTGAACCTGAAATTATCCACCACAACTCAAAACTAGCAAAGACAAATTTCCTACACATAACTTACAACACACCCAAATGAAGAAGTAAGTGGTGTACCTGATTGTTCAAGCTTGCTAGACATTTCTGGAAAATAACAGTTCCAATATTAAATTGCATCATATGGTGGTTCCAGAAGAAGAGGTTGAAAAGTACCTGTTTTTTCAGTGATTTTCCCCAAGATTCTTCTTACAGCTTGAGGAGGCTTGAATTGTGGCCTAGTCATTTCAAGAGAGGAAGCATCATTTGTGGCATTTTGATCTGTTTCCTCACTATTTGAAATGCTTGCATGCTTCCTCTTACGTTGGGACGGAGAGGCTTGAGACCCTTTTTCTCTTAATGTTGCGTTTAAACTCAACCAGTTTTATTTCTTTTCCTTTTGTGTGAAGGTAATACGCACAATGACCATAGTGCGTGAGGCCATGCCTCCCCAGACACACTTCCTTTGTGTGATTTTCCTGTAAAGGGACATATATTCATTATACCTCTCCTTGCTCAGATTCTTCAACCTGCACGATGAAACAAAACAATATTTTAAACAACAGAGAATCATGGGCATCCCCGAATCTAGAATGCAACCCACCTATAAGTGGATTTTCCTGATACTTTCGCTCCCCAAACAGACTCGATTTCTTCTTGTGTGGCGTAATGCTTTTCTTGCCTGTACATTTCCTTGTAGGTGTATCCCGTGGCATTCAAGTCCGTATGATCGAAAGCCATTTAAGTGATCGATCTTCTTGCCGTAAATCAGAAATGGTCTTGCCGGATTAAGGGGCGGGGATCGAGTTTTTGAGGGAAAATGAAAACAGGCATCGTGTAATTTAGAAAAGACAAAATTTTGAATAAGTAATCATGTGTATATTTGAAAAAATTACTGCCTCTCCCACTACAAATTCCCAGAGTTCCCACCACACTTAGCACCCAAAAATGTGGTGCTAAAATGCACGCTTTTTGTTCCACTACAACATGCTTTCACCCATAGACTACCAAACATTGTATATGCCCCATGCCCGTGGACAAAATGCGCACACCAATGAGCGCTTTGCCACCACTCAGGATGCGACCACTGTGCAAAGCCTAAAACAGAAAGCACTACCACACGCCAAGTTAATCCAACACCGAACATAGCCCACACCAAAGATTTTGAAAGCGCATATATCTATGAAGAAATGACGAGCTATTGCCTCCGGAGGACGGGTCCCATCATCTCGGGAATTGAAACAGTCGCTGGACTACGCATGGAGGGCGCAGAATTCCTACATGAGAGAATATGCCGTTGTTGCCACATGTCGACAAAGAGAGGATGAGCACCATGCTTTCGCAAGAGTGTCCCATATACGCATATCCGAAAGCAACACATGCCGATCTTAGATGCGCCAAGGCATCGCCAGATCAATTGTCGGGTATCGCCAAAGGGTTGCACGCCTTGCATCCTACATTTTGCAAGTCTCTACCATCGAGAATCCCTTTACAGACAAGGGATCCGGTGAGCCTACTACCGTGGGTTTTCCTCCCCCATGTGAGGGTTTTTTCATCCCAGTAGTAGGGACACATTGTATAGTATCATTTGTCTTTTTGGTGTGGTTTTATCTGCTTTGTTGTACTGCATGTACCGTCTCATAGGTCAAGTTTGGCCTCCGCGGACGTTAAAATATACTTCCTTCCTTCCTTCCTTCCTTTTGTTTATTTCAAGCAATCAGTCCGGCCGGTGAGTCTAACCGACTGCCTAGTTTCTGTATCAGGAATGAAGCATGGCTTCACTGTATTGGACCGAATTTGTAAATCGGTTCCCTCCGAAACACAATCAATGGTCAACTTTCTAAAAAGCAAATCTTCCCCTTTTATTTACGTGTAACTTTAACCTTAGGTATTAGACCTTTGCCTTCATATCTTCACATATCTAATAACCTTAGATATTTTCAACCTTTAATTCAAAATATCGAATTCATGTTGTTACGCTAACAACCTGACAATTTTCCTTCCCCTTTAATCCTTATCATTGAAGCATCTTTATGCTTAATCCATATTATTCTTCACAGCATCACATTGTCTGCCAACTTCTCAATGCTTAACCAATGTCTATGAAATTCTGAAACGAACCAAAAATATTTCACATCGCTATACAAGTGGGATTTTGGGCAAAAATTATTGGGTTTTTCCTGTCCCATTCCGCTCTTAGAGCCTGATTATAGTATTGATCTGCCACCCATGTCACCGATGATTCTGTCCGATGATCAGTTTGTCGCATCCTTGCCTTCCTCCTCATTCATAAATCTTTTACACAGGCATAGGGATTGATTTTGTGACCTAACATCTTTTAGAATTTGCAGACTGCTTCTGTAAAGAAGCAAATGCTGCGTACACAATACTGGACCGATTTTTGGTGAATAGTGGACCCATTGTTGCAAAGCCAGTTTAATGGCTGGATCTTTATACGTCAGATCCTAGATCTTGATAAGCCATAAATCCTCCTTGTTTGTTTGAGAAATAATGGCTTCATCAGGATGGAAGCAAGGCCAGAACCATCAGCTTTGCCCTCATCTTTTTCTCTTTTTCGAAATTGCGTCCAAATTCTGTTAGATGCTGCAGTTTGCCAGATCAAAATTACATAATTGCAGAAGGAGTTTTGGTGCAAAAGCGAAAGGGGTCATCGAGAACATATCGTTGCTATTACCAACCAATGGAGCATTAATTAGTTATCCTTAGCCACTTTTAGTGCAGCAGAAGCCTTACTTTACTGTGAGCTCTTTCCAAGTTTTTTTGAAGCTCTTTTGAAGCAGGGATAGCAGGACAAGCCTACAGTTTAATTATGCAGAGTGTAACAATTTGTCACAAATAATGTAAAGCCAAGCATACAGGCCTGATAAAACGAAGTATTACTAGATTCTTGGGGCTTCAAATTTATATCAGAAAACTACTAGTTATGCGGGAATAACCATCTGGTATGTTATGTAGTTGGTATTGCAAACATCTTGATTGTATTATTCTTCAAATATGCCAAAGCCATGTCCAAAGGATTAGTTTTAGGATTGGAAGGCTCTGATTCCAATTGTTATGAAACAAACAGTTATGGACAACTTATGCCTTGTATTAGTTATGCCTTGTATTACTTATGCCTTGTATTGTTATGCCTTGTATTAGTTTAAAGGCAATTCCTTTTATTAAACGTCCAATTTAAACTTTATATGTCCTCGCTAGCTTTAGATATCCTATATCAACCATTGGAACAATTTATTTAACATAGATGTTTGGTGACAAGATTCGGCATAGACATTCTATCTTTTATTCTCTTTC
Organism: Isoetes taiwanensis; assembly: GCA_021234155.1. Taxonomy (NCBI): domain Eukaryota; kingdom Viridiplantae; phylum Streptophyta; class Lycopodiopsida; order Isoetales; family Isoetaceae; genus Isoetes; species Isoetes taiwanensis. Next base: position 2,164,741 of record JAJEKV010000069.1, read on the forward strand.
TCCGTCTTTTTCTAGCTCCCATAGCCACCCATACGAGCACCACCATATCATTGTCCACCTTCACAATGCTACCATTAGTCTATTACTCTTCTGTATATTCTTTTTGTTCTGTTTGTTACTGCATTCTAAGTTGATTTTTTTTCTGTTTATTACCGCATTCTAAGTTAGTTTCTTTCTCTTATCCTGTCGAAGGACTGTTGAAGGTTCAAGACACAAACTCTTGTACTTAAAAACATTAGGACAGGTAATAAACTCAATCCAAATGCGACTGCACTTTTTTTGCTCAATAATTAGTGTACAGATTATAGTTATAACATCTTAGATGCAGTTATGGTCCATCAACATTCTTTGCGATGATGTGTTGCCTACAATGTATGCTACAGTGTGAGTATTATACATCATGGAAAACTCGTCATTACAAGGACGATGTATAGTACTTGTCACTTTTGAGGTTTCTTCTCTGCTCAGGTGTTGTTTACAAGTGTCTGTATGCAACAGCAGAAGAACAAAAGATATCCATTTCATATTTTGTAATTACGTGTTTCATACATGTATGCTATAGAGTCAGTATCATACATTATAGAAAATACATATTACAAGATAAGTGCATGGGTATACCTCTCTAGTAAAACACATCATGTTCAAGCATTATGCTCTGCTCTACCTAATCACGGTCGCATTGTTTACCAATGCATATAGTTCAAAACAAAATAAGGTGGTGTTCATACCATGTCTTATAAGTACGCGTTTCCCACACTATATGCTACAAATTCAATATCATGCATAATGGGAAACACATATTTATGAGGTAGATGCATGTGTATACCTCTCTAACAAAATAGGTCACCTTCAAACATTATGTTCTGGTCTTTATTGAATTGCTACCACGTTTTAGTTACATCTGCTATTTATAAATAGAACTTTGTTTAGTTAGACATTAGTCTTTGATATTAAACGACTTGTGAAGGTCATCAAAATCGACACAACAGGCTCTACTAGTTGATCGTTGATTTTCTTACTTTCTACAGAAATGGAGGATCTCAAATCAATGATTCTTCGTGGTAGAAGTATAGCTGAAGAAAAAATTATGACTTCAATAATCGCCACAATATGCCCTTGTTCCGGAATTTCAGTCGTCTTCTTGGAAGTTATCCTTCTGCCAGGGATTCAGGGACCCTATCCAAAACCATATATGAACACTGTCGATGAAGCTCGAGGCTGCTTCTACGTATGGCCAATGCTAGATATATATGAAGTTTGCTCAGTGTCATCATAGTTTTCGACTCCTCGAGTACATATCAATTGTCTTCGCTGGGGAGGATCTTAGAAGTCCTTCGACAATGCCAAGCTCCTCAATACCACATCCTCCATTCAATGCAGATGATGCACCTAGAGAAATTGCACATTGAGGTATGACTGCTACAATATGTCGTATAGCATGGGAGTCATCATATATAGATCCCAATCATGTTGTTTTTTATTTAAAATTTACTGACCCCCAGAAAATGGGTCGTATGTTTTAAAGACTCCTTGTCGGAATTGCAACTCTGAGGAGTTTTACACAATCTGTTGAAGAGATCGAGGCATTCCCAACAATGCAGCACTAGCGGATGGTAGTTTTGTTGAAGTCTACCTAGGGATGAGCTCCTAGATGAATGGGATGCATGTTGTTCAAGATTTCTTGTCAGTGTAGAGCTAAAAGTCTGGTATTGCAAAGCAAGATAGCCTCGACATTGCATCAGCAAATCCTAATTTCCTTTTTTTTTGTGTTTTTGAAGTCAATTCTATGAGAAGTATCATTTCGAGAGTCCTCTGGCTACTTTGGATCATCATTTAGATTCTGGTTATGATGCGGGTGGAATAGTAAGGGCTTTTTAAGGTTAGCAGCTATCAGCGCATCTAATAAGTTTCTGCAAGAACAGAATAAAGATATTGAGATTCTCCTGTAGTAATTCTGTTCTTGCTTTGAAAAAATGTACTTTTTATTAAATTTACTATAAAAATGCATTCGTTTCCTCAAAAAAAAAAAAAAAAAAACTTTTAAATCAGCTTTTGCACGTATTTTTTATTATTCAATGGACTTCATGCAAAGACCATTTTCAGATACAATTGGCAGCCTTAGGTTAGACCAGGTGTCAACTAACCTAAGCCTTAATCTGGTTACAAAATATCAAAAATTTAAATCCATTAAATACGTTGAAAAGAAGTACACTAATCATTTCTTGGTCTTTATACCCAAGACCACAAATTGTATTGCCATTTGAGAATAAAAAAGTATACGTTCAAAGTGATATCTGATGTTGAAGCCATGTTGAAAGTTGATCTTGAATAGTCCTTAGCTTCTAAATACAAAAACTTGTCTAAATACAAAAACTTGTCTAAAACTTTCTGAAATGCAGGCTTAAAATCAAACTGGAATACATTTCTTAATGGGAATTTGAAGGAGGAAATATAAATCTAAGGAGAGGTTATTCTCCTTAGATTTATATGAAGCAAATTTCTGAAATGCAGGCTTAAAATCAAACTGGAATACTTGCCAGTGTGCTGCTAAGGCCAAAAACTGCTCATTATAGTCAAATCCCTCCTGTTGAGTAAAGCCTTTAGCCACAAGTCTTGATTTGTATTTAGACGAAGATCCATCAGATTCAAATTTGGTGAAACCTCCAACTAGAAAGAATGTACCTTAATGTGCCAGTCTTATTCTCCACTGATATCCTAATGTGCCTCTGCAAAGTAGAAAAATGACCATTGATCTGTCACTTACATAAAATTGGGTGATTCGTTTAGGAAGGCCAAAATGGACATTCTATAATCGTGAGGAAGCAGAAACACACATATACCATCAAATCCTCTCTCATTTGGACATTTTGCTGATAACTGGGGCAAATAATTTCATTTTTGGAAGCTAGTAGGTGAGAGCGCTAGTTGGATACGCAGGGTTGAACTGTATCATCAACTTCATCTTCATCACTCTACCCTTGAAATCCAAAGAAGCCATAACTCCCTCCATATTATTTTTATTTTTTCATACTGAAAGACCACCCCCGCCGGAGTCTAAAAAGATTGGCAAGTATAGAACCAGCATGACCGTGGTTCAATAACGTAGTAGGACGAGGAGCCCACCTTGGATGAAATTTCCAAATTACATGGAGCAGTCGAACACATAAACAAATAGGACTAAATTAACAGGTTTGATGATTCAAAATAATAAAAGCTGCATATCCTTGCTTAAGCAACAAGATGGGACCAAATGTTCTGCAAATGTGCAAACGTTGTTTGCGAACTGTTTGCAAAAAGACTATTTGCAAGCAATTGCACCCACTAGCATAAAGAACAGGAGGCTAGGGCAGTTTTAGGTTTGGATTCAGTTTTGCATTTGAGTAAGTTGGATTAGTGAATTCAAAATATCATTTATACTAGAAACATATGCCCGGCGATGCCGGGCATCAACTGTCTATGTGTGCAATAGGTTGAGAGTAATAGATTTCATAGTATATGTAATAGAATGTTATCAATGAAATCGTCTATTTGATTTTGTAGGATGAAGATGCTAATTTCATGGGAGCATGTGGATGTCCATGTTCAAATGGGTGTAGTTGTAGGCGATGTTGCATGTAAGGTTCACGTAGAGATGTTCAGGTATGTGTAGGTATTGGTGGTCATGCATGTGAGATAAAGCATTCTGCCCCGAGCCGACCATGCTTTAGCAGTAGGACAAAGCCCCGTTGGGCACCTGCCAGTGGGTGTAGCTTGAAAATCGACGGATAGTTGATGTGTGGAAAACCTACCCTAAGTCATTGTAGGTTGGAGGGGTGACTTATGTCTAGACATGGAAGATGGTTAGGCTCACAGGCTTAGGCTTCTGGGGTGGGAAGCTATACCTAAAGAAGCGCAGCGGTCAGCGTTTTTTTTTATAAACCATTATGTGAATAACATTTTGATACGTATGGATGATATTAAAGGATAATGTGTTAGTGATATTTTTGCCTAGTAGTAAATATGTTTGATTTGTAGAATGCTGAAGGAATATGGAAACTATACCTACTTGATATAGTTGTAAAAACAAAAATATAAATCGCATATGTACATCAAATAGTAATGGCAATTAGGTAAGAAATATCACGTGTTACATCTCATATGTACCCATTAAATAGTAATGGTAATTAGATAAGAGATACAAGTGGATGTGTTAGCCGACAAAATAACAAAGCTTTTCTTGATCATTATATGATTGTTGGCAAGGGGTGCTTGCAGATGGGTGAATTTCAATCAGACTAAAGGTGAACAGATCATAAAAGCTCATTTTAGGCTTTAAACTTAGTTTAAAAACTAAACAAATTTGACATCTTACCTCATGGGAAGGCAACTAAGCTTCTAGGCATTCCAGTTGGTATACACCTCTCATCAGGTGATGCGTGGGATGTCATTATTAAGGGGTTGGAAAGGCATTTATTCTGGTGGTCCACGGCTAAGTTATCCATGGCTGGTCGTGTAACCGTGGCAAAGTCGGGCCTGAAAGTGGTACACATGTCTACATGGCATCCATCTTGTCGCACTCGCAGATCAAAGATGCAGCTCATTGTTCGTGACCGCCGTGAACTTCATCCGGGGTGGCACAAGAAGGAGCTGATGTTAAAGTTAGTTGGGCGAAGTGCATTATGCCTAAACTTTGTGGGGGCTGGGATGATTCACTTTCTTCTTCTCCGCAAGGTGCGGATCTCTAAGTTCATGTGGCGATTCTCAATAATGCCGATAATTCTCCGTGTCTCAAGGCCTCATTCACCGGTCTTTACAGAGGTGCATTTCCTTTGGCTCTCCATCCATTAAGCCTCTCCTCCCATGGGCATTATTCTATCCACTTTCTCCATATCCCAATGCATCTCCTTTCCTCAAGGGGTTGCTAACCGCTTGGGAGATCGTCAGCGCATTTTGTTTCGGGCCCATCCAATGGCCCACACAGATCCTACAGCCATTGTTGTTGGTGGATCCCTTTGGGTGACTGGCCATGCATTGTCCCCGGTCTTCTTCCATCCATCCATTGACGAACGCTTGTCGGTGGCGAAGCAAAGGTGTGCTCACCGATTCCGCATAGTATGAGACAAGATTGTTGACGTGGAATGAGTTCAAATTGAAGTTCCTTCTCCTTCTCGTTGGGACCGGAGCATTTGGGAAAAAAGTAGTCGCTACACTTCCTCCACACCCACAACACGTGGCTCCCACCTTGGGTAGTTCATGGCAAGTGTTAAGGAGGAGCACCCGCACTCGATGTATGTGGTCCCGCTTCATCCCCGAGGTGTTGCCTCCATCGCCAAAGTGGCCTTTAGTTATCCCCGAGCCTCATCGTAAAGCGCCTCGGGCGATGGGTATGGGATAAATTGCTTCATCCCTAAGCTATCCATTTTATAGTGGCGTATCACTCATAGATGCGTCGTAAACACCGTTGTTCATCGATTTCATCCGTAAGTCTTCGTGATCTGCCCTCTTTGCACGCAGAGGGGTGAGACAATTGAGCACCGTTTTTCTTGTGTCACCATGTTCGACCTGCTTAGCGGGCTTCGAAGTCTTTTCCATTGTGACTTGAATAGTCACAGGTCCTTTTGTCGGTCTATCCTAGTTCTTGGGACAAGTTGGCAAAGAGGGCTTTCCACTTAGCATCCGCTTGGATCATCCGGGTCCATCCGGAAGAGACGAAAATCTCCTCATCTTCAAGGGACGGCTCTTTTCGATATCGCAAGTGCTTAGCGATACCCGTAGTCGCATTGTAAAGGCGTACAAATGTTCTTTCTTGAAGGATGACATCAAAAGTGTCATTTGGGAACAATATCTTCAGATTCACACCTACTCATAGCAAACAGTTGTGCTCATGGTGATCTGTATTCTCTGCTTTTCTATGTTATGTATGTGGTGGGTAGTGTTGCTCTAGTGGATATCTTCTCCACTGGGTTTTGAGCACTCTTTGTATTCTTTTGAGTAATAAAGGTCCACGTTCATCAAAAAAAAAAAAAAAAAAAAAAAAATCTTAACAAAACATGAGTAAATGGAGGACTTGAACCTCTAAAATCCAAGAATAAGAATATATGGCTACATAAATTTGTAAAATGAGCAGATTTTAATAGACACCTAAACTATGTCCTGCACAATAAATATGATATCTTGGAAAACGTGTGCTTGTTGTGTCGAAGGGGCTCCATATCCTGGAAATATCTGAAACATGGTACATTCTAAATCCTGTTATGCAGTATTTAACCTAACCTACCTAAGTTTCATCTCAAAATAAATAGAAATAAAAGCAATGCCCATTTTAGGTCTGATCATAGCTTGTAATATGCCAAGACTTGACTATCATTAGAAGAGGACGCATGCGGGACACAATGATTCTGGAAAAAGTAATGGTGCTTTGTTATCTAAGATGCCACGCCTTAGCACTCTGGCATTGTCCACATACAAATTCAAAGGACTTGGTAGGAATATATCAAGCTATTCTCTTATTTTAAGGGTCAAAACACTGTGGACCACAAATATGGAAGGAATTCATTCTCTTATTTTAAAAGCCAAAACACTGTGGACCACAAATATGAAAGAAATTCACTTAATTGATTTGGATTGATGGCAGTGGGGTGCTTTATGGGCCACAGTCCGGAATAAGTTGCGAGCCCTTGGTGGGTTGCAGGTCGCTTGGTTGCTGTTAGGGGACTTCAATATGGTAGAGCGAGTAGAGGATCGTTCTGGTTCTAGAACCCAGGTTGTGCATGAGTTTGAGAGGGACCAGTGGTCTCATTTGTTGCAGGATTTGGCCTTGGTTGAGGTCCTTGGGGACTTGTCTTTTACCTATTGTAATAGCCAGATTGGTGCGGGTCGGGCGTATGCTAGGCATGACCAGTGCTATGCTTCCCATCGACCGGATGGTGTGCCCTCTTTGCACCGGAGTAACATTCTCGCCTACCTCCATTTCTGATCATTACCCTCGTGTTTTGTCCAACAGATGCGGTTTCCTCTCGCCCTCTAGGATGGTGTTCCGCTTGAACACCCTAGCCCAACCGATCGCGCATTTCGACCCAATGCCGAATTGTGGCTTGATACCTTTTCATCTCCGAAGGGCATGCCCGGTATAGTGATTGCGTTGGTCGCTGGAAGCGCCGCTGCCAAGGTCTTTGGTAGGCGCCGTATGATGCAGCGGAGCGGCAGGAGCTGTACATGGTCTCTATCAGGGAGTTGGAGAAGATTCTAGGCGTAGCCTCGATGGCATTGGGGAGAATCACGATGGTGCCTCATTGTTGCTTTGGGAGCGAGGTTAAAGAGCGTGAGGCGCTGCGTGAAGGTGGCCCCTCCCACCAGTTGAAGGAGGGGGGACACAAGTTCGGCTCGGTGTTCTTCGTGAGCAGCTAGGCAAATGGGGCGATATCTATGGCGCCCTTGCTTTGCGATGGCCAGACTTTGGAGGATCCCGCTGATTTGCAGCCCCGGTATGTGCATGCTCATTTTTAGGGTTTCACACGCCAAGACTCTTCCCTATGAGCGTGGAGATGCAGAACTTGTTTTGGGGCATACAAGCCATCTATTCTACCCACTCACCAGAGAGCTTGGAGCTCTCCCGAGAGGATTTAGCGAGGCATGTATGTGCATGGCCAAGGATAAATGTCCCGGGGCTGGATGGCATCCCCGTGGAGTTCTTTTCAGACTTATTGGGAGTGGGCTGGTGAGTCTGTGTACCAGGTGTATCTTGAGTTGCTGCAGTCTTCTCAAATGGATAGGATCTTGAATACCGCATGCATTTCCTTGATTCCTAAGGTTAAGCAGCCTTCTACCATTAATGATTGGAGGCCTATCTTCTTGTTGTCCTCTGTGGTACAAGATTATTGCGGAAGCCCCGGCAGAGAAATTGAAGCTTCTGTTGACTTCTTCCATTAGTAAGGTGTACCTGGGTTTGTTCCTGGGAGGAACATTTTAATTAATGTTGCCGGGCAGCCTTTATGAGGGCCTTTATTGGGCCAGAGAACAGTCAAGGCATTGCCTATCTTAAGCTTGACTTTACCAAAGCTACGATAGTGTCCGTTGGGGAGTTCTTATGCGCCATGATGTTAGCGTTGGGATGTGGTCCACGCTTTACGTAGAGATGCCACGGCTGCATAGGTCAGCACGGCTTCGGTGGTGTGCCAGGTGAACCCTCCGCCTTTTTCTCCTTAGGCGAGGGGGCGGGTGCCCTTTGGGGAGTGCCCTTTGTTTACGATTTCTGGATGAGGCCCCCACTGTCTCAATTGTTTTTGGTCAGAGTGGAGGAGGGGGTGGTGGATGGGCTTTGATGCGGGATGGTAGCCAGCCAGACATTAACCAGTTCACCGATGACACTTTCCTTTCTTGGTGGCGTAAGAGAGGAATCGCGAATGTGAAGGGTTTGCTAGATACTTTCTCCTTGGCCTCGGGCATTCTTCTGAATTGGGGTAAATGCGCTGCATTATGGGCCCAGCTAACTCCGCCTTCCCCTTGTTTGGCTCTATTCCCTTGGAAGGTGCTTCCAGGTAATGTGTATACTAAGCTGTTGGGTATTCCCTTTGGAGGGGATGTTTCCATGGGGAGGGTGTGGGATGAGATTTTGCAGGGGTTGTAGAAACACCTCAATTGGTGGAAGAGTAGCAAGTTGTCCATGGCAGGTAGGATCACTATTGTCAAGTCAGTACTTTGTAGCACTCATGTGTATACAACATCTGCAATGTTAGCTCCTGAGGGTAAGATACAGGCTTTGGATAAGATTGTTCAAAATTTTGTGTGGGGCGTGGATGATGAGGGGGCGGTTGTTAAAGTGGCTTGGTGGAAGTGTCTCCGCCCCGGGAGGATGGGGGCTTGGCCATTCTGGATTTGGCGCTGTATAGTAAGGTGTTGATCTCCAAGTTTGTTTGGAGCACTCTGCAGGACGGAGCATCTTCTCCTGGTGCGGCGCTGTTGTTGCAGTCTCTTCGCCATTGTGTGGTGTTTGGGAAGCCGTCCGTGCATGTGGGGTTGCCCTAGGCACTGTTATATGGTCTCCGGCCTTTCCCACATGCATCCCCCTTTCTCACAGGGGTGTTGCGGGCTTGGGATCATGTGTGTGTGCTCTTCCAGCTAGATTATGCCTCAGTTTATCACCACTCTTCTCCTTTCTTGTGGGTTCCTCTACCCCTGCAAGACTTGCCCTTGGTCGCCCTTGCATACTTTCGGACGCAGGCTGCTTGGAGGCGGGCTGTTGTGCTCACTTTGGAGGATTGGTATTGGGATGGTCAGCTAGCTTCGTGGGAGTTCTTTCGAGCTCGCTTTTGCCTGAGGAGAAGTGACCGGGCTATTTGGGAGCAAGTGACGGGGAGTATTCAGCACACACATACCTATAGTCTCTGGGATGATGTGGTAGTGCAGTTTGGAAGGTTCATCCTGATGTTGTGTCTTCTTGTTTTATGCGATCTTGTTACCGGGTGCCGGCTATTCATGACACTCTCTTCTTCAAAGTGATCTCTCCGCACTGCCTCCTCGATGGCGCCGGTTTGGACGGGAGCTCACTTCCCCAAGGTTAGGGTGCTTCAAGGGGCGTGGGTGCACCCGTTGTATCAAGGTGAATGCCCTTATGAGTCGGGCTTTTAGGCCGGGTGTGAGCCCTCTCTGCACTTGTTGTGGCCTTCATCGTGAGACTGTGGAGCATTGTATGGTTTTATGCCCTCACTTGCACGCCACCCGGGATTGGGTCGTGGCCTGCTTTGTGTGAGATTGACTAGCCAGCAGATTTTTGCTTCATGTGTATCCTGGTGCTTGGCCGCTATTATTACGACAAAGCCTTGCATCCGTCATGGCTTGGTTGGTGTGGCTGATTTGGAAGCGCGGGCGGTTGTGGATCTTCGAGGATTCAGCCAGCCGGCAGCCTCTCCGATTCCTCGACCGAGTACAAGCTATTTCAAAGCTTTCGGTGTTCCTGGATTAGTAGAGCGGAAGTTTGCCATTTGGCGGGACTTTTTGGGTGTTGTAGATGGTGATGGTCGGTTTGCACAGCAGTAGAGTTGCAGTTTTTCTGTGAGTTTGTTGTGGAGTGTCGAGGTATTGCTATCTCTTTGGGGCAGTTCTCCTTCCTCCTCACTTGCTTTGTAAGATTATAATATATTGATGCCACAGTTCTTCAAAAAAAAAAACCTTTTAAAATCTGACGAACGGACTTTTACCTTCCATGGACTTTTGCAAAGACCACTTCAGGCCAATTAGCAGCCCCAAAAGAAAACAGGTGCCATTTTCTTTTAGGCCTAGACTTGATCATAAACTAAATAATTAATCATCTTTAACAAAACAATAGAGACAAATCATCATATTTGTAGTCTTGCTTTCAATCTGATTTCAACAAACATGTTGCTCAAAGGATATGGATTAACACAGAATAATATTGAATTTGAATCCTCAAACCTTGCAAAAGATGAGATATTCCTAAACATGGCTAAAAAAACTCAATTCAACATGTCTCAAGATAAAAAGCGAATGCTTATTACCTCAATTTAAATTTATGATCTTCCTATTGTATAAAATGAACTATAAATCATAGTAAGTTACATGCTTAAATAAAACAGTAATGCCAAGAAGACCTCGATAAAGAGTTTTCTCATGTCTGATATGTTACAAAAGCATATAATCTTATCTTCCCAACAATTGTAGAGCTAGAAAAGAGCTACAAAAGCAATTTCTGCATTTAGAAAATGATGTATTGAATTTAATTCTTGCTACTTTGGCAAGAAACAATATGTCTAGAAAGTTTGAATAACTTATCTGTATGTTCTGAAGTAATGCCGAAGCTGGACCATTGAAACGATATTTACACCATCCCTAATAGAACAAAACAGAGGAGGTGGAGTCCCGGTTACCTGCAGTCAACCAGACAAATGTTAGCCTGAAAAAGGGTAACAATGAAAGGACTAACAGGTAAGCTATGGGACACCACGGTTTATAACCCTTCACCGTGTCCTGTTCAAAAATAAATGTTTTGAAGACAATGCCCAAAAGAGTTGATCATGCCAGTCTATCAATTTGAATGTGTTAGTCAGCATAAGACTACAAGCCTGCAGATGTAAGTTTTTGCAGTGCAACAATATAAGCTTCTAGATTGTTTGCCAAAGGTAAACAACACAATAATAACCTTTAATTCAATGTCTGGTTTTGCAACTAAAGATCCGCTACCTTCCATATGTTTAATATACCATTTATTTGAATGCATTTACGTTACATAAAAACTCAGATCCAAGCCTGCAGAAATAATAAAGGGAGTGCTACAAGACAAAATGCTGCATTAGGAAGAAAGAGCTCAGGGACTACTATACTTCATGCCGCATCAATGCCATTGATGTAGCATCCTATATCTTAGTAGCCAAGATAGTTCCTCGACTTCCAGCATTCACAAAAGCTGCAAAGCAGTCTATAAATCAAAGCTATAACAGACCTGAATTGAAGCCTTCGATTTGTAATATTTGTGCACAAATTGAGATGGAAGTCTGCTCCATGTTCGCCACCATGGCTTGCTTGATATTAGAGCCCGAAGCCAATGCTTTGTTGCAAGAAAATTCATTCAACATTCGTTGTTGTCATTGTAAGATAGAACTAAATGGCAGAGATTGATGTGCCAAAGAATCAGAGATGTACAGCCAAGGCCTAAGGCCCAGTACATCTTCCAAACGGATCTGTAATGGCAAAAATGAAAACAAGCTTGATGCCCACGACAATCTTAACGTGACTGGAAAATATTAGAGGTAACAGATAGAATGAGGAGCGAGCATATCACAATATAACAGATGGAATGAGGAGCAACGAAATGTGGCAGCCATTGCTGCTTATGCAGAATGCCAGAAACCCTAAACTTTTAGGGCCACGATTTTTATCACAACAAACATATGGGTGATATAGTTTTCTGTAATTAGCCAGGGATTAAAAATACATAAAGGTAGAAAATTACTTCCCATATCTGCTTAAACGTGCCAATCATCGATTGTAAAGACCACTTGTGGTAAAAAGATGTGAGAATAAAGACCCCATTATTTGTCTTAAAAATATGAAGAGATGGAAGGAAAGGCTAAATCGAAAAAGAGAAGCAAACATAAAAGGCATTAATCAAGAATGTGCCAAGTGGCAATATGCATGCCCATGCAACTTTTAATTTGAAAAAAGGTGAGAGATATAAAGGTCTGCAAAATGCTAGGATAGTGGGACTTATTATGAGAGCATCAAGGTGATGAAAAAATGTTGCAATGTGGAAAGGGAAAAGTCTAGAAACCTTTCAAACAAGGCTTTTGTCATATGACCCATTACATATCACATGTCCAAATGCAAGGTCCGACATTTGGTAAAATCCATATGTAAATTTTGCAAATGTGCATAATAGGATATGTGGAAATACGTACCTTGTGAGAATTTGGTGTTGAAATATTGGCATTATTCCATTGTTGCATGCTTGCAACTCCTAGAACGTGTTTCTATGATGCTAGCAGTTTAGAGCAGCAATCATATTTGACCAGAAAAAAATCATAGTACGAGAGAGAATTTCGTGAATCCCCTTGTAGCCAACATGCAGAATATGTTTGCGCCTTACATGCTATGTCAAAAAAGAATCAAACAGTGCACCTTATAAGTGAGCTTTATGCTAATCTTCCAATTGCTCCCAGCACTTGCGTAAAGCATCCATATGGTAATCAACCAATTCTTCTATCTCAGCCTGCTATTTTTTATCAAATTGAATACCCACTTTGTTTCTAAATTGGTGCTCTTCACAATAGCCTGGCTAGTGCCCAAAGTAATGTCCCAATAATAAAAAAAAGCATGCCTCCAACCGTAGCTTAGGAGGCCACCTGCTTCTAGAATGATGTTACAACAAGGAGAGTAGGACCCCGCTGTAACACAGGGGCCCTACCCTCACTATTGCTATTCTACTCATTCTTACTTATCTATACATATTTAAAATCAACTCGAAAAGGAATCATATTTGGGCCAAATGGCATTAGAAGATATTGGGCCAAATGGCATTAGAAGATATTAAGCCAAATGGCATAAATGGGTATGACCCCTTTGCTTATTCTCCAATTATAATTTTGATAGATCAATTCCATGGAAATGTTTCTCCATAAGATTGAATACACGGAAGTATATTTCTAAAATACAAAGGCTCATACCTTTCAATAATGTAGTTCTCTGTAAACTATATAACCAATAGTAGACTTGTCGTTTGTTTGTAACAGAATCTCCATTAACACTAGGCATCCTTTGGCATTCCACATGCAAAGCTAAATTGAAAAGTTCCCATTTACCAATGTTGATATAGGCCTATGGCGGTTGTCTTTCTCGTTGTAAAGCTTTACTCGACCAGTAAATGAGTCTGTTGCATCCATTTTCTTTCCTTTTCCTACATCACATATAATACACATGTAAGTTGAAGAATAGTCACACCTAAAAGTAGATCAAGTCAAGGTCCCTGGTATAACCAAGAAACTGAAGTAAAAATAAAAAAACCTTTTAAAATCTGACGAACAGACTTTTACCTTCCATGGACTTTTGCAAAGACCACTTCAGGCCAATTAGCAGCCCCAAAAGAAAACAGGTGCCATTTTCTTTTAGGCCTAGACTTGATCACAAACTAAATAATTAATCATCTTTAACAAAACATTAGAGACAAATCATCATATTTGTAGTCTTGCTTTCAATCTGATTTCAATAAACATGTTGCTCAAAGGATATGGATTAACACAAAATAATATTGAATTTGAATCCTCAAACCTTGCAAAAGATGAGATATTCCTAAACATGGCTAAAAAAACTCAATTCAACATGTCTCAAGATAAAAAGCGAATGCTTATTACCTCAATTTAAATTTATGATCTTCCTATTGTATAAAATGAACTATGAATCATAGTAAGTTACATGCTTAAATAAAACAGTAATGCCAAGAGGACCTCGATAAAGAGTTTTCTCATGTCTGATATGTTACAAAAGCATATAATCTTATCTTTCCAACAATTGTAGAGCTAGAAAAGAGCTACAAAAGCAATTTTTGCATTTAGAAAATGATGTATTGAATTTAATTCTTGCTACTTTGGCAAGAAACAATATGTCTAGAAAGTTTGAATAACTTATCTGTATGTTCTGAAGTAATGCCGAAGCTGGACCATTGAAACGATATTTACACCATCCCTAATAGAACAAAACAGAGGAGGTGGAGTCCCTTACACCGCAACAAACCCGCACAAATGTTAGCCCCGAAAAGGGTAACAATGAAAGGACTAACAGTGTAAGCTATGGGACACCACGGTTTATAACCCTTCACCGTGTCCTGTTCAAAAATAAATGTTTTGAAGACAATGCCCAAAAGAGTTGGTCATGCCAGTCTATCAATTTGAATGTGTTAGTCAGCATAAGACTACAAGCCTGCAGATGTAAGTTTTTGCAGTGCAACAATATAAGCTTCTAGATTGTTTGCCAAAGGTAAACAACACAATAATAACCTTTAATTCAATGTCTGGTTTTGCAACTAAAGATCCGCTACCTTCCATATGTTTAATATACCATTTAACGTTACATAAAAACTCAGATCCAAGCCTGCAGAAATAATAAAGAGAGTGCTACAAGACAAAATGCTGCATTAGGAAGAAAGAGCTCAGGGACTACTATACTTCATGCCGCCTCAATGCCATTGATGTAACATCCTATATCTTAGTAGCCAAGATAGTTCCTCGATTTCCAGCATTCACAAAAGTTGCAAAGCAGTCTATAAATCAAAGCTATAACAAATCCCAATTGAAGCCTTCGATTTGTAATATTTGTGCACAAATTGAGATGGAAGTCTGCTCCATGTTCGCCACCATGGCTTGCTTGATATTAGAGCCCGAAGCCAATGCTTTGTTGCAAGAAAATTCATTCAACATTCGTTGTTGTCATTGTAAGATAGAACTAAATGGCATAGATTGATGTGCCAAAGAATCAGAGATGTACAGCCCAAGGCCTAAGGCCCAAAAGACATCTTCCAAACGGATCAGTAATGGCAAAATGAAAACAAGCTTGATGCCCACGACAATCTTAACGGATCGAAAAATATTAGAGGTAACAGATAGAATGAGGAGCGAGCATATCACAATATAACAGATGGAATGAGGAGCAACGAAATGTGGCGACCATTGTCGCTATGCAGAATGCCGAAAACCCTAAACTTTTAGGGCCACGATTTTTATCACAACAAACATATGGGTGATATAGTTTTCTGTAATTAGCCAGGGATTAAAAATACATAAAGGTAGAAAATTACTTCCCATACCTGCTTAAACGTGCCAATCATCGATTGTAAAGACCACTTATGGTAAAAAGATGTGAGGATAAAGACCCCATTATTTGTCTTAAAAATATGAAGAGATGGAAGGAAAGGCTAAATCGAAAAAGAGAAGCAATCATAAAAGGCATGCAAACCAATTAATCAAGAATGTGCCAAGTGGCAATATGCATGCCCATGCAACTTTTAATTTGAAAAAAGGTGAGAGATATAAAGGTCTGCAAAATGCTAGGATAGTGGGACTTATTATGAGAGCATCAAGGTGATGAAAAAATGTTGCAATGTGGAAAGGGAAAAGTCTAGAAACCTTTCAAACAAGGCTTTTGTTATATGACCCATTACATATCACATGTCCAAATACAAGGTCCGACATTTGGTAAAATCCGTATGTAAATTTTGCAAATGTGCATAATAGCATATGTGAAACATTAGAGGAAATTTGAGATCTCATTTCATCCCCATAAGAATCCTCCAATGGAATGGCTACTCTCTATTAACTGCACTTAATGCAGCACCAACAACTTCATTGCTGTTTTTTTTCCCCTATAACTTTTGATCCACTTGTCAAAATATTGCGGCGTTTGTTGCATTAGATGCGGAATGAAAAGATCTTTCCAATGATATATGGTTATGATGTATTTCAATATGGTCATATGCATTAACCTTAAAAAAATATGATTTTTTGCTTATTTCTTATATATTTATCTCGTAAAAGATGTATGAATGGGTTATCACTAGATAGATCTTGTGAAGACGAACCCATTGCTACAAAAAGTTTTTGAATCGGAGTTCTGGATCAAAAGTTATAATGAAAAATGATTCTACAGAAGTTAGTTGCAGCTGCATTAATTACAGGCTGCCACATAATACTGGAATGAGATATACTGGAGCTCTTCTCTTATTGGACAGTTTAAAAAGCTGACATGGCATTTTAAGCATCCCTTAATGGGACAAAATGTGATCTCATTTTTCCTCTAATGATACGTACCTTGTGAAAATTTGGTGTTGAAATATTGGCATTATTCCATTGTTGCATGCTTGCAACTCCTAGAACGTGTTTCTATGATGCTAGCGGTTTAGAGCAGCAATCATATTTGACCAGAAAAAAATCATAGTACGAGAGAGAATTTCGTGAATCCCCTTGTAGCCAACATGCAGAATATGTTTGCGCCTTATATGCTATGTCAAAAAAGAATCAAACAGTGCACCTTATAAGTGAGCTTTATGCTAATCTTCCAATTGCTCCCAGCACTTGCGTAAAGCATCCATATGGTAATCAACCAATTCTTCTATCTCAACCTGCTATTTTTTATCAAATTGAATACCCACTTTGTTTCTAAATTGGTGGTGCTCTTCACAATAGCACGGCTAGTGCCCAAAGTAATGTCCCAATAATAAAAAAGCCCAGCCCAACCGTAGCTTAGAGACCACCTGCTTCTAGAATGATGTTACAACAAGGAGAGTAGGACCCAGCTGTAACACAGGGGCCCTACCCTCACTATTGCTATTCTACTCATTCTTACTTATCTATACATATTTAAAATCAACTCAAGAGCTAGTACTTAAAAAGGAATCATATTTGGGCCAAATGGCATTAGAAGATATTGGGCCAAATGGCATTAGAAGATATTAAGCCAAATGGCATAAATGGGTATGACCCCTTTGCTTATTCTCCAATTATAATTTTGATAGATCAATTCCATGGAAATGTTTCTCCATAAGATTGAATACACGGAAGTATATTTCTAAAATACAAAGGCTCATACCTTTCAATAATGTAGTTCTCTGTAAACTATATAACCAATAGTAGACTTGTCGTTTGTTTGTAACAGAATCTCCATTAACACTAGGCATCCTTTGGCATTCCACATGCAAAGGTAAATTGAAAAATTCCCATTTACCAATGTTGATATAGGCCTATAGCGGTTGTCTTTCTCGTTGTAAAGCTTTACTCGACCAGTAAATGAGTCTGTTGCATCCATTTTCTTTCCTTTTCCTACATCACATATAATACACATGTAAGTTGAAAAATAGTCACACCTAAAAGTAGATCAAGTCAAGGTCCCTGGTATAACCAAGAAACTGAAGTAAAAATAAAAAAAACTTTTAAAATCGGGACGAAATCACTTTTTACCTTCCATGGACTTTGCAAAGACCACTTCAGGGTTAATTAGCAGCCCCAAAAGAAAACAAAAGCCATTTTCTTTTTAGGCCTAGACTTGATCACAAACTAAATAATTAATCATCTTTAACAAAACATTAGAGACAAATCATCATATTTGTAGTCTTGCTTTCAATCTGATTTCAATAAACATGTTGCTCAAAGGATATGGATTAACACAGAATAATATTGAATTTGAATCCTCAAACCTTGCAAAAGATGAGATATTCCTAAACATGGCTAAAAAAACTCAATTCAACATGTCTCAAGATAAAAAGCGAATGCTTATTACCTCAATTTAAATTTATGATCTTCTTATTGTATAAAATGAACTATGAATCATAGTAAGTTACATGCTTAAATAAAACAGTAATGCCAAGAGGACCTCGATAAAGAGTTTTCTCATGTCTGATATGTTACAAAAGCATATAATCTTATCTTCCCAACAATTGTAGAGATAAAAAAGAGCTACAAAAGCAATTTCTGCATTTAGAAAATGATGTATTGAATTGGCAAGAAACAATATGTCTTGAATACTTATCTGTATGTTCTGAAGTAATGCCGAAGCTGGACCATTGAAACGATATTTACACCATCCCTAATAGAACAAAACAGAGGAGGTGGAGTCCCGGTTACCTGCAGTCAACCAGACAAATGTTAGCCTGAAAAAGGGTAACAATGAAAGGACTAACAGGTAAGCTATGGGACACCACGGTTTATAACCCCTCACCGTGTCCTGTTCAAAAATAAATGTTTTGAAGACAATGCCCAAAAGAGTTGATCATGCCAGTCTATCAATTTGAATGTGTTAGTCAAAGATAAGACTACAAGCCTGCAGATGTAAGTTTTTGCAAATTACAACAATATAAGCTTCTAGATTGTTTGCCAAAAGTAAACAACACAATAATAACCTTTAATTCAATGTCTGGTTTTGCAACTAAAGATCCGCTACCTTCCATATGTTTAATATACCATTTATTTGAATGCATTTACGTTACATAAAAAATCTTCGGATCCAAGCCCTCGCAGAAATAATAAAGGAGTGCTACAAGACAAAATGTCGCATTATGAAGAAAGAGCTCGGGACTACTATACTTCATGCCGCATCAATGCCATTGATGTAACATCCTATATCTCAAGAGCCAAGATAGTTCCTCGATTTCCAGCATTCACAAAAGTTGCAAAGCGCCTATAAATCAAAGCTATAACAGACACGAATTGAAGCCTTCGATTTGTAATATTTGTGCACAAATTGAGATGGAAGTCTGCTCCATGTTCGCCACCATGGCTTGCTTGATATTAGAGCCCAAGCCAATGCTTTGTTGCAAGAAAATTCATTCAACATTCGTTGTTGTCATTGTAAGATAGAACTAAATGGCGAGACCGATGTGCCAAAGAATCGAGATGTACCAAGGCCTAAGGCCCAAGATATCTTCCAAACGGATCTCCGTAATGGCAAAAATGAAAACAAGCTTGATGCCCACGACAATCTTAACGCGGATCGAAAATATTAGAGGTAACAGATAGAATGAGGAGCCGAAGCATATCACAATATAACAAATGGAATGAGGAGCAACGAAAATGTGGCAGCCATTGTTTGCTTATGCACGCCCAAAACCCTAAACTTTTAGGGCCGATTTTTATCACAAACAAACATATGGGTGATATAGTTTTCTCAGAATTAGCCAGGGATTAAAAAATACATAAAGGTAGAAAATTACTTCCCATACCGCTTAAACGTGCCGACCACTTGTGGTAAAAAGATGTGAGGATAAAGACCCCATTATTTGTCTTAAAAATATGAAGAGATGGAAGGAAAAGGCTAAATCGAAAAAGAAAGCAATCATAAAAGGCATGCAAACCAATTAAACAAGAATGTGCCAAGTGGCAATATGCATGTCCATGCAACTTTTAATTTGAAAAAGGTGAGAGATATAAAGGTCTGCAAAATGCTAGGATAGTTATAAGGGCATCAACGTGATGAAAAAATGTTGCAATGTGGAAAGGTAAAAGTCTAGAAACCTTTCAAACAAGGTTTTTGTCATATGACCCATTACATATCACAAGTCCAAATGCAAAGTCCGACATTTGGTAAAATCCATATGTAAATTTTGCAAATGTGCATAATAGCATATGTGAAAATACGTACCTTGCGAGAATTTGGTGTTGAAATATTGGCATTATTCCATTGTTGCATGCTTGCAACTCCTAGAACGCGTTTCTATGATGCTAGCGGTTTAGAGCAGCAATCATATTTGACCAGAAAAAAATCATAGTACGAGAGAGAATTTCGTGAATCCCCTTGTAGCCAACATGCAGAATATGTTTGTGCCTTACATGCTATGTCAAAAAAGAATCAAACAAAGGCACCTTATAAGTGAGCTTTATGCTAATCTTCCAATTGTTCCCAAAGACTTCATGTAAAGCATCCATATGGTAATCAACCAATTCTTCTATCTCAACCTGCTATTTTTTATCAAATTGAATACCCACTTTGTTTCTAAATTGGTGCTCTTCACAATAGGCTAGTGCCCAAAGTAATGTCCCAATAATATAAAAAAAAAAAAAAATCTTGTAGAAGACCTTACTAATCTTGGACGGTCGTGTTCCTAAACATGCCCTCATGAGTATACATGACAAGATGGACCGAATAAAACCATGCTGCCTCCACTAGGAAAAAACCGCAAAGTTAGTATGGAGAGCATAATGCTTAAAAAAAAAGTGTAACTAGTGCATCGATGCATGGTTATAGAATTGGAGTTTTAGATCATTTTTCTCTCGACCTTTGATCTGGTGGCTCAAACTTTCATCTTGAACGATACATCTGAAGACAAAGAGAGCTATCTAAGAGAAGAAGATCGTTCCAAATGCTCATTGAGATCAATTCTTCTTAAGCCGAGGCCTTGAGAACCAAAAGTGGTCAATGATATGCACAACAATTTTGTTGCACCATTAAGGCAAGCATTATAGCATAGAAAAAATTGCCAAGGAGGCTTTACTTCCAACTAGATAATTGTTCTAGTCGAAATAAAAATAAATAACTTGTTTTCGTATCTTTCTTATCTTGTCCGGCTAGGTGTGTTCAAGCAAGTCCACCTTGGGTCCATGATGGTTGGGCATAAAAGTTACTCCATCCTATTGAGATTAGATGCCTTCACAATTTCCCTCTCATTGTAGCTTAAAGGCACACCCCCTCATGTTATTAAAGAAGTTCCCTACCGAAAAGCCCTTGTGAAAGGATACATTTAATTTGTCATGTCGAGCCTCTATTATTCAAATTTCCGCATGAAGGGTGGATGTCCACTCATGTTTACAAGATGATGTCAAGACGTCATGAATGGTTACCTGAAAATAGAATCAAGATGTGGAAAGATGACAGGGGCTTCTCTATGATCCTTAGTGAATTACCTAAAGTGGTTCAACCACATGGCAGTCTGAGTGATATAGGTGCTTTGAGATATCTATTGCCAAGTACATGATGCATTGGACATTTATCTTTAGAGTTTGGTTAAAAAACACATGATCTAGTATAGACATGAATGAGTTTATTGATTATTAGTCCGCTTATGGAAATCAAAAGACCGGCCTCACATTAGACAAAATGCATCGGCCGGGCTAGATGCCATACAGGTGGATGAGTATACAGACCTGCCACCTTGCATTGGCCCTGCTCCTGGTAGACCACGTGATACTGTTGAAATATTTGTCTATATCAGGATGTGAAGAAGGGTATATTCCTGGTAGTAAGACCATGTAAACCGTACTCTATATGGTTGGCTTATGCCAAAGAGGATCCCGACAGACCCAAACCAACTTCACTATGAGGGGGTAGTCTCCTGGGGAAGGAGCCCAGAGAGCCAAGAAGGGGCTTCCCTATGCCCCCCAAAGGTGTAGCTTAGTTACTTGCTAAGCTCTATTACATAGAGAGGCTCCAAAACCGAGGCAGGAGAAATTTTGCTCCTTTTAATGGAAAGTAACAAGTGTAATTCGCTAGAACTTCAAAGGTGAGAATGTCCCTAATTTCAACCCATATTCTTGTTTGTGTAGTCAATTGCTTGGATAAGAAGTGGAGACCAAACCCTGATCAACCATGGTACTAACATGGAAAACAATAAATTATGATTAGTCCATTCAGAGTAAATCATCAACGGTAATGATAGCCACATCTTGAGATCCAAATCGCCTACAAGAATTATTGGCCAAGAAGCAAATGACTTCGATGAAAATACTTCAGTTTTTTAGAGCCTTCTAGCTATGCTCAAATTAAAATTGCAATATTTTCCGACAATGAAATCATGCTTTTAGACACAACGCCTAGCTTTTGCATTTTAGATTTTTTTGATAGAATGTGTGCTAGTATAGTGGCCTTGCCGAACTAATGTGCAATGAACAAAGTTGTGAAGTAACCTAAGCCAGACATTGACAAAGATGAACAAAAAGGTAGAAGGCATTTTCTTTATCGATAAATCCCAATTTTTTTTCCAAGTCATAGCCTGAAATCTTTCTGCTAAATTGATCATTAATTGAATTTCTTTGTCGAACTTAATTATTCCAAGAGGAATTCCATGTAACAACATCAAGGATTGGCCTGGTGGCTAGGCACGACCCATTTGAAGGCATGTGGCCAAGTTGATGTGTCCTGAGAAGCTTGCTTGTGTCTACCAATTGCTCCAATTGGATTGTTAAACAATACGAATTTGTGGTCTAGTACTAACTTTGCTATTTTCCTTCCTATGTAATTGAGTGTCCAATTTCAGTTCTCCTTCATTTTGTTCCTTCAAAATTCTTAAAACATGGCACGTGTACTTGTGTGCATTTATTACTTATAAAGCATTTATTGCAGCATTTATTGCGGCCACTTAATAACCTTCTTTGCATTCATTTTTGCATTCATTGATTATATAAAGCATTTATTGCGGTAACCTCGAATATTTCGTGATGTTGACGTGATTACATGACACGTGTACAGTGTGCATTCATTGATTGTAAAGCATTTATTGCAGTCATTAATAACCTCGAATATTGTGTGCATTCATTGATTATAAAGCATTTATTGCGGGCATTTATGAGCATTTATGGAGGAAGATATGAGCATTACCATAGGATGACACGCTGCATTCATCGATGGCGGATTTGTGCACTTTGCATTTATTAAGGCCCATTAATACACCTTGCATTTTTTTTGTGGCCATTAATGCGCTTTGAATTTATTGAATTATCAAAGCCGCGACATGTGTGCACTTTGCATTTATTGTAGCCATTAATTATTAAGCACCATTAATACGCTTTGCATTTATTATGCTTACCGTTAATACGCTTTGCATTTATTGCGGCCCATTAATACGCTTTGCATTTATTAAGAGTTATCAAAAGCACGACATGTGTGCACTCTGATTTATTAAGGCTATTAATACCCTTTTGCATTTATTATGCCATTAATACGCTTTGCATTTATTGAAGTTATCAAAGCACATGTGTGCACTTTGCATTTATTAAGCCATTGGCAAATTTGTTAGAAGATATCAATCCCAATATATATAGAATCTTAATGATATCCATTTTAGGATAATTATGGATATGAAATATATATCGAATGATATTAATGATTACATGCGAAGTTGCGATATAGGCATTTGCATAAATATAGCCCTAGATTAGTCATGTGTGTGTCGATCATCCAACAAAACTCCATCTTATAAATAGAAGGCCTTCTTATTGTCTCTGATTGAGAGCACTTGAAGAGCTATTGTGAGCTGCCTCTTCCGCTTCACTAATTGCATGCAAGGTAAATATTCTCCCATTTTGAATTAGAGTTAGAATGTAAGATCTTACGGTTGTTGCTTCACATCAATCTAGAATCACTTGGCCATTGCGTAGAGAATGTTGGACGTTAACCGGGGTCCAACCGCACTTTGAAAAGAGAATGTTTGCGGGCTCTTGGCACCGCGATAAATTTCTTGTACCATATAAGTTGGTATCAAAGCCATCAAGGATTTGGGATTTATTATATAAAATTTGTTTTCTTGTTTGTTGGGTATATAGAGTAATAATTAGAGAATATAAAGGTTCAAAATTGACAAACGTAAAGAGCCAAGGGACTTTGACAACAAGAAATAAGCAGTTCTAACCAATGGCTCATGAGATGTCCATGGCATGGAATTCTCTTGCAAGAATCATCTTAAGGAACAACGGTACCTCACAAGGAACAACGATGTGGAAACATGCGGAAAGTTTTCAGAACGCAAGTATGTGGAAGGGCAATAAAACAACTTACTTTTGGAAAGGTTAAATCAACTCCTTTTATCATCTAGTGTAGAGTTCACAATTTTATAAGAACGCATGGAAGGGCAATAAAACAAATTACTCTTGAAAAGGTTAAATCAACTCCTTTTATCATCTAGTGTAGAGTTCACAAATTTCTTTGGATCAGTTATCCCAATGACGAGGTGTTGTAATATATTTACAAATAACCAAGATGACAATAAGAAGTAAATCAAATTTTCAAGCGTCGTTACAAAATCTAAAAGTTTGAGCATTTTAAGCTATGAATATATTTTGTGCTTACAACATAAGAATGTTTCGGCAAGTTTTCCCTAGTAGGGCATTGGATAGAAGACATGATAGGAGAATGTGGTCATTTAAACACAAAACAATTGAGGACAAAAACACATGAACAATTGAGGACAAAGCTACAAACTAATTTTTGGGAAGTTGAAGGTTGATGGTGTGAAAGAACCAACATATAACTCTCGTGAGAAACATTCATGTTCTGGCTAAAAGGATCAACAATTTTAACCAGATCAGTATCATGCATTACCAAATAGTCTCAATTTGAATATGTTGCATTGTGGTAGCTGGGAGATGAGAAGCTTGTATGGATGAAAGTGATGACTGATGCATTATGCACTAGGTTTGAATAACTTTACCACTCCTAAAAGCGATGAGATATTATGTTCTATCATTTTTCAAAGAAGATACAAAGGAGGGGTTTTCTATCACGATGGAAAAGGAGAATGCCTTTGTGCATCACATTCTACTCTCTTCTTCCGTGTAATCCATGCTTTGTGAGATGTCATCGAGTACATTATGTCAGAAAGTATCAAAATATAAGATAGTGTCAAAAGGCAACTTTTCCTCATTATCAAGTGAAAACTTTGGGTTATATGACAAACATACTTCTATGTATAGTAGACACCTATTGAAGAACTTTTGTTTAGGCTTGCATCTATTTGAATACCTACCATGCACAGATAAGAAAGAATAGTAGGTGCCAGAAATCTGAAACTAGCAAAGTGTTGATTTACCTGAAAACATTTGTGGCAAATCTGTTAGTTGGAGCATTTTTTGTACATGCCGAGGTCCAAACAAGCCTAGATGAAGCAGCCATAGAGACTAGTTAGCCTCTAAAATAGGGTTGTGTAAGCTTTTCTAATAAAACAAGAGGTCCAGTAATAAACTACGGACATTTAGGAATAAGTGGTAGGAGATCCATACCTTATATGAACTTTTTACGCGGACTGGCTGCACACTCTTAAATGTCCTTGCTTTGGTTGTTGATTTAGCTGAAATGAACTGATATTAAATTTTGCTGACTCTGAAAGTGAACAAGATACCAAATAGCAGTAATGCCGGCTGGTTGTAGTCCTAACCCTAAACCCTGAAGAACAAAAACTTTTTAGATGAAATTGCATTCACATTTTCCACTTAGAGAAAGGAAAATTTTTATCGTTGCATTCCACTTCCTTTTGTCGTGTAATACAATTAAAGGACAAAATGCTGGCTTGCCTTCACCCAGATGCTAACGGATCTATTTTGGCAACGATGTTTTCATAGAGTATAATCAGCAGTACATTAGTTGTTGCCACATTATGTGTTCAAAATAGCTGTTGCAGTACTGAGGTACAATCAATACACAGGTCAAAATAGTAGCTTTATATTTTAACCTGAAGCATCAATATGCATGGAAGCAGTCACTGCCCAAAACTTAGCAATGGCAAAACTCAAAAGCACCCTACTATTCACCCATACAGAAAATTAGAGCCATGTTATAGAAACTTTCGCCCTCGTAAGTGAGGTTGGCATGTAGTCCTGGTCCACATGACCTGAGGCACCAGGTGGGTAAATATATCCTTCCCATAACCTAGCTCCTTCATCAATTTTGTTGGGGCATTGCGAAGATGTAAAGGAACAGGCTCATTTTGCCCCCTTCTTTCACTAATTGTTGTGCAGATTTAATTGCTTCATAAACAGCAAATCGGGTTTAGGCGTAAAAGAGAGATAAACAACGATTGAGCAAGGTGGACATTGCATTCAGGCATTCCTAGAAAATGACATGCCTGATAACGCCACGCCTGTGTAAGAGCCATTGGATCTGCCAACCCAACATCCTCACTAGCAAAGCTTAATCAACCTTCGAGCAATATACAAAGGTTCCTCACCTCCTTCCAACATTCTTGCAAGCCAATAAATTGCCGCATCAGCATCTCCTCCTCTCATTGACTTATGTAAAGCACTGATTAAGTTATAATGCTCTTCTCGGTCTTATCATTAAAAGAACATGTGACCGCTGTAAGGCATCTTTACATCATCAAGGGTCACAACAAGTATGGGTTCTGTTTCTAATTGTGTTCCATTTGAAGGTGTCACACTTGTTGACTCAATGGTATCAAGACTTACAGCATGATTTAACCTTCTCTATGCATCGCTCACTGTTTACGCCTTCTTTTTATATTACAGTCTTTATCAGCTTCAGAATTGGCTATCAGACCCTCCCTTCTCTTCATTGTTCCCTGTGCAATTACCTCTTTGCCCCCAACAAACTTTTTGAATGGCTTTGTATATTCCTCCTGCGTTTGGTAAACATTTTCTTTGAGCATCTCCAGT
The DNA here is from genome assembly GCA_021234155.1 of Isoetes taiwanensis. NCBI lineage: Eukaryota > Viridiplantae > Streptophyta > Lycopodiopsida > Isoetales > Isoetaceae > Isoetes > Isoetes taiwanensis. The sequence continues at coordinate 2,191,083 of JAJEKV010000069.1, forward strand.
ATGCTCAAACATGCATCTTTTTGTTCCAACATTACCAGGAACTAATCTCTCTGCTTGAACATCCTTTTGACATAAGTCATGTCTTTCATCATCAGCAGCATCAATAGCAGCATGAATATTAGTATCAGCTGCAGGACTTTGATATCTAGAAAATGTGGTCAAAACTGCAATCTCAAGTGCATTCAAGGCTACCCGAGCATCTCCATCTGCTGCTGCAGCCAAAAACTTCCCGCATCCTCTTCTATATTCAAAACTAAATTGAATGAGATCCTATGGATGCCAGGACACCCCCTTCTTCATCCACAACAGCTTCGGGGTGAAGGAGCTTTTCGCCCGCTGTAACTTGTTGACTACTAACACCCTGTAGTATTGAAAGCAATGCTGCATTTATCTGGAATGATGGATTTTCAGTGGTGGCCCCAATAAAACTATATGTGCCCTGCTTCTACATAAGGAAGAAAAACACATCCTGCTGAGCCTTTATTGAACCGATGCACCTCGGCAAAGAAAACAGTAGAGTTTGCTGTCCATACTTCTTGGTCCGCCCTCCTCCAAGATATCTTTGACCTCCTTATACCACTTGTCACTGCTGACAGAGCCACAAACCGATATGAAATACTCCTTGCCATTGCTCTAACAATGGAAGTTTTCCCAGTACCAGGAGGGACCCCAAAAATGATTGATGCCATTGTACCACTTTGTAAAGCCGCATGCACAATTCCTTTGGGGACCAAAACAGGTGATCCTGCCCAATAACCTCATCTATGGGCTGGACGCATCCTTTCTCAGCAAGAGGGGTTGTACTTTTCCCCAGAAGTAGAAACCTTTTATTTAACTGCCAAGCCTGAGGAAAAGGCGCTATGATTTGAGATGCTGCTTGCCTTGTTATCTTGTTTTGCTTTCTTATGGACCTTCTGGCCAAACTTGACCAATCCCGAGGATATGCATTGCTAGCACCAAGACCTCTTTCCAGCTTGGCCAGATCCATTCATAGCATGTCTTTTCCTTTTGTGGAGACTTACCAGGTGTTGATCGTTTTTGACCAGCTGGGGACACATTTGAACCAATGTCCAATTTCTTCTTTTCGTTCCCTCAAACCCTGCTTGTCCTCAGAGGCATATACATCCCCAGCATATCTCCCTACCTGGACAGCATCATGTTCTTCTGGGGGACGATCTTCGTTTAATGGGGACCTAGGAGCTGTAAAATACTTGTCTACTTTCGCCTGTTGTGGTTGACGAAGTGCTAAAGGACCAGTAGCATTTTCAGTTCTGGTATTGACTCAGAATCCACTCGGTTACTTTACAATTGACTTCCCTCCAGTGGCTGCCAATGCTTTTTGGAAGCTAACTCCTTTTGTGAAACCTATGTTAGTAAGTTCGTCCATTGTTTCATAGGTATGGTTCTATAGGATCCACATGGTTCTACAGCCTGCAATCCAATTCAGAAAAATAATCAGACATAATCAAGGAAGAAAAAAATACAGCACCTGTTCCATTTTTAGCAGAAAAACCTAATGCTGAATAATGAGCAAATTTTATGTTCCAAACAATCTACATCTCAGTAGTTTAGGTTTCATGAACTTAAGGATGATCTAGTTGAGAAAAGTACTAAGAAAATTAATGTGCTCCTTAGAATAACTTGAAAAAAACCAGCAAGCAATACGAAAGAAAACAATGCTTGCAAGGAATTTCTAGAAACCGGATTTGGTGGCATAAGCTTCCCCTGAGTAAGGAAAGCAGGAAGATACTACACATCTGTTGAAAATCTCTAAAACTAGCGCGTACTAATATACATACAAAATGACAGGCTGACCGAATCAAGAAGCTGCTTGCCGCCTCAAATTTAATCTCTAGTCTATTTTTACGTCTCAGAATAAAGATCAGGCCCACCTGCATGTCGGTGCCGATGTTTTATTTTTATAAACATTAACGGTTTTCATGATGTTTATCTATCGGTTGTTAAAGAGAATTGAAAAATAATTTATCGTCCACGAAAATTAAAAGGTGATTGGGCCCCAATACAAGAAAAGAAATAATATACCCATTGCTATCTAGGGATTAAAAAAACTCCACCCTAATGGCTTTCGAGGGAAAAGTATATGGCATGGAATGTGAAGAAGTGGATGTTGGAAAACTCGGGATCGATACAAACCCGCTAAAGACGTGAAAGAGCCAAAGTGGGGAAGCAAGATCTACGATAGGAATAGAATAGAAACAAATGGATGTTCTATGTATTGCATGTAATCCATAAGTACATGGAAATTAATGGCAAAAAGGCCAACAAAATCTAAACAAAAGGCCAAAGGTGTACATGGTGTACTTCTAATGTATAATGTACATCAATGTATCTAAATGTAATTTGAATGCCAAAGCTTGAATTCTAACACTTTTCAAATCGATAACTAAGCTACCTTGCAGTGGTATAAATACCAGCGCTTCACTAAATCGGTACATGCAAACTTTTATTATTGCCGGTGGCAATGAAAATATCACGCCATGCAATTAGAATTTGAATAAGTTAGCCTTTCTCCACCGGATCGCGGGACATAATGACGGTGAATGTATGCGTCAGGGATGATGTCACGGTAAACTCACGCCATTTCTTTAACTTTGATTTGTCTACTGCCAGCTATGAATAGACTGCGCGTACCAACATCATTAAGCAAGTGATCGCCCACCAAATAAGATGCAACTCGGTAGATAAGGCGTAATGATACCTTCTGGCGAAGATGATAGGGCGGAACGCTTCACTTTGATCGACCCTCTCGCAAAACATTATGCTACGCAGCGTAGTGGAATACTGTTGTTGATCAGTATTAGCGCATGGTTTGATCACGGTTATCACATGCGCAGTTCATACTCTTTGTTCCTTGCGGATAGCGAAAATACCGTTTTGCTAAGAGCGCGATACTTTAACTCATAAAACGATTGGTTAAGCCGACTCAATGCAATCGACAAAGCAGCAAAGATCAGGTCGTGTATGGTCATGAGATACATCAAACTCCCAACAAATAAGCCGCCTATGGTGAAGATGACGCACATTATCACAAAACGAACTCATCTTCAAACAATTTGAGGCCGATTTCCATTGAAACAGGCTTACAATCTGCCGCTTAAATTGCTCAGCGAGAAATTCAAAGACATCGGTGGGTTGATATGAATTAGCCTCTTCTTCCTATCACGAAGTATCTCCGCATACCTAAGAAAGAGCTAGCCGTACCAAACCTCATTAAACCTGCTAAGCTGGTTTAGATTTAGGTGCTTGAACATCAAAGAAGATTGTCGCCATTGCAAACATATCATCCACATATAGCACTAAAATCAAATACATACCTCCCATGCACTTGATGTGAGACATTAGAACTGTTGTAGCAACCCTCTGAAATCCTTCATGTAAGTGCATCATCAAACTTCTTGGCGCAAACCCTAGACGCTGGCCATAAAAATGGCCTTCCCGAGTTTACATACCTTGTTTTCCGTCCGGTACTTCAAAAACCCGAGGTTGCGGCATATAGATGTCCTCAAGAAGATCTCGCCTTCGAAAATGCCGTATCCATGATCCATTTGATGAATTTCCCAATCAATTGGGCTCCCAGGCAAGCAAAACCGCATAAAGCTATTCGATGTCGGTAGGTGAAAATGTCTCATCATAATCAAGACCTTTGACTTGGTGACCTTTCGAGCAACTAATAACACCTTATACTTGTCAGGCTGCCACCATCAGCCTGTACTTTTAAATGAATAGCCATTTGCAATCGCGCTTTGGCCAATGGGCCATCGACAAGTTCCCATGCCTGGTTTGCATCCATGGATGCGACTCTACCTCGACTGCCGTTTCCAATGTGGAGCCGAGGAAGTATGCTTCCCTCTCATCTTGTTCCACCTTGCGCGCCGAAGCAGCACCATTCAGCCAGCTAAGTTGTATTTTTGAGAACTGCGAAGGTGTTACATTGAGCAACGGTTGATCGGAGGGCATTCAATGAGCGCAGGACGAAGAAGGAGCAGTGAGGGATGGATCATCTGTTTGATGGGTTGCTGCGCATCCACCGGTAAAGGCACATCTTGCTGGTCCAGCCTCAAATCTTGAAGCTCAACGAGTGGAGGATCATCAAGAACAAGATATTTGTCTTGAATGAAGTTTCCATCTCGCAAGTGGATCCAATACACATAGAATTTGACTCATCAAAACTACTTCCGAGCTGGTATACCTTTCTCACTCTTGATCCCACAACAAAAATATGCTTTATGACAGGGGGTGCATAGCCAATGAAAAAGTGCATTTAGTGCTACTGCATCAAATTTTCTCACGCCGAAATGCTCAGGAACATGTACATAAGCTACATATCCAAAGGTGCAAATGAGAAACGCCCCGTTTCTCTCCTTTACTGCTTTCCGAGTCATCTCATTATCCAAGGCAACGTGGTCAATTGTTTTGTACACATGAACTGCCAAGTACAATTGCATCAGCCCAAAAATACTTTGGCAATGACTTTCAAAGAAGCATACTTCTTGCCGCATTGCACAAAGTGTGATTCTTCCTCTCCGCAACACCATTTTGTTGAGGAGTAGCCCGTTGTGCATTGACGCTTTAATCCCTCGATCACATGTATCATGGAAGAGATCACTAAGATACTCCCACCACCATCAAGGCGCTAATTGCTTGATCTTCCTCCCCTCGTCTCGATTCCTTTCTACACATGCTTTATACAATTTAAAAGCCTCAAGAGCATCACTTTTCTTGCTAAAAAATAGACAATTGTTTTCCCACTAAAATCATCAATAAACGCGGATGAAATATATCACCGCTTATCAAGGCTGCCAGATACCTCCCTCCCTCATGGTCCCACAAAGATCCGAAAGGGATAAGCTCCAAAGACTTGTTTAGCTCTCCTCACGCTTACACTTGCAAAAATGATCTGCACGAGGGTGCTTACCAAGGGGATACATGCTTCACAAAGATCCAAAATCTGCCTTCATAGTTATCTTCTATGCTATGAACCATGTTCTTCCACAAGTTTTTAAAGCTTGAACATTAGCGTGACTGCACCTTTTGTGCCAAAAGTAGCACTTTTCCTTTTTTACGACGCATCAAAGGCCCCGATTTGGATCAGATACCTCGGCCATACAAATTTCCATGCCTTGAGCCCTTTGGCCACTATATCCCCTTCAATCCTTGCATTCTTCTCAAGAAAAGAACTTCCCTTATCATCAAAGAAAAAACTTCTTGCGTAATCAAAGACTGCCGCAAAAACCGAACAAAAGATTTTTCTCGCAATCCCTTTAGACATGTAGGGTTTCGAAGAATTGTTTTTTTCACCATTCAATAGCGGAAATGGTATTGACCACAATTTCTCGCGACTTGAATTTCAAATCGGCGGATCTCCCAATTGCACCGCATTTCTTTGTCATTTTGATAACTTGAGAATAGATCCCTATCCTTCAACATCACCGATGTGCATGCGAATCCAATCGTAAAGAACTTCTTTCCAAAGAAGTAGTACATGCACTTGTTTCACAAACAGAAGCCTCCCCTTTAATTCTCGAAAGACTGGTCTGATTGATCACAAGAGAAGCTCTCCCTTTGATGACTTGTGCCTCAACTAGGTGTGTTTCTCTGATTTGTTCTTTCTCCTGACAATCGCCGCATAATGACCATATTCAAAACAGCCTCCCTCGATTGCCCCTCTTGGCATAAACTTCTTCTGACGTGCTCCTTTGATCCCTCCACCTTCCCATCCATTGCTTTTTGTAATGAGGCTTTTATCTTGCCTCCCTCGCGGCAAGCATGGCTTGTGATGGCTTAATCCTCCACTTTGTCTTTCAAGATTCTTCAAGAAAAGCTAGAGACGGGCCATCCCATGAAAGACTACTTTGAGTCAGCCAAGAAATCAACAAAGTTTTTCCCCATGAATTGGGAAGAGAAAAGTATATAACCCTGCTTTGTTGCCCTTCCGAATCGTGATACTTGAATCGGCCGCCAACATATCAACATCTCCTTCATTTGATTTATGTGTGTATTCGCATCAGCCCTTCCACACATACTTGCAATTCCTAACTGCGTACAAAATGCATAACTTCACCTTCTGCTTTTAGTGCCATACTTATCTTCAAGCCAAACCAAAGAGAAATAGTCAGCCTGATCCACATCTACTTGCGCGACTATGCCAAACGGAAGAGGCCACATACATATACAGAAGCCATTGCTCAATATCCCGGCTGTTTGCCGATCCTTTTGAGAGCAGTTTGAGCTCTTTATGCGGCATTCTCGGTTGGTTTGGAACCATCCCACTTGCTCGCTCCCGGACTCCTCGCCATTAAAGTCTCAGCACTAATGGATTTCTTCCGACCGCTTAAAATCCTTTGCCATCAAAACATGGGGCAAGCCAGGAATTCTTTGATACGAATGTCGAGGATATATGACCTTCTCTGCTCGGATAAGTATTCTTTCGAAATTGTTCCTCAGAGTTCACTCATTAATGGAACTTCCCTTCATGCCAATAGGCTTTCTGATACCATGTTGGAAAAACGCGTGGTACTCAAGCTATGGACTGATACAAAAACCTGCAGCCTGAACTGAGCCAAAGCAGATGGGAAGGAGCCACAATAGAATAGAATAGAACAATACCTATGTTGCATGTAATCTATATACATGAATGAATAGCCTTGAAAGACCCAACAACTGCCAACAGAAAATTACCATGAGAGAGATGTACATGGTGTACTTACTATTACTCTATCTTACATCCAATGTATCATGTACTCTAATGCGGCTTGAATTCTGCTGTTGGGAGGGTAAGGATTCAAGGGCCATGACAGGCGGGCAAGAGGCAGGTCCCAGGCTCATGCAACCGCCGAGCCACCACAACATGGCAGGACTGCGTGCTTACGTGGTTGACTGGCGGGATTGTTGTGCCCATTTCCATTACAGGCGGGCTTAGGCCCGGTTGCCATCGACTTCGTGCAATGGTTTGCGTAAAGGCATTCTAGCTATTGCTTTTAGAATATTCCGTGTTCACGGCAAATGCTTCTATTTCTTTATATTCGGCTGAAATCCACATTTTGTTCGCGTGGTTAGTCATCATTCTTTTCAGCATTATTTTTGCTAGGAAGCAAATTCCAATCGATTGTAATACTATAATGATTGTAGCAACATTTTGAGAAATAGGAGAAAAATAAAAATGGCACGTGAAAGTCTTGATGTAGAATCTTCACACATTTTTTACTTTTAAATGGACACTCAAATTGCAATAGAATATTTTCCAATGCAATACCATATATATGTTGTTCAATTTGACATAATGACAAATAAAAATTTAAGACACACGCTATGTCTACCCCACAAGGGCGCATCCTTAAAAAGATGATGTTTTCTCGCTTTTTAATCTTGGATTGATTTGCCATTTGATCCTCAAATTTTACGATGCAAGATTTGGCATTGTATGGAGAAAGAAGCTAGATGCAAGCACAAGTCTCATATACCAAGTTGTTTACCTTGATTAAAAGCTCTTATAAATTTTTTTCTTTTGCCCCAAGATCGCGAAAAACTCCTATAGATTATTAGATTCATTAAGAAATTTTTGCAAATTCTTTTACATGAGTACTTATGTATCTATTGGTAAGTATAACACATTCAAGACACGTGGATAGCACAAATTATTGATCGATATAGCGGTCTGGATACACAACTAATTTAGACAATGTCTTCCTAGTTGAATCCATTGCCAACCTCAATATCTCGCAAGAAAACTATAGAAGCAACTATTAAATCGTGTGATCTATGGCCTTCTTAACTTTGACAAATGCAAAAACTTTCTATCCAATGCACCACTTTACACTTGAACTCTCTTTGCTTCTCATTATCAAGATAGTTTAAACTCCCATATTATGCTACTTACGCACCTAGGGATTCACCTATGTGTCTTTTTATATAGCATCGTGTTCCAAGGATCTTGCAAAAACTCCTTATCTATTATTTTAAATAAAAGTGGGACTCATTCAAGTCCCAATGCTTTCCTCACTTCAGTATTTCCAATTTGCCGGCTTTCCATCTCCATGTGACTCAGATCCTAAGGTCCTATCGCTCAAACTGCTTGTAAGGCACTTTCTAATGGTTTGTCGAGAAAGTCAACATGATACTACAAAACGCAAAAAAATATAAAAGAAATTGACAATTATATGCTATCAAAAATAAATATACAAAGTTAAACAATGAGACTAGGACTCGGTGATCCATGTAGATCATCATGTGAGATACGGACCACCTAAAGTGGTAAAAGCATATAGAACATCGAGCAATTCCAAATGACCTAGCGTTTTCTTGGAGCTTCCTGGAAGACAATAGAAAAGGATTATACGAGGTGCTTCAAACCTCGACTAGCCTCTCCAACCAATCTCGTACCCTTGCTACTCATTCCTCATTCACTAATGTGCCATGTATTTCTTCTCCAATCTCATCGATCCGCAAAATGCCTTGCATGAGGTTTTCTCTAGTTGCCCATCCAAATGCAAGGGCTTTCTCCTATTGTCTTGTTTTCATGCCTTGAAAGGCCCATCAAACCTAGCCCATAGCCCAGTAAAATTGTGTTTTTTAACCGATTCATGCCTAGCTCTAGAAGACAAAATTCCATGATAAACCATTTGAGGGTGTTGAGCTAAGGGAATACCAAAATATTTTTGTCTGAGTTAGGGCATATTAACATCGTATCCACTGAAGTTTTGTAGGCACCAAGTTTCATTTATCATTTTGGCTCACCGGAGATCTTGTTCCCGAGAGGAAGGGGATCTTGGATCTTCTCCTTCGATTTTACCCTTTGTTGCCTCCTCGACTGCGGTTACTGTAAATTGAAACCAATTGTAAACAGTATGGCGGTAACAATCAAGATCCCCATCCCTCCCTCTCTTCCTTCCTAACTCAAGATCCGTTGGAGCCAAATGATAAATGGAACCTGATGTGCCTACAAAACTTGTGGTAATTTTGATATATTAATATGCTCTAACTCACGTATCATTTTTGGTGATGTTCCTTAGCTCAACACCTCGCAAACATCAATAACAACAACACAATGACCAAAGATGTGATAAAGTACATGATAACCACCTTGGACCATAGTATTTCCAATAAAAAGATTTCCTGAGCATTTTCTCTCCCATGTGATCAGATACTAGGGCGCCCAATGGTCCAAACTAGCCCGTGAAGGCTCGCTTGGATGGTTTGTTGAGAAAGGTTGACAAAGAAATTGGACATTTATATGCTATCAAAAATACAAGTTTTTAAACAATGAGATTAGGGGCGTCCTAGCCTCATATAGATCACCTACCATCGATATGAACCACCAAAGTGGTAAAGCCGCATCTAACATCCGAGCAATTCCAAAATGACCATGGCATTTCTTGTAGATTGAGCTACTAGAAGGCAATAGAAAGTTTTATGAGATACTTCAAAGGACTACAAAGCTGGCCTATCCAACCAATATCAATACCCTCTTCTTTGCCCCTCATTTCATCGACCAAATGTGTCGTATGTTTCTTCTCCAACCTCTATCGATTCCATGCACATGCTTCCATGAGGCCTTTCTCCCACCGCCCATCCAGCCGTGAGGGCTTTCTCTCCCCTTTGGCCGGTAATCATGTCCAAGACTATCGCTTCCATAGCCTACGCCCGGTAAAATTGTGTTTTAACTAGATTCGCGGCCTAGCCTCGGGAATCGTAAGAATTCCATAGTCAACCATTGCACTATAAGAAGCCGAAAAAAAAGCAACAAAGTAGGCCAAGATGGATAGTTGTATTTCTATCTACATATAGCCACAAGGTCTTTTCAATACATCCATATGGAGGACCCTTTTTTCATAATCATTGCACATTTGTGCTTGACAATATACATTGACTAAATAAGGATTACAACTTCTATAAATTTTTCAACAATGAGAATGATATCATTCACTATAAAATTTCTTGTTCATCACTCTCGGGATCGCACCGTTGTTAATATCAACATGCCCGGATAGATCCTCAATACATCATCCGTATGAGTATGCATAATAATAAAAACCACCAACACAAGAAGCAAAACATAGAACAACCACTAACCATTTTAACGCCCTGGAGATTAGGATTTGGGAAGTAGCATTCTCCATGTCAAATGCGTTGTAGTGTTTGCTTGATTCTACCTGGTTTTCTCCTCGCCCTTTGACATTATGGACATTGTCCACGCCTAGTTGGCTATTGGGTACCAAGGAGGACTTCGCCTCTTCTTTTCTAATCTCTCTTTTTCCATTGAAAATGGTAATGAATCATGAGAAACGGTACCAAAGATGTCGAAATGCCTCTTTTCTTTATTTTTTTTTCCCCACTTTTTCTGTTTGAATCACTTCTCTGGTTTTAAACCTGCCCCGAGAATTTAAATTTCTCTTCTTTGACATCAATTCATCCGACTTGCAAAAAGCTAGGCCTCCGGTAGAGGCTAAATCCTCATGACTCATCGGTTCTTAGCTTCAAATGGATACTACAATCTTCACCATTCTAATTGATGGTCCTGGGATCACTATGGTTTTCTAAAAGGCCCAAAGATCTCAATTGGAGTGAACTTATTCTAAACAAATTCTTTCCGTGATAACTGTTTTATTCTAATACACCTTTGTGCCGGAAGCTCAAGAATTTTGAAATAGAAATCATTGAAGCATGGTTAGAAGAAATCATTGGTGACAAAAATTGTCCTCAAGCATCGAATTTTTCGAGTTCATCGGGATTGAGCTTAAAAAACCTGTTTGTAGGCCAGTATTCTCTCTCGCTTAAATCATGCTTTGTTTTGTCGCTTATGTGTCAAGGATCCTCGCATTATATGGTAACTGCGGAGGCAATTTAGTTCTACATCTCATCTTCTTTGCTCTCTCCTCCCTCATGTTTCTCATGCTTTTCCACTTTCTCCCTTGGCTTCCCCTCTTTTTGATGGGCTCAATTTCCCCTTTGTTGCTTCCACCAGGTTCATGATGGCGTAAAATGAAGAGCCATTTTAACCTTAAAACCCAATACTTTCTGTTTCTCCATTGTTTATATGGCGCCTCAAAAGAAGATCAGCAAATCTCTGCTTTCAAATTTGAAGGATATCTCGCCCAAAGGCTCACTTTTCATTCCCTTTGGGCAATTTTTCGGATCTTACTTACAAAGCAAATTAATGGAGCCTCTCTTCCATCAAGACGCCAATATGGGATAATCTCTCGAAAGATCCCAATTTCCTTGGTGTTATGCCTTCAATTGATCCTTCTACCGCATTCCCGTGGCCTTATGGTATCCAAATGGGCCCATTGCTGGAAGTCAATTTCATGTCGCTGGGACAACATGCTTCAAAATGATCGGCCTCAACTTGATCTAAAACTTGCTACTGCTCATGGTATTCATTTAAACTCTCCTACCAATCTCTTGCTAGTAGTTATTGTATTGAACTCGCTGTGGCTTTTGTCTCTCAAGGAAAGAAAAAAAAGAAGTTTGAGAAAATGAAATGTCTTCTTTCCACTCATGGTTATTCTCAAAGTAAAGAAAATGTGGATCAATATAGCTAACCTTTTGGTCTCACTTGCTCTCTCAAGCAAAAGGCCTAACCATAAATGCCGGGCATCAAGTTGCTTTACCCCTACATCATGATCAATGTGGCAATCAAAGGTCAACAAATTTTCTTCTTCACAAAGGGAACTTTGGTGTATGAAAACTTCCATATATCTCTTTCATTAAATGGAATCCCAAGCTTCCACCTTCGACTTCTTGAACAACTATCGGTTGTATCCACCTCACTTTATGGCTTAAATCCAATTTATTGAATGAAGATTCCTTCAAATCTCTTTTCAATTCCATTGGTACCTATATTTTCAACCTGCTTATGCTCCCTATAAACCTCCAATTGCTTATGTTCAACTTGATCTATCCAAAGACATCTTCTTCTTCAATCCCTTTCATCGATCATTTGGCCAAAAAATCCACCCCCCTGATCTATGTGTTGGATTGCCTCCAAATTGCCCTAAAATGCAATTCTAGACATTTTTGGTATGCGTAATGCAAAGCTTGAAGCTAACAAGTAAGGGAATCAAGAGAAACCAAGGAAAAAATGAGCACACAAATTCATTTCCAGGTTAAAAATAATGAGAACATCATCAACAAAGAAAAGACAATTCCTTTTATTCCATGGAGTAGAGTCAATGGAATGCAAGAAGAATTGCAAAAAAAAGGATGGAAAAGGAAAAAGAATGTACCTCCCGCAACATCAACAAAAGATTTGTGATTGACAATGGTTCCTCAATCACATCAAGGATGAGACAGACTCTCAAAGATACATGCTCAAAGGAAAGTCCAAAGTTGATTTTGGCAAAGACTTACATTCAACTTTATCTCAAACAGCCCGAAAGAGTCTAGATCCAATCTCAACCACCATTCCAAGAAGCTCCATCCTCAAAAATCAAATTCGGTGTTTACCAAATTTGGAAGCCCTCCAAGGGTACTAGAGATTCATTAATCCAAGGAAATACAAAAACAAGTAATCATTAAAAATCAAATGAGACAAGGATAATACCAAGTTTCCGAGATCCATACAAATTGCTAACAAGAAAAGCAATAGAACTTCACCATCGTAAACTCTACTACGTAAATTTAAAACATGCCGATCCCTCAAGCCTCCCCTCTTCTCAAACCTTTGAGCAAACCAAGCAACATCAAGATCACCTCAACAAACCCTCAAAGATCGGGCCCCTCATAGATTCCAAATGCAAAATCTTTCTGCTTAAAATAAATCATCCTCATCCCTCCGAGGATGATGAGGAGGTAATTTTTGTTCAAATCAATTGTCGCTTTTGCTAACTTGCCCCGGCAGATCAAACCGAAGCAGCTTGCATCCCAACAACTAACCAAATATTCCTGAGCTTCCCGAGACCATCCTTGAAGATTACCAGGCCTCCCCCCTCTCATATTCCCAAGCATACCCCAAGCCTTCTCATAAACAAAACCCCTTTAAATACTTTCATTGATCCATTGATATCTCCATCCCTCGATAAGTATTCCCTTCTTCCTGTCCCAAAACCATTTTGAGCCCATTTTCTCGATGCGCTTGCCGTGACAAACCACCATAGATTTCTCAAAGGATAAAGTGGTTGGGGATAAGATTGCTAGTGCCATCTCGTGACTTAGACAAACAAAGGTCTCACAATTGGTGACTATCAAAAAGGAGATTGGACAACTTGCCGGTGATCAGACTGACTATGGAGATCTCGTAAAATGGGGATCCGTGAAATATCTATCAAGACATAGATTATGTCCCCTCGTTCCTGACACCGTAGCTTTCCTCCCAAAATCCCGACCCTCAACTTAAAGAAAGCCGGGCATTCATTCATCCGCAAGTTCTCAATCCTATAAGTATAATGATATCCAAAGATAATGCTAATGGGAAAGCTAATAATGCTAATAATTTGATTAACTATGATCCTATTTCTAATCCCCGCTTAATAAATTATTTGAATTCATTCCCCGGTGGTGTTTCCTCCAAAATGAAAGTGAAAGTGATTTTGAGAATTATAAAAATGTGGATCTCTATGATAAAAGCAATTGGGATTATGAATACTACTTAAATGCTTATCACCTGGAGGATATGACTAAAAGATATTTATAAAGAGAATTCTACCAAGAATTTAGGATAGGAAAAACCATAGTTTCTCATTCCCTAAAAATGATCCTTGCTTAGCAACACAAAAAAACAAAAGAAAAAAAGGAAAAAAGGAAAAAGGAAGAACTAAAAAGGTTATAATTTCTTTTTTTTTGTTTGCTCCAAATTTTCCTCATGAAGATTGTTTCCTGGAATTTAAGAGGGATAAAAGGTATTTTGAAGAGAAAGAAGAGTTATTTCAGCCTTAAAACCTACAAAAGGCGTCATTCTCTCCAAGAACATAAGCTTCGCAATTTGAGGTGCAAAACCTAGGTGATTGATAATCCCTGGTAGTACCCCATTTGGATAGAAGTTAATGGAACCTCGGATGGTATTTGCATGATTTGGAAAAATATGGAAAATGTATCCTTTATAAAACAAATTTCTACTAATATGTGGCGGTGTCAACATTTTTAAAAGTTCCTAGATAATAATTTTTAGTCTTATTAACATCTATGTTTCTACTAATCCCAAAGATAGAGAAGCTCTCATATACTGCCGACTTCGGCATCTAAAACAAGAAATCTTAGATACAAGGTCTCTTATCTATGACTATCTAAATCAAAAATGCTAAAGATCAAGTAACTTTTATTCTTGGAACCTAGATGATGATGCATTCAAATCTTTTGATGTCTAATGTATGGGAATTCCTATTCTCCTAATAAAATCTCCTTCTTCTTATCCAAGGCTTATTGCTAATAAAAGTGTTTCTTGCCTTGAAACCTTCTCATGAGGGATCCAAATATCTCACTTTTATGCCCTTTAAATTGCAATAATGTGGAATGTTTGAACATATATTCTTTCCTCTACCTCCCAAACCTCAGCCTTTTTTTGGAGGTGATCTCGAAAGATTACTTTGGTGTCCATGACAAGTTTCTATCATTCAAGCATAATTCAATCCAATAATCCCTACAACAACACTATTATCTATCTAGCTTTATGGGAATATTTGGAAGTCTAGAAACAAATGTCTCAGATGGTCACAAAAAATTTTTCTACAACTTGATCAAGATTCATTTCAAGCATGATGTTGAGTTATGTGCAACAACACATAAAAATTTGACAGTGCTAGACCAAATTGGTATTTTTGAAAAGTATTTTAACTTGTTTAAATCAAATCTATCTTATAGAAATTTAACCGGAGCTTGCTCATAGGTACATGGAGCTATGCGTAGGTCAATCGAGGAGAAAAATTTGATAGGAGGAGCGTATAGGTTTCAGTTGCTATATGGGGATGAGAGAATTCATGAACACTGTGTCAAGTTCCTCCCCATAATCAATGGTCGTAATGCATTGATGATCAGAGACAATGAAATTAGCAGGCAAGCGTTAAAGGATTTTAAAGGTGTATATACACAAAGGAAGTTATGCAAATGATTTATATGTTTTGGTTCATAAACTCAACCATCATGAATTCATCAAAGACAGCCAAATGTATATAGGCGCATGTACTATACTCACGTATCGTTAGGGGCCGATGCTTATGGCACCCTTATACTTCTATATGGTTCAACAGGATTTTACAGGTGATAATAAGGGATAATCTATGGATGGTCGACTCTAATGTCCGCATGGGAACTCTTTACTCTTCAATTAACCTATAAATCCAACCGCTCCATAATGGCCATAAACTCGTGATGACCCAAAGATTCCTACCATCCCCCATGACATATACATCGGGAAGATAGTTCTCCTCCCAGATGCAATAGTTTCGCTTGGTTTTTGTGTTTGTTAACAGAGACAGTTTTGTTATTTGACATGATATGGAATTACCTCTTTTGGGAAAGACCTAAGTTCCTCGCTCAATTTCTTCTACAACAAATGTATTAACAATTAAAGTACGTGACTCAAGAATTCGGCTGGCTGTAGGCTTGGACAAGAAAATTTAACTGATTTTGACCGATTCCCTTTTTGTGCTTTTTAAACTACTCTTTGAATTTTTGGTATTTCCTCATTTTGATTTGGTAAAGCCTACCTAAGAAGGTTTTCCAAACTACTATGTATGTATTTCTCTTTAATTAATGAAAAAATCATCTCGCACTCCAAAAAAAAAAAAAAAATCAATTAAGAGACACCCCTGTGTTTTGACCCCCTGCCGCCTTGTCCCCACCATAGATATTACTATTATTCTCAACAACTTTTGCCTTGGGAGAACACCTGTTCATATACCACTCAAACACACCGCACTTCGACTCAAAATGTGATAAAGTACATGATAACCCTTGGACCATAGTATTTTCAAAAAAGGTTGCCTCAAGCATTTTCAGCTTTGTTTCATGTGACTTGTATTCTAAAGCGCCAATGGTTCAAACTAGCCCGTAGCGCTCACTTTCTGGATGGTTTGTTGAGAAAGTCGACAAAGAAATTGAAGATTTATATGCTAACAAAATACAAGTTTTTAAACAATGAGACTAGGGGGCGTACCCATAGCCTCCCCATAGGTCACCTATCATCGATACATGGACCACCAAAGTGGCAGTTTATTGAACATCCGGAGCAATTCCAAATGACCATGGCGACATTTTCTTATA
Organism: Isoetes taiwanensis; assembly: GCA_021234155.1. Lineage (NCBI taxonomy): Eukaryota > Viridiplantae > Streptophyta > Lycopodiopsida > Isoetales > Isoetaceae > Isoetes > Isoetes taiwanensis. The sequence continues at coordinate 2,207,295 of JAJEKV010000069.1, forward strand.
GACCTGAGCCAAATAGAAGGTACATTAGAAAGTTGCACGAGGAGGTACTTTAGTGACCACGCAGAGCCGCCTATCCAACCAATGTCACACAATTCTCGTCAGCCTCATTTCACCAATAAATGTGTTTCCGTAGGCTGCCTTTCTCCAACCTCTATCGGGTTCCATGCAATGCTTGCATGTAGGCAGCCCTCTTTTCTCCACCTGCCCACCAAGCAAATGTGAGGGCTTTCTCTCTCCTGGCCAGGCCTGTATAATCAATCCAAGACTATCAAGCCTAGCCCAGCGATTCCAGGCAAAATTGTGTTTTAACTTTAGATCTGTACTTCCCCCCGAAGAGAATAATTCCATAATCCAACCATTTAGCGAATTATAAGAAGAAAAAACGAACAAAGCTAAAAGATGGATAGTTGTATATGCATATCCATTCACATATAGGCCACAAGGTTTTTTCAAGATCCATGTAGAGGACCTTTTTTCATAAGCATTGCACTTTTAATGCTTGGACAATATATTGAGCAAATAGGGGTTTATCTTTCATAATTTTTTCAATGTATGAGAATTATTTCATTCACCATAAATTTCTTATCCATTTGCTCTTAGGGGATCGCAACGTTATTGATACTAACATGTCCGAATAGATCCTCAATACATCTATATAGAAAATAAACCACCAGAACAAAAACAAATCATAGAACAACTACTTATCATTTTAATATCTTCTAGAGAATAGGAGTTGGCAAATATAGCATTCGCCTTGTTGGAAGTACTTACAAAGGTTGTCATCTATTGTAATCAGCCATGTTTCCCACCGGGTACTCTTACATTGGATCAAATAGGCTTTCTCCATGGTTTGTAGAGGATCGATCGCGTCTCCCCGCATTGTGACCACACTTCTTTAGTACTTTTGACCACACATCCTCTATATATCTTATATTGTAAGATAGTTCTCGACTTCAAAGATTCACAAAAGTTGCAGTTAAATTATAAATCAAAAAGCTATACTGCACTCCTGAATTGAAGCCTTCGACGGTAATATTTGTGCACAATACCGGAGATGAAGTCTCACCACATGTTCGCCAATTGGGCGGCTTGTTTTTTCTGATATTGTAGCCCAAGCTACCGCTTTGTTGCAAGAAAATTCATTCAACATTCGCTTTAAGTCATTGTAAGATAGAACTAAATGGCATAGGATTGATGTGCCAAAGAATCGAGAGATGTAAGGCCCAAGACATTTCCAAACGGCCCAGAATGCCCAAAATGAAACAAGCTTCCAAACGGATTCAGAACGGACTGGAAAAAAATGAAAAACATAGAATAGGATGCCCATATCACAATACATGTGATGGAATGAGGGATAACGAATGTGGCGTACCATTGCCGCTATGCATCGCCGTAAACCCTAAACTTTTAGGGCCAACATTTTTATCACAACAAACATATGGGGTGATATATAGTTTTCCTCAGAATTAGCCAGTGGATTAAAAATACATAAAAGGTAGAAAAATTACTCCCATACCGCTAAACGCGCTAATCATCGACGTCACCACTTATGGTAAAAGATGTGAGGATAAAGACCCCATTATTTGTCTTAAAAAATATGAAGAGATGGAAGGAAAGGCTGTAAATCGAAAAAAGAAGCAATCATAAAAAAGGCATGCAAACCAATTAATCAAGAAGAATGTGCCAAGTGGCAATATGCATGCCCATGGCAACTTTTAATTTGAAAAGGTGAGAGATAAAAGGTCTGCAAAATGCTAGGATAGGGGACTCATTATGAGAGCATCAAGGATGAAAAAATGTTGCAATGGGAAAGGAAAAAGTCTAGAAAAACAAGGCTTTTGCTATAAATTACATATCACATGTCCAAAACAAGGTCCGACATTTGTCAAATGACCATAATAGCATATGTGAAACATTATTTGAGATCTCATTTCACCCCATGAATCCAAATGGAAGGTCCATTAATCATTAATGGTAAACAACTATATTTTTTCCTCTCTATAACTTTTGATCCATCAAAAATATTTCAAGGGCGCTTGTTGCATTAGCAAATATATATGGTTAAAAATATGGTCATATGCATTAACCTTTATGATTTTGCTTATTTTATATATTTATCTCAAAGATGTATGAAATATTGGTATAAGACGAACCCATTGCCCAAAAAGCATGAACAGTTCGATCAAAAGTTATAATGAAAATGATTCTTGCAACTCCTAGAATGAGATATACGGAGCTTTCTCTTATTGATGCCAAAAAGTCGACATGGCATTTTTAGATCAAAGGGAAAAAATGTAATCATTTTTCCCAATGATAATGCACTTTGTGAAAAAAATATTGGCATTATTCCATTGTTGCACAGCTTCTTGCAACTCCCAGAACGTTTCTATGATGCTCGAGGAATAATCCTTTGACCAGAAAAATCATAGCACGAGAGAATTTCAATGCCCTTTGTAAACATATGTTTGCGCCTTTTTATGCTATGTCAAAAAAGAATCAAACAAAGGTACCTTATAAGTGAGCTTTATGCTAATCTTCCAATTGCTCCCAAAGACTTCATGTGAAGCATCCATATGGTAATCAACCAATTCTTCTATCTCAACCTCGCCATTTTTATCAAATTGAATACCCACTTTTGTTTCTAAATTGGTGCTCTTCTTACAATAGCTCCCGCTAGTGCCCAAAGTAATGTCCCAATAATAAAAAGCCCGCCCAACCCGGTAGGCTTAGAGACCACCCTCGCTTCTAGAATGATATTGTTAATAAGGAGAGTAGGACCCCTGCTGTAACACGTGGGCCCTACCCTCACTATTGCTATTCTAGCCTATTCTTACTTATCTATACATATTTAAAATCAACTCAAGAGCTAGTGGTAATTTTTAAAAAGGAATCATATTTGGGCCAAAATGGCATTAGAAGATATTGGGCCAAATGGCATTAGAAGATATTAAGCTAAATGGCATAAAATGGGTATGACCCCTTTGCTTATTCTCCACTATAATTTTGATAGATCAATTCCATGGAAATGTTTCTCCATAAGATTGAATACACGGAAGTATATTTCTAAAATACAAAAGGCCTCATACCTTCAATAAAATGTAAAGCCTCTGTAAACTATATAACCAATAGTAGACTTGTCGCCAGTTTGTACTGCAATTCCATTACCACTAGGCATCCTTTTGGCATTCCACATGCAAAGGTAAATTGAAAAAATTCCCATTTACCAATGTTGATATAGGCCTATAGCAATGTCTTTTTCTCGTTGTAAAGTTTACTCTAATTTCAAGAAATGAGTCTCAAGCATCCATTTTCTTTCCCCTTTTCCTACATCACATATAATACAATATGTAAGTTGAAAAATAGTCACACCTAAAAAAGTAGATCAAGTCAAGGTCCCCTCGTATAACCAAGAAACCCAAGTAAAATAAAAAACCTTTTAAAAACCGGACGACTTTTTACCTTCCATGGACTTTGCAAAGACCACTTCAGTTAATATACAGCCCCAAAAAAGAAAAACAAAGTGCCATTTTCTTTTAGGCCTATAGACTTGATCACAAACTAAATAATTAATCATCTTTAACAAAACATTAGAGACAAATCCTCATCATTTGTAGTCTTGCTTTCTAACTGGACAATAAAACATGTTGCTCAAAGGATATGGATTAACACAGTAATAATATTGAATTTGAATCCTCAAACCTGCAAAAGATGAGATATTCCTAAACATGGCTAAAAAAATCAATTCAACATGTCTCAAGATAAAAAAAAAGTTTCTAATGCTTATTACCTCAATTTAAATTTATGATCTTCTTATTGTATAAAATGAACTATGAATCATAGTAAGTTACATGCTTAAATAAAACAAGAAATGCCAAGAGGACCTCGATAAAGAGTTTTCTCATGTCCGATATGTTACAAAAGCATATAATCTTATCTTCCCAACAATTGTAGAGATAAAAAAGAGCTACAAAAAGCAATTTACGTGATTTAGAAAATGATGTATTGAATTGGCAAGAAACAATATGTCTAGAAAGTGAATACTTATCCGCAGTATGTTCCGTAATGTCGTGCCGGACCATTGAAACGACATTTACACCATCCCTAATAGAACAAAACAGAGGGAGGTGGAGTCCCTAATTACTGCAAATAACCGCAAAATGTTAGCCCTCAAAAAGGGTAACAAATGAAAGGATCTAACAGTAAGCTTTTAGGACACCACGTTTATAACCCCTCACCGTGTCCCGCTCAAAAATAAATGTTTTGAAGACAATGCCCAAAAAAAGAGTTGATCATGCCCAGCCTATCAATTTGAATGTGTAGTCAAAGATAAGACTACAGTTCCGTAGATGTAAGTTTTGCAAAGCAACAATATAAGCTTCTAGATTGTTTGCCAAAGGTAAAACAACACAATAATAACCTTTTAATTCAATGTCCGGTTTTGCAACTAAAGATCCGCTTTACCTTCCATATGTTTAATATACCATTTATTTGAATGCATTTACGCTACATAAAAAACTCGTGATCCAAGCCTGCAGAAATAATAGGAGTGCTATAAGACAAAATGTCGCGATTATGAAGAAAAGAGCTCAGTGGACTACTATACTTCATGCCGCGATCAATGCCATTGATGTAACATCCTATATCTCAAAAGAGCAAGATAGTTCCTCGATTTCCAAAGATTCACAAAAAGTTGCAAAAGCAGCCTATAAATCAAAGCTATAAACGCACCTGAATTGAAGCCTTCGATTTGTAAATATTTGTGCAAAATTGAGATGGAAGTCTCGCCTCCATGTTCGCCACCATGGCTTGCTTGATATTAGAGCCCGGCCAATGCTTTGTTGCAAGAAAATTCATTCAACATTCGTTGTTGTCATTGTAAGATAGAACTAAATGGCAGAGATCGACAAAAGCTGGAAAGAATCGAGATGTACGCCTAAGGCCTAAGGCCCAAGACATCTTCCAAAACGGATTCAGAATGGCAAAAATGAAAAAAAGCTTGATGCCCAATGACAATCTTAACGCGGATCGAAAATATTAGAGGTAAATGATAGAATGAGGAGCTTGCATATCACAATATAACAAAATGGAATGAGGATAACGAATGTGGTACCCATCACGCCATGCACGCCGTAAACCCTAAACTTTTTAGGGCTACGATTTTTATCACAACAAACATAAGGGTGATATAGTTTTCTCAGAATTAGCCGGATTAAAAAATACATAAAGGTAGAAAATTACTTCCCATACCCGCTAAACGTACGACCACTTGTAGGTAAAAAAGATGTGAGGATAAAGACCCCCATTATTATTTGTCTTAAAAATATGAAGAGATGGAAGGAAAGGCTAAATCGAAAAAGAGAAGCAATCATAAAAGGCATGCAAAACCAATTAATCAAGAATGTGCCAAGTGGTAATATGCATGCCCATGCAACTTTTAATTTGAAAAAAAAGGTGAGAGATATAAAGGTCTGCAAAATGCTAGGATAGTGGGACTCATTATGAGAGCATCAAGGTGATGAAAAAATGTTGCAATGTGGAAAGGGAAAAGTCTAGAAACCTTTCAAACAAGGCTTTTTTGTCATATGACCCATTACATATCACATGTCCAAATGCAAGGTCCGACATTTGGTAAAATCCATATGTAAATTTTGCAAATGTGCATAATAGTATGTGAAAATACATACCTTGTGAGAATTTGTGTTGAAATATTGGTATTATTCCATTGTTGCACGCTTGCAACTCCTAGAACGTGGTTTCTATGATGCTAGCGCTTAGAGCAAAAGAATCATATTTGACCAGAAAAAATCATAGTAATTTAGAGAGAATTTCGTGGAATCCCTTGTAGCCAACATGCATAATATGTTTGCGCCTTTACATGCTATGTCAAAAGAATCAAACAAAGGTACCTTTATAAGTGAGCTTTATGCTAATCTTCCAATTGCTCCCAAAGACTTGGCGTAAAAGCATCCATATGGTAATCAACCACCTTCTATCTCAACCCCGCTATTTTTTATCAAATTGAATACCCACTTTGTTTCTAAATTGGTGCTCTTCACAATAGGCTAGTGCCCAAAAGTAATGTCCCAATAATAAAAAAAAAAAAAAAAAATCTTGTAGAAGACCTTACTAATCTTGGACGGTCGTGGTTCCTAAACATGCCCTCATGAGTATACATGACAAGATGGACTTAGAATAAAACCATGTCAGCTTCCACTAGGAAAACCGCAAAGTTAGTATGGAGAGCATAATGCTTAAAAATAAGTGTAACTAGTGCATCGATGCATGGTTATAGAATTGGAGTTTTAGATCATTTTTCTTCTCTCGACCTTTGATCCGTGGCTCAAACTTTCATCTTGAACGATACATCCTAAGACAAAGAGAGCTATCTAAGAGAAGAAGATCGCTCCAAATGCTCATTGAGATCAATTCTTCTTAAGCCGTGAGGCCTTGAGAACCAAAGTGGTCAATGATATGCACAACAATTTTGTTGCACCATTAAGGCAAGGCATTATAGTAGCATAGAAAATTGCCAAGGAGGCTTTATCTAACTAGATAATTGTTCTAGCCAGAATAAAAATAAATAACTTGTTTTCTCGATCTCTTTCTTATCTTGTCCTGCTAGGTGTGTTCAAGCAAGTCCACCTTGGGTCCATGATGGTTGGGCATAAAAGTTACCCATCCTATTGAGATTAGATGCCTTCACAATTTCCCCTATCAAGTATTGTAGCTTAAAGGCACCTGCCCTCATGTTATTAAAGAAGTTCCCACCGAAAGCCCTTGTGAAAGGATACATTTAATTTAGCGTCGAGCCTCTATTATTCAAATTCTGCATGAAGGGTGGATGTCCACTCATGTTTTTACAAGATGATGTCAAGACGCCATGAATGGTTACCAAAATAGAATCAAGATGTGGAAAGATGACAATGTGGGCTTCTATGATCCTTAGTGAATTACCTAAAGTGGTTCAACCAGCACGGCATGAGGGATATAGGTGCTTTGAGATATCTATTGCCAAGTACATGATGCATTGACATTTATCTTTAGAGTCGGGTTAAAAAAAAAAAAAAACACATGATCTAGTATAGACATGAATGAGTTTATTGATTATTAGTCCCGCTTATGGAAATCCAAGATTTCGCCTCACATTAGACAAAATGCATCGTCGGGCTAGATGCCATACGGATGAGTATACGTAGACCCACCACCTTGCATTGGCCCCCGCTCGTAGACCACGGGATACCTTGGAAATATTTGTCTATATCGATGTGAAGAAGGGCATATTCCCCGGGTAGTAAGACCATGTAAACCGTGACTTATATGGTTGGCTTATGCCAAAGAGGATCCCGACAGGACCCAAACCAACTTCACTATGAGGGGGTACTTTAGTCTCCCTGGGGAAGGAGCCTCAGAGCAAGAAGGGCTTCCCCTATGCCCCCAAAGGTGTAGCTTAGTTACTTGCTAAGCTCTATTACATAGAGAGGCTCCAAAACCGGTAAGTGAGAAATTTTGCTCCTTTTAATGGAAAGTAACAAGTGTAATTCGGGCTAGAACTTCAAAGGTGAGAATGTCCCCTAATTTCAACCTTATATTCTTGTTTGTGTAGTCAACTGTTTGGATAAGAAGTGAGACCAAACTCCCTCGATGATCAACCATGGTACTAACATGGAAAAAACAATAAATTATGATTAGTCCGCTCAGAGTAAATCAATAATCTGTAACATAGCCACATCAGAGATCCAAATTTGCAAGAATTATTGGCCAAGGAAGCAAAATGACTTCGATGAAAAATACTTTTCGCCTTTTAGAGCCTTCTAGCTATGCTCAAATTAAAATTGCAATATTTTCTCGATAATGAAATCATGCTTTTTAGACACAACGCCTAGCTTTTGCATTTTAGATTTTACCGATAGAATGTGTGCTAGTATAAGGCCTTGCACGGAAATCTAAAATGTGCAATGAACAAAAGTTGTGAAGTAACCTGGGTTTCTACATTGACAAAGATGAACAAAAGGTAGAAGGCATTTTCTTTATCGATAAATCCCCCAATTTTTTTCCAAGTCATAGCCCTAAATCTTTCAAAATTGATCATTAATTGAATTTCTTTGTCTAATCTTAATTATTCCAAGAGGAATTCCATGTAACAACATCAAGGATTGGCCTGGTGGCTAGGGCATAATCCACCCATTTGAAGGCATGTACAAGTTGATGTGTCCCGAGAAGCTTACTTGTGTCTACCAATTGTCTAACTGGATTGTTAAACAACAATGAATTTGTGGTCTAGTACTAACTTTGCTATTTTCCTTCCTATGTAATTGAGTGTCCACTTTCAGCTCTCCCTTCATTTTGTTCCTTCAAAATTTTAAAAACATGGCACGCGGTAATTTCTGTGGTGCATTTATTACTTATAAAGCATTTATTGCAAGATTTATTGCGGCCACTTAATAACCTTCTTTGCATTCATTTTTTGCATTCATTGATTATATAAAAGCATTTATTGCGTAACCTCTAATATTTCGCGGATGTTGACGCGATTACATGACACGGTAATGCACAAGCATTCATTGATTGTGAAAGATTTATCATTGGCAACCATTAATAACCCTCGGTAACACCGCATCTATTGATTATAAAGCATTTATTGGCGGCATTTATGAGCATTTATGCGAGGAAGATACTGAGCAGCATTTCACTAGATTTATACGCCAGATGTCATCGTGATTTATGGCGAGATTCGCACTTTGGTACTTATTGGCGGCCATTATTACACCTTTGCATTTTTGTGGCCATTAATACGCTTTGAATTTATCATTAATTATCAAAGCACGCATACGCTGAGACTTTGCATTTATATTGTGCATTAATTATCGGCGACCATTAATACGCTTTCAGCATTTATTACATTAATACGCTTTGCATTTATTATACCATTAATAATGCTTTGCATTTATTATGAAAGTTATCAAAGCATCTATACATGTGTGCACTCTCAGATTTATTAAGCGCTATTAATACCCTTTTGCATTTATTATACATTAATACGCTTTGCATTTATCACATGAAGTTATCAAAGCATTCATTATGTGTGCACTTTGCATTTATTAAGCGCATTGGCAAATTTGTTAGAAGATATCAATCCCAATATATATAGAATCTTTAATGATATCCATTTTAGGATAATTATGGATATGAAATATATATCGAATGATATTAATGATTACATGCGAAGCTTGAGATGCATGTATCTTGTATAAATATAGCCCTAGATTACTATGCCTGTCGACCATCCAACAAAACTCCATCTTATAAATAGAAGGCCTTCTTATTGTCTCGACACATTGAGAGCACTTGAAGAGCTATTGTGAGCTGCCTTCTTCGCTTCACTAATTGCATGCAAGGTAAACATTCTCCCATTTTGAATTAGAGTTAATGTAAGATCTACGGGTTGCCTCACATCAATCTAGAATCACTTGGCCATTGCAGTAAGAGAAATGTTGACGCTAACCGGGTCCAACCGCGACCGCTTTGAAAAGAGAGACAGCCAAGGCCTTGGCCGGCCAGCGATAAATTTCTTTGTACCATATAAGTTGGTATCAAAGCCATCAAGGATTTGGGATTTATTATATAAAATTTGTTTTCTTGTTTGTTGGCATATAGGATAAATTAGAGAATATAAAGGTTCAAAATTGACAAACAGTAAAGAGCCAAGGGACTTTGACAACAAGAAATAAGCAGTTCTAACCAATGGCTCAGAGAGATGTCCATGGCATGGAATTCCTTTAAGAATCATCTTAAGGAACAACGGTACCTCAGCACAAGGAACAACGATGTGGAAACATGCGGGTTTTTCGAACGCAAGTATGTGGAAGGGCAATAAAACAACTTTACTTTTGGAAAGGTTAAATCAACTCCTTTTATCATCTAGTGTAGAGTTCACACCTTATAAGAACGCATGTGGAAGGGCAATAAAACAAATTACCTCTTGAAAAGGTTAAATCAACTTTTATCATCTAGTGTAGAGTTCACAATTTCTTTGACTCAGTTATCCCAATGACGAGGTGTTGTAATATATTTTACAAATAACCAAGATGACAATAAGAAGTAAATCAAATTTTCAAGCGTCGTTACAAAATCTAAAAAGTTTGAGCATTTTAAGCTATGAATATATTTTGTGCTTACAACATAAGAATGTTTCGGCAAGTTTTCCTAGTAGGGCATTGATAGAAGACATGATAGGGAGAATGTGGTCATTAAACACAAACAATTGAGGACAAAACACATGAACAATTGAGGACAAAGCTACAAACCAATTTTTGGGAAGTTGAAGGTTGATGGTGTGAAAGAAGCAACATATAACTCTCAGAGAAACATCTCATGTTCCCGCTAAAAAAGGATCAACAATTTTAACCAGATCAGTATCATGCATTACCAAATAGTCCCCAACCTGAATATGTTGCATTGTGGTAGCCGGAGATGAGAAGCTTCAGAAGGATGAAAGCGATGGATCGATGCACATTATGCACTAGGTTTGAATAACTTTACCCTCCTAAAAAGCGATGAGATATTATGTTCTATCATTTTTTTCAAAGAAGATACAAAGGAGGGTTTTCTATCACGATGAAAAAGGAGAATGCCTTTGTGCATCACATTCTACTCTCCTTCCGTGTAATCCATGCTTTGTGAGATGTCATCGAGTACATTATGTCAGAAAGTATCAAAATATAAGATAGTGTCCAAAAGGCAACTTTTCCTCATTATCAAGTGAAAACTTTGGGTTATATGACAAACATACTTCCATATGTATAGTAGACACCTATTGAAGAACTTTGTTTTAGGCTTGCATCTATTTGAATACCTACCATGCACAGATAAGAAAGAATAGTAGGTGCCAGAAATCTGAAACTAGCAAAGTGTTGATTTACCTGAAAACATTTGTGGCAAATCTGTTAGTTGGAGCATTTTTGTACATGCCGAAAGGTCCAAACAAACCTAGATGAAGCAGCCATACAGAGACTAGTTAGCCTCTAAAATAGGGTTGTGTAAGCTTTTTCTAATAAACAAGAGGTCCAGTAATAAACTACCGGACATTTAGGAATAAGTGGTAGGAGATCCATACCTTATATGAAACTTTTGCTGCGGACTGGCTGCACACCTTAAATGTCCTTGCTTTGGTTGTTGGATTTAGCTGAAATGAACTGATATTAAATTTTGCTGACTCTGAAAGTGAACAAGATACCAAATAGCAGTAATGCCGAAGCTGGTTGTAGTCCCAACCCTAAACCCTGAAGAATAAAAAACTTTTAGATGAAATTGCATTCACATTTTCCACTTAGAGAAAGGAAAATTTTATCGTTGCATTCCACTTCCTTTGTCGCGGTAATACAATTAAAGGACAAAATGCTGGCTTGCCTTCACCCAGATGCTAACGGATCTATTTGGCAACGTGATGTTTTCAGAGTATAATCGCAAAGTACATTAGTTGTTGCCACATTATGTGTTCAAAATAGCTGTTGCAGTACTGAGGCACAATCAATACACAGGTCAAAATAGTAGCTTTATATTTTTAACCTGAAGCATCAATATGCATGGAAGCAGTCACCGCCCAAAACTTAGCAATGGCAAAACTCAAAAAGCACCCTACTATTCACCCATACAGAAAATTAGAGCCATGTTATAGAAACTTTCCGCAAGGAGGCCGGCATGTAGTCCTGGTCCACATGACCTGAGGCACCAGGTGGGTAAATATATCCTTCCCCATAACCCAGCTCCTTCATCAATTTTGCTAGGGCATTGCTAAGATGTAAAGGAACAGGCTCATTTTGCCCCCTTCTTGCACTAATTGCTGTGCAGATTTAATTGCTTCATAAACAGCAATCGATTTAGGGCGCAAAAGAGAGATAAACAACGCGATTGAGCAAGGTGGATATTGCATTCAGGCATTCCAGAAAATGACATGCCTGATAACACGCCATTGCCTGTGTAAGAGCCATTGATCTGCCAACCCAACATCCTCACTAGCAAAGCGAATCAACCTTCGAAAGCAATATACAAAGGTTCCTCACCTCCTTCCAACATTCTTTGCAAGCCAATAAATTGCCGTGATCAGCATCTCCTCCTCATTGACTTATGTAAAGCACTGATTAAGTTATAATGCTCTTCTCCGGTCTTATCGTAAAGAACATGTGACCGCTTGCAAAGGCATCTTTTACATCATCAAGGGTCACAACAAGTATGGGTTCTGTTTCTAATTGTGTTCCATTTGAAGGTGTCACACTTGTTGACTCAATGGTATCAAGACTTACAGCATGATTTAACCCTTCTCTATGCATCGCTCACTGTTTACGCTTCTTTTATATTACAGTCTTTATCAGCTTCAGAATTGGCTATCAGACCCTCCCTTCTCTTCATTGTTCCCTGTGCAATTACCTTTGCCCCCAACAAACTTTTGAATGGCTTTGTATATTCCTCCTGCGTTTGGTAAACATTTTCTTTGAGCATCTCCAGTATGCTCAAACATGCATCTCTTTTGTTCCAACATTACCAGGAACTAATCTCTGCTTGAACATCCTTTTGACATAAGTCATGTCTTTCATCATCAGCAGCATCAATAGCAGCATGAATATTAGTATCAGCTGCAGGACTTTGATATCTAGAAAATGTGGTCAAAACTGCAATCTCAAGTGCATTCAAGGCTACCCGAGCATCTCCATCTGCTGCTGCAGCCAAAAACTTTACCGCATCCTCTTCTATATTCAAAACTAAATTGGAATGAGATCCTATGGATGCCAGGACACCCCTTTCTTCATCCACAACAGCTCGGTGAAGGAGCTTTTTCTAAATGCTCCGCTGTAGCTTGTTGACTACTAACACCCTACAGCGTGAAAGCAATGCTGCATTTATCTGGAATGATGGATTTTCAGTGGTGGCCCCAATAAAAACTATGTGCCCTGCTTCTACATAAGGGAAGAAACACATCCTGCTGAGCCTTATTGAACCGATGCACCTCGGCCAAGAAACAGTAGAGTTTGCTGTCCATACTTCTTGGTCCGGGCTTAGCCTCCTCCAAGATATCTTTGACCTCCTTTATACCACTTGTCACTGCTGACAGAGCCACAAACCGATATGAAATACTCCTTGCCATTGCTCTAACAATGGAAGTTTTCCCAGTACCAGGAGGACCCCAAAAAATGATTGATGCCATTGTACCACTTTGTAAAAGCGTATGCACAATTCCTTTGGGACCTAACAGGTGATCCTGCCCAATAACCTCATCTATAGTGGCTGGACGCATCCTCTCAGCAAGAGGGGGTTGTACTCTTTGCCCCAGAAGTAGAACCCTTATTTGACTGCCAAGCCTGAGGTTGGAAAAAAGGAAAAGATTTGAGATGCTGCTCAGAGTTATCTTGTTTTGCTTTCTTAGATGGACCTTCTGGCCAAACTTGACCAACTCGAGGATATGCATTGCTAGCACCAAGACCCTTTCCAGCTTGGCCAGATCCATTCACATAGCATGTCTTTTCTCTTTGTGGAGACTTACCAGGTGTTGGACGTTTTGACCAGCTGGGGACACATTTGAACCAATTTCCTCTTTCGTTCCCTGTAAACCCTTGCTTGTCTTCAGAGGTGCATATACATCCCCAGCATATCTCCCTACCTGGACAGCATCATGTTCTTCTGGGACAGGTAGTTGATCTTCGTTTAATGGGGACCTAGGAGCTGTAAAATACTTGTCTACTTTCGCCTGTTGTGGTTGACGAAGTGCTAAAGGACCAGTAGCATTTTCAGTTCGACATTGACTCAGAATCCACTCAGTTGCCTTTACAATTGACTTCCCTCCAGTGGCTGCCAATGCTTGTGAAGCTAACTCCTTGGTGAAACCCATGTTAGTAAGTTCGTCCATTGTTTCATAGGTATGGTTCTATAGGATCCACATGGTTCTACAGCCTGCAATCCAATTCAGAAAATAATCAGACATAATCAAGGAAGAAAAAATACAGCACCTGTTCCCATTTTTAGCAGAAAACCTAATGCTGAATAATGAGCAAATTTTTATGTTCCAAACAATCTACATCTCAGTAGTTTAGGTTTCATGAACTTAAGGATGATCTAGTTGAGAAAAGTACTAAGAAAATTAATGTGCTCCTTAGAATAACTTGAAAAAACCAGCAAGCAATACGAAAGAAAACACTGCTTTGCAAGGAATTTAGAAACCGGATTTGGTGGCATAAGCTTCCCGAGTAAGGAAAGCAGGAAGATACCTACATCTGTTGAAAATCTCTAAACTAGCGCGCACACATACATACAAATGACAGGCTGACCGAATCAAGAAGCTGCTTGCCGCCTCAAATTTAATCTCTAGTCTATTTTACGTCTCAGAATGGGAAGATCAGGCCCAATTGCATGTCGGTGCCGATGTTTTATTTTTATAAACATTAACGGTTTTTTCATGTTTATCTATCGGTTGTTAAAGAGAATTGAAAATAATTTATCGTCCACGAAAATTAAAAGGTGATTGGGCCCTAATACAAGAAAGAACACAATATACCCATTGCTATCTAGGATTAAAAAACTCCACCCCAATGGCTTTCGAGGGAAAAAGTATGGCGGCATGGAATGTGGGAAGTGGATGTTGGAAAACGTATCGGTATGGATCGATACAAAACTCGCAAGACAGTGAGCCAAAGCGGAAGCAAGATCGGAAGAGACACAATAGGAATAGAATAGGAACAATCTGGATGTTCTATGTATTGCATGTAATCTATAAGTACATGGAATGAATGGCACTGAAAGGCCAACAGCCGGAAACAAAAGGCCAAAGGTCAGAGATGTACATGGTGTACTTCTAATGTACTCTAATGTACATCAATGTATCTAAATGTACTCTAATGTACAGCTTGAATTCTAACACTCCCCTTTCAAGCTGGATAATCTGAAGCTACTGCAGTGGTATAACACCAAGTCGATCTAAACTGCATAAACTTTTTGTGTGCCCAAAGGCTTAGTAAAGATATCTCGCAACCATTGCACCGGTGGGTGAATAGATTAATGAAATGATTGCTTTCTCCACCGGCATCACCTGGACATAATGATAATGAATTGGAATGTGCTTTGTCCGAGGATGATGTCCTCGGCCGCTTCCGCCATTTTCATGCAACTTTGGTTGTCTACATAAACATGAATAGGTTCTTGCGCTAAAATACCAACATCATTAAGCAAGTGATCATACCAAATAAGATCTGAACTCCAAAGAGATAAGGCAATGTATTCTCGCCTGCCAAGATCGGGCTACAACATTGCTTTTGCCGATCCAGACCCTAACGCACCTCCATAAAACATGCATGTGCTACCCGTAGTGGAATGAGAATCCCCGCTTGTTGATCAAGAACGCGATGAAGACTTGCTGATCCGTTATCACAATAACAGATTCCATACTCTTTTGTTCCTTGCAGATAGCGAAGAACACGCTTTGCTAGCCGCCAATGCTTTAACTCATAACAAAGGGTTAAACCGACTCAATGCAATCACGAAGAAAGCAAAGATCGTGTCGTGTTATGGTCATGAGATACATCAAACTCCCAACAAGTCAGCTTATATGGTAGAGAAGATGATCGCATTATCACAAACAGCTCATCTTCAAACAATTTGAGGCCGCCTTCCATTGGCGTTGAAACAAAGCTTACAATCCGCCATGCTAAATTGCTCAAGCGAAATTCAAGATACCGAGGTTGGCTGATATGAATTAGCCTCTTCTTCCTATCAATGATGTATCCGATACCTAAGAAAGAGCTAGCTGCACCCCAAACCTTTCATCTTAAACCCGCTAGCTAGTTTAGATTTAAGTGCTTGAACATCAAGAAGATTGCTGCCCATTGCAAGCATATCATCCACATATAGCACTAAAATCAAATACATACCTCCCATGCACTTGATGTAGACATTAGAATCAAGTGTAGCAACCTGAAATCCTTCATGCTTAAGTGCATCATCAAACTTCTTGTACCAAACCCGAGACGCTCGCTTTTAAGCCATAAATGGCCTTCCTGAGTTTACATACCTTGTTTTCCGGTCCGGTACTTCAAAACCCGGAGGTTGCAAAAGATATAGATGTCCTCAAGAAGATCTCCCTTCAGAAATGCCGATCCACATCCATTTGATGAATTTCCCAATCCAATTGGGCTCCTAAGGCAAGCAAAACACGCAAGCTATTCATTCTCACGACCGTGAAAATGTCTCATCATAATCAAGACCTTTGACTTGGCTGAAACCTCGAGCAACTAGCCTTTGCCTTTATACTTGTCAAGGCTGCCATCAGCCTTGTACTTTTTCGTGAATAGCCATTTGCAATCCATCGCTTTGCCCAATGGGCAAATCAGCAAGTTCCCATACCGGTTTGCATCCATGGATGCGAGCTCTACCTCACCTGCCCGCTTCCAATGTGGAGCTTCAGAGGAAGCCCATGCTTCCTCAATGCTTGTCGGTTCACCTTTGCACCGCCAAGCAACACCATTCAACCAAACTAAGTTCAAGATTTTCAAGAACTTTACGAGAAGGTGTTCTGCTACGCAGGTGACAACGGTTGATCGAGGAGGGGCATTCCAATGAGCCGAGGATCGTGAAGAACTTGATTATGAGATGGATCATCATTGATGGGTTGTTGCACATCCACCGGGTAAAGGCACATCTTGCTGCTGGTCCAGCCTCAAATCTTGAAGCTCAACGAGTGGAGGATCATCAAGAACAAGATATTTGTCTTGAATGAAGTTTCCATCTGCAAGTGGATCAATACACATAGAATTTGACTCATCAAAAACTACTTCTGAGCTGGTGTATACCTTTCTCCGCTCTTGATCCCACAACAAATATGCTTTATGATTAGGTGCATAGCCAATGAAAGTGCATTTAGTGCTACTGGGCATCAAATTTTCAAGAAAATGCTCGAACATGTACATAAGCGTACATCCAAAGGTGCGCAAAATGAGAAACGTCCGTTTTCTCCGCACTGCTTCTTCCTCGAGTCATCTCATTATCCAAGGCAACCGTGGTCAACTGCTTTTGCACATGAACTGGCCGCAAAGAATTGCATCAGCCCAAAAATACTTTGGCAAATGACTTTCAGCAAGCATACTTCTTGCCGCATTGCACAAAGTGTGATTCTTCCTCTCCGCAACACCATTTTGTTGAGGAGTAGCCCTCGTTGTGCATTGACGCTGAATCCCTGCCTGATCACATGTATCATGGAAGAGATCACTAAGATACTCTCCACCACCATCAAGCGAATTGCTTGATCTTCCTCCCCACCGATTCTCTACACATGCTTTATACAATTTAAAAGCCTCAAGAGCATCACTTTTCTTGGTTAAAAAATAGACAATCGTTTTCCGACTAAAATCATCAATAAACGTGATGAAATATACTGCCTTATCAAGGCGCGCAGATACCTCTGTTGGTCCACAAAGATCTGAGTGGATAAGCTCCAAAGACTTGCTTAGCTCACGCCTACACTTGCAAATGATCTACGAGGGTGCTTACCAAGGATACATGCTTCACAAAGATCCGGTCCGCCTTCATAGTTATCTTCATGCTATGAACCATGTTCTTCCGCCAATTATTTTAAAGCTTGAACATTAGCGACCGCATTCCCTTTTGTGCCAAAGTAGCACTTTTCTCCTTTTCTTTTGCTGATACGACTAAGGCCCATGATTTGGATCGATACCTCGCCATACAAATTTCCATGCCTTGAGCCCTTGGCCACTATATCCCCTTCAATCCTTGCATTCTTCAAGAAAAGAACTTCCTTATCATCAAAGAAAACTTGCGCACCAAAGATCTGCGCACATGCAACCGACAAAAGATTTTTCTCGCAATCCCTGGACATGTAGGGTTTCGAAGCACCTTGTTTTTCACCATTCAATAGCGTGAAATGGTATTGACCACTTCCTTGCACTTGAATTTCACCGTGATCTCCCAATTGCACCAGACTTTTGTCATTTTGATAACTTGAGAATAGATCCCTATCCTTCAACATCACCGATGTGCATGCGTAATCCACCGTGAAGAACCTTCTTTCCAAAGAAGAGTACATGCACTTGTTTCCACAAATGTAAGCCTCCCCTTTAATTCCTCTCGGTGACTGGTCTGATTGGATCACAAGAGAAGCCTCTCCTTTGATGACTTGTGCCTCAACTAGGTGTGCTTTCTCCGATTTGTTCTTTTCCTCCCGACAATCGGGCTGATAATGACCATATTCAAAACAGTTCTCGCATTGCCCTCTCTTGGCATAAACTTTCTTCTGACGTGCTCTTTTGATCCCTCCACCTTCCCATCTGATTGCTTTTTGTAATGAGGCTTTTATCTTGCCTCCCTCGTTGTAGCATGGCTTGTGATGGCTTGAATCCTCCACTTTGTCTTTCAAGCGCATCTCTTTTCTCAAGCAAAAGCTTAGAGACGGCGCTATCCCATGAAAGACTACTTTGAGCCGCCAAGAAATCAACAAAGTTTTCCCATGAATTGGGAAGAGAAGCATATAACTGAGCTTTTGTTGCCCTTTCCGAACTGCATATACTTGGAATCACGCCGCCAACATATCAACATCTCCTTCATTTGATTTATGTGTATTCAGATCAGCTCCTTCCACATACTTGCAATTCCTAATCTGGTATACAAATGCATAACTTCACCTTCCGCTTTGGTGCCATACTTATCTTCAAGCCAAATCCAAAGAGAATAGCTGCCCCCGATCCACATCTACTTGCATGACTATGGCTCGAAAGACACATACATATGCAAGCCATTGCTCTATTATCACGGCCGCCAATCCTTTTGAAGTTTGATTTGAGTCATTGTCGCAAGATTCTCCTCGATTTAGTTTCGCACCCATCCACTATATCCCGCATATCCTCTCGCCATTAGATATAACTTCATGGATTTCTTCCAGCCTTGAAAATCCTTTGCCATCAAACATAGGTGGCTTCGTAATTGCCGATACATGATCCGTCTCCATGACCTTCTCCCCGCCAGATAAGTATTCTTCCGTAATTGTTCTCCGAAGTTCCTCTATTGTCGACTTCCTTCACATGCCAATAGGCTCGATACCATGTTGGAAAACGACGCCTATGGACTGATACAAACCCGGCAAAGACAAAGTGAGCCAAAGCGAAGCAAGATCTAAGAGACACAATAGGAATAGAATAGGAACAATCTGGATGTTCTATGTATTGCATGTAATCTATAAGTACATGGAATGAATGGCACTGAAAGGCCAACAGCCAGAAACAGAAGGCCAAAGGTCAGAGATGTACATGGTGTACTTCTAATGTACTCTAATGTACATCAATGTATCTAAATGTACTCTAATGTACAGCTTGAATTCTAACAGTGGATTCCAAGGGCCCCGCGACCGGCGGGAGCCGGGAGCGGGTCTAGAATCGGCAACCCACTTTCAGGCCACCACAACATGGCAACTGGGAGGACTGCCTGATGCTTACCTGTAGTTGACTGCTTGAGCGGGATTGTTGTGCCATTTTCCATTCTGGAGGCGGAAGCACCGGCCCAGTTGCCATGTTGTGCAATGGTTGCGTAAAGGCATTCTTCTTCTTTTTAGAATATTTCTGATATTCATGGCAAAATACTTCTATTTCTTTATATTACAGCTGAAATCACATTTGTTCACAACGTAGTTCGTCATCATTCTTTCGTATTATTTTTGCTACCAAAGGAAGCAAATTCCAATCATTGTAATACTATACGATTGTAGCTAGACATTTTGAGAAATAGGAGAAAAATAAAAATTGGCACGTAGGAAAGTCTTGATGTAGAATCTTCACACATTTCTTACCTTTAAATGGACACTCAAATTGCAATAGAATATTTTCCAATGCAATACCATATATATGTTGTTCAATTTGACATAATGACAAATAAAATTTAAGACACAGTTATGTCTACTCCACAAGGGCAGATCCTTAAAAAGATGATGTTTTCTGCTTTTTAATCTTGGATTGATTTGCCATTTGATCCTCAAATTTACGATGCAGTATTTGGCATTGTGGTGTATGAGAAGAAGCTAAGTGCAAGCACAAGTTCATATACCAAGTTGTTTACCTTGATTAAAGCTCTTATAAGCTCTTTCTTTTTTGCCCCAAGATCGCAAAAACTCCTATAGATTATTGTGATTCATTAAGAATTTTTGCAAATTCTTTTACATGAGTACTTATGTATCTATTGGTAAGTATAATACACATTCAAGACACGTGATAGCACAAATTATTGATCGATATAGCAGATCTGGATACATTAACTAATTTAGACAATGTCTTCCTAGTTGAATGTCATTGCCAACCTCAATATCTGCAAGAAAACTATAGAAGCAACTATTAAATCAGGTGATCTATGGCCTTCTTTAATCGCACAAATGCAAAACTTTCTATCCAATGCACCACTTTACACTTGAACTCTCACTGCCTCATTATCAAGATAGTTAAACTCCTATATTATGCTACTTACAGACCTAGGGATTCACCTATGTGTCTTTTAGATATAGCATCTGTGTTCCAAGGATCTTGCAAAAACTCCTTATCTATTATTTTAAATAAAGTGGGACTCATTCAAGTCCCACGTTTTCTCCAGACCATAGTATTTCCAATAAAAAGGTTGCCCGAAACGTTTTCAGCCATCTCCATGTGACCTGTATCCTAAGGCAGTCTATCGTTCAAACTGGCTTGTAAGGCACTTTCTCGAATGGTTTGTCGAGAAAGTCAACATGATACACAAACATCGCAAAAAATATAAAGAAATTGGACAGTTATATGCTATCAAAAATACAAGTTCTTAAACAATGAGACTAGGACGGGCGTGATCTCATGTAGATCATCGTATCATGAGATACGGACCACCTAAGTGGTAAAGCATATAGAACATCTGGAGCAATTCCAAATGACCCTAGCGTTTTCTTGTAGACTGGAGCTACTGGAAGACAATAGAAAGTTATACGAGAAGGTGCTTCAGTGACCTCGAGCTAGCCTCTCCAACCAATCTCATTACCCTCTTGCGCCTCATTTCCTCGACTAATGTGCCATGTATGCTTCTTCTCCAATCTCTATCGATCCGTACAATGCCTGCATGAGGTTTTTCTCTAGTTGCCCATCCAGTCGCAAGGGCTTTCTCCTATTGTCTTGGTACTCATGTCGAAGACGATCAAACCTAGCCCATAGCCCGTAAAATTGTGTTTTAACCGAT
The DNA here is from genome assembly GCA_021234155.1 of Isoetes taiwanensis. Lineage (NCBI taxonomy): Eukaryota > Viridiplantae > Streptophyta > Lycopodiopsida > Isoetales > Isoetaceae > Isoetes > Isoetes taiwanensis. The sequence goes on from JAJEKV010000069.1 coordinate 2,228,526, forward strand.
TCATGCCTAGCTCTAGAAGACAAGAATTCCATGATAAACCATTTGAGAGGTGTTGAGTTAGAACATCACCAAAATGGTACATTGAGTTAGGACGCCATTAACATCAGTATCACAAGTTTTGTTGTAGGCATCAAGGTTCCATTTATCATTTGGCTCCGACCAGATCTGAGTTCGGAAGAAGAGGGGGGATGGGGATCTTGATTTCTTTGCATTTACCCTTTGTTACCTCCTCAGACTGTGTTACTAGAAGTAGAATCAATTGTAAATACCCGAAATAATCAAGATCCCCATCCCCTCCCTCTCTTCCTTCCGAACTCAAGATCTGGTTGGAGCCAAATGATAAATGGAACCTTGATGTGCCTACAAAACTTGTGGTACTTGATATTAATGGCGTTCTAACTCAATGTATCATTTTGGTGATGTTCCTTAGCTCAACACCTCGCAAACATCAATAACAACACAATGACCAAAGATGTGATAAAGTACATGATAACCCTTGGACCATAGTATTTCCAATAAAAAGATTTCCTGAGCATTTTCAGTTGTCTCCATGTGACTGTATACTAGGGCAGCCAATGGTCCAAACTAGCCCGTAAGGCTCGCTTTCTTGATGGTTTGTTGAGAAAGTTGACAAAGAAATTGACATTTATATGCTATCAAAAAATACAAGTTTTAAACAATGAGACTAGGGCGGTCCTAGCCTCATATAGATCACCTACCATCGATATGAACCACCAAAGTGGTAAAGCCGCATCGAACATCCGAGCAATTCCAAATGACCATGGCATTTTCTTGTAGATTGGAGCTACTAGAAGGCAATAGAAAGTTTTTTACGAGGAGATACTTCAAAGACCACAAGCTGGCCTATCCAACCAATATCAATACCCTCTTTGTCAGCTCATTTCATCGACCAATGTGTCGTATGTTTCTTCTCCAACCTCTATCGATTCCATGCAATGCTTCCATGAGGCCTTTCTCCAGCTGCCCATCCAGTCGTGAGGGCTTTCTCCTGTTGTGCTGGTAATCATGTCCAAGACTATCAAGCCTAGCCCACAGTCTGGGTAAAATTGTGTTTTAACTAGGATTCGTGCCTAGCCCTGGAACAGAAGAATTCCATAGTCAACCATTGCAGAATTATAAGAAGCCAGAAAAAACGAACAAAGTAGATGCCAAGATGGATAGTTGTATTTCTATCTACATATATAGCCACAAGGTCTTTTTCAATACATCCATATGGAGGACCCTTTTCATAATCATTGCACATTTGTGCTTGACAATATACATTGACTAAATAAGGATTACAACTTCTATAAATTTTTCAACAATGAGAATGATATCATTCACCATAAAATTTCTTGTTCATCACTCTCGGGATCGCACCAAGTTGTTAATATCAACATGCCCGATAGATCCTCAATACATCCTGTATGAGTACGCATAATAAAGAAACCACCAACACAAGAAGCAAAACATAGAACAACCACTTAACCATTTTAACGTCCTTTGAGATTAGGGATTTGGGAATATAGCATTCTCCATGTCGGCACGCTTTGTAGTGTTTGCTTGATTCTCGACTAGGTTTTCTCCTCGCTCACATGCCTTTGACATTATGGACATTGTCCACGCCTAGTTGGCTATTGGGTACCAAGGGAGGGACTTCGCCTTTCTTGCTTTCTTCGAATCTCTTTTTTCCATTGAAAATGGTAATGAATCGATGAGAAACACGGCCAAAGATGTCGAAATTTTCTTTATTTTTTTGTCTTTTTCCCACTTTTTTTTCGCTTTGAATCACTTTCTTGGCCGAAACGGCCCGAGAATTTAAATTCTCCTTTTTGATCACGAATTCATCTCGACTGCGTGCTAGCCCGGTAGAGGCTAGCAATCTCGATGACTCGCAAGTCTTTAGCTTCAAATGGATACCACAATCTTCACCATTCTAATTGATGGTCCTAGACCGACTTGTGGTTTTCTAAAAGGCCCAAAGATCTCAATTGTGGGAGGAACTTATTCTAAACAAATTCTTTCCGTGATAATCTGTTTATTCGAATACACCTTTGTGCCGAAATCAAGAATTTGAAATAGAAATCATTGAAGCATGGTTAGAAGAATTCATTGGTGACAAAAATTGTCCCTCTACATCGAATTTTTCGAAGTTCACCGTGATTGGAGCGAAAAACCCGTGTTTGTGAAGGTATTCTCCTTTAAATCATGCTTTGTTTTGCTGCTATGTGTCAAGGATCCCCGCATTATGGTAATCAGGAGGCAATTTAGTCTACATTCGATCTTCTTGTGCTCTCCTCTCATGTTTCTCATGCTTTTCCACTTTCTCCCTTATTTCCCCGCCCCTCCCCTCTTTTTTGATCGACTCAATTTCCCCTTGTTGCTTCCACCGAGGTTCATGATGGCGAAAAATGAAGAGCCATTTTAACCTAAAACCCAATACTCTGCCGTTTCTCCATTGTTTTATGGCGCTTCAAAAAGAAGATCAGCAATCTCTGCTTTCAAATTTGAAGGATATCTCGTCCAAAGGCTCAGCTTTCATTCCCTTTGGCAATTTTCGGGATCTTACTCTACAAAGCAAATTAATGGAGCCTCTCTCCTCGACCAAGACGCCAATATGGGATAATCTCTCGAAGATCCCAATTTCCTTGGTGTTATGCCTTCAATTGATCCTTCTATCGCATTCCCCGTGCCTTTATGGTATCCAAATGGCCCCATCATTGAAGTCAATTCTGATGCTGCTTGGGACAACATGCTTCAAAATGATCGGCCTCAACTTGGATCTAAACTTGCTACTGTTCATGGTATTCATTTAAACTCTCCTACCTGAATCTCTTGCTAGTAGTTATTGTATTGAACCGTTGTGGCTTTGTCTCTCAAGGAAAGAAAAAGAAGTTTGAGAAAATGAAATGTCTTTCCAATTCTGCTGTCATTCTCAAAGTAAAGAAAACAGGGATCAATATAGCTAACCTTTGGTCTCACTTGCTCTCTCTGCAAAAAGGCCTAACCATAAATGCTGTTTACTGGTTAAGCTACCCCTACATCATGATCGAATGTGGCAATCAAAGGTCAACAAATTTTCTTCTTCACAGTGGAACTTTGGTGTATGAAAACTTCCATATCTCTTTCATTAAATGGAATCCCAAGCTTTCCACTTCTGACTTGAACAACTACTGTGTTGCATCCACCTCACTTTATGGCTTAAATCCAATTTATTGGAATGAAGATTCCTTCAAATCTCTTTTCAATTCCATTGGTACCTATATTTCAACTGTTTATGCTCCCTATAAACCTCCAATTGCTTATGTTCAACTTGATCTATCCAAAGACATTCCTTCTTCAATCCCTTTCACTGACTGTTTTGGCCAAAAATCCACCCTGGATCTAAGGTGGGCTGGATTGCCTCCAAATTGCCCTAAATGCAATTCTAGACATTTTTGGTATGCAGAATGCAGGCTTGAAGCTACTGAAGTAAGGGAATCAAGAGAAACCAAGGAAAATGAGCACACAAATTCATTTCAGGTTAAAAATAATGAGAACATCATCAACAAAGAAAGGACAATTCCTTTTATTCCATGGAGTAGAGTCAATGGGAATGCAAGAAGAATTGCAAAAAAGAGGATGGAAAAGGAAAAAGAACAGCCTCCTGGCAACATCAACAAAAAAAGATTTGTGATTGACAATGGTTCCTCAATCACATCAAGGATGACAGACTCTCAAAGATACATGCTCAAAGGAAAGTCCAAAGTTGATTTTGGCAAAGACTTACATTCAACTTTATCTCAAATAGCCCGAGAGTCTAGATCCAATCTCAACCACATTCCAAGAAGCTCCAACTCAAAATCAAATTGGTGTTTACCAATTTGGAAGCCCTCCAAGGGTACGAGAGATTCATTAACTAAGGAAATACAAAACAAGTACTCATTAAAATCAAATGAGACAAGGGATAATACTCAAGTTTCTGAGATCCATACAGCTGTTAACAAGAAAAGCAATAGTCTCACTATCAGAAACTCTACTACAGCTCTAAAACATGTTGATCCCGCATCGCCCCGCCTCCTCTTCTCAAACCTTTTGAGCAAACCAAGCAACATCAGCATCACCAACAACCTCAGCATCAGTCTCAGCAGATTCCAAATGCAAATCTTTCTGCTAAAAATAAATCATCCTCATCCCTCTGAGGATGATGAGGAGGTAATTTTTTGTTCAAATCAATTTGCTGTTTTTGCTAACTTGCCTGCAGATCAAACTGAGCTATTGCATCCCAACATCAAGTAACCAGCCTATCCGAGCTTCCCCGAGACCATCCTTGAAGATCGTGCTCCTCCCCTCTCATTCCCAAGCATACTCCCAAGCCTTCTCATAAACAAAACCCTTAAATACTTTCATTGATCTGATTGATATCTCCATCCCCTCGATAGCCCTTCTTCCTTATCCCAAAACCATTTCTCTATTTCTGATGCAGTTGTCAGACAGTTGGCCACCATAGATTTCTCAAAGGATAAAGTGGTTGGGGATAAGATTGCTAGTGCCAACTCAGACTTAGACACAAACAAAGGTCTCACAATTGGTAATTATCAAAAGGAGATTGACAACTTGTCGAGATTTCGATTCGACTATGGAGATTCAGAAAATGGGGATTCAGAAATGGGAGATCAAGACATTGATTATGTTCCTGAGACACCAGAGCTTTCCTCCCAAAATCCTGACCTCAACTTAAAGAAAGCTGGCATTCATTCATCCAGGCAAGTTCTCAATCCTATAAGTATAAATGATATCAGCATTAATGCTAATAAAGCTAATAATGCTAATAATTTGATTAACTATGATCTCATTTCTAATCCCCCAGTTAATAAATTATTTGAATTCATTCCTGGTGGTGCTTCCTCTGAAAATGAAAGTGAAAGTGATTTTGAGAATTATAAAAAAAATGTGGATCTCTATGATAAAAGCAATTGGGATTATGAATACTACTTAAACAGTTATCAGCCTGGTGAGGATATGACTAAAGATATTTATAAAGAGAATTCTACCAAGAATTCTAGGGATAGGAAAAAAACCATAGTTTCTGTCCCTAAAAATGATCCTGCTAGCAACACCAGAAGTAAACAAAAGAAAAACGAAAAAAAGGGAAAAGGAAGAACTAAAAGGTTATAATTTCTTTTCTTTGTTTGCTCCAAAATTTTCCTCATGAAGATTGTTTCCTGGAATTTAAGAGGGATAAAAGGTATTTTGAAGAGAAGAAGAGTTATTTCCCAGCTTAAAACCTACAAAGCTGATGTCATTCTTCTCCAAGAACATAAGCTTCAGAAATTTGAGTGTGCAAACCTAGGTGATTGGATAATCCCTGGTAGTACCTCCATTTGGATAGAAGCTAATGGAACCTCGGATGGTATTTGCATGATTTGGAAAAATATGGAAAATGTATCCTTTTATAACAGCCCTACTAATATGTGGCAGGTCACGATTTTTAAGTTCCAAGATAATAATTTTAGTCTTATTAACATCTATGCTTCTACTAATCCCAAAGATAGAGAAGCTCTCATAATACAGTTTCTGACTGGCATCTAAACAGTAAATCTAGATACAAGGTCTCTCTTATCTATGACTATCTAAATCAAAATGCTAGCAATCGCTAAATCACCTATTCTTGGAACCTAGATGATGATGCATTCAAATCTTTGATGTCTAATGTATGGAATTCCTATTCTCCTAATAAAATCTCCTTCTTCATCTGGCTTATTGCTAATAAAAGTGTTTCTTGCCTTGAAACCTTCTCAAGGAGGGATCCAAATATCTCATCTTTATGCCCTTTAAATTGCAATAATGTGGAATGTATGGAACATATATTCTTCTGCCCTAAACTCAGGCCTTTTTGGAGGTGATTCGAGCATTACTTTGGTGTCCATGACAGAAGCTCTATCATTCAGTTAATTCAATCCAATAATCCCTACAACAACACTATTATCTATCTAGCTTTATGGAATATTTGGAAGTCTAGAAACAAATGTCTGTATGGTCACAAAAATTTTTCTACAACTTGGATCAAGATTCATTTCAAATATGATGTTGAGTTATGTGCAACAACACATAAAAATTTGACAGGTGCTAGGACCAAATTGGTATTTTTGAAGGGTATTTTAACTTGTTTAAATCAAATCTATCTTATAGAAATTCTAACTGATTTCTTGCTCATAGGGTACATGGAGCTATGCAGAGGTCATCAGAGGAGAAAATTTGATAGAGGAGCAGATAGGTTTGAAGTTAAGTTATATGGGGATGAGAGAATTCATGAACACCAGGTCAAGTTCCCTCCCCATAATCAATGGTCAGTCAGACAGATGATCAGAGACAATGAAATTAGCAAGGCAAGAGAAAGGATTTGGGCAGGTATATACACAAGGGAAGTTATGCAAATGATTTATATGTTTTGGTTCATAAACTCGAACCATCATGAATTCACTGAAAGACAGTTCAACAGATATAGGCAGATGTACTATACTCACAGAATGTTAGCTGATGCTTATGGCACCCTTATACTTCTCATGGTTCAGCAGGATTTTTACAGATTAATAAGGGATAATCTATGGATGGTCGACTCCTATGTCATGGGAACTGCTGATTCTTTCACTCAATCCTATAACCAACTGTTCCATACTGCCATAAACTCAGATGACCCAAAGATTCCTACCATCCCTGATGACATATACATTGACAGTATTGCCTCCTCTGAGATGCAATAGTTTCTGTTTGGTTTTTGCAGGTTTGTTAACAGAGACAGGTTTTGTTATTTGGACATGATATGGAATTACCTCTTTGGGAAAGACCTAAGTTCCTGGCTCAATTTCTCTTCTACAACAAACAGATTAACACTAAAGTACAGGACTCAAGAATTCGACAAGGCTTGGACAAGAAATTTAACTGGATTTTGACTGGACTTTTGTGCTTTTAAACTACTCTTTGAATTTTTGGTATTTCCCTCATTTTGATTTGGTAAAGCCTACCTATGAAGGTTTCCAAACTACTATGTATGTATTTCCTTAATTAATGAAAAAATCATCTCGTACTCTCAAAAAAAAAAAAAAAAAAAAAAAAAAAAATTAAGAGACACCTCGCAGGTTTTGACCCTGGCCTTGTCCCCAACTATAGATATTACTATTATTCTGAACAACTTTGCCCCTTGGGAGAACAATTCGTTCATATACCACTCAAACACAATCTGCTTCACTTCGACCAAACATGTGATAAAGTACATGATAACCCTTGGACCATAGTATTTTCAATAAAAAGGTTGCCTGAAGCATTTTCAGTTGTTTCCATGTGACTTGTATTCTAAAGCGGCCAATGGTTCAAACTAGCCCGTAAGGCTCACTTTCTTGGATGGTTTGTTGAGAAAGTCGACAAAGAAATTGGACATTTATATGCTATCAAAAATACAAGTTTTTAAACAATGAGACTAGGGCAGCCATAGCCTCATATAGGTCACCTATCATCAGATATGGACCACCAAAGTGGTAAAGCGTATTGAACATCTGGAGCAATTCCAAATGACCATGGCATTTTCTTATAGACTGGAGCTACTAGAAGGCAATAGAAAGTTGTACGAGGAGGTACTTTAGTGACCACGAGCTGGCCTATCCAACCAATGTCAATACCCTCTTGCTGCCTCATTTCATCGACCAATGTGTCGTGTAGGCGTCTTCTCCAACCTCTATCGGTTCCATGCAATGCTTGCATGAGGTCTTTCTCCACCTGCCCATCCAGTCGTGAGGGCTTTCTCCTATTGTGCTGGTAATCATGTCCAAGACTATCAAGCCTAGCCCACAGTCTAGGTAAAATTGTGTTTTAACTAGGATTCGTGCCTAGCCCTGGAAGAGAATAATTCCATAATCAACCATTGCAGAATTATAAGAAGCCTGAAAAAACGAACAAAGTAGATGCCAAGATGGATAGTTGTATATCTATCTACATATATGGGCCACAAGGTTTTTTTCAGTACATCCATGTAGAGGACCTTTTTCATAAGCATTGCACTTTAATGCTTGACAATATACATTGAGCAAATAGGGGTTACATCTTTCATAATTTTTTCAACAATGAGAATTATTTCATTCACCATAGAATTTCTTATCCGTTGCTCTTAGGGGATCGCAACGTTATTGATACTAACATGTCCGAATAGATCCTCAATACATCCTATATGAGTATAGAAAATAAACAAACCACCAGAACAAAAAACAAATCATAGAACAACTACTTATCCATTTTAATATCTTCTAGAGAATAGGAGTTGGCAAATATAGCATTCGCCTTGTTGAAGTACTTACAAAGGTTGTCATCTATTATAATCATGCTATGTTTCCCATAATTCTGGTACTCTACATTGACTGAAATAGGTTTTCCATTTGTGAGGACTGGATCGTTGCCCTGCACAGGACCACACTTCTTTTGCTTTTGACCACATCCTATATCTTAGTAGCCAAGATAGTTCCTCGATTTCCAGCATTCACAAAAGTTGCAAAGCAGTCTATAAATCAAAGCTATAACAGACCTGAATTGAAGCCTTCGATTTGTAATATTTGTGCACAAATTGAGATGGAAGTCTGCTCCATGTTCGCCACCATGGCTTGCTTGATATTAGAGCCCGAAGCCAATGCTTTGTTGCAAGAAAATTCATTCAACATTCGTTGTTGTCATTGTAAGATAGAACTAAATGGCAGAGACTGATGTGCCAAAGAATCAGAGATGTACAGCCAAGGCCTAAGGCCCAGTACATCTTCCAAACGGATCTGTAATGGCAAAAATGAAAACAAGCTTGATGCCCACGACATGAGGAGCAACGAAATGTGGCAGCCATTGCTGCTTATGCAGAATGCCAGAAACCCTAAACTTTTAGGGCCACGATTTTTATCACAACAAACATATGGGTGATATAGTTTTCTCAGAATTAGCCGGGGATTAAAAATACATAAAGGTAGAAAATTACTTCCCATACCTGCTTAAACGTGCCGACCACTTGTGGTAAAAAGATGTGAGGATAAAGACCCCATTATTTGTCTTAAAAATATGAAGAGATGGAAGGAAAGGCTAAATCGAAAAAGAGAAGCAATCATAAAAGGCATGCAAACCAATTAATCAAGAATGTGCCAAGTGGCAATATGCATGCCCATGCAACTTTTAATTTGAAAAAAGGTGAGAGATATAAAGGTCTGCAAAATGCTAGGATAGTGGGACTCATTATGAGAGCATCAAGGTGATGAAAAAATGTTGCAATGTGGAAAGGGAAAAGTCTAGAAACCTTTCAAACAAGGCTTTTGTCATATGACCCATTACATATCACATGTCCAAATGCAAGGTCCGACATTTGGTAAAATCCATATGTAAATTTTGCAAATGTGCATAATAGCATATGTGAAAATACATACCTTGTGAGAATTTGGTGTTGAAATATTGGTATTATTCCATTGTTGCATGCTTGCAACTCCTAGAACGTGTTTCTATGATGCTAGCGGTTTAGAGCAGCAATCATATTTGACCAGAAAAAAATCATAGTACGAGAGAGAATTTCGTGAATCCCCTTGTAGCCAACATGCAGAATATGTTTGCGCCTTATATGCTATGTCAAAAAAGAATCAAACAGTGCACCTTATAAGTGAGCTTTATGCTAATCTTCCAATTGCTCCCAGCACTTGCGTAAAGCATCCATATGGTAATCAACCAATTCTTCTATCTCAACCTGCTATTTTTTATCAAATTGAATACCCACTTTGTTTCTAAATTGGTGCTCTTCACAATAGCCTGGCTAGTGCCCAAAGTAATGTCCCAATAATAAAAAAAGCCTGCCTCCAACCGTAGCTTAGGAGGCCACCTGCTTCTAGAATGATGTTACAACAAGGAGAGTAGGACCCCGCTGTAACACAGGGGCCCTACCCTCACTATTGCTATTCTACTCATTCTTACTTATCTATACATATTTAAAATCAACTCAAGAGCTAGTACTTAAAAAGGAATCATATTTGGGCCAAATGGCATTAGAAGATATTGGGCCAAATGGCATTAGAAGATATTAAGCCAAATGGCATAAATGGGTATGACCCCTTTGCTTATTCTCCAATTATAATTTTGATAGATCAATTCCATGGAAATGTTTCTCCATAAGATTGAATACACGGAAGTATATTTCTAAAATACAAAGGCTCATACCTTTCAATAATGTAGTTCTCTGTAAACTATATAACCAATAGTAGACTTGTCGTTTGTTTGTAACAGAATCTCCATTAACACTAGGCATCCTTTGGCATTCCACATGCAAAGCTAAATTGAAAAGTTCCCATTTACCAATGTTGATATAGGCCTATAGCGGTTGTCTTTCTCGTTGTAAAGCTTTACTCGACCAAGAAAAATGAGTCTCATTTGCATCCATTTTCTTTCCTTTTCCTACATCACATATAATACACATGTAAGTTGAAGAATAGTCACACCTAAAAGTAGATCAAGTCAAGGTCCCCGGTATAACCAAGAAACCAAGTAAAAATAAAAACCTTTTAAAATCTGACGAACAGACTTTTACCTTCCATGGACTTTTGCAAAGACCACTTCAGGCCAATTAGCAGCCCCAAAAGAAAACAGGTGCCATTTTCTTTTAGGCCTAGACTTGATCACAAACTAAATAATTAATCATCTTTAACAAAACATTAGAGACAAATCATCATATTTGTAGTCTTGCTTTCAATCTGATTTCAATAAACATGTTGCTCAAAGGATATGGATTAACACAGAATAATATTGAATTTGAATCCTCAAACCTTGCAAAAGATGAGATATTCCTAAACATGGCTAAAAAAACTCAATTCAACATGTCTCAAGATAAAAAGCGAATGCTTATTACCTCAATTTAAATTTATGATCTTCTTATTGTATAAAAATGAACTATGAATCATAGTAAGTTACATGCTTAAATAAAACAGTAATGCCAAGAGGACCTCGATAAAGAGTTTTCTCATGTCTGATATGTTACAAAAGCATATAATCTTATCTTCCCAACAATTATAGAGATAAAAAAGAGCTACAAAAGCAATTTCTGCATTTAGAAAATGATGTATTGAATTGGCAAGAAACAATATGTCTAGAAAGTTTGAATACTTATCTGTATGTTCTGAAGTAATGCCGAAGCTGGACCATTGAAACGATATTTACACCATCCCTAATAGAACAAAACAGAGGAGGTGGAGTCCCGGTTACCTGCAGTCAACCAGACAAATGTTAGCCTGAAAAAGGGTAACAATGAAAGGACTAACAGGTAAGCTATGGGACACCACGGTTTATAACCCTTCACCGTGTCCTGTTCAAAAATAAATGTTTTGACGACAATGCCCAAAAGAGTTGATCATGCCAGTCTATCAATTTGAATGTGTTAGTCAGCATAAGACTACAAGCCTGCAGATGTAAGTTTTTGCAGTGCAACAATATAAGCTTCTAGATTGTTTGCCAAAGGTAAACAACACAATAATAACCTTTAATTCAATGTCTGGTTTTGCAACTAAAGATCCGCTACCTTCCATATGTTTAATATACCATTTATTTGAATGCATTTACGTTACATAAAAACTCAGATCCAAGCCTGCAGAAATAATAAAGGGAGTGCTACAAGACAAAATGCTGCATTATGAAGAAAGAGCTCAGGGACTACTATACTTCATGCCGCATCAATGCCATTGATGTAACATCCTATATCTCAGTAGCCAAGATAGTTCCTCGATTTCCAGCATTCACAAAAGTTGCAAAGCAGTCTATAAATCAAAGCTATAACAGACCTGAATTGAAGCCTTCGATTTGTAATATTTGTGCACAAATTGAGATGGAAGTCTGCTCCATGTTCGCCACCATGGCTTGCTTGATATTAGAGCCCGAAGCCAATGCTTTGTTGCAAGAAAATTCATTCAACATTCGTTGTTGTCATTGTAAGATAGAACTAAATGGCAGAGACTGATGTGCCAAAGAATCAGAGATGTACAGCCAAGGCCTAAGGCCCAGTACATCTTCCAAACGGATCTGTAATGGCAAAAATGAAAACAAGCTTGATGCCCACGACAATCTTAACGTGACTGGAAAATATTAGAGGTAACAGATAGAATGAGGAGCGAGCATATCACAATATAACAAATGGAATGAGGAGCAACGAAATGTGGCAGCCATTGCTGCTTATGCAGAATGCCAGAAACCCTAAACTTTTAGGGCCACGATTTTTATCACAACAAACATATGGGTGATATAGTTTTCTGTAATTAGCCAGGGATTAAAAATACATAAAGGTAGAAAATTACTTCCCATACCTGCTTAAACGTGCCGACCACTTGTGGTAAAAAGATGTGAGGATAAAGACCCCATTATTTGTCTTAAAAATATGAAGAGATGGAAGGAAAGGCTAAATCGAAAAAGAGAAGCAATCATAAAAGGCATGCAAACCAATTAATCAAGAATGTGCCAAGTGGCAATATGCATGCCCATGCAACTTTTAATTTGAAAAAAGGTGAGAGATATAAAGGTCTGCAAAATGCTAGGATAGTGGGACTCATTATGAGAGCATCAAGGTGATGAAAAAATGTTGCAATGTGGAAAGGGAAAAGTCTAGAAACCTTTCAAACAAGGCTTTTGTCATATGACCCATTACATATCACATGTCCAAATGCAAGGTCCGACATTTGGTAAAATCCATATGTAAATTTTGCAAATGTGCATAATAGCATATGTGAAAATACATACCTTGTGAGAATTTGGTGTTGAAATATTGGTATTATTCCATTGTTGCATGCTTGCAACTCCTAGAACGTGTTTCTATGATGCTAGCGGTTTAGAGCAGCAATCATATTTGACCAGAAAAAAATCATAGTACGAGAGAGAATTTCGTGAATCCCCTTGTAGCCAACATGCAGAATATGTTTGTGCCTTACATGCTATGTCAAAAAAGAATCAAACAGTGCACCTTATAAGTGAGCTTTATGCTAATCTTCCAATTGCTCCCAGCACTTGCGTAAAGCATCCATATGGTAATCAACCAATTCTTCTATCTCAACCTGCTATTTTTTATCAAATTGAATACCCACTTTGTTTCTAAATTGGTGCTCTTCACAATAGGCTAGTGCCCAAAGTAATGTCCCAATAATAAAAAAAAAAAAAAAAAAATCTTGTAGAAGACCTTACTAATCTTGGACGGTCGTGTTCCTAAACATGCCCTCATGAGTATACATGACAAGATGGACCAGAATAAAACCATGCTGCCTCCACTAGGAAAACTGGCAAAGTTAGTATGGAGAGCATAATGCTTAAAAATAAGTGTAACTAGTGCATCGATGCATGGTTATAGAATTGGAGTTTTAGATCATTTTTCTCTCGACCTTTGATCTGGTGGCTCAAACTTTCATCTTGAACGATACATCTGAAGACAAAGAGAGCTACCTAAGAGAAGAAGATCGTTCCAAATGCTCATTGAGATCAATTCTTCTTAAGCCAGAGGCCTTGAGAACCAAAGTGGTCAATGATATGCACAACAATTTTGTTGCACCATTAAGGCAAGCATTATAGCATAGAAAATTGCCAAGGAGGCTTTACTTCCAACTAGATAATTGTTCTAGTCAGAATAAAAATAAATAACTTGTTTTCGTATCTTTCTTATCTTGTCTGGCTAGGTGTGTTCAAGCAAGTCCACCTTGGGTCCATGATGGTTGGGCATAAAAGTTACTCCATCCTATTGAGATTAGATGCCTTCACAATTTCCCTACTGTTATTGTAGCTTAAAGGCACCTGCCCCTCATGTTATTAAAGAAGTTCCCGCCTGGAAAGCCCTTGTGAAAGGATACATTTAATTTGTCATGTCGAGCCTCTATTATTCAAATTCTGCATGAAGGGTGGATGTCCACTCATGTTTACAAGATGATGTCAAGACGTCATGAATGGTTACCTGAAAATAGAATCAAGATGTGGAAAGATGACAGGGGCTTCTCTATGATCCTTAGTGAATTACCTAAAGTGGTTCAACCACATGGCAGTCTGAGTGATATAGGTGCTTTGAGATATCTATTGCCAAGTACATGATGCATTGGACATTTATCTTTAGAGCTGGTTAAAAAAAACACATGATCTAGTATAGACATGAATGAGTTTATTGATTATTAGTCTGCTTATGGAAATCCAGTACTTCTGGCCTCACATTAGACAAAATGCATCGGCCGGGCTAGATGCCATACAGGTGGATGAGTATACAGACCTGCCACCTTGCATTGGCCCTGCTTCTGGTAGACCACGTGATACTGTTGAAATATTTGTCTATATCAGGATGTGAAGAAGGGTATATTCCTGGTAGTAAGACCATGTAAACCGTACTCTATATGGTTGGCTTATGCCAAAGAGGATCCCGACAGGACCCAAACCAACTTCACTATGAGGGGGTACTAGTCTCCTGGGGGGGAAGGAGCCTGTAGCCAAGAAGGGGCTTCCCTATGCCCCCCAAAGGTGTAGCTTAGTTACTTGCTAAGCTCTATTACATAGAGAGGCTCCAAAACCGAGGCAGGAGAAATTTTGCTCCTTTTAATGGAAAGTAACAAGTGTAATTCGCTAGAACTTCAAAGGTGAGAATGTCCCCTAATTTCAACCCATATTCTTGTTTGTGTAGTCAACTGTTTGGATAAGAAGTGGAGACCAAACCCTGATGATCAACCATGGTACTAACATGGAAAAACAATAAATTATGATTAGTCCATTCAGAGTAAATCATCAACGGTAATGATAGCCATTACTGTAGAGATCCAGCTACAAGAATTATTGGCCAAGGAAGCAAATGACTTCGATGAAAATACTTCAGTTCTTTAGAGCCTTCTAGCTATGCTCAAATTAAAATTGCAATATTTTCTCGACAATGAAATCATGCTTTTTAGACACAACGCTCTAGCTTTTGCATTTTAGATTTTACTGATAGAATGTGTGCTAGTATAGTGGCCTTGCACGGAACTGAATGTGCAATGAACAAAGTTGTGAAGTAACCTAAGCCAGACATTGACAAAGATGAACAAAAAGGTAGAAGGCATTTTCTTTATCGATAAATCCCAATTTTTTTTCCAAGTCATAGCCTGAAATCTTTCTGCTAAATTGATCATTAATTGAATTTCTTTGTCGAACTTAATTATTCCAAGAGGAATTCCATGTAACAACATCAAGGATTGGCCTGGTGGCTAGGCACGACCCATTTGAAGGCATGTGGCCAAGTTGATGTGTCCTGAGAAGCTTGCTAGTGTCTACCAATTGCTCCAATTGGATTGTTAAACAATACGAATTTGTGGTCTAGTACTAACTTTGCTATTTTCCTTCCTATGTAATTGAGTGTCCAATTTCAGTTCTCCTTCATTTTGTTCCTTCAAAATTCTTAAAACATGGCACGTGTACTTGTGTGCATTTATTACTTATAAAGCATTTATTGCAGCATTTATTGCGGCCACTTAATAACCTTCTTTGCATTCATTTTTGCATTCATTGATTATATAAAGCATTTATTGCGGTAACCTCGATTATTTCGTGATGTTGACGTGATTACATGACACGCGATGTACGGCTGTGCATTCATTGATTGTAAAGCATTTATTGCAGTCATTAATAACCTCGAATATTGTGTGCATTCATTGATTATAAAGCATTTATTGCGGGCATTTATGAGCATTTATGGCGGAGGAAGATATGAGCATTACCATAGGATGACACGTTGCATTCATCGTATTTATGGCAGATTTGTGCACTTTGCATTTATTGCGGCCATTAATACACCTTGCATTTTTTTGTGGCCATTAATACGCTTTGAATTTATTAAGTAATTATCAAAGCACGACATGTGTGCACTTTGCATTTATTGTAGCCATTAATTATTATACCATTAATACGCTTTTGCATTTATTGCGGCCATTAATACGCTTTGCATTTATTGCGCCATTAATACGCTTTGCATTTATTATGCGAGTTATCAAAGCACGACATGTGTGCACTCTGCATTTATTGCGGCTATTAATACCCTTTGCATTTATTGCGGCCATTAATACGCTTTGCATTTATTATGAAGTTATCAAAGCACACGACATGTGTGCACTTTGCATTTATTATGCCCATTGGCAAATTTGTTAGAAGATATCAATCCCAATATATATAGAATCTTAATGATATCCATTTTAGGATAATTATGGATATGAAATATATATCGAATGATATTAATGATTACATGCGAGTTGCGATATAGGCATTTGGCATAAATATAGCCCTAGATTAGTCATGTGTGTCGATCATCCAACAAAACTCCATCTTATAAATAGAAGGCCTTCTTATTGTCTCGACACATTGAGAGCACTTGAAGAGCTATTGTGAGCGCGTCTCTTCTGCTTCACTAATTGCATGCAAGGTAAATATTCTCCCATTTTGAATTAGAGTTAGAATGTAAGATCTTACGAAGTTGCTTCACATCAATCTAGAATCACTTGGCCATTGCAGAAGAGAATGTTGGACGTTAACTGGGGTCCAACTGCACCGTTTTGAAAAAGAGAAATGTTCGCGGCGGCCTTGGCCGCCGCGATAAATTTCTTGTACCATATAAGTTGGTATCAAAGCCATCAAGGATTTGGGATTTATTATATAAAATTTGTTTTCTTGTTTGTTGGGTATATAGAGTAATAATTAGAGAATATAAAGGTTCAAAATTGACAAACAGAAAGAGCCAAGGGACTTTGACAACAAGAAATAAGCAGTTCTAACCAATGGCTCATGAGATGTCCATGGCATGGAATTCTCTTGCAAGAATCATCTTAAGGAACAACGGTACCTCACAAGGAACAACGATGTGGAAACATGCGGGAAGTTTTCAGAACGCAAGTATGTGGAAGGGCAATAAAACAACTTACTTTTGGAAAGGTTAAATCAACTCCTTTTATCATCTAGTGTAGAGTTCACAATTTTATAAGAACGCATGTGGAAGGGCAATAAAACAAATTACTCTTGAAAAGGTTAAATCAACTCCTTTTATCATCTAGTGTAGAGTTCACAATTTCTTTGGATCAGTTATCCCAATGACGAGGTGTTGTAATATATTTACAAATAACCAAGATGACAATAAGAAGTAAATCAAATTTTCAAGCGTCGTTACAAAATCTAAAAGTTTGAGCATTTTAAGCTATGAATATATTTTGTGCTTACAACATAAGAATGTTTCGGCAAGTTTTCCTAGTAGGGCATTGGATAGAAGACATGATAGGGAGAATGTGGTCATTAAACACAAACAATTGAGGACAAAAAACACATGAACAATTGAGGACAAAGCTACAAACTAATTTTTGGGAAGTTGAAGGTTGATGGTGTGAAAGAACCAACATATAACTCTCAGGAGAAACATTCATGTTCTGGCTAAAAAAGGATCAACAATTTTAACCAGATCAGTATCATGCATTACCAAATAGTCTCAATTTGAATATGTTGCATTGTGGTAGCTGGGAGATGAGAAGCTTCAGAAGGATGAAAGTGATGACTGATGCACATTATGCACTAGGTTTGAATAACTTTGCCACTCCTAAAAAGCGATGAGATATTATGTTCTATCATTTTTTCAAAGAAGATACAAAGGAGGGGTTTTCTATCACGATGGAAAAAGGAGAATGCCTTTGTGCATCACATTCTACTCTCTTCTTCCGTGTAATCCATGCTTTGTGAGATGTCATCGAGTACATTATGTCAGAAAGTATCAAAATATAAGATAGTGTCAAAAGGCAACTTTTCCTCATTATCAAGTGAAAACTTTGGGTTATATGACAAACATACTTCTATGTATAGTAGACACCTATTGAAGAACTTTGTTTTAGGCTTGCATCTATTTGAATACCTACCATGCACAGATAAGAAAGAATAGTAGGTGCCAGAAATCTGAAACTAGCAAAGTGTTGATTTACCTGAAAACATTTGTGGCAAATCTGTTAGTTGGAGCATTTTTGTACATGCCGAGTGTCCAAACAAACCTAGATGAAGCAGCCATAGAGACTAGTTAGCCTCTAAAATAGGGTTGTGTAAGCTTTTTCTAATAAACAAGAGGTCCAGTAATAAACTACCGGACATTTAGGAATAAGTGGTAGGAGATCCATACCTTATATGAACTTTTGCTGCGGACTGGCTGCACACTCTTAAATGTCCTTGCTTTGGTTGTTGATTTAGCTGAAATGAACTGATATTAAATTTTGCTGACTCTGAAAGTGAACAAGATACCAAATAGCAGTAATGCCGAAGCTGGTTGTAGTCCGAACCCTAAACCCTGAAGAATAAAAACTTTTAGATGAAATTGCATTCACATTTTCCACTTAGAGAAAGGAAAAATTTTATCGTTGCATTCCACTTCCTTTTTGTCGTGTAATACAATTAAAGGACAAAATGCTGGCTTGCCTTCACCCAGATGCTAACGGATCTATTTGGCAACGTATGTTTTCATAGAGTATAATCGCAAAGTACATTAGTTGTTGCCACATTATGTGTTCAAAATAGCTGTTGCAGTACTGAGGTACAATCAATACACAGGTCAAAATAGTAGCTTTATATTTTTAACCTGAAGCATCAATATGCATGGAAGCAGTCACTGCCCAAAACTTAGCAATGGCAAAACTCAAAAGCACCCTACTATTCACCCATACAGAAAATTAGAGCCATGTTATAGAAACTTTCGCCCTCGTAAGGAGGCTGGCATGTAGTCCTGGTCCACATGACCTGAGGCACCAGGTGGGTAAATATATCCTTCCCCATAACCTAGCTCCTTCATCAATTTTGTTGGGGCATTGCGAAGATGTAAAGGAACAGGCTCATTTTGCCCCCCTTCTTTCACTAATTGCTGTGCAGATTTAATTGCTTCATAAACAGCAATCGATTTAGGCGTAAAAGAGAGATAAACAACGCATTGAGCAAGGTGGACATTGCATTCAGGCATTCCTAGAAAATGACATGCCTGATAACACGCTACTGCCTGTGTAAGAGCCATTGGATCTGCCAACCCAACATCCTCACTAGCAAAGCGAATCAACCTTCGAGCAATATACAAAGGTTCCTCACCTCCTTCCAACATTCTTGCAAGCCAATAAATTGCCGCATCAGCATCTCCTCCTCTCATTGACTTATGTAAAGCACTGATTAAGTTATAATGCTCTTCTCCGGTCTTATCGTAAAGAACATGTGACCGTTGCAAGGCATCTTTTACATCATCAAGGGTCACAACAAGTATGGGTTCTGTTTCTAATTGTGTTCCATTTGAAGGTGTCACACTTGTTGACTCAATGGTATCAAGACTTACAGCATGATTTAACCCTTCTCTATGCATCGGCTCACTGTTTACGCCTTCTTTTATATTACAGTCTTTATCAGCTTCAGAATTGGCTATCAGACCCTCCCTTCTCTTCATTGTTCCCTGTGCAATTACCTCTTTGCCCCCAACAAACTTTTTGAATGGCTTTGTATATTCCTCCTGCGTTTGGTAAACATTTTCTTTGAGCATCTCCAGTATGCTCAAACATGCATCTCTTTTTGTTCCAACATTACCAGGAACTAATCTCTCTGCTTGAACATCCTTTTGACATAAGTCATGTCTTTCATCATCAGCAGCATCAATAGCAGCATGAATATTAGTATCAGCTGCAGGACTTTGATATCTAGAAAATGTGGTCAAAACTGCAATCTCAAGTGCATTCAAGGCTACCCGAGCATCTCCATCTGCTGCTGCAGCCAAAAACTTTACCGCATCCTCTTCTATATTCAAAACTAAATTGGAATGAGATCCTATGGATGCCAGGACACCCCTTTCTTCATCCACAACAGCTCGGTGAAGGAGCTTTTCTAAATGCTCCGGCTGTAGCTTGTTGACTACTAACACCCTACAGCGTGAAAGCAATGCTGCATTTATCTGGAATGATGGATTTTCAGTGGTGGCCCCAATAAAAACTATGTGCCCTGCTTCTACATAAGGAAGAAACACATCCTGCTGAGCCTTATTGAACCGATGCACCTCGTCAAGAAACAGTAGAGTTTGCTGTCCATACTTCTTGGTCCGCTTAGCCTCCTCCAAGATATCTTTGACCTCCTTTATACCACTTGTCACTGCTGACAGAGCCACAAACCGATATGAAATACTCCTTGCCATTGCTCTAACAATGGAAGTTTTCCCAGTACCAGGAGGACCCCAAAAAATGATTGATGCCATTGTACCACTTTGTAAAAGCGTATGCACAATTCCTTTGGGACCTAACAGGTGATCCTGCCCAATAACCTCATCTATAGTGGCTGGACGCATCCTCTCAGCAAGAGGGGTTGTACTCTTTGCCCCAGAAGTAGAACCCTTATTTGACTGCCAAGCCTGAGGTTGGAAAAAAGGAAAAGATTTGAGATGCTGCTCAGAGTTATCTTGTTTTGCTTTCTTAGATGGACCTTCTGGCCAAACTTGACCAACTCGAGGATATGCATTGCTAGCACCAAGACCCTTTCCAGCTTGGCCAGATCCATTCACATAGCATGTCTTTTCTCTTTGTGGAGACTTACCAGGTGTTGGACGTTTTTGACCAGCTGGGGACACATTTGAACCAATTTCCTCTTTCGTTCCCTGTAAACCCTTGCTTGTCTTCAGAGGTGCATATACATCCCCAGCATATCTCCCTACCTGGACAGCATCATGTTCTTCTGGGACAGGTAGTTGATCTTCGTTTAATGGGGACCTAGGAGCTGTAAAATACTTGTCTACTTTCGCCTGTTGTGGTTGACGAAGTGCTAAAGGACCAGTAGCATTTTCAGTTCGACATTGACTCAGAATCCACTCAGTTGCCTTTACAATTGACTTCCCTCCAGTGGCTGCCAATGCTTGTGAAGCTAACTCCTTGGTGAAACCCATGTTAGTAAGTTCGTCCATTGTTTCATAGGTATGGTTCTATAGGATCCACATGGTTCTACAGCCTGCAATCCAATTCAGAAAATAATCAGACATAATCAAGGAAGAAAAAAATACAGCACCTGTTCCCATTTTTAGCAGAAAACCTAATGCTGAATAATGAGCAAATTTTTATGTTCCAAACAATCTACATCTCAGTAGTTTAGGTTTCATGAACTTAAGGATGATCTAGTTGAGAAAAGTACTAAGAAAATTAATGTGCTCCTTAGAATAACTTGAAAAAACCAGCAAGCAATACGAAAGAAAACACTGCTTTGCAAGGAATTTAGAAACCGGATTTGGTGGCATAAGCTTCCCGAGTAAGGAAAGCAGGAAGATACCTACATCTGTTGAAAATCTCTAAACTAGCGCGCACACATACATACAAATGACAGGCTGACCGAATCAAGAAGCTGCTTGCCGCCTCAAATTTAATCTCTAGTCTATTTTACGTCTCAGAATGGGAAGATCAGGCCCAATTGCATGTCGGTGCCGATGTTTTTATTTTTATAAACATTAACGGTTTTTTCATGTTTATCTATCGGTTGTTAAAGAGAATTGAAAATAATTTATCGTCCACGAAAATTAAAAGGTGATTGGGCCCTAATACAAGAAAGAACACAATATACCCATTGCTATCTAGGATTAAAAAACTCCACCCCAATGGCTTTCGAGGGAAAAAGTATGGCGGCATGGAATGTGGGAAGTGGATGTTGGAAAACGTATCAGCTATGGACTGATACAAACCTGCAGCACAGAGTGAGCCAAAGCGGAAGCAAGATCGGAAGAGACACAATAGGAATAGAATAGGAACAATCTGGATGTTCTATGTATTGCATGTAATCTATAAGTACATGGAATGAATGGCACTGAAAGGCCAACAAAAAAAACAAAAGGCCAAAGGTCAGAGATGTACATGGTGTACTTCTAATGTACTCTAATGTACATCAATGTATCTAAATGTACTCTAATGTACAGCTTGAATTCTAACACTCCCCTTCAAGCCGATAATAACTGGGTTACCGCAGCGGGTATAACACCAAGTCTTTGATCTAAACTGCATAAACTTTTGTGTGCCCAAAGGGCTTAGTAAAGATATCTCGCAACCATTGCACCAGGTGGGTGAATAGATTAATGAAATGATTGCTTTCTCCACCGATCACCTGGACATAATGATAATGAATTGGAATGTGCTTTGTCCGAGGATGATGTCCCGGTCGCTCTGCCATTTTCATGCAACTTTGGTTGTCTACATAAACATGAATAGGTTGCTGCGCAGAAATACCAACATCATTAAGCAAGTGATCATACCAAATAAGATCCGCAACTCCAAAGAGATAAGGCAATGTATTCTACGCCTCTGAAGATCGGGCTACAACAGATTGCTTCTTGCTGATCCAAACCCTCCCGCACCTCCATAAAACATGCATGTGCTACCCAGAGTGGAATGAGAATCCCCGTTGTTGATCGAAGAACGCGATGAAGACTTGCTGATCCGTTATCACAATAACGATTCCATACTCTTTTGTTCCTTGCGGATAGCGAAGAACACGCTTTGCTAGTCGCCAATGCTTTAACTCATAACGGTGGTTAAACCGACTCAATGCAATCACAAAGAAAGCAAAGATCGTCGTGTTATGGTCATGAGATACATCAAACTCCCAACAAGTCTGCCTATATGGTAGGAAGATGATCGCACATTATCACAAACAAAGCTCATCTTCAAACAATTTGAGGCCGACTTCCATTGGCGTTGAAACAAAGCTTACAATCCGCCATGCGAAATTGCTCAAGCGTAAATTCAAAGATACCGAGGTTGGCTGATATGAATTAGCCTCTTCTTCCTATCACGATGTATCTGCATACCTAAGAAAGAGCTAGCTGCACCCAAACCTTTCATCTTAAACCTGCTAGCTAGTTTAGATTTAAGTGCTTGAACATCAAGAAGATTGCTGCCCATTGCAAGCATATCATCCACATATAGCACTAAAATCAAATACATACCTCCCATGCACTTGATGTAGACATTAGAATCTGTTGTAGCAACCTGAAATCCTTCATGCTTAAGTGCATCATCAAACTTCTTGTACCAAACCCGAGACGCCTGCTTTAAGCCATAAATGGCCTTCCGGAGTTTACATACCTTGTTTTCCTGGTCTGGTACTTCAAAACCTGGAGGTTGCAGCATATAGATGTCCTCAAGAAGATCTCCCTTCAGAAATGCCGTATCCACATCCATTTGATGAATTTCCCAATCCAATTGGGCTCCTAAGGCAAGCAAAACACGCAAGCTATTCATTCTCACGACCGGTGAAAATGTCTCATCATAATCAAGACCTTTGACTTGGCTGAAACCTCGAGCAACTAGCCTTGCCTTATACTTGTCAAGGCTGCCATCAGCCTTGTACTTTTTCGTGAATAGCCATTTGCAATCCACTGCTTTGCGCCCAATGGGCAAATCAGCAAGTTCCCATACCTGGTTTGCATCCATGGATGCGAGCTCTACCTCAGCTGCCCGTTTCCAATGTGGAGCTTCAGAGGAAGCCCATGCTTCCTCAATGCTTGCTGGTTCACCTTGCACTGCCAAGCAACACCATTCAACCAAACTAAGTTCAGCATTTTCAAGAACTTTACAAGAAGGTGTTCTGCTACAGGGTGACAACGGTTGATCAGGAGGAGGGGGCATTCCAATGAGCCGAGGATCAGGAAGAACTTGATTATGAGATGGATCATCATTGATGGGTTGTTGCACATCCACTGGTAAAGGCACATCTTGCTGCTGGTCCAGCCTCAAATCTTGAAGCTCAACGAGTGGAGGATCATCAAGAACAAGATATTTGTCTTGAATGAAGTTTCCATCTGCAAGTGGATCAATACACATAGAATTTGACTCATCAAAAACTACTTCTGAGCTGGTGTATACCTTTCTCCGCTCTTGATCCCACAACAAATATGCTTTATGATTAGGTGCATAGCCAATGAAAGTGCATTTAGTGCTACGGGCATCAAATTTTCTGCGCAAATGCTCAGGAACATGTACATAAGCGGTACATCCAAAGGTGCGCAAATGAGAAACGTCCGGTTTCTCTCCAGACCAAGCTTCTTCTGGAGTCATCTCATTATCCAAGGCAACTGTGGTCAATCTGTTTTGCACATGAACTGCTGCAGCAATTGCATCAGCCCAAAAATACTTTGGCAAATGACTTTCAGCAAGCATACTTCTTGCCGCATTGCACAAAGTGTGATTCTTCCTCTCCGCAACACCATTTTGTTGAGGAGTAGCCCTCGTTGTGCATTGACGCTGAATCCCTGCCTGATCACATGTATCATGGAAGAGATCACTAAGATACTCTCCACCACCATCAGTGCGCAATTGCTTGATCTTCCTCCCTGTCTGATTCTCTACACATGCTTTATACAATTTAAAAGCCTCAAGAGCATCACTTTTCTTGGTTAAAAAATAGACAATTGTTTTCCGACTAAAATCATCAATAAACGTGATGAAATATACTGCCTTATCAAGGCGCGCAGATACCTCTGTTGGTCCACAAAGATCTGAGTGGATAAGCTCCAGCACTTGCTTAGCTCTGCTGCCTACACTTGCAAATGATCTACGAGGGTGCTTACCAAGGATACATGCTTCACAAAGATCCGGGTCTGCCTTCATAGTTATCTTCATGCTATGAACCATGTTCTTCCGCTGCGTTATTTTTAAAGCTTGAACATTAGCGTGACCGTACCTTTTGTGCCAAAGTAGCACTTTCTCCTTTTCTTTTGCTGATACGACTAAGGCCTGATTTGGATCAGATACCTCGCTCATACAAATTTCCATGCCTTGAGCCCTTGGCCACTATATCCCCTTCAATCCTTGCATTCTTCAAGAAAAGAACTTCCTTATCATCAAAGAAAACTTGCAGACCAGCATCTGCTGCACATGCAACTGACAAAAGATTTTTCTGCAATCCCGGGACATGTAGGGTTTCTGGAAGCACTGTTCTTTCACCATTCAATAGCGTGAAATGGTATTGACCACTTCCTTGCACTTGAATTTCACTGTGATCTCCCAATTGCACCAGACTTTTGTCATTTTGATAACTTGAGAATAGATCCCTATCCTTCAACATCACTGATGTGCATGCAGAATCCACTGTAAGAACCTTCTTTCCAGCAGTAGTACATGCACTTGTTTCCACAACAGAAGCCTCCCCTTTAATTCTGAGACTCTGGTCTGATTGGATCACAAGAGAAGCCTCTCCTTTGATGACTTGTGCCTCAACTAGGTGTGCTTTCTCTGATTTGTTCTTTCCCTCCGGACAATCGGCTGCATAATGACCATATTCAAAACAGTTCCTGCATTGCCCTCTCTTGGCATAAACTTTCTTCGGACGTGCTCCTTTTGATCCCTCCACCTTCCCATCTGATTGCTTTTTGTAATGAGGCTTCTTATCTTGCCTCCCTCGTGCAAGCATGGCTTGTGATGGCTTGGAATCCTCCACTTTGTCTTTCAAGCGCATCTCTTTCTGCAAAAGCTTAGAGACGGCGTCATCCCATGAAAGACTACTTTGAGCTGTCAAGAAATCAACAAAGTTTTCCCATGAATTGGGAAGAGAAGCATATAACTGGAGCTTTTGTTGCCCTTCTGGAACTGCATACTTGGAATCTGCTGCTGCCAACATATCAACATCTCCTTCATTTGATTTATGTGTGTATTCAGATCAGCTCCTTCCACATACTTGCAATTCCTAATCTGTGTATACAAATGCATAACTTCACCTTCTGTTTTGGTGCCATACTTATCTTCAAGCCAAATCCAAAGAGAATAGCTGCCCGATCCACATCTACTTGCATGACTATGGCTCGAAAGACACATACATATGCAAGCCATTGCTCTATTATCACGCCGCCAATCCTTTTGAAGCTTGATTTGAGCTCTTTGTCGCAGCATTCTCCGGTTTAGTTTCGACCCATCCACTATATCCCGGACATCCTCTCGCCATTAGATATAACTTCATGGATTTCTTCGACCTTGAAATCCTTTGCCATCAAACATAGGTGGCTTCCGAATTGCCGATCTGGTCTGGTCTCCATGACCTTCTCCCCTTTCTCGGATAAGTATTCTTCCGTAATTGTTCTCCGAGTTCCTCTATTGTCGAACTTCCTTCACATGCCAATAGGCTCTGATACCATGTTGGAAAACGTATCAGCTATGGACTGATACAAACCTGCTGACACAGAGTGAGCCAAAGCGGAAGCAAGATCGGAAGAGACACAATAGGAATAGAATAGGAACAATCTGGATGTTCTATGTATTGCATGTAATCTATAAGTACATGGAATGAATGGCACTGAAAGGCCAACAGCCGGAAACAGAAGGCCAAAGGTCAGAGATGTACATGGTGTACTTCTAATGTACTCTAATGTACATCAATGTATCTAAATGTACTCTAATGTACAAAATTGAATTCTAACAATGATTCAAGGGCCAGCTGACCGGGCGCCGAGCCGGTCTAGAATCGGCAACCCACTTTCAGGCCACCACAACATGGCAACTGGGAGGACTGCCTGATGCTTACCTGTAGTTGACTGCTTGAGCGGGATTGTTGTGCCATTTTCCATTCTGGAGGCGGAAGCACCGGCCCAGTTGCCATGTTGTGCAATGGTTGCGTAAAGGCATTCTTCTTCTTTTTAGAATATTTCTGATATTCATGGCAAAATACTTCTATTTCTTTATATTACAGCTGAAATCACATTTGTTCACAACGTAGTTCGTCATCATTCTTTCGTATTATTTTTGCTACCAAAGGAAGCAAATTCCAATCATTGTAATACTATACGATTGTAGCTAGACATTTTGAGAAATAGGAGAAAAATAAAAATTGGCACGTAGGAAAGTCTTGATGTAGAATCTTCACACATTTCTTACCTTTAAATGGACACTCAAATTGCAATAGAATATTTTCCAATGCAATACCATATATATGTTGTTCAATTTGACATAATGACAAATAAAATTTAAGACACAGTTATGTCTACTCCACAAGGGCAGATCCTTAAAAAGATGATGTTTTCTGCTTTTTAATCTTGGATTGATTTGCCATTTGATCCTCAAATTCTGATCACGATATTTGGCATTGTGGTGTATGAGAAGAAGCTAAGTGCAAGCACAAGTTCATATACCAAGTTGTTTACCTTGATTAAAGCTCTTATAAGCTCTTTCTTTTTTGCCCCAAGATCGCAAAAACTCCTATAGATTATTGTGATTCATTAAGAATTTTTGCAAATTCTTTTACATGAGTACTTATGTATCTATTGGTAAGTATAATACACATTCAAGACACGTGATAGCACAAATTATTGATCGATATAGCAGATCTGGATACATTAACTAATTTAGACAATGTCTTCCTAGTTGAATGTCATTGCCAACCTCAATATCTGCAAGAAAACTATAGAAGCAACTATTAAATCCGTGTGATCTATGGCCTTCTTAACTGCACAAATGCAAAACTTTCTATCCAATGCACCACTTTACACTTGAACTCTCACTGCCTCATTATCAAGATAGTTAAACTCCTATATTATGCTACTTACAGACCTAGGGATTCACCTATGTGTCTTTTAGATATAGCATCTGTGTTCCAAGGATCTTGCAAAAACTCCTTATCTATTATTTTAAATAAAGTGGGACTCATTCAAGTCCCACGTTTTCTCCAGACCATAGTATTTCCAATAAAAAGGTTGCCCGAAACGTTTTCAGCCATCTCCATGTGACCTGTATCCTAAGGCAGTCTATCGTTCAAACTGGCTTGTAAGGCACTTTCTCGAATGGTTTGTCGAGAAAGTCAACATGATACACAAACATCGCAAAAAATATAAAGAAATTGGACAGTTATATGCTATCAAAAATACAAGTTCTTAAACAATGAGACTAGGACGGGCGTGATCTCATGTAGATCATCGTATCATGAGATACGGACCACCTAAGTGGTAAAGCATATAGAACATCTGGAGCAATTCCAAATGACCCTAGCGTTTTCTTGTAGACTGGAGCTACTGGAAGACAATAGAAAGTTATACGAGAAGGTGCTTCAGTGACCTCGAGCTAGCCTCTCCAACCAATCTCATTACCCTCTTGCGCCTCATTTCCTCGACTAATGTGCCATGTATGCTTCTTCTCCAATCTCTATCGATCCGTACAATGCCTGCATGAGGTTTTTCTCTAGTTGCCCATCCAGTCGCAAGGGCTTTCTCCTATTGTCTTGGTACTCATGTCGAAGACGATCAAACCTAGCCCATAGCCCAGGTAAAATTGTGTTTTAACTGGGATTCATGCCTAGCTCTAGAAGACAAGAATTCCATGATAAACCATTTGAGAGGTGTTGAGCTAAGGAACATCACCAAAATGGTACATTGAGTTAGGACGCCATTAACATCAGGTATCACAAGTTTTGTAGGCACATCAAGGTTCCATTTATCATTTGGCTCCGACCAGATCTTGAGTTCAGAAGGAAGAGAGGGAGGGGATGGGGATCTTGATTTCTTTCGGGTATTTACCCTTTGTTACCTCCTCAGACTGTGTTACTAGAAGTAGAATCAATTGTAAATACCCGAAAATAATCAAGATCCCCATCCCCTCCCTCTCTTCCTTCCGAACTCAAGATCTGGTTGGAGCCAAATGATAAATGGAACCTTGATGTGCCTACAAAACTTGTGGTACTTGATATTAATGGCGTTCTAACTCAATGTATCATTTTGGTGATGTTCCTTAGCTCAACACCTCGCAAACATCAATAACAACACAATGACCAAAGATGTGATAAAGTACATGATAACCCTTGGACCATAGTATTTCCAATAAAAAGATTTCCTGAGCATTTTCAGTTGTCTCCATGTGACTGTATACTAGGGCAGCCAATGGTCCAAACTAGCCCGTAAGGCTCGCTTTCTTGGATGGTTTGTTGAGAAAGTTGACAAAGAAATTGGACATTTATATGCTATCAAAAATACAAGTTTTTAAACAATGAGACTAGGGCGGTCCTAGCCTCATATAGATCACCTACCATCAGATATGAACCACCAAAGTGGTAAAGCGTATCGAACATCTGGAGCAATTCCAAATGACCATGGCATTTTCTTGTAGATTGGAGCTACTAGAAGGCAATAGAAAGTTTTACGAGGAGATACTTCAGTGACCACAAGCTGGCCTATCCAACCAATATCAATACCCTCTTGCTGCCTCATTTCATCGACCAATGTGTCATGTATGTTTCTTCTCCAACCTCTATCGATTCCATGCAATGCTTCCATGAGGCCTTTCTCCAGCTGCCCATCCAGTCGTGAGGGCTTTCTCCTGTTGTGCTGGTAATCATGTCCAAGACTATCAAGCCTAGCCCACAGTCTGGGTAAAATTGTGTTTTAACTAGGATTCGTGCCTAGCCCTAGAACAGAAGAATTCCATAGTCAACCATTGCAGAATTATAAGAAGCCAGAAAAAACGAACAAAGTAGATGCCAAGATGGATAGTTGTATTTCTATCTACATATATAGGCCACAAGGTCTTTTTCAATACATCCATATGGAGGACCCTTTTCATAATCATTGCACATTTGTGCTTGACAATATACATTGACTAAATAAGGATTACAACTTCTATAAATTTTTCAACAATGAGAATGATATCATTCACCATAAAATTTCTTGTTCATCACTCTCAGGGGATCGCACCGTTGTTAATATCAACATGCCCGGATAGATCCTCAATACATCCGGTATGAGTACAGACAATAAAGAAACCACCAACACAAGAAGCAAACATAGAACAACCACAACCATTTTAACATCCTTTGGAGATTAGGATTTGGGAATATAGCATTCTCCATGTCGAAGTACGTTTGTAGTGTTTGCTTGATTCTCAGACTAGGTTTTCTCCTCGTTCGCGATGCCTTTGACATTATGGACATTGTCCACGTCTAGTTGGCTATTGGGTACCAAGGGAGGGACTTCGTCTTTCTTGCTTTCTGAATCTCTCTTTTTCCATTGAAAATGGTAATGAATCGATGAGAAACACGACCAAAGATGTCGAGCGCCCCTTTTCTTTATTTTTTTGTCTTTTTCCCACTTTTTCTGTTTGAATCACTTTCTTGGCCGAAACTGGCCTGAGAATTTAAATTTCTGCCTTCTTTGATCACGAATTCATCTGAATTGCAGGCTAGCCTGGTAGAGGCTAGCAATCTCTGATGACTCGCGAAGTCTTTAGCTTCAAATGGATACCACAATCTTCACCATTCTAATTGATGGTCCTAGACTGACTTGTGGTTTTCTAAAAGGCCCAGCATCTCAATTGTGGGAGGAACTTATTCTAAACAAATTCTTTCCAGATAATCTGTTTCATTCGGAATACACCTTTGTGCCGAGCTCTGAAGAATTTGAAATAGAAATCATTGAAGCATGGTTAGAAGAATTCATTGGTGACAAAAATTGTCCTGCTACTGGAATTTTTCGAGTTCACTGTGATTGGAGCGAAAACCCAGTGTTTGTGAAGGTATTCTCTGTTTAAATCATGCTTTGTTTTGCTGCTATGTGTCAAGGATCCTGCATTATGGTAATCTGTGAGGCAATTTAGTCTACATTCGATCTTCTTGTGCTCTCCTCTCATGTTTCTCATGCTTTTCCACTTTCTCCCTTATTTCCCGCCCCTCCCCTGCTTTTGATCGACTCAATTTCCCCTTTGTTGCTTCCACCTGAGGTTCATGATGGCGAAAATGAAGAGCCATTTTAACCTAAAACCCAATACTCTGCCGTTTCTCCATTGTTTTATGGCGCTTCAAAAAGAAGATCAGCAATCTCTGCTTTCAAATTTGAAGGATATCTCGTCCAAAGGCTCAGCTTTCATTCCCTTTGGCAATTTTCGGGATCTTACTCTACAAAGCAAATTAATGGAGCCTCTCTCTGACCGCACGCCAATATGGGATAATCTCTCGAAAGATCCCAATTTCCTTGGTGTTATGCCTTCAATTGATCCTTCTACTGGCATTCCTGTGCCTTATGGTATCCAGCGTCCTACTGTTGAAGTCAATTCTGATGCTGCTTGGGACAACATGCTTCAAAATGATCGGCCTCAACTTGGATCTAAACTTGCTACTGTTCATGGTATTCATTTAAACTCTCCTACCTGAATCTCTTGCTAGTAGTTATTGTATTGAACCGTTGTGGCTTTGTCTCTCAAGGAAAGAAAAAGAAGTTTGAGAAAATGAAATGTCTTTCCAATTCTGTTGTCATTCTCAAAGTAAAGAAAACAGGGATCAATATAGCTAACCTTTGGTCTCACTTGCTCTCTCTGCAAAAAGGCCTAACCATAAATGCTGTTTACTGGTTAAGCTACCCCTACATCATGATCGAATGTGGCAATCAAAGGTCAACAAATTTTCTTCTTCACAGTGGAACTTTGGTGTATGAAAACTTCCATATCTCTTTCATTAAATGGAATCCCAAGCTTTCCACTTCTGACTTGAACAACTACTGTGTTGCATCCACCTCACTTTATGGCTTAAATCCAATTTATTGGAATGAAGATTCCTTCAAATCTCTTTTCAATTCCATTGGTACCTATATTTCAACCGTTTATGCTCCTATAAACCTCCAATTGCTTATGTTCAACTTGATCTATCCAAAGACATTCCTTCTTCAATCCCTTTCACTGACTGTTTTGGCCAAAAATCCACCCTGGATCTAAGGTGGGCTGGATTGCCTCCAAATTGCCCTAAATGCAATTCTAGACATTTTTTGGTATGCGGAATCTGAGGCTTGAAGCCTACTGAAGTAAGGAATCAAGAGAAACCAAGGAAAATGAGCACACAAATTCATTTCAGGTTAAAAATAATGAGAACATCATCAACAAAGAAAGGACAATTCCTTTTATTCCATGGAGTAGAGTCAATGGGAATGCAAGAAGAATTGCAAAAAAGAGGATGGAAAAGGAAAAAGAACAGCCTCCTGGCAACATCAACAAAAAAAGATTTGTGATTGACAATGGTTCCTCAATCACATCAAGGATGACAGACTCTCAAAGATACATGCTCAAAGGAAAGTCCAAAGTTGATTTTGGCAAAGACTTACATTCAACTTTATCTCAAATAGCCCGAGAGTCTAGATCCAATCTCAACCACATTCCAAGCAGCTCCAACTCAAAATCAAATTGGTGTTTACCAATTTGGAAGCCCTCCAAGGGTACGAGAGATTCATTAACTAAGGAAATACAAAACAAGTACTCATTAAAATCAAATGAGACAAGGGATAATACTCAAGTTTCTGAGATCCATACAGCTGTTAACAAGAAAAGCAATAGTCTCACTATCAGAAACTCTACTACAGCTCTAAAACATGTTGATCCTGTTACTGCTCCTGCTCCTCTTCTCAAACCTTTTGAGCAAACCAAGCAACATCAGCATCACCAACAACCTCAGCATCAGTCTCAGCAGATTCCAAATGCAAATCTTTCTGCTAAAAATAAATCATCCTCATCCCTCTGAGGATGATGAGGAGGTAATTTTTTGTTCAAATAATTTGCTGTTTTTGCTAACTTGCCTGCAGATCAAACTGAGCTATTGCATCCCAACACTGTTAACCAGCTATCTGAGCTTCCTGAGACCATCCTTGAAGATCAGGCTCCTCCCCCTCTCATTCCCAAGCATACTCCCAAGCCTTCTCATAAACAAAACCCCTTAAATACTTTCATTGATCTGATTGATATCTCCATCCCTGATAGCCCTTCTTCCTTATCCCAAAACCATTTGTCTATTTCTGATGCAGTTGCCAGACAGTTGGCCACCATAGATTTCTCAAAGGATAAAGTGGTTGGGGATAAGATTGCTAGTGCCATCTCAGACTTAGACACAAACAAAGGTCTCACAATTGGTGACTATCAAAAGGAGATTGACAACTTGCTGAGATCAGATTCTGACTATGGAGATTCAGAAAATGGGGATTCAGAAATGGGAGATCAAGACATTGATTATATTCCTGAGACACCAGAGCTTTCCTCCCAAAATCCTGACCTCAACTTAAAGAAAGCTGGCATTCATTCATCCAGGCAAGTTCTCAATCCTATAAGTATAAATGATATCAGCATTAATGCTAATAAAGCTAATAATGCTAATAATTTGATTAACTATGATCTCATTTCTAATCCCCCAGTTAATAAATTATTTGAATTCATTCCTGGTGGTGCTTCCTCTGAAAATGAAAGTGAAAGTGATTTTGAGAATTATAAAAAAAATGTGGATCTCTATGATAAAAGCAATTGGGATTATGAATACTACTTAAACAGTTATCAGCCTGGTGAGGATATGACTAAAGATATTTATAAAGAGAAGTCTACCAAGAATTCTAGGGATAGGAAAAAAACCATAGTTTCTGTCCCTAAAAATGATCCTGCTAGCAACACCAGAAGTAAACAAAAGAAAAACGAAAAAAAGGGAAAAGGAAGAACTAAAAGGTTATAATTTCTTTTCTTTGTTTGTTCCTCAAAATTTTTCCTCATGAAGATTGTTTCCTGGAATTTAAGAGGGATAAAAGGTATTTTGAAGAGAAGAAGAGTTATTTCCCAGCTTAAAACCTACAAAGCTGATGTCATTCTTCTCCAAGAACATAAGCTTCAGAAATTTGAGTGTGCAAACCTAGGTGATTGGATAATCCCTGGTAGTACCTCCATTTGGATAGAAGCTAATGGAACCTCGGATGGTATTTGCATGATTTGGAAAAATATGGAAAATGTATCCTTTTATAACAGCCCTACTAATATGTGGCAGGTCACGATTTTTAAGTTCCAAGATAATAATTTTAGTCTTATTAACATCTATGCTTCTACTAATCCCAAAGATAGAGAAGCTCTCATAATACAGTTTCTGACTGGCATCTAAACAGTAAATCTAGATACAAGGTCTCTCTTATCTATGACTATCTAAATCAAAATGCTAGCACTGCTAAATCTGCCTATTCTTGGAACCTAGATGATGATGCATTCAAATCTTTGATGTCTAATGTATGGAATTCCTATTCTCCTAATAAAATCTCCTTCTTCATCTGGCTTATTGCTAATAAAAGTGTTTCTTGCCTTGAAACCTTCTCAAGGAGGGATCCAAATATCTCATCTTTATGCCCTTTAAATTGCAATAATGTGGAATGTATGGAACATATATTCTTCTGCCCTAAACTCAGGCCTTTTTGGAGGTGATTCGAGCATTACTTTGGTGTCCATGACAGAAGCTCTATCATTCAGTTAATTCAATCCAATAATCCCTACAACAACACTATTATCTAACTAGCTTTATGGAATATTTGGAAGTCTAGAAACAAATGTCTGTATGGTCACAAAAATTTTTCTACAACTTGGATCAAGATTCATTTCAAATATGATGTTGAGTTATGTGCAACAACACATAAAAATTTGACAGGTGCTAGGACCAAATTGGTATTTTTGAAGGGTATTTTAACTTGTTTAAATCAAATCTATCTTATAGAAATTCTAACTGATTTCTTGCTCATAGGGTACATGGAGCTATGCAGAGGTCATCGGAGGAGAAAATTTGATAGAGGAGCAGATAGGTTTGAAGTTAAGTTATATGGGGATGAGAGAATTCATGAACACCAGGTCAAGTTCCCTCCCCATAATCAATGGTCAGTCAGACAGATGATCAGAGATAATGAAATTAGCAAGGCAAGAGAAAGGATTTGGGCAGGTATATACACAAGGGAAGTTATGCAAATGATTTATATGTTTTGGTTCATAAACTTCGAACCAACATGAATTCACCGAAAGACAGTTCAGGATATGGCGGATGTACTATACTCACGAGAATGTTAGCTGATGCTTATGGCACCCTTATACTTCTCATGGTTCACAAGATTTTTCTGATTAATAAGGATAATCTATGGATGGTCGAACTCCTATGTCATGGGAACTGCTGATTCTTTCACTCAATCCTATAACCAAGCTGTTCCCATCTTGCCATAAACTTCGAGATGACCCAAAGATTCCTACCATCCACGATGACATATACATTGAATTGATGTGCCTCCTCACGAGATGCAATAGTTTTACATTTTGTTTTTTGCGGGTTTGTTAACGAGACGAGGTTTTGTTATTTGGACATGATATGGAATTACCTCTTTGGGAAAGACCTAAGTTCCTGGCTCAATTTCTCTTCTACAACAAACAGATTAACACTAAAGTACGAGGACTCAAGAATTAAAACAAGGCTTGGACAAGAAATTTAAGCTTGGATTTTGATTTGGACTTTTGTGCTTTTAAACTACTCTTTGAATTTTTGGTATTTCCCTCATTTTGATTTGGTAAAGCCTACCTATGAAGGTTTCCAAACTACTATGTATGTATTTCCTTAATTAATGAAAAAATCATCTCGTACTCTCAAAAAAAAAAAAAAAAAAAAAAAAAATCGAATTAAGAGACACCTCGCAGGTTTTGACCCTGGCCTTGTCCCCAACTATAGATATTACTATTATTCTGAACAACTTTGCCCCTTGGGAGAACAATTCGTTCATATACCACTCAAACACAATCTGCTTCACTTCGACCAAACATGTGATAAAGTACATGATAACCCTTGGACCATAGTATTTTCAATAAAAAGGTTGCCTGAAGCATTTTCAGTTGTTTCCATGTGACTTGTATTCTAAAGCGGCCAATGGTTCAAACTAGCCCGTAAGGCTCACTTTCTTGGATGGTTTGTTGAGAAAAGTCGACAAAGAAATTGGACATTTATATGCTATCAAAATACAAGTTTTTTAAACAATGAGACTAGGGCAGCCATAGCCTCATATAGGTCACCTATCATCAGATATGGACCACCAAAGTGGTAAAGCGTATTGAACATCTGGAGCAATTCCAAATGACCATGGCATTTTCTTATAGACTGGAGCTACTAGAAGGCAATAGAAAGTTGTACGAGGAGGTACTTTAGTGACCACGGGCTGGCCTATCCAACCAATGTCAATACCCTCTTGCTGCCTCATTTCATCGACCAATGTGTCGTGTAGGCTTCTTCTCCAACCTCTATCGGTTCCATGCAATGCTTGCATGAGGTCTTTCTCCACCTGCCCATCCAGTCGTGAGGGCTTTCTCCTATTGTGCTGGTAATCATGTCCAAGACTATCAAGCCTAGCCCACAGTCTAGGTAAAATTGTGTTTTAACTAGGATTCGTGCCTAGCCCTGGAAGAGAATAATTCCATAATCAACCATTGCAGAATTATAAGAAGCCTGAAAAAACGAACAAAGTAGATGCCAAGATGGATAGTTGTATATCTATCTACATATATGGGCCACAAGGTTTTTTTAAGTACATCCATGTAGAGGACCTTTTTCATAAGCATTGCACTTTAATGCTTGACAATATACATTGAGCAAATAGGGGTTACATCTTTCATAATTTTTTCAACAATGAGAATTATTTCATTCACCATAGAATTTCTTATCCGTTGCTCTTAGGGGATCGCAACGTTATTGATACTAACATGTCCGAATAGATCCTCAATACATCCTATATGAGTATAGAAAATAAACAAACCACCAGAACAAAAAACAAATCATAGAACAACTACTTATCCATTTTAATATCTTCTAGAGAATAGGAGTTGGCAAATATAGCATTCGCCTTGTTGAAGTACTTACAAAGGTTGTCATCTATTATAATCATGCTATGTTTCCCATAATTCTGGTACTCTACATTGACTGAAATAGGTTTTCCATTTGTGAGGACTGGATCGTTGCCCTGCACAGGACCACACTTCTTTTGCTTTTGGCCTACACTGTCTGAAACGATGTTGGAAAGAGCATTGCACTACATGGTTTGCCCGTTGGGCTGTGCAACCAGAGCACTGCCTGATGCTTGCCAGTTCTGATCCTGAGCTTTTGCAACAATATCTCAATGGTTGTTTTTCTCAAAAGATATGGGACGCAGTTACTTTGGCCCAAGTGAAAACTGGTCATTACCATGCACACATAAATCCCACCTTGGCACCAGGGCCCCAAGCTTATTTGCTTGCTTCATTGTCCAGAACAAGCTTGTAGCTATTGCATCAATTCGCGGGGTCCCACAGGCTACGGATTGAGGCAATTAGATGGGAGCGGCGCAATTGCCGCTGGCGAGACTATGTGCATGTTGCCGATTCTGAGGTTATTGAAGATGAAATCCATACTCTTCTGAGTTGCCCTGCTTTTGAGATAGTCCGGAATCATTTTTTGACATTAGCACTTCTCAGAGCACCATCTGTGCATGACTTGGCATTATACATACTTGAGGTTCTAGATAAACGTCAGCAATTACTGAGCCCTCAGTAGTTATTATCTCCGCTTGTCTAGTATCATCATTCTTGCAAGGTTTTCCCTTGAAAACCTTTGGTGAGGGTTTTAATCCTAGTAGTAATGATTGTACTAGCCCATTGTATGGGTCCCATGACCTATTGGTCTCCGTGGACGTTAAAAAAACTATTCTATTCTATTCTATTCCTTCATTGTGTGGTTACAGTGTTTGAGAGGTGTTGAGCTAAGGAACATCACCAAAATGATACATTGAGCTAGGACGCCATTAATATCAAGTACCACAAGTTTTGTAGGCACATCAAGGTTCCATTTATCATTTGGTTCCGATCAGATGTCGAGTTCGGGAGGGAGGGAGGAAGGGATGGACAAAGGGAGGGACGGGGAAGGAGGAGGGGATCTTGATGCTATTGGGTATTTACAATTGAATCTACTTCTAGTCACACAGTCTGAGGAGGTAATCACAGGCGTGTGCATGTATGGGAATCTGAGGCTGACTCATCCGAATCCAAGCTGATGCTTAGTGCAATGAAACAATATATGCTCTTTGTTTGTAGTGTTTGCTTGATTCTCAGACTAGTCAGTCGAGAACGAGGGCATCACATATTGAGTTTCTCGATTAGGTAGCCGAAAAAAGGATAATTATCTCAATCTTAAATGCTTCACAAGGTTTTCTCCTCGTCCGTGATGCCTTTGACATTATGGCCATTGTCCACGTCTAGTTGGCTATTGGGTACCAAGGGAGGGACTTTGTCTTCCTAGCTTTCTGAATCTCTCTTTTTCCTATTGACAATGGTAACAAATCGAATTAAGGTATACCTTGCAGGTTTTGACCATGGCCTTGTCCCCAACTATAGATATTGCTATCATTCTGAACAACTTTGCCCTTTAAGAGAACAATTCGTTCATATACCACTCAAACACAATCTGCTTCATTTCGACCAAAGATGTGATAAAGTACATGATAACCCTTGGACCATAGTATTTTCAATAAAAAGGTTTCCTGAGCGTTTTTAGCTGTCTCCATGTGACTTGTATACTAGGGCGGCCAATGGTCCAAACTAGCCCGTAAGGCTCGCTTTCTTGGATGGTTTGTTGAGAAAGTCGACAAAGAAATTGGACATTTATATGCGATCAAAAATACAAGTTTTTAAACAATGGGACTAGGGCGGGCGTATCCTCATATAGGTCACCTACCATCAGATATGGACCACCAAAGTGGTAAAGCGTATCGAACATCTGGAGCAATTCCAAATGACCATGGCATTTTCTTGTAGATTGGAGCTACTAGAAGGCAATAGAAAGTTGTACGAGGAGGTACTTCAGTGATCAGAAGCTGGCCTATCCAACCAATGGCAATACCCTCTTGCCGCCTCATTTCATCGACCAATGTGTCGTGTATGCTTCTTCTCCAACCTCTATCGATTCCATGCAATGCTTGCATGAGGCCTTTCTCCAGCTGCCCATCCAGTCGTGAGGGCTTTCTCCTGTTGTGCTGGTAATCATGTCCAAGACTATCAAGCCTAGCCCACAGTCTAGGTAAAATTGTGTTTTAACTAGGATTCGTGCCTAGCCCTGGAACAGAAGAATTTCATAATCAACCATTGCAGAATTATAAGAAGTCAGAAAAAAGGAACAAAGTAGATGCCAAGATGGATAGTTATATTTCTATCTATATATATAGGCCACAAGGTCTTTTCCAGTACATACATATGGAGGACCCTTTTCATAAGCATTGCACTTTTGTGCTTTACAATATACATTGAGCAAATCCGGATTACAACTTCTATAAAATTTTCAACAATGACCATGCATCTCTGCGCATATGCTAATTTTATGTTCAACCATTGTAGCATTAGCAAATAGGTTACTAACCATAATCATTCGGTAGTTGATAGGATCGCATTTATCTCCCGCCTTTGGGAACTACCCGATTGACTTGCCACGATGATGGAAAACCTTTTTGACTACTGCATTGAATATTAACATAAGCCCATCTACCATTTTAGGTCTTGCCCACTTCAGAAGCTCTGCCACCAAGCCTGGGGAATCTGCTGCCTTTCTGTTAGCCAACTTGTTAAGCCTCCATTGGACGTCTTCATATGAGAAAACCAAATCACACTTTATGCCATGCCATTCATCTTAAGTACCTTCCACATGATACAGTTTCTTTACCTAGTCTATCAAGACGTTTGCATTCAAATGAGAAAATTCGTGTCTACCTTGCTTGAGCTTCTTCCGGAACTTGAAAGGATTTGTCAGCAATTCTCCAATCAGCTCCTCTCATTTGCGCTGCAGGAAAGCTCTCTTTTTAGCTTTGATGAGAGTTTTAAACTCCTTGATCAACTGCCACTTAACCCACGTTGCACCCTTATATTGTTTCATTTTTTCTCTGCAATCCATATCAAACCAGCCATTACAAGGTAGGCCTTTCTGCCTATGCCCAGAAGAAAAACATGTTTGTGCAATGCTAGTGATCATAGGGGTAAGGAGAGTGCTTATCTCATCCGCGCTCTCAGGCCATACCACATCCTCACAGCATTTCTCAAACATGCTAAGGTAAAAGTCTTTTTTCCTCTCTACTATGAAGATGCGTCCTAGATTACTAAAATTTGCTTGTAGCTCATTCTGGTGCACACTAGAGACTCTGATAGAAACAAATACAACATGATCCGATTCACTTCTCTCATCAAGCAAAGACGTGACATTCTCCACAAAATATGCTGCTGCAATAAAATAATCCACTACGCTTTTGCCCCTACATGTACATTTCGAAGTTTCTGAAAAATTTCTAGTTCCAATATACAATACCAAATTCAAGCTACTATACATATTCAACAACGTGGTACCAATAGGCGTAGGCCACTGGTCCATATCCATTGAGGCACGGTTCCACCCAATATCCCTCCTTTCCTCTTCGTCTAGCTGCTCCATCCACACTGCCATTGGATCTCCATATGCACTTGCTATTGCTGCATGTTTTCTCGCTATTCTGCCATTAAAATCTCCCATAAGCACCGTCTTCCCTCGAGGCAAGAAACCAGATTTTTCTTACTCGAGTGTTTGAAACGGGTCCTCCATATCTAGATTATACATATTATAAGTTTGTTGCTTTAAAGGCAGGAAATGGCACCCTGAAATGAACACCTTTCAATCTTTTTTCAACAACTCCACCTAGATATACTGTTTTGAGTCCTTAACTATTTCAACCAAATGTTTTAATTCCTCTCTGATATAGCAAGCAATCCCTCCATATCCTGTTCGCCTCCAGCCCTTCCTGTTCCATACTGAATGTAACAAATCAAAGCTTGGAATGTTCGGTAATCCAAATTCCTCATGCTCCCATGTTACCAAAAAGAAGGCCAAGTTCACTGATGCTAGAACATCATCCATTGAGTGCACCTTTTTGGCGCTCAATTGACCTATGTCCCATGCCATAATCCCGATGGCCTCTACTCCATAGTCTTCAACATGCATTCGTCCATTCCTCCACACAGCTCTCTTATTATTTTGCCTCTTTCATTTTCTGGACTTCAGCCTGATGAATGGCATATTGTTCTTTGGTGAGATCCTCATTTATCTAGATTTTTTGCCTTGGGCAAGGACTTTCTCTTTTGTAGCACTTTCATCCTATCACTATGGTTTGAAAATCTTATGACCACATTGCGGGACTTTGTGCCTTTCAATCTTGCTCTGAAAGCATCCCCTATAGTTACGATGGCGTTATTTGTTTTTTTCCATTCTTTATCGGGTTTTTCCTCATCTCTGATTTTTGACCATTGATGTTTGGAATATTCTCTGCTCTGTGCCAAATCAAGGGCCATTAAATTTTTTGCCAGTAAAACGCCCGCCACTTCCAATGGTGCAAATGCTGCACATATGGAAGATTAAAAAAAAACAAGGTCAAGCCATGCCCCTGCTGGCATGCATTGCAGATGGCAACGCACCCGGAGCCAGAGCCATGAGATTCAGCGAAGAAATTGCAGGCCTTCACCATGATCCGGCTCCACGCCCACAGCAAATCCATATCCGGCTGCACATAGTTAGAAGAAGAAGGAAAAAAAACAAGATCGTGAGGGCATCCAGTCTCTGCCCCAATCCGCCTACTCCGGCAAATCTGAGCAGACCGGATTCTCTATGCACTGCCCAAGCAGATCCGCATTCTCTATGCCCA
Source organism: Isoetes taiwanensis (assembly GCA_021234155.1). Taxonomy (NCBI): domain Eukaryota; kingdom Viridiplantae; phylum Streptophyta; class Lycopodiopsida; order Isoetales; family Isoetaceae; genus Isoetes; species Isoetes taiwanensis. Next base: position 2,269,999 of record JAJEKV010000069.1, read on the forward strand.
AGCAGAGCGGGTTCTCTATGCTGCCTCTTCAAAACCGGATTCTCCTAACAAAACACAAATGAATCGACCTCAAGCAGAATCGGCCTAAACCAGCAAGCCTCAAGCAGCCGTCTCCTCCTCTGCGCCCTTTCTCATCCCGCTCCTTCTCATCCTCCTCTGCGCCTCAAGGCCGGACCTCTCCAGCGACATCAGTCCCTGACCTCTCCACCCGATCTCCAAAGCCAGAAGCTAAAATTTCTTTCTAAATTCACACCATCACACCATGAAATTTCTTTGGCATATACGCCAATAAGCAGCTCAAACAGCTGCAAAAATACCCTCAAAATACGATTTGCAATACAATACAGCCGCCAAATCTAGGCCCAACCATGCCAGAGATACCCTCCCCAAATACCAAACGAAATAATAGAACATACTCCCTTCTAATTGCAGAGTATTTTCGAAGAAAGTGGAGGCAACGTTTTTGACGCTTTCCCCATCCTCTTCCGGCAGCCTCGCAATCCTCAAATTCAGTGCACATTTCTGCCTGTCTTGTTGTTCTAGAATATCATTCATTCTGTTATTCAGCTTGTTGACAACCTCCTTAAAATTTTTATTTTCAGCCTCCACATGTTCATTCACCATGAGCATCTCCCTAGCTTTCAAGTTGTTAATTTCTTCTTTTAAAACCTTGTTTTCCTGTTTCAAATCGCTAGAGTTTCAGAGATTTTACGAAAAGGAAATTCCCTCTCCTCTATAATTTTGTATCCACTCCTTGATCAACTGCCTCCTAACCCACGTTTCACCCTTATATTGCTTCATTTTTTCTCTGCAATCTATATCAAACCAGCCATTACAAGGTAGGCCTTTCCGCCTATGCCCAGAAGAAAAACATGTTTGTGCAGTGCTAATGATCATAGAGGTAAGGAGAGTGCTTATCTCATCCGCGCTCTCAGGCCATACCACATCCTCACAGCAATACTCAAACATGCTAAGGTAAAAGTCTTTTTTCCTCTCTACCACCAAGATGCGTCCTAGGTTACTAAAATCTGCTTGTAGCTCATTCTGCTGTACACAAGAGACTCTGATAGAAACAATTACAGGAACATGATCCGATTCACTTCTCTCATCAAGCAAAGAGGTGATATTCTCCACAAAATATGCTGCCGCAATAAAATAATCCACTATGCTTTTGCCCCTGCATGTACATTTCGAAGTTTCTGGAAAATTTCTAGTTCCAATATACAATAGCAAATTCAAGCTACTATACATATTCAACAGCGTGGTACCCATAGGCATAAGCCACTGGTCCATATCCATTGAGGCATGGTTCCACCCAATATCCCCCCTTTCCTCTTCGTCTAGCTGCTCCATCCACACTGCCATTGGATCTCCATATGCACTTGCTATTGCTGCATGTTTTCTCGCTGTTCTGCCATTAAAATCTCCCATAAGCACCATCTTCCCTCTAGGCAAGAAACCTGATTTGTCTTATTCGAGTGTTTGAAACGGGTCCTCCATATCTAGATTATACATATTATAAGTTTGTTGCTTTAAAGGCAGGAAATGGCACCCTGCAATGAACACCTTTCGATCTTTTTTCAACAACTCCACCCAGATATACTGTTTTGAGTCCTTAACTATGTTAACCAAATGTTTTAATTCCTCTCTGATATAGCAAGCAATCCCTCCATACCCTTTTCACCTCCAGCCCTTCCTGTTCCATACTGAATGTAACAAATCAAAGCCTGGAATGTCCGCTAATCCAAATTCCTCATGCTCCCATGTTACCAAAAAGAAGGCCAAGTTCACTGATGCTAGAACATCATCCATTGAGTGCACCTTTTTGGCGCTCAATTGGCCTATGTTCCATGCCATAATCTCGATGGCCTCTAGTCCATAGTCCTCAACATGCACTCGTCCATTCCTCCACACAGCTCTCTTATTATTTTGCCTCTTTCATTATCTGGACTTATTCTCTTTTGTAGCACTTTCATCCTATCGCTATGGTTTGAAAATCTTATGACCACATTGCGTGACTTTGTGCCTTTCAATCTTGCTCTGAAAGCATCCCCTATAGTTATCCCTTCTAATTGCAGAGTATTTTCGAAGAAAGTGGAGGCAACGTTTTTGACGCTTTCCCCATCCTCTTCCGACAGCCCCGCAATCCTCAAATCAGTGCACGTTTCTGCCTGTCTTGCTGTTCTAGAATATCATTCATTCTGTTATTCAGCTTGTTGACAACCTCCTTAAAAGTTTTATTTTTAGCCTCGACATGTTCATTCACCATGGGCATCTCCCTAGCTTTCAAGTTGTTAATTTCTTCTTTTAAAACCTTGTTTTCTTGTTTCAAGACCCCCGTATTTGGAGTCCGGGATCCGGTCTTTCTGGACAGATTTGACTCGGTCTTTCCGGACTCCCGTGATCAGCCATGCCATGCCCATCAGAACGCGATGGGAGCCATCAACCCGGCCATGCCATTCCCGCATGCATCCGATGCTATTCGGGCATGCATCTGAACTGCGCGGTTCAACCGCGCATGAGCATACCAGGGTCTGCTGCTCGTACCTCATTCTCACAAGTCCTGCAGGTCCGTGGTACCTGCGGGCAGGTGCATTCAAGAGGGAACGACTTTTGAACGGACGTGAGGTGGTATTTCCGGGCAAGCGGGAACGGAATTGGCAATGGTTGGATTTGTGGCCAATTTCCTCTGAATTTTTGATGCTCCTTTCATTCCGACCCATTGAAGTGCCAGTGATTTGAGCAGCAGCAGCCATGGAGGCAGAGGAGGACGACCCCGAGTTGGACCAGGTAAGTTATTCTGATAGAGCAGCAAGATTGATAGAGCAGGCTCCCATTCGTGGGAGCATTTTTCAGAGTCTTTAGGTATGTTTTTGCATTTGTGATTTCCAGAAGCTTTTGCTGCTCCCAGTTCAAGATCCCATCCCTGGTCCGTTTTCTAGTTTGCAATTGCAATGGGAGATCGAGCATCATTCCTGTGTAGCGAAATCCACCACTCCACACCAACTGTTCCCCGCTCATGTATGCTATATCCCCACAAACGGGGTTGAGGATTTCGTGGAAGGGGAGCGAATTTGCCGGGATGCAATACCACATTCGAAGCGTGGATCTCTGGGGAGAGAAGAGGGATCAGCCAAGAAGAAAGTTGACCAAAGACGACACTTGAAATTAACCAAGTAAGCCATTTCTTGTTGATTGTCTGCTTTGGTTTGATTGTTTGAGATACACAAGTTAAGTTTGTTAGTAAGGAAGTCAGTTTCAGGTAGTTTGGCCTGCTTATGTTAATAATTAAAGTAGTCTTCTTCTTCTTTGTAGCTTCTTGTCCGATTGTCTGCTTTGGTTTGATTGTTTGAGATACACAAGTTAAGTTTGTTAGTAAAGAAATCAGTTTCAGTTAGTTTGGCCCTACTTTTCCTTCCTTATGTTAATAATTAAAGTAGTCTTCTTCTTCTTTGTAGCTACTGGTGCAGCTATGGCCCTGAGGATTATCGTGAGCGCACTCGTGATATCAAAGATAAAACATCCCGAGCTGCAATTGCTGAAGCTAAGAGGAAGGATCCTTCCTACTCAAAGAGGTGTAGAGGACCGAGTATTAGACGAGGTTGCAGGTGCCATTTTCAGGTCAAACAGTTGTATTTGAAGCCCGAGATATGTAAGATTACATTCTATGAGATGAGACATATTGATAGTAAAGGCATGGTCTGCCATGGAATAGAGGATCCCCAATGCTTTAGAACAAGGCATGATGTAGCTCCATGGTTATCAAAGGGTAAGAAGACTTGGGCATACCAACAGTTGATCCATAACCACACTCCCCAGGAAGTCTATTGTCAACACCAGGAGCAATGGTCCTTAAAGCATAAGATGCATCCCAATGCTCCCAAGAATAGAGATGAATTCCTGGCTGTGGATGATCTGTATAACTTGTCCCGCAAGGTTGCTGCTGACACATGGATGCTACACAAGGATGTGGCCACAAGTATGAGGATGTGGGTTGACTTACACCAGGAGGATGTGTTCTTGTATCAGGAGGGTGTTCCTTTTATTTTGGGCATCATCACCCCCTTTCAAATGAAGATATTGTTGGAACATGGAAGGGGGAATGCTGTAGCCATGGACTCAACCTTCAAGACCAATGATCATTGTTACAGCTTGTATACCCTGCTAAGTATATGACACACATGGAAATGGTGTCCCCGTTGCTTGGGTTCTAACCTCTAGTGCCACCCAGGAAGACATCCACCCTTGGCTGATGGCAATGAAGAACCGTATACATAGAGAGGACCCATCATGGGAACCTTCATGTTTCATTGTGGATGATGCACAGGCTGAGATAAATGCCTTGAAGGACGTATGGCCTACAACCAATATTCAGTTGTGTATCTGGCATGTGAGAAGAAGCTGAATGAAGATGCTCTTGAAGCGTGTCAAGAATAAGAAGGTGAGAGGGGAAATGTTTAGGGACCTCAAGCATATTATGTATGCCACTTGTGTGGAATGTGATCCAAGAAGGACGGCTGATTATGTGGAGGCTTGTCGTAAGGAGGCATTGAGAAAACTGGATGAATTCAAGGAAAAGTACAAGGTGTGGAAAAGGGTTGTGAGGTACATGAATAAGGTTTGGACCAATAACATCACACATTGGATAATTGCGACAAGGATGTATCCTCACGCCAACCAGGAGACAAATGCTGGCATAGAGTCTTACCATGGCAACATGAAGAGAAGATTAGGGGACTCTAAGTATGCTTTGAGAGGAAGGCGAATTGATTGGCTGATTTACATGTTGACAAACATATTACAAACCCACATGTCATATAACAGGTTCATGAAGGACGAGGGTTTTAAAACCAACAAGAGACAGGAACACATAGTTGAGGCAGCCATTATAGGTGCAAGAGACATTCCTGATGAAGCTGTTAGGTGGCTGAATTTCAAGGAAGGCAGGGCCGAGGTGTGGAGTCAGAACATGGATACTTGGGATGATAACAGGGAGGCATTGCCTTATTTAGTAGATGTGGCACATGAGCATTGGTCCACTTGTGATTGTCCATGGGGTATGAAAGGGAATATGTGCAAGCACCAAGTTAAGGTGATCCGAATGATGGCCAAGTACAACGAGGGAGATATTTTAAGGTTTTGTGGAACATTACATGGATCTCAGGCTGGCGGGTTGTCTATGATGATATCTTGCCTCCTTCAGAAGAAGGGCCATGCGATGGTCTTTCACTTGATGAAGAAATTATGGACCAAAGCATTGCTGGTTGTTTGAGTCAAAACCCAAAGGTTAAGGTACTAGCGAGCATAGATGACACAATGCATGCTATAAAGGAGACCATAGCTAGGAGGCCCCAACTATTGACAGAAGCTAGGTTCCTTTTGGCTGAACTTAGCAATAAGTTGGCAAGGCTAAGTGATAGCAAAACTGACAACACCAAGGCCCCTCGTCTAGCCATGGTTGAAGACTTTAGTGGGAATACCATTGTTAGGCCAATCCCTTTCGTGGAGAGCCGTAAGAAGAGGAAGAAGGCTAGTGCACTTAGTGTTTTCTCGAAGGAATGCGAAGACCATATTACAAAATGTGAAGGTATTGCATTTATTCCCATAGATACTTTTTGAAACGATTCATATTCTTATCTCTCGAATTCATGTCATGCCATTCTAGGTACAAATGGATGCAGTGCAGAAGCGCCACATTAATGTCATCAATGTTTGGACTATTAGGTGATAATGCCATGTTGCTTTTAGGTGAAAGGGTGACACTGATCTGCTGTCAATATATTTTTGAATGTTATGGTATCCTGTTTTGCATACATACTCTAATCCATGGTCGTTTATAGGCCTCATAATCCTTTATTTGCCTTATAATAACAGTGACTTCATATTTCCTGGCTTTATTTTGCCCCATGTGCATGTGTTATTTTGCTGGCTTCAGAGCAATATGGTAATCTAATATGGTATTTCTGGCCATGTTCCTTGGTATATCTGGCCAGGAACTTGGTATTTCTGGCCATATACCATGGTATTTCTGGCCAGATATATGGTATTTCTGGACAATACCATGGTATTTCTGGCCATATATATGGTATTTCTGGCCAACACCATGGTCTTTCTGGCCAACACCATGGTATTTCTGGCCAACACCATGGTATTTCTGGCCATATACCATGGTATTTCTGGACAATAACATGGTTTTTCTGGCCAACACCATGGTATTTCTGGCCATGTATATGTTATTGCTGGCCAACATCATGTTATTTCTGCCATATGGTATATCCGCCACCATCATGGTATTTTTTGGCCAACACCATGGTATTTCCGCCATATAAATGGTATTTCCGGCCAATAACATGGTTTTTCCGCCAATACCATGGTATTTCGGCCATGTATATGGTATTTCCGCCAACATCATGTTATTTCCGCCATATATGGTATATCCGCCAATACCATGGTATTTCGGCCAACACCATGGTATTTCTGGCCATATAAATGGTATTTCTGGCCAATACTATGGTATTTCAGGCCAGGACCAACGGTTCTTTCTAACTGTATTTGAGACCAACGGTTCTTTCTAACGGTTCTTTCTAACGGTTCTTTCTAGCCTTGAAGCTATATATACCCTCCCATCCCATAGCCATCCGCCTATCCATGCGCCTCCAAGCTATATATACCCTTGCCTTAGTTATTCTTAGCTATTCTTGGTTGGTTGCAGTTGAGTTCAGTAGCATTCGAGTTCCTTTGCCTACTGTTCAAGCCAAGTGACAGATGGTGAGGACCCGACAACAGCTTCGTGAGAGCAGTGCCATCCGCGCCCATAGTCTTGAGGATGTCCTCGTCCACTTGAATGAAATTCAGGAGGATGTGGGGATAGATCTCGCCCAGCCTGACGGCATCAAAATATTCAGAAGTAAGCATGTTCTACTTTCATATTCATGTTCTACTTTCATATTATTAATCTTTTCATGATCCCCTCATGGTTCATGCAGAGACCGTGGAGAATGGGGAATACAGAGAGACCCCCAGGCCTCGGGTCATTGACCTTAACAGGCCAACCGAAAGGGCATTGCTGGCTGAATTGAAGAGGTCTATTATCCAGGGCAAGGCTTTGAAGTATTTGCTAGCTATGGACCATGTCTGGGAAGGCAACACCCTAAAAGCCTGCTTCGAGGAAATGTATGCTGCACGGAGGCAGCGAAAGAAGGTTCTGATCAGGGAAGTCCTAGAGGGGTCTGATCCAACCCTATGCGATACATTGGATGACAAGATGTGGAGACTACCATGCGGTGTGCCAGATGTAACTGTTGAGGATGTCCGGGCAGAAGTCATGGCAACAGTGCTTGATGTTGATTCAGAGAGCACCAAAGACCGGCGAGACCCGAACCAAAGAGTGTAAAGAATGTTCACGTTGTCAGTGACGTGTCCTCGGATGATGACCCAGAAGACTCGGCAGGATACATTGGCCATGCATTTCCTAGGCATACCACCATAGGCTGACGTTGCTGTTATAAAAAAAGTCTCATGTTTCTGTTTATGTTTATGTTATAAAGAAGTTATAAAGAAGTTTCATGTTTATGTTTATGTTATACACAATTCCATTGTCGACCCCAATGGTTTATGTAGTGGTTTTCTGGCCAATACCTTGGTATTTCTGGACAAATACCTTGGTATTTCTGGCCAATACCTTGGTATTTACCTTGGTATTTCTTGCCAATACCTTGGTATTTCTGGCCAATACCTTGGTATTTCTGGGCAGATACCTTGGTATTTCTGGCCAATACCTTGGTATTTCTGGCCAATACCTTGGTATTTCTTGGCAATACCTTGGTATTTCTGGCCAATACCATGGTATTTCTGGCCAATACCTTGGTATTTCTTGGCAAGGAATACCATGGTCTATGGCAAGAAATACCAGGCTCTATGGCTAGAAATACCATGGTACAGTCCAGAAATACCATGGTCTATGGCCAGAAATACCCTTCATTACGTCCAGAAAAACCATGGTCCATGGCCAGAAATACCATGGTCTATGGCCAGAAATACCCTAGTCTATGGCCAGAAATACCCTTCATTATGTCAAGAAAAACCATGATCTATGGCCAGAAATACCATGGTCAATGGCCAGAAATACCCTTCATTAAGTCCAGAAATACCATGGTCTATGGCCAGAGATACCATGATATAAGGCCTAAAATACCATGGTGTGTTCCAAGTAATATCATATTAAAGTGCAATAATATTTATCACATACTACCTTACAAAGAAATTACCATGCAATTTATGTTGTTCATGTGAGGACTATGTCAATTTTTAAGTGGCAATAGTTGATTGCTCTAAAACAACTTATGTTGTGTTAACCTCAGTGGTCATCGCCAGAAATACCATGTTATTCATGGGCAGAAATACCATGTCACTCCAGGCAAGAAATACCATGTTACCCATGGCCAGAAAAACCATGGCCAGTTCCGTTCCCGCCCGCCCACCTCACGTCCGTTCAAAAGTGGCCCTCTTGAATGCACTTGCCCGCAGGTACCACGGACCTGCCACACTTGTGAGAATGAAGTACCAGGGCAGCAGACCCTGGTTTGCTCATGCACGGTTGAACCGCGCAGTTCAGATGCATGCCCGAATGGCATCGGGTGCATGCGGGAATGGCATGGCCGGGTTGATGGCTCCCATCGCGTTCTGATGGGCATGGCGTGGCTGATCACGGGAGTCCAGAAAGACCGAGTCAAATCTGTCCAGAAAGACCGGATCCCGGACTCCAAATACAGGGTCCGTTTCAAATCGCTAGAGTTTCAGAGGTTTTATGAATTGCACATACCATTTCAGATTTCTTCAAAGAAGCTTCCTCTTCTTGCTCTAACATCGCCATCAGCTTCTTCATCACCATGTTCAGGTTATTCATCATATTCGCCATATCTAGCCCATTCTGCTACGGCATCGGGTACAAAGTGTTTTCTTGCATTGAGAAATTGCTCCCTTGCATTGGGATATTAATCCCTTGCATGGGAGAAATCGTGTGCCCCCCATGGATGAGTTGCCCATACCCCTTCTGTCTGTAAGAGGGTTTGCAAACCCCTGTACAAAATGGTTCACAGAGTTGCTCAATACAGTTTGTTTTGCCTCAGAAGTTTGTGGAATACAATGGCTTACAAAGCCATTCATAAAGTGTAATACGTAACAGACATTTGTGCAGTATGTGATATAGGGGATGGGAACCGTGAGTAAAATCTGTATGAGTATGATCAGAAGGCATTTGTGGACCTGCAGCAGTACAACCAGACTCGCCCATCTCCCTTCCTACAGGCGCTGACATCCCTACCCTTGAATCAAATTCACCGGGGCCTCCTGCCGAAGCTATTTTTGGCTGGGCCAGTTGGGCTCGAATTAGATCCACCGGATTTTGCCAAATTTGTTGGGGCAAAAACAGAGCCAATGCCCCCTTCTGCGGCTGGGCCAGAGACAGAAATGATGACCTCTATTTTGAGAGCAAGTGGGCTCTTTGCCCCAGCATCCTCGGATCCAGCACTATCAGATGAGGCTTCCTCATAAACAGTTTCTTTTGCCTCAGTGGCAATTATATCCTTTTTTGTTCTTGATGCAGATGCTCGAGATGTCCCTGTAGGGGCAGTGCCACTTTTGAGCACACAAGGGCCTGATTTCGACTCTCTAGTTCCTTTTTTTTAGCCATGGCCTTCACACCAGTGCCTTCACACCACAGAGAGAGAAATGAAACGAAATGTTGTATTTTAATATGCCTGCAGACCACCAGATCTATGAGACGTTCAAATATGTACACTCAACATTATAGAACATGTCTTCTAATGCATCCTCTGACATAAATGCATTAGACTCTTCCAATCCCTCATCAATCACAATATTACCTTCTTTATCATGTAATAACTGTTTTCTCTGCGCTAATATCTCTTTCAAATACTTACCAACTTGTTTTCTAGGTAAGTCAAAAAATTCTAGCAATGAGTTTGAATGAATGTCATGCTTATGGCAAGCCCCATTGTATGACGGCTATCTTATGATCACATGCGCTTAATCTTCAACTTCCTGCATATCACATACCTTAGACAACCTCAACTCATGCTAAATATCACTCTAGCGCCCTACCTCAACCCCCAATCTGTGGGAGCTAAGCCGCATCCTGCCTAGCATGTGTCTTGTTCTTAAAGATACACCTTCTTTAAGATACTTGGCCTCTTGAAGTGGGGGGCCGGGGGGGGGGGACCATTCAACTTCACACCCCTCGTCAGATTTTGCCACCTCGTCATATTTCAACCATTGAAATATATCATATATAGGACTTTAATACTTCTTCAAGTCCAACAACTACAATGCCCATGTCAAAATACTCAATAATTGCCACATCTTCTCCATCTTCCATTTGCTCATCCCACCTTAACACAATACTTCTCTAGCATTTTCCAAAAGTTATAATAATATTCTAGCACAATGATAACATGTTTTCCACAGATTAGCCCAAATGTTACAAACATGAGATAAAAATCCATTCTACTAGCCAAATATGAATATGAGTACCATAAAACTCTTAGGCTTAATTTGTTAAGGTGCATAACACCCTGGAACGAGGTGTTATGCCCAATTATAACAATTGCATAACACCCTCATTCCAGGGTGTCATCCCTCTCATAATATTGAGCCTACTACATCTCCATCACGAACATAACTCGAATTTCAACGTGTCTCCGAGGTGTTATCCCTCTCGTAATATTGACTCTACTACATCTCCACCGTGGACATAACTTGAATTTCAGCATATCTCTTGGAACATAAAATTGGGGGACGTTCTCACTCAAGTATCGGATTTCCAAATAAATTAGGGCTTTTCTCGATGTCCCTTTAATTTGCAATATTATAGTCTTTGTTTGATACTTAATATTTTAAGTAAAGCCATTTTTAGTGCTGCTTTCTTTGATTTAGACGAAGAGCTTAAATATTGCAGGCAGTAGGAGATAAGCGAGGCTTGTCTCAGTATTTCAGCTCGTAGATTGTTAGATACATTCTTTCAGCTTATGCTTGAAGATATTCCACATAGACCGGAGGAAAAGCAGATGCCTAACGTGAGGAAGGTATTTTCCCATTTTCAGTAGATAATCTTCTGCTTCTAGATTGTGGGGAAAAGAAGACAGCTGGCCCCAACAAAATAAAAAACCACAAAATAAAGAATCTCTAGGGGCAAGAGCAGGAAGTAAAGCATACATTCGTGGAAAGGCCGTTATTTGTCTACTTTGCTGTATACGCGGAAATGTGTCAAGATTGAAAGGAAATCAAAGTTGAACTTTGTGTCTGTAATGCACGTAAGAAATAGAAAAGAATTACAAAAGACCCATGTGCATCAAGGTCAGGATTACAGAAAGCCTCTATTTTTAAATACCCAGTTTCCAACATAAAAAGCCAAGGCTAGGAGTTCATAGGAGAGGAACAGAAAGGAAAGGACTCTGCTGCAGGCACATAATCAAGGACAGCATGGGAAAAATAGTCATTGGAATCCTTGTTTTTGTGACACTATTGAATGCTGCAGAGTCTCAGCTGAGGGTTGGATTCTACAATCAGGTTTGTCCCAAAGCAGAGGCTGTGATCCAGCAGGCTGTAGCTCTGAAGTACACCATCAATCCAGTCGCAGGAGCCGGCACTCTGCGCCTTTTCTTCCATGATTGCATGGTTCGGGTCAGTATCTCTTTCCTTCTTTCTCACATACCAATAGAAGCTTCCAGCATTCTAGCTCACTTAAGTCTTGCATATTTCCTCCAGTATATGTCTTAAACAAATCCAGATGGGATTCTTCTACACATTTTACTTCTGTGATGAAATTAGAGCTCAGAAATGTTTCTCTGCCAAGACACGGAACAAATAAATGTAGTATGATATCATAAGCTAAAGATGTGCAGCATTTCTGTAAAAAAGGTGTGCATTGTTTCTTTGTAGAATTGCCTGCTTTTTATCTGTCACTAGGTAAGCATTGCACCTTTCTGGATAGACATAAAGTGTAGTTCTAGGATTCTCATAGTAAAGAGATACAGAATCATTTGAACTTCCCTGTATAGCACCTTACTCTGAGTACAAGTCACATGGCAATAGTAATATATTAATATTATCATGCCAGGCAGACCACATTTGAAAACGGCAGATAATGCTTACGTACAGTGTCGTTATCGATGAGCCTTGCTTGACTGTAACGATTGATGTGATATATAAGATTCACATAAAATAATACAGAATGAATTTTTTAGCAAACCCCACCTTTATAAAAGTAAAATTGCCAAGATTTTTCAGAGAATGTCAACAAACTACGAAATCTGATATGCTTGGCGGCAAGATAAGGTTAAAAAACTAAGTTGCTTCTAAAAATATGCATGCTTTTTAGGATGGGTAGGAAAGGGATGAAAATACATGTGTTTTGTGCAGGGCTGCGACGGATCAGTACTGTTGACCTCTACAGGCGGAAACACAGCAGAAAGAGATGCATCAGAAAACTTGTCATTACCTGGAGATGGCTTCGACACTGTGGTAAAGGCCAAGGCCGCCGTAGAACAAGTCTGCCCTGGAGTGGTCTCGTGCGCCGATGTGCTTGCTCTGGCAACCCGTGACATGCTGAAACTGGTAGATAACCCTAACCCTAATTTTAAGACACACGGAAGTTTTGGCACACCTCTCTTTTTGTTTTGGGCCTTTTTTGTTTTGTTGTTTGTAACTATGGTTGTTGCTTTGAGTTTCAATGTGGTAGAGGGGTCAAATATGGACCCCAATACAACTAGCTTTGGCCATCAGAAGTCGCCCGACTGATGCTCTTTGCTTTGAGTTTCAAGATCGGAGGTCCTCACTATGAAGTCGAAACAGGTCGCAGAGATGGCAGAGTTTCTCTAGCTTCTGAGGTTGGCTCCAATCTACCTCATGGCAATGGCTCTGTGCCTGTCCTCACTCAAGTTTTTGCCAATAAGGGCTTGTCCCAAGTTGACTTAGTCACCCTCTCAGGTAACATTGATTTCTACGATATTTATTAGAAATGTTTCATAATGTCTACGTAGTATGTTTATTAGCGCAAGTTTTTACAGGTGGCCATTCTGTTGGATTTGTACATTGTGGCCAGTTTGCAAACCGGCTCTACCCTCAAGTGGATCGTGCTTATAACCCTTCCTTTGCTGATGGACTCAAGTCTGCTTGCCCACAAAATGTCGATGATAGGATTGTTGTCGACTTTGATGCCACAACACCTAGGATCTTTGACAACGGTTACTTCCAAAGTCTTACTCAACACAAGGGAGTGCTCTTCTCGGATCAAGCATTGTTCACATCTCCCGCGACAAGGCCACTAGTGCAATCATATGCAAATAACAATAGGGTATTTACTAGTGCTTTTGTTGATGCTATGATTAAATTAGGTAGAGTTGGTGTTAAGGTGGGCCAAGATGGGGAAATTAGAAAGTTTTGTGATCGCATTAACTAGATTTCAATATAAGATATTCTATCTTTGGCTAAGAAAATATCAATAATTAGACATGGTCATTTGCCATGTTCATGCAAAATAGAAAACCATTGGAAATGCATATAAGTAGAATGTCTTCTACCATAGCACTTGTGGCGCATATATTTCTGAAAAGGAAGGGTGCAAGGCTACCACTAAATGATATTCTTCCATGCCCCACGTAAATCCATGCAAGATGTATGGTAAAAGGGAAAGATTCTTGAATATTGAATTGGATTGAATTGAATAAACAATGGAATTGAATTGAATGGGATTTTATCATCCACGAGACCAATAGGCCAATCAGTAACTATGTTGAATAATTTTATGTTGGGAAGATTAGTAACTATTAGAGCATGACAACTTTCTTGGCTTTAGGCAATCATTGCTTGCTCTTACGTTACATATAAAGTGCTAAGAGCAAATACCTTACTATAGAAAAGTTAGAGCTTTGGTCGCTTTACTCGTTATAACTTTTATGTAGGTTCATAAAATTCTGTGTGCGCCTTCTCCGAGGAAATTTTGCCACCTTGAAATTTAGTCTGTTTGCATCCTCCTTTAATCTGGAGTATGTGGATATGCCAAAATTCCATTTTTCAAGCTGGCGGATGCTTCTAATCTTGAGAACATCTTTTCTGCTTATTGGTGGTACACTTGGTAGATATATGTTTTTTTTTTTTAAGCGAAACTACTTCAAGAACTCTGCTTTATATGCAATGCAAAACAATAGTCATAGAGTGGAGTTGTATGATTGGGCCCATCAGTCACACCTGTTCAAGGTCTTAGTAGAGCCTGTCCTTTTATACGGGGTGGAAGTATGGGGCCCAAAGTATCACTTGCTACTTGAATGACTTGGAGCAGTCCGTGAAAGCCTTCTTAGTACGAGCACTAGGGGTGAAGTCCACAGTCCCATATCAAATTCTACCAGGAGATGTGGATTCTTGCCTCTTCAGAGGACTGCCCTTGATCGCCACATTGTCTATTTTCAGAAGGTGGCCAATATGGACGATGCTCGTCTCCCTAAACTAGCTTATATCATGGCAATGGGGCCGCAGTGCCTCAAGGCCTGCTGGAGGGAAAATAGAATAGAATAGAATAGTTTTTTTAACGTCCCCGAAGACCATAGCTTGAGGCAATATCTTGATGCTTGCTTCCTCGGCAAGCTTTGGGATGCCAATGCCCTTGAACATGTCAAGACAAAGACACTACCGGCCACATAAATCCTACATTGGAACAAGGCCCGCAATGCTACCTACGCACTCCCACTTGCCCATGAAAAGGCGCAGACTCATTGCCTCCATTCGCCGCGGGGGCATCATCATCTTCGAATTGAGATGGGCGATGGATTGGTGAGCCACGCCAGACGCAATTTCACAATGTCGCCAAATGGGAGTCATTGAGGATGAATCTCATACCCTTCAAAGTTGCCCAAAGATATGATCAAATTCGACGCCGCTTATCTTTGAAGTTGGTCGGGCCCGGCCAACCGCTACATGTGACATTGAGCACAAAAGATCCGTGACGGGTGCTAGGATCATACCTTCAGGAGGTTATGGACATGCGAGATCAGCTATGTCCTCGGGCACACACTTGACATGTATATATACATTGATGTATACTTGTACAGTTTGACAGCATTCTTATTACTGCCACGGTTTTTCCCTCGAAAACCCTTCGGGGCGGGGGTTTTTTAACCCGGACAGTAATAAGTTTGCTGCGCTCCTTATGGGTCCCATAGGCCGATTGGCCTCAGTGGACGATAAAAAATCATTCTCATTCTCATTCTCATTCCTAAATCAGAACGTACAAATCAGTTTAGAGCTAAAGTTGAGATCACAACCAAGACACAAAGATCAGAGGTAGTGCTACCCAAAATAATCGTCAAGATGTAAAAGAGTTACAAGAAGCCATCGAGGATGTGCATGACGAAAATAGTCAATGGCCACGTTGCAAACTGGACACACATTTCATACCAGGCTTCTTGCAAGCTTCGCCGTGTTTGGTTGATCAACAATTTCATCAAGCTTTTATGTTGTTTACACGTGTTCTACACTAAACATATATAGAAGCCTGAACCAAAGCCAAAGTCCAAGTCTGAAGACGAGAATCCAAGGTCTAGGCACAGACATCCAGCTGAAATATGGACCAAGGGACTTGTATCCTTCACATAATGCATTTGATTTTAGAGTGATTCCCTCAATATCCTTCAGTTCAGTAACATTTTTGATGTTTTTCACTTAAGTCCAGTAAACGATGACATCCGAGGCTAGAGCAAGGCCATATCATTTTCTGCATGACGTGACAAACACATGGCTAAGCTAGATTTCACCAAACTTTGTATCCAGTTTAGGCAAGACTGCTAATCATGACATTTTGCATTGCAACATTTGCAATAAAGGGAATGGATTTTGTCTTAGACAAAATTAGTCACTGAGAACTGTTTGGCTTGATTTTCTATTTATAAAACCAGATGTTTGTTTGCATTGCCATGAAATAAGTATTCACAGAATGTGTTGTGTCCTGTTTGAAGTAAGCAGAATTTTTTGCTTTTTGAAAACTAGTTGGAAGGCAAAGTTTCAAGGTGGTTAAAATTTTGCATACAGTATATGTAAAATACTATATTTCTTTAAGTATATGGCATACTTATATCTCATTGTCGTACTATGTTAGCATATATTTGTTGCTAACACTTGAGATTCCTTACCAGAAAACTTATGTATGTGATACCTTGGAGGCTTCCTATGGTAAATGTATGCAGTATATGTAAAATACTATATTTCTCCAAGTATATGGCATACTTATATCTCATTGTCATCTATGTTAGCATATATTTGTTGGACAACGCTAACACTTGAGATTCCTTATAGAAAACTTATGTATGTGATACCGTGGAGGCTTCCTATCATTGGTTGTTTAGCAAAAAAAAGGCAAAGAAAAAGAAAAAAGAATCGTGTCTCACAAACTTAAGTTCATTACGCATCTAGAATAAACCTAGATTTTTACTACAACACATTTAAAACAGTGGCAAGCCCTTTCACAGGGGTCCTCTGTCAATTCATAATAATGTGAAATAGGTCCGGTATTAAACGTGATGCGAAAGCATGTATGCCCTTTATATCCTTCGTGAATCCCTTTTATAATAGCCTAGTGATCTGTCATCATCTCAAAACTCCTAAAAGTAGCGCCTCAGTTACACTAGATTCCAATAGATTCCTCAGGATTCCCTCAAGATTCTTGGATTGCATAAATATTCCCTTAGATTCCTCAATAGTCTTTTCTTAGATGTTCCTCAAGATTCCTTGGGATTCCCTTAGATTGCCTTCCATGAATATTTCCTTAGAATTCTAAAACTCCATTAAATTTCTATCTCCGTGGACATTAAACTTTTTATTTATCTATTAAAATTCGTAGGATTCCCTTAGATTTCATTAATACTTTTATATTCCTTGACATTCCCTTAGATTCCTCAAAATTCTCTGAGATTTTCTAGTTTGTCTCAGGCTTGTTTTTTATTCTCTGAAAAGTTTACTCAGATTCCTTCCAAGATTCCCTTAAAAGATCCCTAAAGATGCGTCAAAACCAGGGCATTTGTCTGCTTATTTCAAAGTTTTTGATGTGTAGAATGCAACGGAGCTAATCATATTTGCTAGTCATGTTCGATTCCAGTATCCATATCATGTAAGCTATGGGCATTTGAAGTTGACCTCCAAAAAAAGTGCGAGGAAAGGGAGCAAGATTTAATGCCCAAAAAAAGTACTCCTATTTTCTTTTTCCAATTTGAGTGCTGTTTCTTTTGACTTTCTTGTCATTTCATTTCAGAAGAAGTCTTCTTACATGACTTTTGTGAACATGATAGGCTTCTTTTACCATCTTGTATGGCTTATGTCTGAGACGTTGACATTATTTGGTGAGACATTGACATTAGTATTCTTCTTCCACTTGTAATAAAGCATGTTATCATCTACGATCAGGCTCTTATTTTACTAGCCAAGTTCTACTAAAGAAAGTCTCCTTCTAAATTAGCGCTTTGTTTGTTATCATACTTACCTAACTTAGGCCTCAAGCTTTTAAAATTCTAGCTTATCCAAGTGTTCAACCACCTCAGCCAAATTTGATAATGCATTGGATCTTCAAATTTTTTACATCTACGGCTAAGAGAATTGAAAAACTTTTTCTTTTCATGCTTATCTTTGTAGAAACTGATCTTTGATTGATCTAGCTATTGTGTTCTTCCATCCCAACCCTCACTAGTTGTTCCAACAAGGTTTTTCCTCTGTTTTGCCACTTAATGTACAAGATAGACATGATGCATAGTGATTGTCACGATGGAAGGTGGTGTTCAATGTTTGAGATACCTTGTTAATGACAAAGCAAGAATTTCCAGGACCTACAAGTAGAGTTGTTGAAATGGGCTGGACTTTTAACTGCTATGTCCAATAGGTAGTCAGATAAGGCCCTTCAAGGACTTTTGCAAAATGGACAATAAAGTAGAGTGGTCCCTATCTACAAGGCTGGTGGAAAACAATGCCCTGCTAATTATCACACAATTATAGTTAGCCTCTTATTTGCAAATTTATTTACAAAATTTCTAGAAAAGTAGTTTACAAGTTGGCTGAGAATCATGGCCATGTTATTGACCAATCATAGTTTAGACTTCACCTTTTCAAAGAGTCTTTGGAGAGGAGCGATGGAGGGGATTTTACATTTAGGCATCTCTTAGGATGCAAAAGATGGCTTAGGCTATATGATACTGTATCAGCCCATACTCGAGCCAATCTATTAACAATAATGTGGGAGTAAGCTAGGGTGGTTCCACTCTCTCCACCATTGTTTGGATTATGCATTGATCAACTTGAGGATTGAGTTCCCCCAACATGGAGGTGGAGAGGAAAGATTTGGTCATTATATCCCTAGGTAGTTGTGATGTATGCAGATGATGTGGATATTCTAGTCCGACCTCTAGTAGTATGCAACTATGCCTGGGTGCCCTTAACAGTTTCCAAAATACTCGAGCCAGAACTAAGGTTCTGGTCATTCCTCTTATATGCAACAAAAAACACCTCATGTCACTTCACATATCAGTGGAGGTTTTATTGTGATGCGTGTATCTAAAGAAGGGTCATTACAGGCTAGAAATCTTTGTGTGATATGCATTATAATTGTTCGCAAAGCTCTATGGCTAATCCCATCAGGCACATTTGTTGCATATGTTGATTGAGCTAGTTCTTCTCTATGATGGAGAAGTATGGGTCCTGGGATATAACTTGACATGTGGGAGGCTTTGGAGTATGTTCAGAACACCTTCTTGACTAGAGCTCTTGGAGTTTGATCCACTATCTCATACATACAAGAGATGGGATTTCTTTCTTTGCAACACGTTGAATGGAATGCCACATATTCTATTGTAAAATGCTGATCTGAATAGGAAACACGCGGTATCTAGACCTTGCATACACAATGCATATGGGTCCACAATGCTTTAAATCATGTTAGAAGGAGAAACATGCAAGGTGGCTTTCTAGATGGAATGTGCAAGAGTAGGCATGTAAGTGAACAATGATACAGACTTGGGCCACTTGAAGTAATACATGGGTGCAAGCTTTCTTTGTAAGCTTTGGTATGCTAGTGTCTAGAAGATGGTTAAGACATGACATTATAAAACATAGGTTAATCCTACAATGGATAAACACATGCTAGGGATGTCCAGTTTTGGAACTTGCCAAAGTGCCCACTAGGTACTCCAAACTTTCATTTTCCTTTTTTCTAGGGCACGTTAAAATTCAATATTAAGTAATCCATGGAGACAAAAAATAATGCATGAATTCTTAATTTTAATATCTACTGAGACATCACATAAATTCTACAACACCTAGTGTTGATTAAATTGTAAATTTTTATTTTGGTATATTGTGGGAGATGTTTTTTTTTTTTTTTTTTTTTTGAAAAAAAAAATAGAAATACAAAAAACATGGGCAAGTTCAAAAATAATATATGAACTATTAAATATAGCATAAATCTCATAACATACCGAAACAAAAATTTATAAATAAAGAGTGGCCGCGTTTTTGCTTTTTTATTTCTTTTCAAATCCAAAAACACATCATCTCCATTTTTTTTTTATAAAATGGAACTATGGCTATCGACCCTAAAAACAAAGTGCCTAGGCTCCTCCAGAATGCAAAACATTGACATAGCCAAGAGCTCCAACTCTAGTGCTTTGTTTATGAGATTGCTGCAAATAACCACCTCAAATGCACGAGGAATGAATGGACTACAAATTGTAGAAAAAAAATGTAGCATGTAGCAAAAAATATTTGTGGATATAAAGACTTTTTTTTTTTATTAGCTTCAATGTCCCCCGTTATATAAAGGTTCCTCCTTTATGTTTACTAGTTATGGTGCCCGGCGTTGCCGGGCTTTAGCAACTATCTGTCAGGAAATAGAAAAATAGAAGTCGTTACGTGTACTTGACATTTTATTGCAAGCGTTGTAGTGGAATTGATGAAGGCGCCATTAATTCAAATGCCAATTTAAAATAGAAGATATTATGGTTGGTAGTTAATTTTCTCTTATACCTAGGTATTTATAGACCGTTCACTGAGTTGTAACTTACCATTATTTATTTTTACTTTTCGCCAAGCATCCAATTGATGTGTTTTAAGAGAGAAGGAAGACAATACTTAAGATCTCATTGTGGTATGGAAACATAGAATACTTCAGTGTGTTAAAGAAAAAGCTACGTAATTATACACTTTTTTTTTTTTTTTTTTTTTGAAGGAACGGAACTGCTTTTTTATTCATATGATAGGAAGAATTACATCAACGATCCCACATGGATCTTATAGGAAGTATTTCTGCACATGTATGAAAAGTACAAAATATAATGTTTCAACTTTCATAGAGGACTACTACAGGAGAAGCCTCAACATCTTCACCCTCCATGAACTGAAACTTATTGAATTGAGCAGCAATAAAACCAAAGAGATATCGAGATAGAGGTCACAGAACCTTTCAAGATCCTCCTCGAATCAAGACGAAAGGGTCACCACAGAGGGGCATCTTCCACTTCCATTATCCATCAAGGAGCCCATACATCCTCAATCAGATGTAGATCAAGGAGCCCATACATCCTCGACCATATGCGTAAGACAAACATGAAAACAAACCACCATCACTTCTACCTGTATATAACTTTGGAAGTGGGATAGGTGGACAAGCCCTATCACCAAGTCGCATTACTCTTACCATGACACTAAAAATATGATAAAGAAAAGCATAGATCGGTGTTAGGAGAGCGACCCCACCACTCTGCTCATAGAAGCTGCCACTGCTTCTTGAATTCTAGTTTCTGGTATCATAAGCAAGCAAATTATCATGTACATTAAACTGGATCTGATGCTGCATTGTCGGGGTAAGCTTTCAATCTGAAGCTGGCTAGACAAAGCATATGCCCAGCCATGAACTCCTCCCTTTAAAGCCCCTTGCAAGATGTATAGATATCGAAAACCCTAGCTCGGCAATCCAATCCAGTCTAATCCATTCAACCTACTTGCATTACTTACTAAAGAAGACCAAAACTGCATAAGTACCTGATCTTTCTCTGAACCATAAATTTAGTCTTTCCGCCAGCAGAAAAGGGTAAGAATAAACCAGAACATTCTAAATCACTTCAAGATTGTATTTCTTTAGATAAGCTTATCCAGAAAGAACTCAAGAACTTAACTCCGCCCGGTTTGCATCAATTCAGCCTATATTTTTCAATCAATCCCAGGTCGACCCAGCCGTAGAAAAATCTTTTACTTGATCCATCAATAGCTGCAAGGAAGAAATGAACTAATACGGCAAAAAAGAAACAAAGTTGAAGATCGCCTACAGGTTACATCTCAAGAAAACCTGGAACAAACTTGTGAAGGACCAATCTCAAAGCAAAAGAATGTCCTGGCCTGGCCACCATCCCCAAGAATCTTCTCTCCATACTTCGCTGCTGATCCGAAGGCAAGGAGAAGCGGCGGTAGCCTCTCCCGCCAACGACCTAGCCGCTGCCGCTTTGCCGCTTCATCCCAAAATTGCCATTATACACTTTTCTATGCTAAACAGTGCTCTGAATAGAGGTGGCCTGATGGTCTGTCCAAAACACGATAATAGCATATAGATATTCTTTCCTATCAAACATGCATTGTAGATGCAAGCCCTTCCAGATTTAGCATCAGTTATTGTAGTGCAAGAGTACTGGATTTATATACAATCCTATAAGGTTCAAGATTGATCATAATCTTTCATGATTTTGCCTAAGAATGTATTTATAAAAATAATAGTATGGAGCATAGTTGAAGAAAAAAGGAAAGTGAGAATCTATGTCGTTTATTCTACCTTTCGAAGAGGTGTGTGTATCTTCCCAACTTGGTTCCCCTATTTGATTCTTGCTCTATTAGTATCATGTAGGCTAGAACAATCAGACACAATATGACCTAGATCCCACAATTAAAGCATGTGCTTTTTTATTTTAACTTTGGATAATCAACCTTGGTTTGTCCATCGTTATTGAAAAAACAAAGATTACGTCAAAGAGTCCTATCTTACTGCAAAAGGTTCTCTTAGTTTCCATCACTCTGTCTTACCTAATGTGAACAACAATAGTTGAAGAACATTGTCCTTTCCTGTTTTCTTCAACTTGATGTTCAGTGTCATTTAGGGAGCTTCAATCAAATGCTAGAGACCTTCAACTTCTAAGGTCTCCTTAATGATTTTTGTCATCTGAGAGGGCTTTAACAACTACTCATGAAGGAATGGGGAGAATAAAAGATGTCAAATACTTTAGATTTTTAGAGCTCCTAATGTGGGTGTGAAAGATGCCTTGAAAATAGACAAATGTCTTTGTAGTACACTAGTTTCCAGTAAGTCGTAGAAAATATTTGCATTGATTGGGTGCTAATGTAGGTCTAGAGTAATGGGTGCTCGGTGTTGCATGTTTACCTAATGCATAAGTGGTGTATATTATCACAACAATGATATCAATTTGGTAGACATGTTTATGGTCGCAACCAACTGAACTTGTCCCACACATAACATACATAATAAGCAAATGATTTCCTCTTGTTGTTGGATCAAAGAATTTGATATGCATAACATAAATAATAAACAAATGATTTCCTCTTGTTGGATCAAAGAAACCACTATGAGCTATGGGTGATTTATCATTTGGATGCAAACCCATTTATCACATAGATTGGTAAAATAACATTATTAGAATATAATTCAGATATCCTAATGATTTATAGCCCCTTGACTGTTCCTACAGTTCAAACAATAATTCCAGGGCATAGTTACCCAATTACATAAAGCTTGTATGAAGACACTGATGACACATCCACTACAACAACAGCAGATCTAGTGCATCACTGCAAAAACTACCACTAATATGTGTGAAATACATTTAGCCTTATTTAACTTATTCCTGTGTAAAGAGTGTGAAGTAGCCTTCCAGCAGAGGTACAAAAGTGCAGCATAACTATAGCAGAGGAGTGAAAACCTTTGGTGTTTCTTGAGCCGTTTTAAGCCTTTCTAAGCTACCGCATTCCAAACCTGGGTGCTTTTTGGACTGTGGAGTAAGTATCATGGACAATATCATGCTCCAGTTTGCTCTCAAGTAGGGGTCCAATAAGCCGCTGCAGATAGCTATGAGAAATCATGCAAGAGCTTGGCGAGAGCTGAATTTTGATTGAAGCTTTCACTGGATGCAGGCAAAAGAGCAGAAATATGATGATTTTAGTTTCACAACTGATATTCCAAAGTTATTGTTAGGACAATATATCTGATTAATAGCAGCATCAGTCCGTATATAATCTGTGGATGCTCCTTGAAGACCCAAATCAGTGCCCTTACGATCAAGAATACTGCAAATAAATATGATGTTGCAAGCTGGCTTACGATGATTGATGAAGTAAAAAAGCGTGATAACACAATCACAAATAACAAAATAACGATATATGCCATAATCTGTATACTGACTTTTAAAGATGCAAGAGACCGCCAACAACAACCACCCATTCCCCAGGCCTGACATTCCGCTAAGACCCTAACTCCATCGTTGGTAGTGGTGACTTTGAACCTAATATAAAAGTTTGAACCTAATATAAAAGGAGCAGAGGATGTGAGCTGTTGTGAGCAGAGGATATGAACATAAAGGAGCAGAGAATGAACTTTTGTGGAAATGCACTAACAATTAGAAGAGGCGAACAATACTCATAGCAGAAAATACTCATAGAGGCGGACAATACTCATAGCAGAGATACTCATAGCTAAGCTTTGGGACGAAGCATAAACCAAGTGATTTGCTCTGCATAGCAAGAAACGTGGGCTCAGAGTTTAGTGGAACATAAGGAATATGTGTAATGAAGCACATGAGATTGGAAGAGCTGGAAGATAATTAATAAATTGCCAAAATCTAAACCATGCCACCATAGAACACAAACCCTGAACGGAGATTTCTGTTGGCTACCAGTAAAAAATGCATATGATGCATTCCTATTCATGTATCTACAATAGACTATTGTAACATGTATCTAACTATAGAAATGTATTTTACATGTGATAATGAGGTTTAAATCGGAGGAAGAAAGAATGACAACCTGAGCTGGTTTAGGCTAGCTGATAGTGAGCCATAAATTTGCAAACCTGCATCACGGAATGTAAGCATCAGTAAATGTAAACCTAGAAAGGATCGGCGACATATAAATCCTGTTATTACTTACCTTAGATAAAACGGATAAATGGATCCTTGTTATCCTTATACATTTGTAATCGCTGCCCTTGGTCTACACACCAGCAATCTACTTACCAAACAACATTTGGCATCTGTGCACACATACACGCATCCTGAATCAACTTGTGAAAGGTAATATGAGCAGAAAAATAAGCATACCTGATTGCAAGTCCTTGTGACCAATGAGCATCTACATACATCATAAAGCATGTCTAAACATATTTATAAAAGCAGGTCTCAGAGAAAGAAAAACAATGAGGAAGAAGCATTCAGAACTAAAATTTGGAGATAGAAAACTTACATGTATTTTGTAGCAAAACGAATATGTCTTTGAGAATTTATCTGTCTCTTACTGCCAGTCCAATGCTCTGTTCGGCTTAGATAAAATAACATGGGCTTTTCCATATACTTCGCCTTGATAAATGACTTGCTAAAAATAAAGAAAGATCTGAAGCAACTCGGAAGGCAATAGCGGAGGATGAAATATGCTCGGCCTTGAGATTTTAATATGTGTAGATGCCCGA
Source organism: Isoetes taiwanensis (assembly GCA_021234155.1). Lineage (NCBI taxonomy): Eukaryota > Viridiplantae > Streptophyta > Lycopodiopsida > Isoetales > Isoetaceae > Isoetes > Isoetes taiwanensis. The sequence continues at coordinate 2,294,780 of JAJEKV010000069.1, forward strand.
ACCACAATGTAAAAAGACGCTGGAAAATTTAGGAACCCTGAAGGTCGGATGAAGCTCCTTCACCATTTTGAAACCTGGGAAAAAAATCATGGCAAAGGAGGAAAACCCGGCATAACGGCGGCTGCAGTGCTGCGTTACCCAGTGCCCTGCAACTACATTTGGTACACTGGCATACCATAACACTAAATTGTATCATTGCTTTACATCATCTCACATGATACTTTCAATTGATTAAGACTACATTTTTTATGTTACAGCTACTCATTATAGTGCTCTTCTGACCACAATTATCATTAAGGATGAATAATAGGTCCTTAAATATAAAGAGAATATGTATGAGACCTACCTTCTTGCCCAGATGATTTCAACAAAGTAACTGCGCAGATCTTTCAGTGCTCCATTTGTCTCACTTGGAAACTCAAAAACAACAGATCCGGGTTACATTTGAATTAAACTAATGGATAATCATGAATAATCCACATTTAATTAAAATCTAGCACTTGATATCCTTGGTGCAAACCCAGATCTAGCAACTAACTTAAAAATTAAGATCGAGATGGGGAAAAAATATAGATATAATAGTTGAACTTCATTGTGGAACTCTCAAACTTCGTTGGGAAACATTCTGTTGGTCCCCTTGTAACAGGTTCTCAGAATCTTGTGCTCCCACATCTTTTGTTCTCAAGGCACCTTCGAAGTTCTGTCATGCATTGAAAAGAATCATGTATTCAAAGAATGATTTGTTGGGCTCAGCTATTCCCTTTGGTTTGGGTGCATATTCACACGGGGGGTGACTCCGGGCATCGAGAGCTGTTAGATAAGCATATATGCCCTTTATTCCTCGATCTAGACCGTACATAGAAATCCTCATTTGTGGGGTATGCATGTACAAGTTTTGGTATACTGTATAACACAGTTTGCAAAATACTATAAGATTTGAGGCAATGTACTATATGGTGTTGATTTTGTACATGTATAATATGATTTTAGGGGCTCTCGCTGCCCTACGTCACCCCTCGTGTGAATATGCACCCAAACCAAAGGGGGTTTAAGGGGGAATTTTATTTTTAAGTGTGGAATGTAATGGTTTGTGTTATACCTAAAAAAATTTTGGCCCCTTCGGGGCCTTCAACAAACCAAAGGGCCGATGTAATGAATTGTATTTATTTTAAAAAAAATTGGGTCTTGGTTGCTTATTATAAACCAAGTCGTTGGCACATCATAAATACACATTTATAAATATCATACAAGCAATTATATGAAGCAAATCCCGAGCCAGAGCAGAAAAGAAATATTTCCACGCCGCTAATACAAGAGGGCAAGTGCCGTGAGCTCATATGATGGATCAATTATAATGCTATACTCTAGAACTGTCTTGATGACAAATTATATCCTCCAACGGTCCTTTGCAGCATTGCTTCCTTCCTCAAAAAAAGGGAGTGCTAGAACCATTCACTCAATCAGTTAACCACCAGACAATTGCTAACTAGTCATAAGTACAAACAAACAAAATTTGCTAGTACAAGTTTCTGAACCTCCAAACAAAATGCCAATGTTCCTCATGCCCAAAATGTTTTCTATCTCTACATCATCAAATGCCAATGTTGAACACAATAGCTGCATTTACACTCAAATACATTTTCCACAGAAGGACTTCAACAATTATGTCAATGATGAAGTAATCATTTGTGGAGCGTTAACCTTTAAGTACAGCTAGAAGAAAGCTCTGAAATGAAGCGGCATATTGCAAAACTCATCTCATACCTGAGAGCCATGAATAGTAAGATATCATTGCTGGAATAACAGGATTAGTTTCCCTAGCTACAGCTACAGATTTCCTCTTCCCACTTGCTGCGAGGGATTTCGCCAGAATCAACAATCTTCACAACCTTCCTTGGCTGCCCACTGTAGCTACCAGAACCCTCTGCCATGTACACAACATCCATCCCACTCAAAACTTTGCCAAACAGAACATGTTCACCATCTAGCCAGTTGACCTTGACAGTACTAATAAAGAATTGAGAACCATTAGCATTAGGACCATCATTCACCATGTATATGGTCCCAGGGCTAGATATAGATTCTCCACCCTTACCATTCTTTCCAGTGCAAAGGCTTCTAAAGTTCTCTGCAAAGGCTTCTAAAGTTCTCTACTGTCCTGGGCATAACGTCACCATAGAGATCCATTATTATTCTTCCAGCCCGCTGTCCATCAATATCTACTTCAAAAAAAACTCTGTGGGTAACTTCTACCTTTTCTTCTATCTGTGGAGTCTGCCGGAATGCGACCAAGAGAAAAATACAGCAGACGGCAACAAAACCCAAGATCGTAAGCTTGATCTTCTTTCGGCACACTCCAAAGTTTTCTGTCCTTTGAAATCTCTGCTAAGCAAAGTGCAGCAAGTGACGTGAAGCTTTTCTAGCTCTTTCAAATGTAAAAACATCTCCGAAGGTAGTTGCTTTATATCAGACATATAAATTATTAAGACCTTGAGGTGTGAAAGTCATTTAAATAAGGCAAATGCTTCCTTCGGGATAACTGTGAACAGACTCCTCATCAGAGTAAGCTTCTCTGCTGCATAGCTTTCTTCATTAATACGGTGGTTCGGACACTTAAACTGAGTTATGCACCAATCAGATGGAAATTTCAAAAGGTAATGCTGTGCAAATAGCAGTTTACGGCAACAAAAATCCCGTTCCTCTATAATCTTTACCGCTAACTGCCTCATAAGAGCATGCACATAATACCTGTAATGCTTGTATCTATCATTCCGTTCTACCTTGATCATGCATCTGTTTACAAGTTGCGGCAGTAGAAACCTTACTCGATCCTTGCTCATGTTCCATAGTGGTAGAAGATCTGCGATGTCCAAATCCTCTCCCTCTGCAAATGCTGCAAAGGCTAGGAACATGCCCTGCAGATCATCTTTTGAATTCTGGGGAAGTAAATCATAGCTTACTTTTAGTTTTTCTAGAGCCTTTGAATATCGATCATCACCAAGCTCCTCTGCTCTCTCCAATCTGTCACAAATGATCCTCCAATCGTCCATTTGTCAGAGGCACCCGAGCCATCATGCACAAATCCGAGCACAGCCAGGCAAGAATCGGACTTCCAAGCTTTGTAAACAATACCTCTGCAACAGTTACCAGACAAACAAGGATTTCTCCCCATAAAAAATCATCGTTGTTCTGATCTCTTGAAAGATCTGACTAAACCCTAAAATCTTTTCTTCCACAAACCCTAAAGTAAAGGGTCTCGATTCTTGCATGTGTTTTTTGGGAGTAAAGACATAAGTTATTTGTGAAGGAATAAATATGCAATGCAAAACCATTGTAAAACCATAGATAATATGCCATTGAAATATGCATGCACTCTAGATATACTGATTAGTATGCCTCGTGCAATACGCCCATGAAATCATATGAGAACCATGCTAAAAAGCGTATAAAATCACAAAAAAAACCCCCTGTTATAATGCTAGATATTAGGTTATATTTCCATGTAGACATCATCAGGTTATGGTTCCATATAGACATCACCTCATCCCTGTTTGTGTCTAATGCCATGCTCACCACAGTCCCAGCACCATGAAGGATCTCATGCACATATAGACATTATCTGTTCGTGTTTGTATGTAATGCCATGCTCATACAGTCCCAGCACCATAAAAAATTTCATCCACACTAATGCATATCTCAACTGCAATTAGGAAAATATAATCCACCAAGTGAATCAGACTTCCTATTCTGTAGAATGTCAAGAAAGAATTTCATATTGTGCTGAATGATGCACTTCTGTCCGTATGGCAGCTGCATAAACAACTTAGTATTACCTTGCCATTCATAGAAACCCATTTGTCGATTCCTTATAGAGCACTGCACGCGACGGAGATCCAGGCTTCTGCAAGCTGTCCATGCAGCAACGAATGTCATTTTTACAGATAGAAAATATAGATGTATTTAGTGATAGAAAATATATACGTGTATTTACTGCATGCAGTGTCAGATGTTTCTATCGTATCTAAATTAGCTTGCAAACATAAAACCATTAGAAGCAAAGCTGATTAAAGAGCTTGCCGAAACCCTTTGCCTGCTTGCAAAGTCTCTTCTGTTTGCAGCGGAAATGAAGACCTACGTTGCCAAAAATGGGAAACCTTACCTCAAAAGTTTGCTTGAGAAGCTAACTTCTATTTGCAGCGAAAATGAGTACCTCTATTTCCAAAACTGGAGAGCTTTATTGGCATAGTACATACATAAGAAAGAACATGCAGAACAAAATCCTGAAGAAAGAGCACACTGTCAAGAAGTGAAAACATTTAACGGAAAAAAAAAGCACACGGTTAAGAAGGAACTAAAAACATTTACCTGAATGAGGCTCCAGCCTACTATCTGGATGCTAAAATCCTAAATCTGAAAGCAATGCCGGGAGGATTTGTGGATGCTGCTGTTGCCATTCTGAACAAATGGAAAAATGATGGAAGGCGAGGTATCCGGCTATGGTGGGCAGCCTGCCAAACGAATGATGGATCCGTTAGATTTGGGTTCTTCTGCAAATTAGTTCGAGCAAATACCTAAACCCCGAAGCTCGAATCAACTTAGACTTTAAAAGAGACCAAACTGGTGCGCTCAGTGTTACAGAGGGCAATCAATAAGCAAATCCATAGAATCACCTCAGGACAATCTGGCGAATGCAGCCGGTGGCCATGGCAGGATATTTCTCTGCCATCTCCATTCAAATGAAATCCGGCAACACGCATATTCAGTGACATGCAAACAGATCAGTGAAAAACCCTCTCAAAATCATACAACGAAAAAATTTTAATTTCTGGATAACCGGAAAAAGATTTCAGCCTCAAAAATTCCCACAACCTTAGAAAAGTGGCCTGGAAAAAAAATCTAAAAAGTTTTCGGAACCCCGGAAAAACCAAATTTAAATAATAGGATAAGGTCCACCTTTTCCTATTGTAGGTTTGATGCCGTAATAATATATTCTCGGCTCCTAGATATTTCAATAGCCCTTAGATAAGGACCTTAAAACCACTGGTCCATATAAGGAAAAAAATAAAAATAAAAAAATAATAGTCAAAAGCACGTTTGATTACTTTGCATGGCAAATTGTAGGATATGGTGTGGGTGGTGCTTTTGAGTTGTTCCAACAAGTGCCTCGACATTTGGCTTCTTTGAACAAATGCCAGAATGTAGCATATTCTCATAGAACACTATGGTGATAGCATCCAGCTGTGACAAATGCTGGAAGCAAGGAAACTCTTCAAAGATATTCTCTTGGAATGCGTTTCCTTCATATTTGAAGGCCCTACAGCATATATTATTACAGTTCTTTCACTTGATATGACAACATGATTTAGATACCACATCATTCAGTCTGGAATGCCATGTCTTTTCTTATGTGGTTGTTGTGGTATGCTGTAGGAGCTCCTCTTTGTTTTTGAGCATATGATGGCACATGTCTGGCTTGACAGAGTGACTTTCTTAGCAACTTTGAGGTATGCTAAAGTTACTCAATTCTTTTCGAGTGAATGTGGATAGAACATTAGCTATTGATTGGAGTCAAGTGTTGCATGAGCTTTACAATCCCTAGACATTGCTGGCATCAGCAGACATCAAATGTTTGTAATGCTACATGCTTGTGGGCTTAAAAATATTCTGTACCTTTGTACATATGTGTATTGCTGTTAATTTGTGCCGCTGTCCCACTGGCTTGTTAATAGATGTCATAACTACCATCCATTTAGCATTTGGCTTAGAATTTGTATATTAATCATTTCGTAAATTATAGCAAAAAAATGACAGCCATCATGGTCTAAAATGCTACCGCGTCTTGTGATGGGCCTTACTTTGACATTACGTGTCATCATGTTTGTTCCTGTCATGACATAATCTTAGCTAGATGAAAATGAAAATCATGTTTGTTCTTATCTCACACATGTTGCATACATAAACAAGGTCCAAAACATCACCTATAAATTTGCCAATTGACCTGTAGCTATACCACATCTTCTCCACATTATATCAGGTTGGACCATTCATGGATTTCCTTTCGATTGTCTGCAAATCTGCAGCCTTTGTTAGGTTCTAATATGTTATCAGATGTTTTTATCAAACAACATGCTCATGTCCATTTCTGATTTTGAACTGAATCTTAAGTTGCATATGTATTTGAAATACTTTCTGAACACAGTTATATGGGGAGTCAACTAAATGCCGACCTTGTAATTTAACACATGGAGACAAGGGCAGCTGATGAAGAGCCAATGACTTTTGCCAGTCATGTATCATCCCCATGTATGACGGAAGATGCATTCTTTATCCCATATGGTGTACCTCATTCCATATCCCAGCCAGGATATGTGGTGGTAGACGGACCTGCCATGACTGGCAACCAGTTAGAAACTCTCAGACAACAGATTTGTCTGTATGCAACCATCTGCCAGCAGCTTGTTGAGATGCACAAAGCTAGCATGTCTTATAAGCCAACTTTATCTGGCTAGGTTTTTCACTATGTATTCCATATGTATTGCATAATCTTATATTAAATATAAATATCGGAGGCGTTTGCAAGTTACATTCTGCATCATGTTACGACAAGATGGAAACACCTATAGTACGACTAATATGATACATTTGGTCTTTCTAACTCAAACATTAGCAAAAGAAAGTTTGCTTATGAGCATCTCATTTAGGTCTTTTGTCACTGTTTTCTCACGCATGATATCATCTGTTTCTATCTCTTCTGATTTATAGGAATCATGTTGCCAGGACAACGAATGCCCTTTTGGTTTAGACAGGTCAGTTAACCCAACCTTAGAATTCATATTTGCTTACTATAAAATTTCCAACATTTCTTTTGAGACTGCAATCATGTTTGAAACACAAAATGTAGTCATTATCAGGGATCTCTGCAATATAAAGGAACAAATGAAACTGTCAAATAGGATAGATAAAAAAGTACAAAGTACATATCGCACGGTTAATACACCATTCAGAAGTTCACTCCACCAGTAGCTTGATAAAAAAGAAAATATTACATAGTTTCTGATATAACATTAGTGTTGTCACAAATAATATAATTTATGGAAATCAAGTTGTGTTGCCATCAGTAGTCAAAACTTCTTTTTAAATAATCTACCAAAATAGCCATTGTTACACAATTTTAGGGATAGTTTTTATGTGAAATTTAGCACAAAAGAAACAACCCATTTAGGATTTCTTAACGTAGTTGTCCAACTACAAAAACAATGCAATCGTGAATTGCAACACCAAGCGAAACATGGCAGTTATCACAAGTAATGCTTGGTGCCAATTGGAATAAATCACAATAAATAGGCAAATTGTATTTTTTCACACATTTGACACAGTCGACACGTCCTGCACCAATAGAGAATATTTCTCACAACTGATGTGCCTCGCCAAAACTCTAAATAAAGCCGGGCAAAAAAATCACATGAAACAATAGGCGCCATGACTGAAACATTGTAGAAAACTTTCTAATTTCTACAGGAAACATGTACAAGATAGCATCACGTTCTGCCTCAAATGATATCAAACTTATATGAAGACCGCTAAAAGAATAAAATGACGGATATTGTTTACCATCAATAGACAAGTTAGAGCAGCCTAAACGATCTCCAGCCAAGGAGCCTGCTCCACATTAAAAACTATAGCACCAGGCTGATAAAACTCTACGATTTTTTATACTATCTACACTTTCAATAATCATCTCAGTTATATTATCACCAGGAAGCATTAAATCATCAAAGTACTTAACTAGTCGAAACATGTGGGTGAAACTCGCGTCATCAATTCCATCTCTTAAGGGAATATTTATTGCATATTTTTTTCCGTCTCCTTCTCCCATATCCTTCCAATACAAAGGCACGATCATCAAAATGGGCAGCACTATCCTATCTGAAAGAACATCATGGCAATTGAGGTAAATGACAAGCAACATACCTTCACATCACCAGTTCCAGGAAAAAAAGTTATCCCCGTACTTGTGAAAGTTTACAGTCATCCACCTGCACATTTAAATCACCAAAATGGAAACAGAAAATGGGAACTTAGCTGCAGTGGCTGCAATTCTAGTCACACTAATTTAGCACATAGAATGTCTGTCTCATTTGCAAAACTAAAGTGCATGTTTCTAGACGAAGATACAGGACCACGAAACAAGGTCGGCCTGGTGGGAAGACTTTGATCCTATTGTTGTATAAATTACCATTCCAAATAACCAAAAATAATATCCTCTGGAATGACAAGATACTATCATTCGTCACTCGCATCTCTTTATGGATGCCTCTATTCCTGATGGAAAGCCAGAAAAGAATTGAAGTTTTGGTAAAGCCAAAGACTCGCTTTATACCAAAGCAAACGACCTAATGATTAGTAATAGAAATCCAGAGAAGCTTGATAAAAGCGATGGACAACTATGACTTTCCTGATAATGCCATACCTGTTCTGTGAAATAGAAGGCCTCTTCTACACCATCCCCATAGTGAACATTTGCATGATGTTTCAGAAGCTTCAAAATTCCAAGAACTAAATCATTTACATAAAGCCTCACATTTTTTTGCACGATGCAAACCACCAGCCCAGTTTATTGCTATATCATATAGCCCATTGTTCAACCTATGTGCAACATCTGTTTGTCCAATACAATACCAAAATAAGTACAATCAATTAATACTAATATATAGATAATACTTTCCTAAAATTATCTTTTGTCAATAAGACTGCATTGATTTTTAGCCTTGTAAATACTTGTTGTTTGTATGTTATCTATATCCATGCCTCTAAGAATGTCAATTTCTCATAATTGCTACATACTGCCTCTTATCAAGTGAAGCAAATAGTATTTTTTACATCCATCCTATCTGAATTGCTTTACATGCCAAGCGCATCAAGATAAACCATACAACCAATTAACAGATATTGTTTCCGACAAAATAAAAATAAAAAACATGCATACCAATTGTTCCACCAGCATAAATTTGGAAGAAATCAAATAATTATCAAATACAACGCAATCTTCACCCATGTTATCTATAAACAATAAACAATGCTCGCGATGAGAATAGAAAATTTAATGGTAGCAATATACATAACAAATGCAAGGCCTACATGGGATATAGTCGAAGGAAGTCTTCTTACTCAAGCTGAGCTGCTAATGGCACAATAACCCCACAAATAGGGGAATTCCGGTGCTCGCTCCATGATTTGGCTTTAAGACGCAGATCGGCCCACTGCGGCAACTCAGTCGAACGGTATCTCATAGCGCTGCTGCGCCAGAGAAAAGGAGGGATATATTGTAGGGAAACGCAAATTGGTCTTCCTTCGTAAGTAGGAAGAATGAAGCGGTCTTACGGTAACCGAGAATGAAGCGGTCTTTCGGTAACCGACAACCCAATGGGCTTAAAATTTTCTTGAATTTTCACAACACTTGATGACATTGAACACTTCTAAGTAATCCACGTGGACAAAATTTCTAGTTGGCAGCAATCTGGATACTCTAAAATTGCTTTAAAGTCTCATTGCGTATTTCTGCAAACGTTGGGGGAAAAAAACTTATTTGACTAAAAACTTTTTTCGTTAACCAAAATTTGAAAAAGCATTTGCCACATAATTTGTCTACAATTTTTAGTACTTTTTTGGTCATTAAATAATGTTTTTTAAGGGATACCCTAACTTTTTTTTTTTAAGGATGAAAGACTATATTCAAACATAAGATCAAGATACATTGTAGATACTGTAATATGGGACTATAAACCTAGAGAGGGCAATTGAACCCCCTAGGCAAAACCATCCCACTACTTCGTGGCCCACAAGAATATACATTAGCATGTTGACCTACGAAATGTCACAGAACAACAACGTTGAAATCAACCGATGGAGTTGTGAGCCATGTGAAAGTAAGATCTGTCGGTGTTGTCCGATAAGAATATTGAAGATTAGCACCATACTACTAGAGGAAGCCTCACATTTTGAGTTTAATTTACTATAGCAACTATATGAATGAATATACACTATTGAGGAGGAGATATTTGAAGTGCATATGAAGGAGCACTCTATGATTGCATTGTAGAGCATATGATGTCAAAGAGAGGATGTGACGAGACTGCCGAGTTGACCCTCCAGGCAACTCAGGATCTTGTCTAACTTAAGGCTAGATTTATGTCTACCATTAATCGACGGGTTTTCTCTCGTCAACTCAGTCTGGAACCATAAGGGATGTAGGCTTAAGGGGTTTGGAGGCATTGGCTGCTATGTTAGAATAGAATTTACACATATGATCAAATTGGTAAACTATAGAGCTACAAAACATTACATTTGGATTGAGCTGCCTGGCAGGGACAAAAGGTTGTTTATGGCGGGATGTTATTTTCCCCCAAGGGAGTTGCCGACGTACAATGCTGGGGATGTTGATAGAGATGATCCCTTTCACTATCTGGAGCAGGATAATACTGCTGGATAATATCATGCTTTTGGGTAATTTTAATGGACGCATTACTAATAGGTAGGCAGCCATTAGTAGTGACTATGGTGATGCAATATGGCTGGAAATGTGGATGAGACTGAAGTAATAGACTTGGGATGGGCTAGAACCTCGCAAGATACAGCCCGATGGGCGAGCCTCAAGGTTTCCACCTGCTAAGCATGTGCAGTGGACTGAATCTCTTGATTTATAATGGTACACATAGATTTCCGGGGACGGGATTGCGCACCTGCCGAGATGCTAGTGTTGTTGATTTTGCTATTGCCAGTGCAGACTTTGTGAAGGAAGTGAATGCTTTTCATGTAGGATAGTTGCGCACTGAATCTGATCATGTGCCCTTGTTTTTGGAGGTTTTGTGAATGGGAACCCACAGTATATCAAGACATCAGCCAGTTAATACATGCGCATGCATCATAGTAATGGGTCGTTCACATGATGGGGCTTTTTATAAGCCCGGACCCAGTGCTGAATGAGCACTGAAATTTGCCCTCAGCACGGAGTCAGCATCGCAAGGTGCTCTTTGCGCGGGCTGATGCCCCAAAATCCGTTGAGTTGATACCCCGCTGAGTCCGCGGCTTACTCAGCCATGTCCCATTCACATTCCCAAACAAAAAATGATGGGCTATCCTCAACAACGACACAATTTCGGAAGCTTTACCGAGGAGATGTCTTGAGATATGGATTTGAATTCTGTTCCATCTGATTTTTCTGAGTATGGGGAGGATTATGATGTGGTTCCCTCCACCCAAATCCCAACACCCTCTCAAGAGTCTTTTCCTCAAACAGCCCCAAATGCCTTTGATATATTTCCTAGTTCTGCACCAGAGAAGAAGAAGCAGCTATGGCCATCGAATGCAACAGACAATTTGCTTGCCAATAGCAGATAATTTGTATGATACATTGAAATAGTTGCTCGAAATCATCCTCCCCATCATCCCGTTCACCGTAATTGAGCACAAAGAATGATCTTGAGCCATGGAGAATTCAGTAATTTGAAGAACAAAACAAAGTTTAAAATGAAACGCACTTATTTGCTGTAAACGCATTCAAAAGGAATCTTTAAAAGATTCCCTAAAATTCCCTTAAAAAGTCCATTTTTAAGATTTTTTTTGTGACAGGTGTGACAATTTAGTTAATTTAGGTACCTTTTTTGAGGGGGTTGATGATGGCTTGCTCTTGCGAGTAGCCATCATATTTTGTCTCTAGTTTCTTTTTATCTAGCACTAATTGTTAGCTCATCTAGTTTGCATTTAGCAGGTGAACAATCAAGCAATTCAGGTCAGATAATAGCAGAGTACAAGGGATATCATACCATCATAGAAGATGCGGGCAGTGGATTTGCAGAATTAAGTGTTTGACGAGGATACAAGTTAGGCAAGTGAAGTTTGGTGTTTGCGCAAGTTTTCTTAAGAAAAAAAAGAAAGAAAGAAAGGTTTGCCTACATAATCATTTTGCAGTATTCTTTGCTCGACATCGCTTACCATTTCAGGAGGACATGCAATCAGCTGTGTTAACTAAAGTGCATTCTATTGTTTCAGCAGAGCAACGTTCAATTTTAGAGACAAATATCACTAGAGACGATCTAGGCGCAGCGGCTCACCTATTGGAGAAAGGTAAATGTCCAGGTCTTGACGGTTTTCCAGTAGAATTTTTTCAAGAATATTGGGAGTGGATTGGAGATGATATATATAATGCATTTTGTGAATTTAGAAGATACAGAAGTTTGGACAAAATTCTTAACACGTGCTATTTCCCTCATTCCCAAGTGTAAAAGAGCCCAAGACCATTTCGGATTGGCGTCCTATAACATTGCTTTCTACAGTATAAGATTTTTGGCGAAAAGCTCTGGCGCAGAAGTTGTGTGTTGTTCTTCTTGAGTCAATTTTGTCCACCCAAACTGGGTTCTTGCCCGGAAGGTGTATTCTTGATAATGTTGCAAATGCCTATGAAGGTATGTATTGGGCAAGGCTAAAGGCCCATCGTATTGTGTATCTCAAACTTGACTTTGCCAAGGCATATGGCAAAGTGGGATTGGGGTTTTTAGAGGTGTTTATTGGCTTTAGGGTTTGGTATCCCATTCACAAGAGATGTCATGAAGTTGCATACTTCAGCAAGATCTGACACTCTTTCGTGGAGAGCCCTCGTTGTCTTTCCCGTTGGTAGAGGAGTTCGTCAAGGTTGCCCCTTGGCTCCATTGCTTTTACAATAGTGGCGGAGGTGCTTTCACAATTATTTTCTAGTCTTTGTTGAGGATGATGTGATCGGGGGTCTTCCTATGGAAAATGGCTCTCAAGAAATTATTAATCAAGTCTGCGATGATACCTTTTTATTTTTGAAAGCGGATGTCGATAATCTCCAAAATGCAAAGCTTACGCTTGACACATTTTCCTTAGCCTCCGAGTTTTGGTGCCGCTGGCAAAAGTGTTCTCGCTTTGTGGACTCTAGATGATGAAGTCCCACCATGTGTTCTTGCTTACCCACGGAAGGTGTTGCCCCATGGGAAGGCAACCAAGCTTCTTGGTATCCCAGTGGGTATTCATGTTTCAACCGATGCTTGGGATGTTATAATCGAGGGGTTGGAGGCACCTTTTTGGTGGGATACTGGCTAAGCTATCTATGCACGGAAGGGTAAGCGTTGCTAAGCATGTCTTAAGCAACACACATGTCTATATGGCTTACGCCATTCTTGCTTCCCACTCAAAGTTTCGGAGATTGTGGGTGTTGTTAGAAACTTTATCCGGGGTGGAAATGAAGCGGGGGTAGTGGTGAAGGTTGCATGGTCTAAGTGTATAAAACCTAAGTCTGGCCGGAGGTTTGGGCATGATAGATTTCCATTTTGCGAGTAAGGTTACGATCTCAAAATTCATTTGGCGGCTTCTCGTAGGTAAGGATGATTCTCCCGGTTTCGGCTTATTGCACGTGCTCTTACCCTCAGATCCCTTTTGGTAAAGTCACACTCAAACCTGTTCTTCCATGGAGTTTATTTTATGAGTTGCGGCCTTATCATAATGCTTCTCCATTCTTAAAGGGATTGTTAGATTCACGGCACACGATCAAAACTTTATTTCACATCAGTCCAACCGCTTGTGTACGTTGGATCGCACCTTGTTGGTGGATCCCTCCGGTAGACAATCAACCACTTTGCTTTACATTGCACCCATTGACTCAAAGACGCGTTGGAAAAGTGCTGGAATCTTAACTATTGCAATGGTATGACTTCGAGCCGATTCTTTCGACATGGGAGGCTTTTCAGATTAAAGTTTCTATTGGGGCGATGGGATAGAGTTCTTTGGCAAAAAGTTGCTGATTTTCTACGACCTATTCTCGCCACACCAAGAAGATATTTTGGTATGGGTTTGTCATGAAGAAATTAAGGAGTGCAAACTTGTGAACTCTATGTATCGAGTTGTTGCTTGATAATGATGTTCTTCCTCCGCCTAATAAGTGGTCTCTTCAACTTCATCCTCTTCAATGGCGAAGGTGTGGTCTTGGGCATGGGACAAGCTACTTCATCCTAAAGTGGCGCTTCTTTGGTGGCGATTCTTCATAGGTGTCTGCAAGGGTTAATGTGCTTGTCCATAAGTTTAACCCTAGAATATCAAATCGATGTCACAGTATGCAAGCGTGGATCACGAGACCATTGAGCATTGCTTTTTCATGTGTGAACACCTTAGGCAATATGGGGCCGGTTGTTTTCCCTTTTTCGTGTTTCACTAACAAGTCAACAAGCTGCTTTTGGCAATTTACCCAAGTACACGGCCAGAGTTACAAGGCCGGGCTTTTCATCTAGCGGCGGGATGGTTGCTTTGGACTATCTGGAAAAAGGCGAAGACCGGTAATCTTCAAAGGTCTGGATGTGGCAGATAATCGTGTTCTCCAAGAAGCTCAAGGTTACATTGTAAAGTCGTATCATTGTTCTTCACTTGCCCCTCGCAAGAGGCGATTGATTTTTGAGGAGTTGTTGGATGTGCACTCTTATGCTTAGGCAGGTTGCTTCACTCGGTGGGTCTCCTTATCATCCGAGATTTTATTCACGTCTCTGCATTTATACTTGTATTTGACTCTTTGATTGAATAAAGTCGGCGTCCTTCAACAAAAAAAAAAGAAAGGTTTGCCATGGATTCTCTCTATATTTTGCCCTTCTATTCCATGTTCCATGCCATGCACCTTAAAAGGCTTTTTCCTATTCTTGTTTCATATATTCCATGCCACATCTATAAGACCTTCTCTTGCCCTCATTCTAATGCCCATGTAGTGTTCTTATATTTCCAGTTCTTCCTTGTAACCATAAGAGCAAAAAAGGGGGATATCAATGTCTAGTCCATGGAGCACAATCCGTGCCATTTGCTCTTCTTTTCCTACATCTTTATTTGCCAAAGTTGCCATTTGTTTTTTCATTTCCTATTGAAAAAGACCCAAAAAAAAAAAAAGGGTTGTCTTGTTGTTTTCCCCCTTTGCTATTGAAAAAAGACAAAAAAGTGTTGCCGTGCATTGTTTTTTGGCTTTCATTTTGCTTTACCTTTGAAACAAAAAAAAAAAGACAAAGAAAGAAAAGCTTTTATTGCACGAATGCCCTTGTGCCTCATTCTTATGTTGCCTTATATGACCATGGTGGATAAACGTGAGCTATATTAAGCCAATCATGGCCTTATCCAATCGTCTCCCAAAATAAGCATGATATTTTTATGGGCCATGTTTCAACGTAGCCAAGAGCCTTTTTGTTTCTAAAATATATTGCCTTTTTCTACCTTGTTGATTTTCAATGATATCCACTAGTTTAGAAAATGCCCTTACAGAAAAACGTCCTTATCCTTATCTGTCCAAAATATGTCGGTTCTGTAAAAAGCAAGGATGATCTGTTACAGAAGATGGGTTTCCGAGATGATTGGAGGCTGTTTTTGGAAACATGGTACTGCAACAAAAGAGACAAGAGGCATGCATTTTCCCCATCTGATCGGCTACAGAAGAAGTGCTGCGGCTGTTTTGGATCCAGGTAGTCTTTGCACTGAGAGGGTTTCCTTCACAAGGCCACATTTTGGAGGATATTGCTTTTGGAAACACCTTGGAGGAAGCTACATTTATGTGGTGAAGATGCCCGTCTTTTGCAATTGCTTGAAGATTGAAGACTTCTATGATGGCTATGACACATTCACGGTATTTTGTGAAAAATCGAACTTTGATTTAAACTTGTTGGTTGATTCACTTGTGAATTATTCTTGTTATTGTGGCATTTTGGTGGCAAATCCGGACAATTACATCACATCTCATCTACTTCTATTTTGTTATCCATAAATTCTGAACTTTTATGAGCATCTCCTTTCCTTTTGTTATCCATAAATTCTGAACTGTTATGAGCAGTACATTTACCTTTCTATTCTAAAATTATGCTTATGTACAAGTTAGCAGTGCTTGTGATTATCAGTGCTTGTGATTATCAGTTAGATCTTCTGATGTTTTCACTCTTACATTCTGCTGACAGTTAGTTTTCAATTCCTTAAGTGGTGATCTGATTTTTCTTGCTTTGAAAGTTCCCTTGGTCTTACACTTGAGGGCATATCTTAATTGGCAAGCAGCAGCATAAGTTGAGCACTGAGTTAAGCGATTATCTGGGATTTGGCATTGATATCCACCTAGATCCCTTTGTTTAGGCAAAATCTTTAAGCAGCTAAGTCCTTTGATCAACATAAAATTCTTAATTCATCATAAAAGATAAAGAGCATTGTGTTATATGAAATATTCTGTTTGTATGCATCATAAGGTAGGCATGCATCATCGAAATTTTATGTAGACATTGCTTGTTGCATTCTAAAAAAAAAAGGGTAAGAGACTTGGTGCATGTTTATGTAATTTACTGTATGGAGATAGCATGATGTCTGGAATTGCTCTTGGTTGGTTAGCATAAGAGGATTGATTTTATGGCTGTATGCATGTACGAAAAGAATATATAGCAGAGGCCGCCTGCTTATTAGTGGCCTGGAGGTCCTAACCCATTGAATTTCATTTTCTCGAGTGTGTTCTCACAAGATCCAGGCTAGTGAGAAACAGTTGATTGAACATAACTTCCATGCAAAAATTTTAAATAGCATTTTTTATCCTCCTAATTTAGAACAAAAAATAGTTACTTATATAAAGTGTAGCAAAAAGGGGGCAATAAAAAAAATAGCAAGGGTAGTAGAGTGACAAAGAAGTGATATATTCAAGGTTGTGAAAATTGTACAAAATTATGAACAAAATTGTCAAAAATATAGGATATTTTGACAGACAATCATCACCTGCACTTTCTGTTCTTTACATGTTCGAGTCATCGGACAAACTTACATTTTGCAGCAAGATCAGGATGCATCTCATCCTCCGACTCATTTAATCCCTGATCACTTGAGCCTTCATCCTCAGCTTCACTCTCAAAACTGGATGTACTCGAACGATCTTCTTCCTCATTGTCTATAAGTGAGTCCTCATCAACATCTTTTTTGGCCACCTTTCTAGGTTGTTTGTCTAATCCACATGCCGACCTTAATAAAGTTTGAGTGACCATACGTAACTTATTAGCAGCAGTCAGAACAAAGTCATATGCAAGAACCTTTACTTCAGCTAGATCTATGACAGCAGTGCTTGCTTTGGACTTTGCTCTCTTTCCCACTCCTGTTTTTACCATCTCCAAAGTATAACTCCCACTGAAAGCATTGGCAGCATTTGTTCTCATCCAGTGCACTTTTAATTGAGTGGAAATTCCATCCTCTCTTGTTACCTCTAGTACTCTAGCTAGCCAGAATGGCTTCCTAGATTCATCATTATCAGCTGGGACAGCTATGAGCATTCCTTTTTGAATCTCTGAGACTGAACCAGATACTCGAGCAACTTGTTGTGCTATGCGTCTGGGGCCAGTGTACATGACTCTGTCATCTTCATCTGAGCTAGCCAATATCTCTACATGTTCCTCTTGATTCTCAACTTGCACAGGGAGAGTTTGCCTAGATGGCCAGTTGAATGTAACTGGTCTTCGACCTTGTAATGAAGCTTGCAACATGTCACGTTGCCGGTTGAAAAAAACTGAGGCCACCATAAAGCATCCGCCTTCTCCCCCAAAGGGGTTAGAGCACGATCGAATACTTGTCTCAATAAAATCCAATGATTTGTTTGAGTCAAATGCTCTTCCTCCTTTTTACTCTTTGTGATTTCTTTCAAGCTTTTTAGAGGCATTTGCTCTGCGAGAGAGCATGGAACTAGTATTGGGGATGGTGCGAATGAATTGAATTCTGGCTGGCGGGTCGCCAATTGCAAGGATGTAGCATATTTCTTTCCTTGTAAGATGGCCTTGCCATCTACAAGTGAAATTTTGATCCGATGCTGAAATGTAATGTTTCTCAAGGGCTCAATAACACACGTGATGACCCGTTGATCTCTCCAAAAAATCCATTCCTTGAAATCATAAGTTTCTTCTAATAACTCGATGTCACGGACGAGGATTGTAGGAATCTTGGATAACCTCAATCATTGCTTGGTAGGTTTGGCTTTTTTCGAGCAAGACATTTAGAGAACCTCATCAACATCGATCAATTTGATCGTGTGTATGACCAACAAGCGAGAAACCAATCTTCACCTTCTTGAAGATTTGTTTCTCAACTAGCATAACACGTTAAGCAAAACAACGCTTTGATTCTTATTTTCTCTTGTCGTGTTGTCTAGTGAAGATCTGAGAACCGGTGGTATATGTTCTAGATTGGAAAGAAGCTTATTCAATATTGTGATAGTGAGATTTGGATCAGCATGAATGTTTGGATAGTTCAAAAATGCCTTGCAAGATAGTTTTCCATTAAATACCATAGCACCAACAACATGCGGTGTGTATGAAATCTTCTTCAAAGACATCCTTAGGCACATTGACAAAATCTGGTAGGGTGGTCTTCTTACGGTCCATTCCATCAATAACAACCGATATGTAGTTGAGTGGTTGCTCCAAAGCTTTCTTCCTATGTTTTGTCAATTTTCTCCTTTCTAAAGATTGTTGTTCTCTGTGCTTGTTCAGTTTCTCTTTCAATGCATCTGAAATGAAAACATGTTTAGGAAAGAACCTACTTTTATGTAGAGCTAGGCAAGAACACGTCCTGGAAGCTTACTTTTAGTGTGAAGTGTCCTTGCATTTTGCCTCTGAGCTTTTAATTGAGCATGTAGCACAAAATGACATCCGGTGCTTTCTAGGAATGGACACGCTGAGAAAACTCTTTTTCCGAAAGCACGTGAAGTAAGAGTAGCGGACATGGCGTTCTCGGCCTCAACACACATGTCCTTATAATTATCGTAGACTTCACGTTTCGTGAAGTTGTCACTCAAGTGGTACATGGGGCTGTTAGGGAGTTTCTCACAAGACTCCTTAAAGAAACCTTCCATCCAGGAAACATATTGAAGGGCATGAATTCTGGATATGCCTCCTGAATGGCAGTAGTCATTAATGCCTGGATTCTTGTCAAGACTTTTCTTCAGGCGGTCAAGTCCTCTGCTGCCTAAAGCATGAATCAATTTGAAGGCCGTTTGACAGACGGTGTGGCCACCAGCTGTGTAAGTAAACTTCTCACCATAATCTGGCCTAATATTGAAGGCTAAGTAGCCCCTTTGGTCTAGCAGAGTCATTGAACTGTAACTATCACGAATCAAGCTCAATTCCTTTAGTCCAATCTTAAGCAAACAACGTTGAGAACAACAGTGCTTTGTATGTGTTGTCCTCAAGTGAGCCTCATCCATAAGTTTCTTTCTTCTAACGGTTGTACATGCTTTCTTGTGTAAGTTACGCTTAAGATTCTTACTTGCAGGGGCTTTGAATTCGAACATGGAGTCTTGTGGCTTTGGTAGGTCCTCGTCTGAGAGATCAACATGAGGTGTTTCTTCGTCTGAGAGATCAACATGAGGTGTACTTGTAGATGCTGAGAGGTTTGGTGTGGGCAAGTCCTGGGGGGAGGTGCTTTCCCTCTCTCTGGGAAAAAGTAATCGAGGTTGGTGACGTAGTTGACCAGCTCCTGAAGTGTCGTAGAACACAGGAGTTGCGTGTCGCTGACTGCTCCCACTTGTTGTAGTACCATTTAGTGAAATGGATGGAGTTGGCGTGATTTGCCTCCGGGGATTTAGCCTACGGTGGACTATGGGCGACGTACTGAAATGAAGTGGAGTAGGTAGTCTGAGCTCTCTAGCCCAGGTGGAGTAAAACGCATTGGTGGGGCAAACGACGCTCAGAGCAGGGTGTGGTGGAGTAAATTGAACCGGTGGTGGAAGCCGAGGTGGTCGTCCGGAGTAAACTCAACGTAGCTATCGGAGGCAGAATTTTCGAGGCTACTCGGTGTCGGCTTGAGGAGGTGTGAATGTCATTGCAGGAGGAAGCCCGCTAACAGAGTTGAGGCTCGCAGCTTTTTCTCGAGCCATACCTTCGGTTAAAGGCCACACCGTATAAATTTATACCTACGTAAGAGCGACGGTAAAAGTTTACACAGGGATGGTATAAATTTATACTGAGAAGGCAAACTTGAAGCGGAAGACCAGATAAATTTATACGTAGATGGTATAAATTTATACCTTGAGGAGGGCAACATAGAAATGTAAATGGTATAAATTTATAAAAAACTCACGACACTTTGTATTGGAAACTTTATGAAGAAACGCTATACTGAAACGCGGCGTAGGTACTTAAGCCCGGCCGGCCACTCTATTTTCTACATACGCCGCTAGGAGTCGGCCGAAGCCGCGCTTTATATACCCCCTTCCACTTGTTTCTCCTAACAGCTATAAGCTTAATCCATACGACCATGGCCACGTAAGTCTCTATTCCGTACTATTCTAGTTTCTCGTCTCTTTTAATCTGTTGAGTCTAAGGGTCTTCCGTATAAATTTATACTGAAAGTTATACGCCTCGAGCACGAGCGGTATAAATTTATACCATTCCTCAACGCTTTCGGTATAGCATTCAGGAACGGTATAAATTTATACCGCTCGTGCTCGAGGCGTATAAATTTATACCGCGAGTGTTCTGCAACGGTATAAATTTATACCGCTCTTGCTCGAGGCGTATAAATTTATACCGTTCCAGAACACTTTCGGTATAAATTTATACGGAAGACAACGTTTGTGGCTTCTATTTTCGTAAAGTGTCGAATGTCTAAAAACATTTCCTGAACCTTTGTAGTTGAGCATTAATGTTGAGTTTTAAAGGTCAAATGACACAAATAAAGGGTTAAAATAGCGTGCATTTTAGGTCCTTTAAGCTAGTTTTCGTACAGTTAAAGTGTCCAAAAAAGAGGCGAAAAACTGTATTTTTGGTGTAAAAATGGGTTTTTTTGCTCCTTTTCAGCCCAAAGATCAAGTTCACACAGAGAGGCCAGTCATCAAAGGCGGCACCACCAGAGCCACAAATATATGAATTGTCAGACCAGACGTGGTACGTGCATAGGGGAGCGAGAGAGCGCAAACCCACAGAGGCATACCTGTATTTGTGTCACCAGTCAGGGAGGGGAAAATTTACCAAAGATGATTATTACCCCGCCGGGGAAATGATAACACTGACTGCAACTGGAAATGAAGATGAGATTTTGCTGAAGTGCAATCATGACAAAGGTGAAGTTTTTTATGTTCTGAACAGTAGAATGCTGCGCATAAGCATGTGCAGACCTAAAGACGTCCATGATTACATGGCGGAGAATTACAAGAATGGCTATGTAAGTCTGTCTTAGTGGCTTCACGTATAAATTTATACCGTCATCTTTCTAATTAACCCTGCATTACAGGACATAGTGGACATTTTGTCTTCAGTAATACTTTGTGAAGAAAAAGAATTGGTAAAGGGTCTCTGGTACCCACGTCCTCAAGAAGATGTCGAAAGGGACGAGGTTTCAGAACGAGAAGAGGAAGAAGAGGAGGAACCAGTGGTGCCAAAGGGAAAGGGTAGGAAGCATTCCCTGGTAGTAGATACACAGCCTCCTATCAAAAAGAAAAGAACCACAAAAGCCTTGACTATAGATGAGTCGCCAGGCTCTACAAAAGGCTCCCCGGAGTGAATATTGTTGTGCGGCCCTCGACAAGTCAAGTGCCATCCTAAAAACAATAAATGAAACCAAACTCCTCAAGCAGACCATTTCTTTGACACTGAGCACTATTAAGAGGCCACCAAAAAATGAAGATGGGGTCAGAGTGCTTCAGGTCCGAAAGTTGTACGCGGCACATGTGGCTATCCTTAAGCAAAGAATGAGAAGGAATCCTCATGCGCATGTGTCGCCACTAGTTGTGATGGTTGATAGAAGTCAGTGCAACCAATTAAAGGATTACAAAAAGGCAGACTTCGAAGATTACACATATTATGTCCTTGGAGGCACACACAGTTACAAGGCAAGAAAAGAACTATCAAAAGAAGAAAGCCGTAACGAAGTGTGGAAAAGCGTGGAAGCTCATATTTACGTTGGCGTAACAGACGAAGAGGCAAAAGTCATTGCCGTGAGTCACAATCGACAATGACTTGGACTAAAAATGAGCCTAATAGACAAGATTAAGCTTCATGCACCGAAATGCGTGGATTTCAAACAAGTGCATGGAGACGACTTCAAAAACAAAAGAACAAGCTTCAAGAGCTTCGAGAAGTGCTGCCTCAGTTATGATTCGGATAAGAAACCCATTATGGCTGTCAAACAATACGATAACTACTTTCAGCTCGCTTTCAGAGATGGTCAAGTAAGTAAAAGCTTTAATTCAATCTTTTGTAGTTATGTTTAGCATGGTTAGAAGTGTGTAATAGCCTGGTGACGGTATAAATTTATACCTTGCCCGGTCGCGGTATAAATTTATACCGTTCCTGGTCGCAGGAAAGAAACCAAAAAAAGGTGGTGAATCAAAACAAAAAAATATGAGCTTTGTACCGGACCAGATTCTGAGTGGTCTCAAAAAAAAAAAATATTTGTTC
Source organism: Isoetes taiwanensis (assembly GCA_021234155.1). Classification (NCBI taxonomy): domain Eukaryota; kingdom Viridiplantae; phylum Streptophyta; class Lycopodiopsida; order Isoetales; family Isoetaceae; genus Isoetes; species Isoetes taiwanensis. The sequence continues at coordinate 2,317,222 of JAJEKV010000069.1, forward strand.
ACCTGTTGGAAAAAGTAGTTGCCAAAGAATTCACATTAGGCGAGATGGCCAAGGAGCTAAGACGTAAGCCTCACTTGCTATCTTGCGGTTTTTTTCTATCTTTTTTGTCTTACAATATTTTTCCTTTGCAAATCCGAAAGACATTGTCACCGCCAGTCGAAGTTAATGAAGCGCTAAACCTAGAGGGGCCGGAGGAGTGCAAGCTTTTGTACCCAAGTTGCACCACGCATAGTATCATCGAGAAACGCGCGCTGTTAACCGGTGGGGTAGGTTTTGCGTAAAAATATGTTACGTGTTTGTGCCTTTGTCTCACATTATTCTTACTGTAACAAGAAGAAGGGGCTACCAACCTGGATTTTTAAACCTGGTTAAGAGGGGCCAAGGAGGAGAGGCATAGGCTTAAGGCAATTGAACAGGGGTAGAGAGGTCGCCACTTCCGGTTTGACACTACTTACTTATTTACTACATTTGGTCGACGCCCAATGCATTGGTTGTTCGGGGTGATTGCAACGAGGTCGGGGACTCTTTTAAACAAACAAAATTTTACATTATGCATTGCGAGATATTCCTTATGGCTTCAAAATTAAGGATAGCTTTTTTTTCTGGAGGCTTTCACTCACGCAAGTCCGTTCTTTCTTGGATGGCCTAAAAGAAGTCACGACATCAAAACCGAGGGTCATCATTTTCATTCCGACCCGCATCGATGCCTGCGGCTAAATCTATGGGAGCGACCAACGCCACCTTGAAAACCGCGTTTGGTAAGCTTTACATTTAACGCTTTTTTATGGTAACTCCACGGTGATAAATTTATACCACATCCGCCTTAAGGTTTAAATTTTAAAGGTCGGAACAACCATGGTATAAATTTATACTGACAAGGCAATGTCTCAGATAAATTTATACGGCTTGTCGCCGGGTATAAATTTATACAAAGAAGGCAACCGTGGTATAAGTTTATACCGCCACACCATTGGGCTAACTTATTTTCCTTGTTTTCTTTCTACTAATTTTAATTCTTTGTATTGCTTGGCGGGCTTAAAACAAACGTCAAGGGTCATGGTGGTGGTCCGCGCTTAGTGAGTTGTTTCGAGCATTTTCATATAGGTTTTTACAGCGCGGACGCCAAAAAAACCATGGTTCATTTCAACACACAGAATGAGAAGACTCCTCCCTGCAATGCATTTCAGTTCCCAGCTGTTCTACATAAATTAAGAGACCCACAACGACAAGGCGCTGTGGTGTCCCATTATCAGAAGCCACAACGGCTTATTAATAATTTCATACAGTGGTTTTCTCGCCCTGGAGACTGGATCTTAGATGCCTTTTCTGGATCAGGCACCACGGCCAGTTTATGCCCTTAAGCGGGCGCCAATGTCGCCTCGTCGACATAGACCCAGATAAAGTAAGTTTCATCAGGACCAGGATAAGCTCTTGTGAATCCTTTCCTGATGAAAACGAGGAACTGGGAGCAAAGAACGGTGCCAGCGATGTTAAGGGCACTTACACAGAAATACAGCCTCCACTTACAGGAAGAAAAGATGAGGAGGTGGAGTTTGTCGACTTGGAGCCTGTGGTGCCCGAGCCCGAGAAACCGCCTGTGCCGGTAGGTTTGGAATCAGAAGGAGGCGTCTCTGCTGTTGTAAGCTCGCAAGAGCCAGATCCTAAGGGGTACGAGAGTCCTGTGGACTGGGAAGAGCCACCTCCCCCACCTCTCGTATAAATTTATACAGACAGAGTTCTTAACTACTTCCATTGTAAACTATGTGCTAAGTATTATTATAATTTATTTTGATGAAGATTTTTAAACTGAAAGCTTTGTCTCTTCAACAATGCTTAATTGAAATAACTCTTTCTTGCTCCATGATTTCACACTCTTTGTCTTTCCAATGTATGACTTTCTTAGTACTTATATTAAGCTTGCAAAAAGACAAACTATATTTCCTTCTGTTTTTAACAATAAATGCTTACTGAGTTATCAAAATTAATGTCTCTCTCCTCAAAACAAGCATTTTTTTTTGCCCTCTTTTAAAAATGAAAAGGCTTCAAAAATGTTGCTTTTTTGGGGGTATCCCGAATGCTAATTGCTCAACAATCTATTTTGCTCCCTATTTTGTGTGTTTTTTTCAAGTTTTCAATTTTTATAAAGGAATCTTTCAAACGCACTTCTTAAATAAGTGCGTTTCATTTTAAACCTTGTTACAAGCCAGAGAAGATAGCTTTCAGGGAAAGGAATATTGATTGTTTTTAAGCTAGCTTAATGTGGGTGGGAATTCTGATGATAAAAACATCTGGCCGCATGTGAATACGTGGCTGAATAAAATGTTCAGCACTGACCATGATTACTCAACCCGGAGTCGGACGCACTCATCCATGTGCCCTACATAAACAGGAGAAATTCCAACGAATATATGAAAATCAAATTAGTAAAATCTAGTGGCCTATCCATGCGGGCGAGATAAGCGAGCTACTTTCATCGATGCTATTAAGTAGCGCCGCACATTGCTTCTAGTCTAGAAAAAGACAACTGGGCCTACCCTGCAATTCCTGGTTTGATGTTGAGTGCAAAGAGAAAAGGCAGCAATATAAGCAAGTAGAAGCTACTAGCAAACAAAGCGTGAAAAAAGAGTACATGAAGCTGATCAAATGTAAAGAGAGAACACTTGCGCAAGAAGATGGAAAACATGGTTAAAGAGTTGGTTATGGAGCCCAAAAAATTCTGGAATAGAATGAGGGCCAAAGGGCAACAGGATGTGAAGCTGAACTTAGGGCTGTTGATGCAGCAACTTCGTAAATTGTACTATGTTTCGGACGAGGGAGGGTGCATATTGCAGACGGGTACAATGCGCTACAAATCTCAGTCGAGGACACTCTTGATGTCAACAGAGGTCCTCACCTCGATGTTCAATGCAACAATGCGTGAGGGATTCCCACTATCATGGCAAGTAATAAAGCAGGCGATAAGATGGATCCAGGTAATTATCGCATGATCATGGTTAGTAGCCTTTTTTCTAAGCCATTTGCTACTATATTTGATGATAATATAAGTAGCTGGGCAGAAGAACATGAGGTCAAAGCCAAATGGCAAGCAAGTTTTAGAAAAAATAAGTCCACTATTGACCATCTGCTGACAATCAAATGTATGATTGAAGAGGTCAAAGGCACCAGAAGACCATTGTTTGCTACTTTTATAGACTTTAAGAAAGCATTCGATGTGGTGCAGTGAGATTTTTTGTGGCAAAGACTAGAGGCACTTGGAATACCCGAAGATCTTCGTGTTGTAGTAAAAACTCTGTATGAGAACGTGTTGGTCCAACTCTCATTCCACTTATCACAGAGCTGTCTAGACTTGGTTGAAAGTAATATTGGTGTTAAACAAGGTTGCCCGCTATCACCTACACTTTTTGGGTTGTTTATAGATGAGCTTGAGAGTTGGATAACTCAGCTTGGGGGAGATGGGGGTGAGTTGGCGGGTCATGTTATCATGCTATTGCTATATGCGGATGATATCGTACTTTTGTAATGAAGTGCTCAAGGGATGCAAAAACATCTAGTTGTTTTGGCCACCTTTTGTGACAGCAAAGGTATGAAAATAAACATGGCTAAGACAAAACTCATGGTGTTTGGTGCTAACAAAGTGGATAAGTATGCTTTCTCATATAAAGGAGAGGAGATCGACATTGTAGACAGCGATAAATATCTGGGTTTGGTAGTGGACAAGAGCTCTAGCTGGAACCAAGTGGTTGAGCAAAAGGTTAATGGCTATCAGGCAGAGATATGGGACTCAGCATGAGAAAGATGATATATATCTCCCTTGTACAGACAATAGTGCTTTATGGGTGCGAGGTTTGAGGGTCAGGTCTCTCATTAGATAGTTGGAAAAAGGTTGAAAAGTACAGAAAAAATTCTTTCATGCAGAACTAGGTACTAAGATGCAAACGCCTTATGATATGATGCTTGTAGAGTGTGGTATACTGCCCTTGGAGATGGAAGCTCTATACAGGCTCCTTATATACTTAAGCAAGATACAAGCACATATGGATCAAGCTAGCTTGCCTCACTTGGCCTTTCTGAGTTGCCAGAGAAAAGGTTGGTATGCAGACATTGTGCTATGGCTCAAAAAATGGGGGATGGATATAGACGATCTTGAATTAAATAAGGATGATATTAAAGGTTGGGTAAAGAGATGCGCCTTACATAAGATGTGGCATGTCCCAAAAGCCAAGAAAGAGTATTACAAGAGAGTCATAAATCCAAACTTGCGAGGAGCTTCATATCTAAGGGCTAGTTTGTCAATAAAACTCAGACATATGATTAGTAGGATGAGACTCAGCTCACATCACCTAGGTGTTGAGATTGGCCGCTGGGCAAATATACCTCATGAGCTCAGATGTTGTAAAATTTGTGGATCAGGGGAAGTGGAGGAGAGGAACACGTTATTTTGCTTTGCCCTGCATACCAGTGCCTCTGGGCAAAGTTTAAGATACATGTGCCAGATCTGGTCAGCTTCTTTGAGCTCCCTCCGGCTACCATTGGGTGCTTCCTGATAGAAGCCATGTAGATGAGAGACATCACTACTCAAAGTTTGAAAACTCAGTTAGGGGCTAGCGAATGTCAGTATGAGGAAGAGAGCACTAATACGTTCGTATCTGAAGACATATTAGATGACGAGCGATGGACGAGCGATGGACGATGGGCGATCCGACGGAAATGTCCAGCTAAGTGCATTTCTCCCAGATCTCATGGTTCTTAATACGCTAGTTTTCTCAAAAGATTAGGATTAGATTATGTTCATCCTTCTTAGGGAAATAGGCTATGTTGTATACAAATGTATGATTGCTCTGGCCGAGAAAGAACAGCCAGATATCTATGTATGAACAGGGCGTACCGCTGATAGATCATGACAGACAGCTGTTGTAGAAAATTTGAAATTTAAGATAGATAAGGATCGAAAACAGGGAACTCAAGAGGCACAATTGGAGAATAAAGGGGAACATCGGTAAGGGGGAGCTCAAGGTTCTGGCGACGGGCGATTCAAAATCTCGGAGCCGTTAGGAAATAAGTAAAATAAAAGAAATTAGAAATCGTGAAAAAAAAAAAAAAAATTCAAGGAATTTGGGAATAAAGGGGAGGAAACGGGGCAAAGTGGCTTAGATGACACACCATCGACATCGTCCAACCGCAAAGGAGCGACACGGACACGCATGAGACAAAAGGAAAAAAAAAAAAAAAAAAATCAAGGAATTTGGGAATAAAGGGGAGGAAACGTGGCAAAGTGGCGAGATGACACCGCACGACCGTCCCAAACCGCAAAGGACGGGACACGCATGGGCGGACAAAGGGAGGAAAACGGAGAAAAAAAAAAAAAGGGGTAGAAATAGAGAAATAGAGAAATAGAGAAATATAGAAATATAGAACGTCGTAAATTAATGACTATGACTGGACAAGATGGGTAGTAGTGATCATGACAGCTACGGATAGCCATAATAATGAGTAGTATAGTGAAAATAGGAAAGGTACACATGTCAGCTATCTCCGCTAGGGATGTGTGGCGGGATTAGCGACGAAAACTCTTGGGACAGATAGGACAAGACGGCATTTAAGGCGGATGGCCGGAATTAAGTAGGCGGAAATCGGACAAATTTCAGAACCCTAAATAATTCTAAATACTATATATATAACAGCTAAATGAGAGAAAGAGTAACAGTGAAGGCCGCCTTTAGAACTCAGCCCCTGGCCGCTTGAGCGCCCGGTCCCAGGCCCCGGAAATTCAGCCGAAGCAAGGAAGCCAAAGAAGTCTCAACATCCGGCCCCACCGATTAAGCATGGACAGGGGGAAGAAGATTCTTGTGGATGTAGATGAAGAAAAGAAGGTCGGCAAGAAGCGCCCAACTCCGCACCCCGTGCAACTTAACAAAGGCCATTCAATCCCGAGCTTGAGGAGCTTAATCCGTAGTGCATTTGCTTCGACAAATGTATGTGCCTGAGCAGAGGTTTGCCATCATGCATCAGCTGCGGCCGAGTGCATTGTCTGTACTGTGACATAATTCATCACGCGCAGTCCATGCGGGATAGCCAATATACCCTAGGATTGCTTGAAGTACTCAGAGTATTAGGCGACAAGAACGACTCGGTGAGGCGCCAGGACATGGATCAAACCATGCAGTGCTTCAATAGATTGCAGGTTCATGCCGCCATACAAAGATCCTCGAGTTTTCAACACAATCTTCTGGTGTGTGATTTCGGTAAGGTTTGTATTTACTGCTGTGAGAAGAACCCCGTCGATTTTTTGTGCCGGGCGTATATGGGGAGGAATCTCGAAAAAGTAAAAAAAATCGGGGAGCCATCTTCCGAAAAGAAGCTAAAAAATTAGTTATGGTCAGGAAAGGAGTTTGATCAGCATGAAATCAGGGGAGGAGACGAAAGAAGGAGGGAGGCCCAGGCAGATGCATGCCATGCTCTCCTTTTGTTATACTCTTTTTATCTTTTTATCCTTTTATCTTTTTCTCTTTTTATCCTTTTATATCTTTTTGTCTTCTTGCTCTACTCTTTTCTGTTGTCGGTTCAAAACAATCCGTTGCTCAAATAGTTAGGTTCGGAAACTGCAACAACTTTCAAGGAGGCACTATGAATAGATAATACGGATTAGCATCTGACTGTAACAGATCAAGTGCAGGTAAGTAATCCCGATCAGAAGGGATACAAATCCTGTTTGTTTGGGTGAGGAAAAATGATTTTGGATAAGAATTGGTGAAAAGCTAAGAAATGTAAGTGAGAGAAGAACTCTCCTGTTAATGTATAATTTTTGCAGTAAGCATAGCATCGGATGTTATCCATAGTAACTTTGTTCCAGTGTCGCTTATTCTCTCCCTAAAGCAAAAAGACATATCCCATATCTGTATTTCATGATCTAATGGGATATAACCAAATCATCGAACTAACAGCTGTAAGTGGGAATGTCTGCACACATCTCGGGGGTGACTATACGAAACCATATTGGGTGATATGTAGTAAATTAGTAAATTAGGAAAGGGTACCAAAAGCTAAGGTAGGCAACGCCAAACAAGACCAAATAGGGTGGCTAACTTACCGATAAACTATGCACAAAAACCGAATCGCTGGTTGCCAAAATTAAACATAGGATACAAGTATATGAAGCTAGGAAGATGCATATAGCAGGCTAGCGTAAATAATGATTGAAGGTAAGGGAGGGCGTATGTGTAAGGTGGCAACGACTCCTCGGGCATGGGCCCACATAGAGGACGAAAGAAATATAGTAATAGAAATATAGTAATATGACGAGGTGTGTAAGTGTACTATAGGGGTTGTACTGAGGTAGTGATGTATTAAGGAAGGTATAGATATAATTGCAAGGAGGAATAGGTACTAACGCAGACGTACGCAAGCGACCTGTTACAAGTACATGTGAAAAGAAGAAGTTGGGCGGATACGTGAAACTCTATTAATCTATCAACCCGAGAGACGTGACGAAAACGAAGAAGAGACGAACAGAAACCAGAGAAATAGGGGGGTCCAGGAGTAGATGGTGCAAAGGGTGGAAGGCTAAGCTATGGGACAGAGGGACGGGTGTCCCCGCCATACACCAGGACAGAGTGGGAAAATAGCCCACCGGCTGGTGCCGACTACTGAGCAACAGGCACCAGCTTACCCGGCCCATAGAATGGAAACGAAAATGGATGGGGAAAGACAGAGGCTGCCAAGTACGGGATAGTGGGAGGCAACTCCCCGGCCGTACACCAGGACAGTGAGGATCCGATCCTCCGGCTGGTGCACCAAAGTCACAAAAAACCCACTCCCAAAATGATACAAAGAAAGCAAATCAGTCCATATGGTACCAAAAATCACTGAATCCAGGGAATTGAATACAAATCTAAGGGGCAGCCATAAAACGCCGATGGTAAATGGCGGACGCGAACATCCAGTAATCATATCTTAGATAGGATGATTCGAATTTTGAAATTCAAAAACTGAAAGAATACGGGGGGGAAAAAAGGACCGAACGGATAAATAAAGGAACAAGATATAGTAAGCCCACGGGAGAGATATAGGAAAACAAAGAAAGCACAGAGAGAGCGAGCCACGGAAGGGAATTCGCCGGGCGTAACCACCACAAAAACAGCGAAAGAAGAATGGCTAGCCAAGCAGAGCGGGGTAGGGAAGAACTCAAGCAAGATCCGCAGGACTTCTTGGCAATGATGGGATCCGAGGCCAAAGCCGGTCCCGAGGATGGAAGCACCGAAACACATTACAGGGCTGCAACAACAAACAAAGAGGCAATAGGGAAAATGGAAGAACGGGCGGTGGTGGAAGATACGCCAGGTGGAAATTCGAAGAGGATGGAAGAGGTAGAGAAAGAAAAAGCCGAAATCATACAAAGGTTGGTGATATTAGAAAAAGCAACAAATAGATCTAGATGCGGGCGCAGTTTTGATAGGATTAAACCCATATAGTGGAGTTCAAAGAACGTGAAAGGATTAAACTTGATGTAAGATTGATAGGAGTAGCCGAGAGGTTCAACGGCCACACGCCGCGGTCACCAGCAGAGATTATGGAGAACGCTTTTCGTGAACACGTGAATGTGATAGTGAAAGCAAAGAAGAGCAGGGGCTTGAGAGGGAGAGCGAGACATATAAATGTGACTATGAGAGATCCGGCGCAGCCAAAGAAAGAATCATTCACGCAGGTTCAAACTCGTGAATGGACTCAAAGTACAAGAGGCCCTAACACCCATGCAGAGATGTGGGTTACACAGAGAACCGGGCAAAAGTCGAGAACCGAAAGCCCAAGGAGTAAAGTCGGGTAAAGAATGGGAAACTATACCAAAAGAGGACGGAGAACACACCGCAAGAACCGGATAACGCAGAGATGGGATGGACCCGGGGGGTGAGGGAGATGGGAATCAAGAACCAGGTAGTGAGAGGGCAAGGACAAATGGAAGGTATGAGGGAAATAACACCATCGTGGGCAATAGACCGGAAAAATTTCCCAAGATTCTAACACAAAACACGCTTAGGATGGGGAAGCGAAAAGAGGTCTAAGGAACTAGACAAGAACATAAAGCCGACAAGGGAGAGAGTGGGGATCGGGGAGCAAGAACGAGAGGACAACCGAGGAAAGGACACCTAACAGAACAAAGAGGAGACGTGGGGGTGCAGTAAAGGAAGGAAGAAAATAACGATCCGGAATCGGAATTGTAACGGATATCCTTGGGATGATGGAGAACGCCAAACGGGCACGAACTGTGATATCATATGTCCGTAGAGACATGGGAACACAACACAAAAGAGGTTACTGCACGTAACCAGCTACACTTTGTTCACCCGCTGGAGGGAAAAGAACTACAAAATAGGAAGGGGTAGCGCAGGGCTAGCCCCGCTACATTAGGAATAGCGATATCGAAAAAGCATGTATTTTGGAGAACGACATTAATAAAGATACATGCTTATAAATGTTGTGTTGCTTGATTACGTTAAACCTGTATTTGCTAATAGTATACCATCCCCCCAATGTGATAAACCGGAACTATTAAGCATGGGAGAGATCATCATGAGACATAGGGATAAGGGAATGTTGATCATAGTGGGGGATATTAATGCAAGGATCCGGACGGGAACAATCACATAAAGCGGTGGATAGACAACGAGAGTAGACAAAGGGACACAGACTATAAGAGGGGAGGAATGGCAAATGAAACCAGAGACTCTAAAATGAAACCGACAAATGAAGAGGAGAAACACCGATGGAGGTATGTACAAATGACGGATACAATTATATGCAATGGTTTAAGAAGATGGGAGGATTCAGGCCACCACAAGCACAAATGCCCACGTGAGCAGCATAGTAGACTATGTGATAGCAAATGAGGAAGCAATAAAGGAAATCGGAAAGATGGAATTAGGGAATGGCCGATAGGGAAGGAGGGAGGGACACTGAGACCCATATTGCTCAAGATAAATGCGACAAGGGGAAGAAATGATGACGAAAGCAAGGAAGAGGTAAACAGTGGCGAGATAACAATTAAATTCAGAAAAAAAATAGAGTGGGAACATTCATAAAAAACGGGTACAAAAGGAAATAGAAGCCAAGGAATGGGGAGAGGGAATGAAGAAATGAGGGAAATGATATGAACGACATCTTGGAGGGAGCAGCCAGAGTGGCATTCGGAGAAGAGAAAGAGGAAGGAGGGCCATAACATTTCAAGGTCAAGATGGTTTGATGAAGGGTGCATGGAACAACGAAGGAAAGCCAAACAGGTAAAAGGAACTCCCATACCAAGAGGAACGCAGCTAGTATGTGAAAATTCAAAAGAAAGAGAACCCAGGGACCTAAAAACCATCAATGGGGATTGGCCAAGACCTCGGATCGAGACCTAAGGTATTCGAACAATATGAAAAGAGGCTCAAAACAAAAGCAGTACATCAAAAGGGGAAGAGGGGAGAAGAATGGAAATAGAAATAGACTGACAAGATACCTAGAACGGTTGTACAAAAACAGAGCCGCACCAATCATGGACCCGTATAGACACAAACCCCTTTCTCCAAGGAAGAAGTGACATGGGCACTAAAACAAAATGGCAAATAACAAAGCTCCGTGATCTATATGGGCTAACAAATGAGATGCCGGAAGTGCGAGGGAACAGAGATATATAGGGATTATAACGTAAATATTCAATGAGGTAGTACATTTGGGTCTTCCGAAAAGATGGCAGCTTTAACAAGGTAATCCCTACCGCACAAAGGAGGAAACAAGGAGGAACCGAGCAATTACAGACTATTTATGGTCAGCAAGATTCGCGCGAAATGGTTCGGGAAAACGCCGGATCAAAACCAAAATGTGGGTAGAAGCGGGAAGCTCGCAGCACAAGGTCGCTTTCACCGTAGTATTCGACTACCGACCATTTGGTGACGCTTAAGGATAATGATAGAGCGAACAAAGGAGAATAACAAGAAGATCATATGCTGCTTTGTGGACTTTTAAAAAGCCTTGACACGCTGCCTAGAGATAAACTTCTACTTAGGCTAATAGGACTAAGAGCACCCGGAAGTTAGTAGGATCAATCGCAAGGCTATACCAAAAGGTGTATGCCAAAACAAATGGAGGGAGGAGAAGCCATAGAATGCGACTGTGAGTTAAACAAGGCTGTCCACTATCACCCACACTATTTGGGATATACATAGATGCTTTTGTGAATTTGTCGTGGAAAGACAGGGAGACAAGAAGCACCAATGATAGGGAAAACAAAAGTCCCAATAATGCTATATGCGATGATTTAGGTATGATGGCGACCAAAACCAAAGGGATGCAATGAGAATGCTAGAGATACTAGAGGAATTTTGTGAGGAGACAGGATCGACAAATCAACCCGAAAAACAAAATAGTGACCTTCTGGACAAAAGATAAAACACAGCCATTTAGATACAAGGGGAGGAACCGGAGGAAGCCACAGGGTACATGTATCCGGGTACGGCTACACATGGGGGTGGGGGGAGATGGTCAAAAGGAGCGTATACCGTATCCAAGCAAAGAATAGGCAATTATTACATCATGATGAATTATTGCAACAACAACAGATCACCAATTGGGAAATCAAAGCATACCTATTCAAAGACGATAGTAGCATCAACACACAAATTGTAATGGATGTGAAACATGGGGACCAAAATTGCCGTAAAAGAAATGGGAAAAACAAGAAGGCATAATGAGGCAATGGCAATCTGACAGAATTCCGTGTGAAGATAGTACATCATTGGCAAATGTGAAAACCAATGGAAGTGAGGGCCTGGAAAGAAATCTTAGATACCTAATAAAGGACAATAGCTATGGGAAAGAGGACAAACTGTCGCCAATAGCGATAGATGAATCAAAAAACAACACATAACAAATGGGGCAAGGGATGGTTTAACGAATTGGCGAAATGGACAGCAAAATATGGGGATGCAACTAAGTCGATTATACAAGCGCATCGGATGGGACGTTGAATGGACAGGAAAAGCAATGAGAAACCGGCTAGCACGGCATTACACGGACCCAAGGCGTAATGGCTATTGGAAACCTTCAACCCGTGGGGACGATAGGGCATATCACATACAAAAGCAAAGATGTTGAATAAGAGTAATGTGGGGAACGCCGCCGATTCGTGGATGGGAACCACGACCTCCCAATTGAGAAAAGATAGATGGAGGAAAATAGATAGAGCGGAGAGAATATGCCGAGTATGTGACTCAGGAAAAATAGAAGACGGCGAGCACATGGTAAAGGAATGCCCACATTACAATGACATAAGGTCCAAATTTAACAAGGTCGTGGGATCTCCCACTCCCAAAGACCCGATGGACAAAGAAGAGACACTCACGCATATAGCGAAAAGCTATAAAAGAAATGATAATAAGACACCGGGGTGCACAAAGAGAGAGGGCTAATAATGGTGAAAAAGCGGATGAGGCGGATCGTCAGAAGCCCACAAAGTACAGCCTTCAAAACTGTTTATAACGATGCATTTGTGTATGGCCAAGAAGCCAGATATAAACACGATGCGGGTAATATATAAAGAACAAGTGAAGCCCGCTAGATGGCTACATAAAACCTGGCAGCACCCTATGGGAGCTCGCAGGATGCTACATAAGTCCGGGGGCCTCACGGCCTGAGGGACGTTAATGTATTCTATTCTATTCTATTCTATTCTATTCTATTCTATTCTATTCTAATCTATGATGTAGAATGTATGTTATGAATGTCTTCTAGGACTGATGGTCTCACAGATGTGAAAATAAAGATTTCATTTCATTCATTTCTCTCTCTCTCTCTCATTCAAGTGATTACCCTTTTTTTCCATTTGGAATAGGACATAATGCATTTTCAAGAAAAACGAGAAGTAGTGATTTCTGGAGATTTTAATGGCCGAACCGCCAACAACCAAGCAACCATATATTCTGGAGAAAGGGACCTCCTATGGCTGGACTCCTTGGATGAAACAGAAATAAATCAATGTGGATGGCAGAGACATTCATGTGATACTATCATGACCAAAGTAGGAAAACATTTGCTGAACCTATGTAGCAGTGCCAATCTATTTATATGTAATGGAATTTAAAGATATCCAGAATCGGGGAGATTCACTTCTTGTGGACAGAGCATAGTATATTATCTGATTTGCAATGATTCCAATGCAAGAATTTAAAGTGCCCATGCCCTATGAGTATAGTAATACCCATGTGTTATGTGTTTTATATCTTGACTATTTTTGCATGATGTGCTTAAATTGGTGAAAATTGAGAACAATATGGGTGTAATGTTGAGAAAATGTAATAAATGTGCAAATGTTGTGGAGGAAACATTTATGATGTACTGAAGTGGAACCTATGGACTTGAAGGAGTATTAAAGTCCTTAAGAAATATTTTCAATGGTTGATAATTTAATGATGTGTCATGAATCTGGAGGAGTATAGTAGTTGCAAGGGGTTTAGATGGCCTAAATTTGATGTTGAGTTGGCAAGATCTAGTGAACTTATGGTAGTTAGAATTTGGATCTAAGGTTGAGATTTGCCCAGATTTGGTGGCTAGGATCAAGTGCATTTTTGTATAAGATAGCCAAAATTCGTGGAGAAGGGAGGCCCAATTTTGGAAGATTACATCTGGGCAAAGTTCTTGAAGTTGTGAGTATCTTTCTTGATCAGTTGAACATTATTATGTTGAAGTAGTTATTTTGAGTATGATTATGTGATTCTCTCATCTGTTATCCCAATTTCTCTAATCTCAAATGAAGTTAAGTTTATGATATGAATTGGTGCAAGAAATTATGATGATATGATTATGTTAGTGATGTATGATGCCAGTAGAGTGAGGCTTAGCCTGTCTCATATACCTTGAGATTTGCTTTGGTTCTTGTCGTTAGCTCTTGGCCTTCAGTTTGCCTTGGTTGCATTGATCAAGCTAACACCATGCCCAAGGGAAAACCAGATGTCAGAAAAGAACTACCAATGGGGATGCATCTTAATTATAAAAAGGCAGATAGATATAAACAGATGATTGCAGAAAAGCTGCTCAACCGACCATGGGCTGACAATGCTGATGAGTTAAATAGTCTTATTGCAAAGACCATGATGGAATCTGCCACAGAGTGCTTTATACCGCAAAGATGCATAAAAGGTTCAAAGTGCAATCCTTAGTATGATATTCAATGTATAGAAATGAAAAAGAAAGCATAATCAGCCAACTTGGACCAGAAAAACTAGCTAAGTACAGGAAGCTAGTCAGGAAGAAAAAAGTGCGCATATCTCAAATTGAGACAAGAAAAGTTACTCCAAGATTATTTCAAAGATCCCAAGAGATTCTGGAATTGTCTAAAGAATAAGCCTGCGCATGTCCCTTTATTAGTAGATGCACTTTGGATACAGGTTTGCTCATTGTACCATATACCTGGAATTCCTATGGATAGAAAAGGGATATCAGATCTGGTCTTTTCTGAAGTGATTGAGGGGATAAAACACCTCCAAAATGGAAAAGCAAGAGATGCTCAAGGCTTCTGGACTCTTAAAGTGAGCAGCTGATACAAAACTTCACGAGGGAATCACTAAATTATTTAATGCAGTATTGGTGCAAGGTTTCCAATAGAATTATGTACAAAACATAGGAAACTCCTCCAATTATACAGTGGTGCCAAAATTTAGAGAAAAACAGGCTTACTTCTGGTCGAGATACATATGAAATTCCCGGCCTTATTGATCAAAAGCAGCCATGGCCAAGGGATTGAATAATTAAAGAGAGATGTGCAACATAATTTATTGAGTAGAATTCAAAGAGTTCACATAACTTTGACGAAAATAGCCGGAACATGTAGGGACCAAAGGGTATAAATTCTTTAATAGTACCCCAAAAGCACTGTCCAGACGAGTGCTTTAAGTGCTTCTTAAGGATCTAATTCATGAACAACAACACTGTCAATAATATCAGAAAATGCTAAAAGATAGCCTTTCATGTAAGATGATTTGGTCGGATGCTATGGATGGGTTAAGAATGAAATCAGTCAGTGTTAACGCTCACGTTTTATGATCAAACAAGCGCTTTATGTGCCAAGTGCTTTCGCACTTTTTGGGGTACCATTATTGAATTTTATACCCCAAATATACTTGCGAAATATATTGCCTTACAACTGAGGAGTCGAGTCGCATTTAGAAGAATCACGAGAAAGGCTATTGAACTAGAGAAGAAAAAAAATATAAAAGGTATTAAAATCCAAATTGCGGGACGTCTTAATGGAGCTGAAATTGCTCGTGTTGAATGGGCCAGAGAAGGTAGAGTCCCTTTACAAACTCTCCGGGCTCAAATTGATTATTGTTACTATCCGGCTAAAACTATTCATGGAATATTGGGAATAAAAGTTTGGATATTTCGAGATGAACAATAATTTATTTTTTTATCAAAAGATATGGGACGCAGTTACTTTGGCCCAAGTGAAAACTGGTCATTATCATGCACACATAAATCCCACTTTGGCACCAGGGCCCCAAGCTTATTTGCTTGCTTCATTGTCCAGGAACAAGCTTGTAGCTATTGCATCAATTCGCACGGGGTCCCACAGGCTACGGATTGAGACAGGTAGATGGGAGAGGCCGCAATTGCCGCGAGAAGCGAGACTATGTGCCTCAAGGCCGCCATGTTTATTGAAGATGAAAGCCATACTCTTCCCTGTTGCCCCCGCTTTTGAGATAGTCCGAATCATTTTTTCGACCTTTAGCATTCCATTCCACGCTTCCACAACTTCTCAAAAGCACCATCCGTGGTATGACTTGGCATTATACATACTTGAGGTTCTAGATAAACGCCCGCAATTAATGAACCCTCAAGAGTCATTATCTAAGCTTGTCTAGTATCATCATTACTGCAAAGGTTTTTCCCTTGAAAACCTTTCGAGGCAGGGGTTTTTTAATCCTAGTAGTAATGATTGTACTAGCCCATTGTATGGGTCCCATGACCTATTGGTCTTCGTGGACGTTAAAAAAACTATTCTATTCTATTCTATTCATTCAATTCATATTTTCAATTTGTATTACAATGTTAGATAAAGAAAGACTAAATTAATTAATTAATTCCGATTCATTTTATTTCTAATCCATATGCATAAGATATATAATGAAAATTTTTTCGTAAAATAATATCTTGGAAAAGAAGTTGCTATGCTTAGTGTGCGACTCGTTCAAACTGAGGTTCTTAGGAAGAGATTAGGAAACCAATGAATCTCCAGTTTATACTAGAAACTAACTCATTGCTTCATATTATCATAATCCAATAAACTAACTACGAGGTAGTAAGTCACGTATTTTATCCAATGATGTTTGGCCACCTATTGTCCTAAAAGAAAATCGCTTTTCCACTATGAAAATAAGACATATCTTGCTTAGGTTTGATACCACTTTTAATGTAAATGGAGTCTTATTTTATTTCGGGGATTTCCCTCCACCGTAAAATAAGACTATTTGAATCTTGCCAACAGGGTGCCGTTGAGAACGAATGTCACACTATACCGTCTAGGATTCACCCACATCTGGGCGTGCTATGCTGAGTTGATTCTACCTAATCAACCACTCTACTGATGGACATGAGTTCAATGGGGATACTGAAATCTTATCTCCAAGAGATCATGGATGTATGCACACAGTTATGCCCTCAAATATTGCATTGAAATGGAAATGTATCATATCATAATATGTCATTACACAGTTTCCCAGCATGCCTATTGCTATCAAGGTTTTTTTCTCGAAAACCCTTTGATGCAAGGGTATTTTAATCTTGACAGTAATACGTTTGTTGTGCTCTTTGATTGAGTCTCATAGACCGATTGGTCTCCGTAGACGATAAAGAAACATTCAATTCAATTCATTTATACAGTTGGTATTTTGGATTGATAAGGCAACGAGTTTTTGGAGGAATTTTGCGGGTAGGGTATGGTTTGTTGCAGATGGAGCGGTTTTGAATGGCGCAGATTATCTCCATGTGAGTTGATAAATTTGGTGCTAAATTCGAGGCAGGGCGAGCCTGTGCCAAGTGCAGCTCGCTTGGCACAACTCTTTAGGCTTCTCAAGAATCTAATTTCTAGTTCTGGGGTTTTGATTTAGTACCTTGCAGCAGCATCGCTGCTTCGTCTTCTTGTTTTGTTTGTATGGAGATGGCTTCATCTTCTTGAAGTTGCTGGTTTTATGTCGATTGTTCTTATCTTCTCACCTCCCAGAAATCGCAGCCCTTGCCATGAAAAGCTCCCAATGAAACTTGAACAGAGCAGATCATGTGTTCTTTTGTCTTTTTCATTCATGCATGTTCATTTTTTTCCTTCATCATGCAGGTTCATTGTGTACTTACTTGAATCTGGGAGAGACGAAATGGGAGGCTTTGTGCTTAACAACCGTCAATGAAATGGCTACGGCACAATCCCAGACAAGGTCAGATCTTTGCTGCAGGCTCTTCCCTATTTAGTTTCTTTGGAGGATGAGGCTTCATATTGTAAAATGAATAAACTATATTGGTCTTGCAGGTTGTGAACTTTACTGTGTTGGAGGCTTGAAGAACACATATATGATTTCAAACTGGCTTTTTGCAGATGCTTGGATTCAGATACTCAAGAAGCCTTTTCTTACTTGTATTATTGTTCTCTAGATTCTTATATTTCAAGGTGAATACCTTTCCTTCATGTGACCATTACGTATTCAATATACAATTCGATATTCCAGTTCTAGGGTTTCTATCGTGGTAGTTCGAATTTAATCTGACAAGGTATATTCTAGGTTGGTCCTGGTTCGAAGTTCAGGGGTTTAGGGATAAAGATGGATTTAACCATCACTTCCATCCCACAATCAATGCCATGTGGTTGTTGAGAAATGAGTCTCCTATGATTCCACTTAGTCATTCTTTATGTGTAACAATTACACATACTCCAACATTTCAACAGCCGCCCAATGTCCAAGTGTTCAGCTCCATTAATTGTGTCGGGAGAGAACATAATCTTGAATCTAGTCCACTAGAGCTTCGATTTTAATAATGAGCACTTCTGCAATCACCGCAATGCCTCCCCTGTTTGTGTGAAAGATTTAATTTTTTTGCCGGATAAACTTTTCTTTCCGTATATAGGAATGGCAAGTAGATTGTCATTCCTATAACGTGGAAACACTTAGGAAGCATTCTGGAGCAAGTAAAAGCCTTCAGAATGCAGCCTAAGTTCTTGGAATGATGGGTAAACAAACTAGAATGCGAGGTAAATCCTCAGAATGCAGGTAGAAGCTCCATCGTCTGCTCAACAAATTTTTTACTCCATTTCTTAGAGGATTAGTAGTTGTGTGGGAGACTGTACAATCTCTGTTTCATTTTCACCATCTTGCGCACACTAGCACTACTGCAAGTTGTTGGTGGATTCCATTGGACGATGATCCTCTAGTATCTTCAGTCCATCCATTTGTAGCGTCGATGGAGATCATCAGGTGTGTATATGATATCTGATTAGTATAATAGTCAAAGGCAGTTGCTGACATGGGAAGAGTTTAGAACTAAGTTTCTCCTTTTAAGGTGGGATCGGGCTACTTGGACATAAGGTATCTTCAATTCTTCCTCCAATCGCACAAGTGAATGACCCCCAACATTGGGTAGTTATGAGCATGTCAAAGCAGATAAGTTGGTTCTCCATGTACAAGGTCTTGCTTGCTGTGGACGTCTTGCCTCCTTCATCCAATTAAGTGGCCTTTGGTCATTTCTAGGGACTGGTAGAAAGCAATGTGGAAATGGGTATGGGATAAACTACTCCATCCCAAAGTATCTATTTTATGGTGGCAAGTCATTCGTCGTTGTCTGCTCGTTAATATTCTAGTGCATAGATTTCGTCTAGAGGTTTCTGCACTTTATCTCTTATGTGCACAGAGGGACGAGACAATGGAGCATTGCTTCTTCCTGTGTAGACATGTCAGGCATGCTTGGTTGTGGCTTCAAGGCCTCTTTCGTTGCAATTTGAATAGCCAACAGGTGTTATTAGCAGTCTATCTAAATGGTTGGGAAAATTTGGCAAAAAGGGCGTTTCATTTGGCTTCTGCATGGATCATCTGGTTCTTTGGAAAAGAAGGAATCTTCTCATATTTCAAAGGTCTTGCTTGTTCAGATGCACAGGTCCTTCTTGATGCCCAACAATGAATTGTCAAAGCATTCAGGTGGTCATCAATTGCTAATGAGGTGAAGAGCAATATTTAGGAGCACTATCTTCAGATTCACACTTACTTATGAGATTTTGCTTGCTCTTCATGCTGTTTAGATGTTGTATTTGAGTGGGGTGGATTTGCTCTGGTGGACATTCTCTCCACTAAGTTTTTAGTCCCCACTTTGTAACATAACTCAAGTCCTTAAAAAAAAAAAAAACCAATTTTTTACTTAACATTCATTGTTTGAAATAGTGCCACATGGTAGTGGGACAAGATTCCCGTTTGCTGTTCCCGGCTCCACGGGTCGCAGCTAAACTAGCCGGGAGCAGCTAAACTGGGAATCTTGGACCAGTAGCTTACCCTATAGCAGGAAGAGATCTTTGGACTAAATTGCTCAACGTGTGAGTACTTTAAAAAACCTTAACAAATTATAGTAAGGTTTTAAAAGTTTTTCATACAGTGGAATATCACAGGCTACCTTGCAGGCTGGCGCACGGACGCTGACGTGAAGGCAACGTGACAAGACAAGCTGGTGGAATCTGACTGTTCTTGGAGGTTGATGACACCCTGTGATTTCCTTTCTACTTTTTGGCCATAGCCATGGAATGGCGATGGTGGCAGAAGCTTTTCTCCTTACGAACAGAGGAATCCCGCTTACTTCAGATGTCTTAGATGTTAGATGTTTTACAGAGTTGCTTGTAATGGAAGAGTGTGCAAGCATTGGAAGCTGAAGGCTCTGCAGGCAATGGGCAAACAGCTTATGAGTATGAGTGGCTCCGGATCTTCAAGTTGAAGCGCAGCTATGGCGATGTGTTTCTCCGGCGGATCATGGAAGCTAAGGTTTGTGTATGTGTAGTGGGATGGCATCGAAGTCAGCAGGGGAGATAAACCTAGAGTCGGAGCGGGTGGAAAATTTCCTAAGACGGGACACCTTGGCCAATGCAAGGCCATTGCACGCCGCTGCAGCACATGGGCATTATGGCGTCGTAAAAGTTCTTCTCAAGTCCGGCGCTGAAGCTCCGCACATTTACTGCCGAGACGATGCCGGCAATACTGCCCTCCACCTTGCTGCCGGAAGTGGCTCTGTCCACATCCTGGAGGCTTTCCTTTCCCAAACCAAATCCAACCTGGATTGCCCAAACGGTAAGCATCAAACTCCCTTGCATTTTGCTGCTGGTCATGGTAGATTAGATGCTGTCAGATTCCTTTTGCAAAATGGAGCAGATAAGAATGCTTGTGATGAGGACGGTGCAACCCCCTTTCATTTGGCTGCAAGCTCTGGCCACACTTCTGCCATGGAAGAATTATTTCCAGACATCACCGTAATAGACAAAAAAATGAAGGATGGCTCCACTGCATTGCACCATGCTGCCTGGAATGGCCATAGGGCTGCCCTAGAATGGTTGTTACTTTGTGGAGCTCCTGTAAACGCAAAGGATGCTCTTCTTGGAAATACACCTCTCCATTGGGCTGTCAGAGAACATTGCACTGATGTCATTGAGACATTGCTTAAATGGGGCGCAGCTGTTCAGGAAGTGAATAAAGATGGCAGCATGCCTTTAGACTTGGTAGATGAACTGAAATTGGAACATGTTGGCAAAGCTATTTCTAAAGCCCTTCCTAACATCACTGATCCAAACACCTTTGTTTTTCCCTGTGACAAAGGCAATAACTTTTTGCTTCACTATGTAGCAGCATATGGAAATGGTGAGGACCTTGTTTATCTTGCCCAATGTATGGAAAGACAGAGTGGCTCTTTGGATGTTAAAAATAAAAAGGGTGAAACTGCAGTGCATTGGGCAGCAAGAGAAGGGAACATGGATGTCATACAAAGTCTTCCATATCTCAATAATATGGAGTTGCTTGAGGCCAAAGATCTTCGAGGACAAATGCCTTTGGGCCAAGCCTTGAGTCATCAACGTACAGAATTTGCAAGACAATTTATAAGCATTTTAGGTGGAAGATTTAATATGTATCAATGGTCAAAAGAGTGGGCAGCTACAAAAATAATGGCCTTTGGACATGCTCAAAGAGTAGAATGTCTACTGGAGAGAAAGGAATTAGATAAGCAAATCGGGCTAGAGTATGTGTTGCCAGTACTATGGATAGCTTTGGAAACAGGGGAAGAATGCATTGCCAAGTTTATTCAAGAGTTTGACAAAACAGCAGTGAATCAGAGAGATGGAATACTAGGGCGAACAGTCTTACATTGGGCAGCAATTTTTGAAAGAACTAATATTATTGCAACGCTGTGTAGGACAAAAGAATTTGAGCAAGATATGTTACCAGACTTACTAGATTACAGAGATAAGACGGCACTAACATATGCATTAGAAAGGGGAAATCAAGAAATCATCCAAGAATTACTACAATTAAGAAGTCATCAATCTTCGATTGAAAGATTGTATAAGGATCGCCAAGTATACGTAGATTCAGCAAATGCAATTCTTGTTGGTGCAGCTTTGATCACTAGTGTCACATTTGCAAGTTGGCTACAACCACCACTTAGTTATACTACAGAGACAGATCCATACAAAAACCACTTAGAAGTGCGAGTGTTTTGGGTATTTAATAGTCTTTCATTTTTCTTCGCAATTGCAACGGTTCTTTTAGGTGCTGGGACCGTGCTACCAATGCGCGACATCGATATAAGAAGAGCCGTATCTATCATTAGACAAAGGTTATTCTATACGGCTTTACTGCTCGCATGCTCCATAATTTTTGTATTAGGTGCATTTGCAGTAGCTGGTTTTGCTGATCTGTTAGATCACAAAGCCAATATGATACCTACAGTAGCAGTTGGTGGGTTCCTTTGCATTTACATTCTATGTTGGTACCTAGCTCAACTATGGGCATTAGCACCGAGGTGGTACCCTGGGTGGTTATGGGATGAGGCATACTGGCATGTTAGACGGCTGGAATGCTACAAGAAACTTTTTGAGGTGCGGGGCTTGTAATTGAAGGTTATAGATGGATCTGTTTTGGCAATCTACACCCATCGTCTCTTTACTAAATTGCATACATGCATTTCTTCTTTGTATTATGATTTCGTTATCTCTTTTTAGTGTTCGGATTGATAACCTGGAGGGCACAGCGTATAAATATATATAAATTTTTGAATTCTCCTCTCATTGGCAGGAGCAACGCATCGAGCAGAAGCGGTCCTTGAATAACGTCTTCATTCGCTGCATTTGCACCGCCACAACGAACGAAAGACATGAGGATCTCAGGTGGCAATGAATAAGAAAGTTGGTTCAATGGCCAACTTTTGAGTGACTGATCTTAAAATGTAAAATGTGAACTTGAGTAAATAATGTGTAGTTTGAGTAAAATGTAAAATTTGAACTTTGAGTTGTAAAGATTGTTTGAAAATTTAAATGTGAGTGAATAACGGGTTGGAGGCTGTAAAATTTTAAGTCCACCGAATTGGCTTCCCCTTTTCCGTTCTGGAATATAGGGGTATGCCATGTCGCACTATGAGATTGACTCTCAGCTGAAAAGTGCGAAGTTACCATGTTGGATAACAAAGTGCCTTTTTCCTTTTTAACGCAAAGGGTCGCTTTCCATACATGTCTTAGACGTGCAACTTTTTGATCTTGTTGTGATGTAGAACGGAATGGGGGAAGCCATTCTTGCTTCCCCCTGACCTGCAGAATCCGGTTGCGCCTACACGAATGGCTGACCCAATTCTGTTCTACGACGTCAAGGTAAGGTGATTACCTGATTCTACAGGTTTGTTGAAGCAATTTTTCATTCTGCTTAAGAATGAATCAAGAAAAGAACGTAATGCTCATCCACTTACCTTGACGGTATGTTAATGCTTTTCGAACCAATAGTCTACTATTTCTGGAGTTGGTTGTATTTGGTTTTGTTGGTTTCTCGAGGAGACGACGAAGAAAAGTGATTTCATAAGGTTTCTTTATTTCATGTGTGTTATTTTTTAGAATTTCATGTGTTATAGATCATCGTGTATTTGTGTCTATTATCCACCATTGTCGTTGAGCACTACTAAAGATGTGAGGAGCAACCTTCACATTAAAAGGTTCTCGATAAAAAATAGCACGATCTCGCAATGAGCACTACTAAAGATGAGAGGAGCAATCACACCTTCACATTAAAAGTTCCTCGTGAAAAAATAACATGTTCTCGCAATGGAAGTTGTTAATTGTAATCTAATTTTAGTTGTTAATTTTAGAGACAAGGAGGTGTCAACCTTTTAGACAATGCCACACTCAGGGGGTGTTACTTGCAGGAGTGATAGGCAGGATGGGGGAGCTAGTGTGTTGGATTACCTTCTCGCCCCCAGAGCAAAGATTCTGACATGGTTACACACCTCCATTGGCACGCTAATGTGGGATGAGGAGGCTTTTGTCGATCACTACCCGCTTTATGTCACCGAATTGGGAGCACTCAATAGCGGAGACACCGCAAAGGGGCGGAGGGTTACCATACATCCCACGCCATCGGCAGGTGGACGATGAATCGCGGTTGGTGCAGAATTACTGTGGGTTTGATAGCTTCTACACACCGCAAAGACGTGTGCATGGTCGGGTGAGGGCGCCGCTGGTACCGCCGAAAGTGAAGGGCCTCCAAGGAGGGACACCGCATTTTCCCCGAGAACCCGTGGTTTGATGTTGATTGCAAGGCTCTAAAGAGCCACCGCCTTGGTCATAGATCCACGCTGCGCCACAGCCCCGCAAGACTATAAGCTCTTCCTAAAAGCCAAGAAGGGGAGATACATGGCGTAAAACCCGTGAGCTACCGCTTGACATGCTCATGGCGAGCCAAAAGCTTTTTGGCGAAGGTGTTATATAAGAAGCGCCGTGGTCGGTAATGTAAGTGTGGAGCAATGGATGCACCGCTGGTGTGGAGTTATATGACCCGCCAGAGCTAATGCCGTGGTCCCTGACGTAGGAGAGGTGCCGCAGCCTCACGCCGAGGATGTTCAAAGAAGGTCTCGTGCATCCGGGCTTAATGGCAAGGCAAAGGATTTTGCAGGGGCGCAGTCGAGCCGTTGAAATGGGGTGGCCCATCCGGTGGGGCCCCCGACGGCGATCATTAACCGTGCTCGAAATTTAGGGGCCCCCGTGAGTGGGATGGTTAGTAAGGTTGTTCCCCTGCTCATAAAGCCGGGTAATACGGATGAGCCGGGCTAATTACCGGATGATTATGGTAAGCCTCGGCCGCTTGCAAAGCCCCCCGGCAGGGGTGGTGGAGAAGAAACTTACTAAGTGGGCCGAGGAGGCGGGGTGCGGCAATTGGCCACGCAAAGCTTTTAGCCTTTCACCCAATGATCGACCATATCTTCACTTTGAGAGTGTTGATGGAGGCAAGCCTAATGAGCCACGTGACTTGTATTGCCGCTTTGTAGATTTTAAGATCGATATGATACCGCCCCCGTGAGACATACCGCGGGCGCAGGTTGCAAGAATTGGCGAAGTTCCACAGAGTTGCGTAATGTGGTGCACCAGCTTTTATGATGGGATTTATGCCGCCGACCGCCTTTATGAGGATCGGGCGTAGCTAGCACTATGGGGAGTTGCTGTGGCTGCCCGCTGTCTCCAACGCTTTTGGGTTGTATATTGATAGCTTGAGACGGGGATGCAAAGACCATGGGGAGCCGGGTGCAATTATCCGATGCGACCTCGCGGAGCCAGCCACTATATGCGGATGATGTAGCTTTGCTAGCTCACACGGCCAGCAGTGATGCAAAGAAAGATTTGGATGCCCCCGGGTTCCGTGGGGCAACGGAATGACAAAGGAACTTGCACAAAACTAAGCTTCGCGCGATCCTCGTCTCGCAACACCCTATCCCGAAGTTCTATTACAGGGGACAAAGCGTGGAGATGGTGCGAGCTTCAAGTATCCGGGAATTGATTTCACTACTAACATGCCGTGGGATGAGTGTGTGGAGAGAAGAGCCAAGCAGCCGGAAGGCTTTATATGCGCGGCAAAAACGCTGTTGCCTGATAGATCTCTGCGGATCGGGCGAGGAGAGCACACCGCTTAGAGCTTTGGTTGAGCCGGTGCTGCTATATGGGGTGGAGGTTTGGGGCCCAAAGCAGCTTAGCAAAAATACGCGGGATAGGTTGGAAAGGGTGCGTAAAGCTTTCTTGACCTATAGCTTGGGAGTGAAGGACACCGCATCGTATCGATTTTGTTGTATGAGACGGGTTCGCCTTTACAAAGATTCTCGCTATCGGCGAAGGCATCTTACTTGCTTCCATAAGGTGGATGGGATGGATGAGCATCGCTTGCCCCCACAAAGTCGCGGTTGTTAACGCAGGGCCCCCAAATGGGCCGAAGAGGGTATGGCACGAAGCAATCGTAAGGGATGGTTTAGGAGGTGGTCTATGGATTACCAACAGATGGTGGCACCGCGCATTCCTCGATGCTGTAATGGGCAATTGATGCGGCTATGCCGCCACTGCGGGATGCCTCTACTCTTTGCAAAGCCCAAGACAGAGCACTATCACGCCAGATTAATCCCAGCCTTGAGCATGGACCCCATCGGTACTTGAAAGCACACATCTCTGTGAAGAAACGAGAGCTATTGCCGCCATAAGGACGGGTTCCCATTACCCTCGTAATTGAGACAGTCGCCGGGGTGAATGGCGGCACGGATCCCCTGTGGAGGAGAGGATATGTCGTTGTTGAGATGCACGTGATAGAGGATGAGCACCATGCCCTCCAAATGGGTGCCCAAAGATATGCCCATGTCCGAAAGCAAAGGCACACCGATCTTAGATGCTCCGACACACCGCTACATCAGCCATTTCCGCATCACCTATGGTAGCTGACCGAGCTTACATCCTCAGCAGATTTCGGGTCCCGACTTGCTCTTCCGGGCCATGGTATTTGAGAGCCTATTGTTAGGGTTTTTCCTCCCAAGTGGGGGTTTTTTCATCCCTAGTAGGGTTCTACCGCATGCTTACATTGTTTGTTTTGGTGTTGGGGTTTTGGCTTTTTGCTCGCTTCAGGTTGCCTCATAGGCCTCTGGCCTCCGTGGACGTTAAAATAAACTTCCTTCCTTCCTTCCTTCCTTCAAAAATTAGAACCTCAAAATAATAAAAAAAGGAACTAGATGTTTTAATGAATGTATTTATTAACATGTTGATAGATATGATGTTTACATATACACAGAAAAGATGGATTGACAAAGCAAAAGCAAGGAATCCCACTTATTACACCCCAAAAAAAAAAAAAAAAAAAGTCCCCTTTTTTTTCTAGTGGAGGGAGGGGAGGGGGAAGGCACAAATTTTATTCCTGAGATAACGTAGCAGGTACCCATCTGTTGCAGAAGCAAATCCTTGTGGCTACAGCCCAATAGCAAATTTGACATGTTGCTAGTGGCTCTTGCTGCAACGCCGAAGGCTTGAATCAAACGTCTAAACAAAGGTGAAGCAGATTAACTGCCAAAAAAAAGGGGGGGAAATGAAAAAGGGAAAGTTGATGGAGTCAGACATAAAATATATAAATAAGATATAACCTGCAGCTTTGAGCAAGCTATGCCAGGCTCCATTCAACATTATTTTCCATTTCATAAGGCTACCATTAAGCCCCTCCTTCCTTGGGCTTTGCTTTATTATCTCCATCCATATCCTAATGCTTCCTCCTTTCTAAAGGGATTGTTGTTGCTTGGAACGCTATCAGGTCCTTTTTTCATATCAACTCTGAGGTATGCCTTCAGTTATCTATTCCATGCTGGTGAATTTCTTTGCAGAACACTCCAAAGAATGTGCCTCTGAGCGTAGTTATTCGCCCAAAGACACAATGACGATGGATAGTAGCTGGTATAAGCACTATTGCAGCTTAGTTTGAGTCTGGTCAGCTCCTATCATGGGAAGCATTTAGAATGAAATTCTTGTCGTACAGATGGAATAGAGTAATTTGGACTCGTATTGCTGCATTGTTGCCACAAGATTCCGGCCCACAAATTCAAGTAGCTGTAAAGGGTTGGCATCAGGATATCCAATCAGAGCACTTTATTTCTTCTGTTTATAAATTGCTTTTGCATTTTGAAATCTTGCATGTCTTCAGTTATCTACTTCATGTTGGTGGCTTCCTTCATAGAACACTCCAGAGAATGTGCCTCTAAGTATTGTTATTCATCCAAAGACACAAGACGAGGGATAGCAGCTGGTATAAGCATTATTGCAGCTTGATACGAGCCTGGCCATCTCCTGTCATGAAAAGCATTTAGAACAAAATTCTTGTTGTACAGATAGGATTGAATAGTCTTGACTTGTATTGCTGCATTGTTCCCACAGGATTCCAATCCGTAAGTTGAAGTAGCTGTATAGGGTTACCGGGTGAAAGCATGTTGTAGTGGAACAAAAACGTGCATTTTAGCACCACATTTTTGGGTGCTAAGTGTGGTGGGAACTACCGAATTTGTAGTGGGAGAGGCAGTTATTTTTTCAAATATACACATGATTACTTATTCAAAATTTTGTCCTTTCTGAATTACACGATCATTTTCCCTCAAAAACTCGATCACGCCCCCTTAATCCGGCAAGACCATTTCTCGACTCAATTTTCATTTTCCCTCACAAACTCGATTACGCCCCCTTAATCCCCGCAAGACCATTTCTGATTTCGCAAGAAGATCGATCACGAAATGGCTCGATCATACCGACTTGAATGCCACGGATACACCTACAAAGAAATGTACAGCAAGAAAAGCATTACGCCACACAAGAAGAAATCGAGTCCGTTTGGGGACCGAAAAGTATTAGGAAAATCCACTTACAGTGGGTTGCATTCTAGATTCGGGATGCCCATGATTCTCTCTGTTTTAAAATATTGTTTTGTTTCATCATGCAAAGTTGAAGAATCTGAAAGCAAGGAGAGGTATAATGAATATATGTCCCTTTACAAAAAAAAATCACAAAAAGGAAGTGTGCATGGGGAGGCATGGCCTCACGCACTATGGTCAAGTGATTACCTTCACACAAAAGGAAAAGAAATAAACCGGTTGAGTTTCCAAACAACGCTTAAGAGAAAAAGGGTCCTCAAGCCTCTCCGTCCCCAACATAAGAGGAAGCATGCAAGCATTTCAAATAGTGAGGAAGCAGAGCAACATGCCACATGATGCTTCCTCTTGAAATGACTAGGCCACAATTCAAGGCTCCTCAAGTCGTGAAGAAGAATCTCGGGGAAAAATCACCGAAAAAATAGGTACTTTTCAACCCTCTTCTTCCGAACCACCATATGATGCAATTTAATATTGAACCCATTTATTTTCCAAAGAAGGTCTAGCAAGCTTAAACAATCGTGTACACCACTTACTTCTTCATTTGGGTGTGTTGTAAGTTGTGTAGGAAATTTGTGCCGCTAGTTTCGAAGTTGTGGTGGATAATTTCAGTTCACAAAGAGTATGTAGCTCCAAATGTGTTACAGACAAATATATGGTGCCAATTATATGTTAATAATGTAGTTTGTAGCATATGTAGTGTCACATATAGTACCAAACGTGGTACCTTATCCGAATAGTGAATTGGCTTCCATATGTTTCTATACTTAGTGTCATATGTGATGTTAGATATGGTGATACTTTGTGAATGGTAGATTGTCCGCCATATGTGGTGCCAATCGGCCGCCGCTTAAATATTGCACCACGCCATCCGCCACATATGGGGTGGTGGATGCCCGCCGGATGTGGTGCCTTCAGGCATTGTGGTGCCACATGTGGTGCCTAATGTGGCATCACTATGGATCCACATTTTGCACCACATGTGGTGTCTTTGACGCCATTTGTGGTGTGAAGTAATGGATTGCCATATGGGTGCTTTGGGTGCATTGTGGTGCCATATGTGGTGGCATGTGGCACCAGCTTTGGTGCCACATGCCACACCACATGTGGTGAATATGACGCCATTTGTGGTGCAAAGTTTGTCATGATGGAATTAATGGTGTGTAAGGTGGTGCCCAAGCAGTCATGTGGTACTAACCTTGGATTACTTTCCAGCTTGAATTCAACAGACACCGGGAGAATGGACCAACTCTACAAGATCGGCGATTCAGCAAGGCAAGGTTGCAAAACTTGTGATCAAAGCCCGCAGTGCTACAAATGAAGGTTCAACAACTTGAATTCCGTGACCGAAAAGATGAATAAAGATTTAAAAAAATGGGAAGGAATGATTAAGGATAAACCAAGTCGCGGCATTTTCGAGGCTATGCCAAGATACGTAGGCCGAAATAAGAACTATTACCGTAACTTGAGCGCATAAAAATCGAGGAGCTTAATCACCGTCACCTGTGGAAGCGCATTAATAACAAAGATTGAAAGTGCCGGAACCAAGGTTAGAGAGGTTTCCTCGCCTTGCAAGGACCGCCTTCCTTTATTTGTCTTGATCCACTATTTCCGCACCTTGATAAGGTCAAGATTATGGTAGTGGTCAGTCCATTCTCGCGGCAAGATCCTCCAAAGGGATGGGGAAACCACTACCAACTTTGATTGCCGAATGCAAACCAATACCATCTTCCATGTCCGCCAAATTTCCTCTTGAGGTACTTCATAACAAAATTCCCGGCGTGCTTAGTATAATTGTATTCTCATTGACAAATTTTATGCTCACTTTGCAGATTTGTAATCACTGCTGCATTGAGAATTGCCGCCATGAATTTTCTACAAAGATGGGTACAAGCCTTAGGTGTGAGTAGGGAGGATCAAAAGCAACTTCAAGCTACCGAGGCACTTATAGGTGAGCACTTATCTTTCATCCCGCTTAGTCTCTTCCATCCCCGGTCGGGCTTAGTCTTTTTGCTTGTCCTGGTTTATTGTATCTAAAGTGCCCCCGATGAGATCGCCGTCATTTTAGGGGACACTTTTAGATATATAGGAAAATTATTAAAATACTTCTATGAGTTTATAATTACCAAAATGTTCTTTATGAGTTTTAAAATTACCAAAACTTGTCCCACACCTACTATACACAAGGGCATTTTGGTAATTTTGAAACTCATAAGGGTATTTTGGTAATTACACAAACTCATAGGGGTATTTTGGTAGTTTTCCCTATATATAAACAGGAACATCGTAAAGAGAGTAAAAAAGCCTGGAGCTTAGTTAAAAAAAAGCATAGTTACAATCAATTGTGATTCAATTCCGTGTTTGCGTCATGGTGCCGCTTACTAATTCAGTCTAATCGCTCATACCGGGTGGCAATGACTTTGTGAGTCCATATAGCACACCAAAAAGGGAATTATTTTCTACCCTCAAAGGTAACCAAGTCTTGTTTGATGCAATTGGGATATGTAGCTTACTTCTTCATCCCTACTTTGTAGATAGAGGTACAATGTGGTCAGGTAGGGGGACAAGACACTCACACCCCTTCAATAGCATTAGACACGTAAGATGCATCAAAGTTACGTGAACTCCTGACAAATCGTGATGTCAACAAATCAAGAGGGTGCATCAAGTCAAGTCTAATCGACAACAATCCGCCAGATCAGCCAGATGCATTAAGTCATGCTCCACACCAATTTGCCAAATCAGCAGATGCATCAAAGTTATGATCTCAACAAATCGTTAGGTGAATGTAAGTCACAAGGTAACTTCCAACCTTTGTGCCTGCTCGCTTTCTTTTTAATTTGACCCATATAGTTACGTAATCCATAAATTTTTGCACCGGAAGTGTCTCGAGAAAAAGCAAGAGCGTAAGTCCAAGCAAAAGACACCTCCAAGACATGCCGGGCGTAAGTTTCCAGCCCCGCACGAAGAGATGCCGAAGCGTAAGTTTCCAGCCCCGCACCAAGAAATGCCGGGCGTAAGTTTCCAGCCAAGACCAACTCGCCCATGCGTAAGACTACAAGGTTAAGCCCAAACTCGGTTGTTTTTACTACAATGGAGTTTTGGGTAGAAGCTATGACAAAGAGTCAAAAACTACCCACCGCCAAAGAAGTTGGTGTTAAGTTGATCACACTTAATAGAACCAAGTGGGTAGTAACTAGACCAGTCCGAAGTTCATAGATTGGTGCAAAAGAATTTTCATATAGCACTTTGGTCCAAACCGCAGCTCAAAACTTGAGAATGATAGTTAAGGGAGCATTGATGAAATACAAGGACAAATTCAAGTTCATATGGAATCGATCGCAGTACCAACACAAATTTATATAACAAAGGAAAGCCAATTTTTTGAAGCACCTCAAAAAGGTCTACTTAATTTAATTTCCGTGTTTCACAAAAGAGAACGTGCTTCTCATTGATGACAACAGATACAAAGGGTACCTCAATGAGCCAAACACCATGATCTGTCTAAACAGCTGGAGCCCTGACATAGTAGATGGCAATTTCGTCATGAATGATCTAAAGGTTTGGCTTCGGGGTTGTCAAGGCGTGGAATGTGTAAAGTTATGTCGAAAAGCAACAAAATGTCAATATGTTTGACAATCGAGAGTCAAATTTGTATTAATATGATGAAAAAATATAGAACTAAAGCCTAGAAATAGTATTATTGTGTATATGATGTAACCTCTCTTGACTTTTTAATATAAACAAAGTTTTACTTCAATTGTTCATTTCTTGGCTATTTCAATGTTCCTCAAGGTTTTCAATGATCTTCCATTTGCTGAATGTAAACTTACACCACCAGCACGAGGATTGCAGTGTTAAGAGCGCACATCCGACCACTTGCAACTTGAAGTGTTTAAAGGACATCAGGAGCCTGTTGTGCTTGATCAAGATTCAATCAGAATATTGAAGAAAAGTAGGGATTGGTTCAGTGACAGGATAGTCAAGTTCTTCATGAGGTTAGTAATTTAATATAAACAATTCAGATTTGAAGTCTTCTGTTGTTTCTTAAATCATCTTGTT
Organism: Isoetes taiwanensis; assembly: GCA_021234155.1. Classification (NCBI taxonomy): domain Eukaryota; kingdom Viridiplantae; phylum Streptophyta; class Lycopodiopsida; order Isoetales; family Isoetaceae; genus Isoetes; species Isoetes taiwanensis. The sequence goes on from JAJEKV010000069.1 coordinate 2,349,226, forward strand.
TTACCAGGCCTTGGACTTTGGCAGGTGTATGCACCAATTCTGCATCAAGCATGACATGGAACAGAGGTTCCATTTCATGGATCCGCTCATTTACACATTACTGTCGAACGAGCTTGCTTCAAATGACAAATTGTTGAACCCTCAACTTGCAATTTCGGAATGTACCATTCTGCCAGCATGTTATCAGTAGCACTGGACAATGTATGTCATTGTAGATCTTGGAGGTCATCCAGTTAAATGTCAGCCAGGTGTGTACCATTTTGACAGCCTAGAAATGTACAAGGGCTCCGATCCTGTCATGAGTTTTGTTGAGGATGCAAACACAAAATTCCCAAGCACCATAAAGCTGCACCACAAGAGAATTACAAGTTCCCCCACTCAGTCTGATTGCTGGTCGTGTGGTCCTGCTATATATGTCTTTGTAAAGAAAGTTGTGGCTGCAATAATGCGAGACTTGGACATACTATCCCAATGCAAGGTGAGTTCGTAAATTTGAAGGTATTACTCATCCAATGTGAGGCCTGATATGTTTGTTGCAGGGTGTACCAATTTCTACATGCGCAGAATGATGATTGATGTTGTGAAGCACAGTTGCTCTAGTAATGAAGCTGAGGTTGACAGATCAATAGATCTTTACTTGTAATCACATGTTTGTATTATTGTAACCAAAGAGGTTATTCTTGTAACCTATTCTTTCATTGACACTCTAATGTACATTGTTGTATACTATTGTATACAATAGACTTTTCTGGCTGACCAGAGCAACACTCTGGTGGAGTTCAAATCTCTAGAAGAAATTGATGTATTCAAAGATTCATGACAATGTGGTGATACATGTCGTGACAGATGTGGTGATGCAAATGGTGCATGTGGTGAATCATGTGGTGAATCATAGGTGGCATGTTGGAGCCTACGTGGCATGTTGGAGCCTAGGTGGCATGTTTGAGCCACCTTGGCATGTTGGAGCCTAGGTGGCATATTTGAGCCACCTTGGCATGCTTGAGCCTAGGTGGCACGTTGGAGCCAACTTGGCATATTGGAGCTCACGGGTACGCTTTGAGCCTAGGTGGCATGTTGGAGCCTAGGTGGCATGCTAGGTGGCATGTTGGAGCCCACGGGCATGTTGGAGCCTAGGTGGCACGCTGGAGCTTAGGTGGCATGCCAGAGCTCACGAGGCATGTTGGAGCCTAGTTGGCATGTTGGAGCCCACGGGCATGTTGAAGCCTTGGTGGCATGTTGGAGCCTAGGTGGCATATTTGAGCCACCTTGGCATGCTTGAGCCTAGGTGGCACGCTGGAGCCAACTTGGCATGTTGGAGCTCACGCGGTACGCTTTGAGCCCGTGTGGCATGTTGGAGCCTAGGTGGCATGCTACGCGGCATGTTGGAGCCTAGGTGGCATGTTGGAGCCTAGGTGGCATGTGGTGAATCATGTGGTGAATACCGTGGTTATACCGCGGTGATGCAAATGGTACATATGGTGAATCATGTGGTGACATGTGGTGGTGGCTCATGGCCCCGAGGTGTGCAATCAGATGCATACAAACGCCCCTTTCCTCTTTTTCGCTTTCATTCCCAAAAATCGATCCATGCCTACGATTCTCGCATCCCTTTTATTCCCAACAAAAAAGACTCGCCTCCGCAGCCTTTCATTCCGGCCCATTCCGCCCCCATCGCTTATTCCGCTTATCTCCTTCACTCTTCCCCATTCCGCCCATCTCCTTCACTTCCACCATGGCCAAGTTCAAGACCACACCCCACACTATCCCTGGGCCATGGTGTTCCGCTCCTCCCCGCCAAAGACGCTGGCCCTCCTCCTCCTGAGGATCCGTGGTCTTCCCTTGAGAATCCGTGGTTCTTCTCCCGAGGCCACCCGTTACCACATAGCTGCATGGTTCACTCCACCGTGAGGTGGAGAAGCTCATCATGGATCATCGACTGCCGCCTGCTATGTGATCGAGTGGGTGCATGAGGTTTACCTCGACGAGGAGCCACTCCTCTAAATGAAGATGTATGCCATGGAGGACGACCTCCATATAGAGTGAAGATGGCCTTAGGATCAAGCCTTGTTTTTTGTAATCCCTGGTTTCAATTTTTTTGGCAATAGTCCTTGTGACTATTCTTTGTAAAGCTTTTTAATTAAATATAGAACTTGTTTTGCAATAGTTCTTGTGACTCCATTTTTGTAAAGCTTTTTCATTAATGACGTAACTCCTCTTCTACAAAATTTGTTGTGACTATTTTTTTTGCTTTAACTGTTCTATGAGTTTCCACTGTTCTTTCAGTTAGCTGAACTATTTAGTTAGCTGAACTTTTTGTCATTAATTATAAAATGTAGACAAGGAATTTGAAGGTGCGTAATCTATGATCCGCACACTAACAAAATATAGTAACCAAAGCAAAGAAATAGGAAAATATGAGATGGGTGGCTCTGTTCATAAGAAATAGAGTTCAAAAGAAACCTAAAAAAAAAAACACGTAATTCCCCAAGCAAAAGTTAGTGGCCTTGCAAGAATCTTTGCACAAAGCGTAGCTTAATGAATTTTGGCCTCAGATCAATTCAGTGGACCTAATTTGGGATCCATATATTGTCGCCACCAAAATCACCAAGATAATATCAGAATTGAGAGCCATTCCATTTTCTCCTCGACCGAAGTCAAAAAAATGGTCAATGCCCCCTCGGGCTGATTATGGTGAAATCTGGTGAAAGCCGTGGTGAAAAAATGGTGAAAATCGTGGTGATACAAACGTTGTTTTTATATTTCAAAGGAGAAAATACATATAGAAATCTACCATACCCTAGAGAATAGTTCATACTTTTATGAAATGAAGTATGTAGAAAAATCGTGGAAAACTATAACCCCGAAGCTTCTAGTATTATCAAAATGCATTAGAGATATAATAATAATAGCTATTTTGAAGAGGTTAATGATGACATACGCTATCGGGCCTCAATCGATCCCCGCATTGTGAGATCTCAGAATCCTTCTTCTTCCAAGTATGTTCAAGATTTCATCAAGTTTTTCTCACAATAGTTGGTGTAATCCAAAGAACACTAAAACATGAGCTTCAAGCTTCCCCCACTTATGATACATTCATAAAGTATTGTCTCAGATTGTTGTGTCTCCATGCATCCGCCTGTTGAGCACTTTTTTAATGGTCAAGCATGGATCATTTCCTCGCTTTAGTTGGATGAACATATCCTCTTCCTCAAGCATGGAGAGAGTCATAACTCATCCTCGTAATCATACGCCACCCCCGTGAACCCCCGCTTTACCGCACCAGCTAGTAAGTCTCCCCGACGCATCGTGTAAACAACATCATCCGTGGTAAAACAACATCTACTACAAAGAAAGGCAACCGCCTATCACCGCCTTTGGCTTCTAATTCTTTAAGCTCATCAGAATTAACCTATGTTTTAAGCCTAGAATACCTCGAATTCATGGGTCCTCCGCCTCTAATATCCGCCTGCTCTCGGGTTTATTTGCTCCAAAGATAGGTCCTACCGTGATGCGATCGCATTTGAACCGCGAAATTGTTTGTGCTCGTGTTCTCCTTCTCGCTTTCTTCTCCGCCATAGCCGGATTGGGATAAGCCAATGTCCCGCATGCAAAACTAGATTTAGGGTTTCCCTCCAATCTTTCCCGCACAAACAAATTTTTGAATGATTGACCTTGCATTTGATGTGACAGATTTCCAATGGTGGGTTTCATCATGTGTTTCTCTCATCCATTCTGCTCATCCTTAATGTAATTTTTCTCGTGGTGTCACTTTCACCCCGGCAATTAAACAAGTTGAAGATTGAAGAGTGAAGATTTATATTAAACATATAAAATGATTACATAAGGTCACATTTCATTACAAGCTTTAGGATTTGTATTAAACATTTCAGATTACATGATAAACAAAACTTTTATATACACTTGTTTTCATTCCTATGGGTCTATCAAAAAGAGATCCGGGTCCAACTCCTCCTCGCCATCTTCTATGATCACCGGTCATTGGCCACCGAAGTCACCTTTTTGCCGACCTATTTCCTCCCATTCGAGGGAAAGCAAAACCATAATGGTGGAGTGTTACCAAACGTAATAGCAACTTCTCCATGTCCATCCCGCAAGGCCTTATGATGATAGAACATATCCCCAAGTGAAGGAATTGGTCCTCTCAGAAACAACCTATCATAACAAAAGAGGAACTTGTCTAGCCGCGAAAGGCCTGGTAGCCATTAAGCGTAAAAAGGTCTCAACCTTTGCGCATCCTAGTCAATAGTATGAGGAACGGACCAAAGATGCTCGTGTGTAAAAATTTCAAAGGGCGCAGAGTAAATTGAGAGGTCCGAGGTTTGGTGTACAATTCATCCTCCCGTGAGAGTTTTCAGCATTTCGGGGTCATGTTCTCATCCTATGAATAGAGAAATTTCTTGTTCGAGCATGTCCATCCATTCTCGCATGGCTGAAAAATCGACAAAGACGCCTAGATATTATGGGCTCTTCTTCTTCGTCACATTGTCCCATTCTCGCACTCCATCATTTTGCAAAGATCCAAGAGGTGAAGTTGGCCATGTTCGCTGAAGTAGTCAAGCCAGAAGTCGAAATCAAAACCGCTTCCCACCCAATCAGAAACTATAAACCGCTTCCCAAGGACCTCGGGCAGAATCGTAAGTCGCCCCCGAATCAGCCGTAATAAAACCGGTAAAACTCTGGCCGAGCAAGAAGAATGGCATCTCGCCTTTTGGGTTGCCCGAGGTCATTAATTTTGCCATCCCATAATGATTTTTCGCACGGGCCACCAAAAGGATGATGAGAGGAATTGATGGGACCGAGAATTTAAGGAAAAGGAAAGCATTTCAAAGGAAAAGTCGTTCGTAAGGATCTATCCGCCTTGGGGAAGAGACAGAAGTGAAACACATGTGGTGACACATGTGGTGAAACATGTGGTGAACCCCGGGCGATGTTACATCAGGGACATCAAAATACAATTACATATTACATCAAAAGCAAACATATTACATTGAAACAAGGGACATCAAAATACAATTGAGCATGGAATTTTCTTATATTATTCCCAAACAAGGCAAGACACAACAACATATTCAAAATTTCTGAATCATTTCCTAACCCAGTAAGAATGTGTTCAACTATTCTTCATCGACATGCTATCTTCATCGATAAAACCCCTGCAAGTTTTCTAGAATCTTTTCCTCATCCGCACTCGGTCTAGCCTGTAAAACGCTTCGAAAGCACCTTTCTTGATCTCGCCGCATGGGAACTCTCAATAGCACAAATTTGAGTAGAGAATACAAGTGACTTTGGCTCGCTTTGTCAACAACTCATACATCACCTTTGACCGAGTCTTCTTTCTATAGTAAATGCCTCCACAACGGTTTCACCTCTCATAAACAAGTTTCCGCTCGCTTGAAGTCATTTTCAACTTCAAATTTTGGCTTGGTGCATAGCAACATCCAAAAATACGTAATCCTCCTCGCTTCCCTTTAGGTGCAAAGAATCGCAAAAGTTGTCTCCCTTCTAAGTGCTTCGCAAGTACATTTGCCAAGGTTGAGTATAGTGGCTCGGTAGACTTGCGGGTCTCTTCCACATCCGCATGAACATTGGAGGATGGTTCAACGACTACAAGGTCCCATTCATCTACATACAATTTGTTCTCACACATGTCCCATTTTCCATCCAAACAATTGCCGCAAAACATGATAGCTTTTCGTATGTAGTCGTTTGGATTTCCCCTTTGTCAATCCATGGACCGAATGAATTTGCCCGGTTTCTGAATTGTCTCTCGCACTCCCAAGCCTTTTTCCCCGTTGATATCCTCGTGTTTTTCCTTTCCCGTATATCTCCAAACTTTTCTTCCATTTTCACCCACTCGAGATGTACCACATTGAAATTGTTTCTCCGCAATTTTCACCACATCATGGGCATTATCTAGTTTAATGTCGATGTTTAAGTCGTAGGACCTCGTGATCCATCTTTTTTCAATTCTCGCGCCTTCCCATCATGTTCATCTTTTCCATGGTTTGATCCAAAGAAGTTCCACATCATGTTGACCTCTCAGATCACAACCGTATCTTCCAACAAAATAAAATGATCCGCTTTTGAATTGTGATGTCGCACCATCCGAAAATACATAGTGCCGCTTTGGGGACATTGCCTTTCTCGCTTTAAGTACTCAAAATATTTCATAAAACAATGTTGAACAAAAAGTGTGTCATGTTCCCTATCATCCCACACATAGTAGTGTGTTTCCTTCTCAATGGTGTTCTGGCTCGCGGATCAACCTCGATAGGTTATTTGAACAAATATAGTTATCTCGTTGTTGACCCAGCGCATGGACCTAACTTCATTCTCGCTCCTTAAAAGTATGATTCTCTCGCCAAGTGGATAGGTAAGCATCTCCGTGCAAGTTATCAAGGAGTTCTTTGTACCGGCCTCCCTCGCCACTTATATCCGGGTTGTGTAAAGGAAATTTTGAAGCTTCTCCAACATTTTGTTCACCAGCTGGAAGACTTGCGCTTTCATTGTGTTGGTGAACTAGCTTAGACTTCTTGCCGCCATCTCCATCAATACGCTTTTTCATAGTCTAGGTATTCCCATTCACCATGCCACTATCACTAGATTGTTCATGTGGGCGAGATAGGGAACTTCTTAATCCCACACTCTTTACACTCACCCGTAATGCATTCCCTCTTATTGTAAGGTTGGAAGCTAGTAGTTTTCTCACATAAAATTCCCTCCCACGCACTTTTGTGCTACTTATTTTGTATTCAGACGCCTTCGCGATTCACCACATATGTCCTGACCAAAAGTTGACAAGTGCACCGCAGCTTTTTGGGTGCTTAGTTCTCATACTATTGAAGCCATCTATTAGCATCTGCATTCTAACATGGTATATACAGAAAGAACTATTGAAGTCCTTTAATTTTACAACAAACCATGGTTTTTCAGCTTTTTCAAACATCCTCCTGCTTGATCATAACACTAGATGTTCCGCCTTGAATTTCCCTCAACAATTGCAACCGCAAGGAAGATAACAAGGTGATCAAAGATATTTATTGCACACTACATTTTCCACCACACTAGGCACCACATAGCATATATTATGTATATTCATCTTACACCTCGCTATTCACCACACTAGGCACCACAAAGCATATATTACATAATTTATCAGCACACCATATTTTTCACCACACTAGGCACCACATAGCATATATTACAAAGATTTATTTTACATCATATTTTTTTCACCACACTAGGCAACCACATAGAATATATTACAAAGATTTATTTTACACCATGTTATTCACCACACTAGGCACCACATAGCATATATTACAAAGATTTATTTTACACCATGTTATTCACCACACTAGGCACCACAAAAAGCGTATATTTAGAGCATTTATTTTACACCATATTTTTCACCACACTAGGCGTGCACCACATAGCATATATTACAAAGATGTATTTTACACCATGTTATTCACCACACACTAGGCAACACACAAAGCATATATTTACAACATTTATTTTACACCACGTGCCTCACCACACTAGGCAAAGACATATCATATATCACAAAGATTAATAGGCATCACACACCACAAGCAATCACTAACCACACCAACCACATATCACAAGCAATCACTAATCACATACCACATACCACATTAACAATAAAAATGTGGTGAAGATGAAGAAATGAAATAACCCTCGTGATTCTTCCAGATAGTGAGTGGCATGATCCTCTCTTACATTTCGCTCCAATCTTCCTCAACTTAACATCCTTTGCATTTGAGAGACCCTACTTTTGGGTCCAAAATTTGCTGCACAAGTTCTATGACAGAATTGGGAATTGCATCCGCTTCTTCTAACTCTTTTGTACAAAACCCATTTTCCCCTTTGCAATCTATCTCTTCCCTCTTCAATTTTGCTTTGGTAAGATTCCTAGGATGAACACCCAAAGGTTTACCAAAACCCCAAGCACCGAAAAGATTAGCACTTTTCGGTAATGCTTACGCTTCACGGCCATAACAAGGCAACTACTCTTGGTGCTAAACGGTCATTGTTGTTAGACTTCTTCACAAGTTGAATGGAAGCCTCGAGGTTCTTGACCACAATGCTCTTGGCTTGCAAATCTTTTCACTCTTCACCAAGTAATGTTGTCCATTGTGTCATCTTCCAGAAATCTCAAAAACCTCTTTCTTATCATCGTCGTACCAAGCCTTTTAGTGGTGCTATGAAATGAAGATAATAATTTCAACACCATCCACACGCCTAGTAGAGGCCGCTCGGTGGATCCTCCCTCTCCTTCACGATGCAATTTTTGCTAATTCTTCTTTGGCTTCCCTTTTTCTTTTCCTTTGGCGTCTTTATGATCCCGTTCTTGTTCGAGTTCTCTTTCTTACACCTGTGTTCGGTTTGAGATTTTAGGGCAGATTTGCTTCCAAATTAAATGATTCAAAGTATGAACCGGATTGATCCACAACCGGATTAAGCGCCATAGTCGTGGTGTCTTCGTGAAAGGCGGCGGGTGGTTTAGGAATCGGTTAGGTGGAAATTGGAATGGGACGGGTGGCGTAGAAAATTGGAATGGGACGGGTGGCGTGAGAATCGGGTCGTTGCAGTTCAAGAAATGATTGAATCCGGGCAGTTATGCACTAGGCGCCAAACAAACATTTAAAATCGCACCACAAATTTGATATCTCCCACTACATTTTTAGGGGGGACAGGGGGGACACCTAGGGTGTTCCACTACAACATGCTTTCACCCTACCACCAGGGTATCAAGTCAAAGCCTTATGAAGTCAAACCGCTTTGTTTCTTCTGTTTATTTGGCATGACTCTTGTTTCAGCAATACAATGCAAGGGAGATGTGTGCCGGTGTCACTGATGTCCTCTTCCAAGGCATAAGACAGGAGATATACATGATGTTAATAACTACAGAATGATCATGGTGCATATTCACACGGGGGGTGACTCCGGGCAACGAGAGCTGTTGGATAGGCATATTCACCCCTTATTCCTTAATCTACACCGTACGTAAAGTTCCTCGTTTGTGGGGTATGCAAGTACAAAATTTGTTATACTGTATAACAAGATTCGCAAAATACTATAAGATTTCAAGCGGAATACTATATGGTGTTGATTTCATACGTGCAAAATACACTTATGAGGTCTCTCGCTGCCCTACGTCACCCCCCGTGTGAATATGCATCCAAACCAAAGGGGGTTTAAGGGGGATTTTAATTTAAATGTGTTGGACCCAATGGTTGTGTTAATTAATGTCAATGGTAGTTATGTGTTGGTTGTTAATATCAATGGTTGTTTGCAAGCTTCATTCGGAATGAGCCATAAAACAATATCCAATAGCACAATCCTGTATTAATCAGCTAGTAGGATGTGAAAGCCCACCAAACCCGGCCGAAAAATTGCTGTTTTAGCATAAATAACTTAACCAAACATATCCATATCATACACTATCAAAAAGCTCTTGGAGAGAGCTTTCCAAAGCAATAAAAATCATCTCAAACAGAGCTCTGGATCAAAAGTTATGATAAGAAATGTGTTGCCGACGGGGAAACTGCACTACATGCGCCCTTCAAGCCCTTCATGTGTCCATTATACACCACACACACAAAAAGAGGCTTCTGTTGTGAGCCATTGGTTGTTGACCATTGAAAAAAAAGGCTAAAATCAATGGCCCTTCATGTGCCCATTATGCACCACATGCACAAAAAAAGGCTTTGTTGTGAGCCATTGGTTGTTGACCATTGAAAAAAAAAAGGCTAAAATCAATGACTCAGAAATGGTGCACTCTAGATGTACGCATTAGTACATCCATTTGAATACATCACGAAATCATAGAAAAACCTTAGTGAAAAACGTACAAAAACACAAAGAAAACCCTCTGTTATTATGCTACATATTAGAACAAAAGATAAGTGCATGGTCTGAAGGAAATAATTGCAGAGCAGTTGGGCAAGCGGGTTTTAAACCCAAGAAAAGCACATTAGATCATCTGCTCACAATTAGAGCAATTATAGATGCACTTAAGAAGACTAAAAAACCCCTCTTCGCTCTTTTTGTGGATCTTACAAAAGCATTTGATATGCTTAGACGCAAGAATATATGGGAGTATATGGAGGTTGCTGGAGTTCCACATGAACTAAGAAATGCAGTAGCCACTGTATATGACAAACTAGTAATACAACTCTCTTTTCCACTAAGCAAGCTATGTCAGCACAAAGTGATCAGCAATATAGAAGTTAAGCAAGAATGCATGCTTTCTACATCAATACATAGATCAGTTGGAAACTTGGATGGGAATGCATGGAGTTGCAGGTATATTGATCGCAGACTATGTCATTGCTTTATTGCTATATGCTGATGACATTGTAATCTTTGCTAGAAATGCTAATGACATGGAAAAGCATTTAGATCCTTTTCTGCATGAACACTGAGATGAATGTCAATTTGAATAAGACTAAGATTTTGGTCTTTGGGACAAAAAAAACGAGAGTTTCACTTCGACTATAATGGTCATGACACTAAATTGCTAGCACATACAAATATTTGGGGTTAATAGTTGATCCACAACTATGGATGGAACAAGGCAGTTGAGCAAAGGATTGATGGAGGGATAAAAGCATTGTTTGCATTACAAAGAAAATGTAGAAGGGGTGAAATTATTGATTGGAAGCTAAAAAAGATGTTATACAATATGCTTGTCATAGCAGTTGTCTTATATGGATGTGAAGTATGGGGACTTGGGTAGCGCATGAGATGTGGAAAAGGGGTTGAAAAGATATAAAAGAAATTTCTATTGACAAAATTGGGCATGAAGATGCACTCCATATCCTATGATATTAGAAGAAGCTGGTATGATACTGCTCGAAGCTGAAGCCATTATACATTAAGGTATGTGAGTCATGTTTCCAGCATGAGCAATGACAGGTTTCCACACTTGGCCATGGAGCAAAGTAAGTTAAAAGGATGGTATGCGGATGACGTCATTGGCTTAAATAATGGAACATGGACTTGAATGATATGCCCAAAAATGAGAATATACTGAGGGAATGGGTAAGATACAATGTGCAATATAAGATGTGGCAATATCCTAAGATAAAAATGGCTTTTTATGGAAAGGATGGTGAGGCGCTCAGATGGGCGCCATGGTGATGGCGGCAGTGCTGGCTTGGTGAATCCTTCATAACTTCTGCATCCGGACTCCGTTTTTAGCGATTTTTGGTTCGTTGGAAAGCTCTTTCAGTGTTCCTTCTTTTTGCACATATTTTTCTTTGGTTCTTGCTGTGTTTGGTGGCCGGTTTTGATACCCCTGTTGCGGCCTCCTGCTGTAAACCCTTGAATATGGTGATGGCGGGGAATTACGCACCGGTTCTATGGCCTGAGAAGGCGGGGCCGTTCATGTCGAGATGTCATGAGAGGAAAGAAAGGAGGCAAGGACATATCCAAGAGCTGCATCAGCTTGGCGCTGGATCTTCAAGAGCCAATTCTTAGCCCGGGATGTGGCCCGAGGGCATCCCAAGCATTCCCGTGAGTCGGCCTTCGGAAATTCGGAGAGGATGGAGAATAGAGATGTGGTGCCCAGCTCAATGCCACCTTTGGAGTCTGTAAACTTTGCCATCTTTGGTTGGTGAGAATGGTGGTTTGCTGCCGTAAGACCCCTTTCGGGTAGGTTCCCAGAGGTGTTGCCTCAACCACCACGAGCCCCACTCCTCATGCATGGAAAGGTAATGACATCAAGTTGCGCCTTTCTAGGCCTAGGTTTTCCTGATTGGATTAGGCAACCTTTGCAAGCGAAAGTGCAAGAGAAAAGTTCTAGGGTGACAGAGGCACCGCTTATCTTAGAGCGTAAATAACAAGAAGGATTTGCGCAAGTTTTTAAATCATTACCTCCTGTTGTAGAAATTAATCACCCAAGCATGTGCGATACTGAGAGAATTTGGTTGCATCTTCGCAGTTAGGCCATTTCCTTTGGGGCCTTTTTGGATATCAGAGGCTTGGAGTGCGGCTACGGGCTCGGTTTAAGAGGCCGGGATTGCCTCCATATGTGACCCTAAAGTCTCGGGCAATAATTTCTTTCTTATTATGGTTGATTCTCGAGGCCACGGGTGGAGGCGATTGGTCTCACATGGAGTGGCACGCATGGGAGGGGCCTATGTTTTGTTCGGCATTATACTCCGTGGTTTCTCTTCTACGCTGGGCCTGCTGCGGTTAGAGTGCCATCTTTGGCTTCAAATCCGGGATCCGCCTCGAGAGATGATGGTGCCCGAAGTTTCTAATAGCCATGGCCAAAGGCACGGGAACTCACATAAGCGCACTTTCGATTGTGGGTGCGCCGCAGATATATGTAGGTATTCGGGCGGATGAAGTGTTACCTCGAGTCTTGTGGTTAAGAGTGGTGATTATTATTCTTACTTCCGGTTGGACTTGCTCAATGGGGAGAGCTTTTGGCAATGTTTCCATCGCTTAAGCAGTTTCACCAGCATAATCCGCATTCACCACCCAAGCAGGCAGAGCAAATAGTGATTGGGCCGCCTTCATCTTCTGCACTTGTTCCCCCTGTGTTGAAGGCTGTGGAGCAGGTGGGCAGTCCAGACACACAACCCCGAACCTTCCTCGTATGGTGCATCCCGAGGTATGTAGGAGACTTGCAATGCATTGAAGAGTTGCGGCGAAAGAGGAAGGAAGGGTGGCAAACAAGTTGTTTCTAGGAGGCGAACTTGTGAGAGCTCCTCAAGAGGGTCATTTAAGCGATCCGCAGCCCCACCTTTGGGCCCCCCTCCTCAAGTGGATCGAATGGTGATTGATCAGGTAGTCCAGAACTTTTCTTCCTGGGCTGATCGTGTGGAGGCATGTGAGGCTTTGCAAGGGGATCCTGACCCCTTGGTGCACAAGGACCCACATGGATAAGAAAATTCTATCCTGGAATGTGAGAGGCATCAAATCCTCTCCGAATAAGCGAGCACGTCTCGCCATGGCTGTGAAGAATCTTAATCCAGATATCTTGTGTTTGCAGGAGCATAAATGTGCCAGGGGTGACATTAACAACCTAATGAATATCTTGGGTAATCAGTATGTAGCGGCAGCTGCTACAACAGGCAGGGCCAGGGGAGGTACTTTGATTTGTTGGAAAATGGGTGTACATGTAACCTTTTCAGCCACAGATAGCCACGGCCAGTGGGCAGTGATTAAATGGAAGGAGGGCCAGTCTGAGTGGGGCTTAGTAAATGTGTATGCTCCAATTGGGGCCACTCAGAGAGGTTGTTTATGGGCACAACTGCGAAATAAGCTCCAAAGGTATGGGTTCTACATGGTTTGTCCTGGGTGACTTTAACATGGTGGAGCTCCCAGAGGACAGGCATGGTATTGGTTCAGATATTGTACAGGGTTTTGAGCGCGACCAATGGCTTAGGCTTGTGCAGGAGTGGGGTTTGACTGAGCTTCCCGGGGATCGGAGTTATACTTGGTGCAATAATTGGCTGGGGCATGGTAGGGCATACTCTAGGCTGGATAGAGTTTATGGCACTCCAGCAGTTTTGGATTATGCTCCAGCCTTCACTAGGGTGAATGTTCTGGCCACATCTGTCTCTGATCACACTCCTCAGATCATTCAGCGGCTTCATGACCACCCACCGCGGCCTCTCAGGACGGTTTTTAAGCTTAACACAACCTTTCTTCAGGATCCAGAGTTCACAGCCGGCTGTAAGCTCATTTGGCAGCAGATATTCAGTCAGGACAGTGGAATGAGTGCAATGGTTACAGCATTGGCTAGGGTAAAACAGTTTGCGAAAGAATGGGGGAGGCAAAAGGCTTTGGCTCAACGTCGAAGCTTGGATGCCTTATATGCGGAACTGGAGTCTCTTAGAGGGCGGGTCTCTGATGGCTTGCGTGAGCAGCAGGTGCTTCGTCAGATCGAGGTTGAGGAGGAGGCCAAGGTGTCACAGGCCAGGGTCAAAGCGGGTTTGACGTGGTTGAAGCAGTCGGACACTTGCTCTCAAGTCTTTTTCCGAGCAGCCCGCCAGAAGAAGTATCACGGCTGACCATGGCGGACATAGTTACACCCCAGGGAGTGTTGTTGCAGCAACCAGATGCTATCAAGGCCTTCGTAGCAGCGCACTATGAAATATTTTTCAAGGAGAGCCCGCTTCCCTCACAGAGTGTTTTTCAAGAGCTGGTGCTGGCCAAGGTTTTAGCCAAGAATCTCGACCCTTCAAAGACAGAGCTTAGAGGAGCCGTTGACGGACGGCAGGAGTTGGGGGATACATGCCTGTTGGCTCCTCGAATAAGTGTCCCTGGGTTGGATGGAATACCGTGGAGTTCTTTGAAGCACTGGGAATGGGTGGGGACTCGGTGCTGCGGTGTATGTGGATCTTTTGGGAATAACTGATGCATCCTCTGCTGAATACAAAGTTGTATTTCACTTATACCCAAGTGTAAGCATCCTAAAACCATCAATGACCTGGAGGCCTATTACTCATTTGTGCATAGTGTATAAAATCATTGCTAAGGCTTTTAATGAGAGGCTTAAGCCGCACTAGTTCACGCCATTAGTGCGAAAGCGATGCGGTTTTTATACCTGTGGAATATTCTTCATAATGTGGTCTTTGCTTTTGAGGGAGTGCATTGGGCTCGTGGGGATGAGGCAGCCCTTGTTTTTCTTAAAAATTTGGATTTTGCCAAGGCTTATGGCGATTGTCGATTGGCGCTTCTTGGCGATATGATGCGAGGCCTTTGGAGTGGGCCTAGTTTCGAAACGGTTATGAAGCTGCATGTAATGCGCTGAAGCGGCAGTGAAGTGTCGAGGTGAGACCTCTTCAATCTTCTCGGTGGGCGAGGCATTAAGCGAGGATGTCCGCTGGCCCCTTCTTGTTCACTATAGTGGCGTAAGCTCTCTCGACTTTTTTCGGTGGCAATTGCCGACAATGTGGTGCAAGGTCTCCATGGGATGATGGGTCGCAGCGGGTTTGGTCCCAATTTCCATGGATGATACATTCCTCTTTCTTCATGCACGAGTCTAATCTCCGGGCAGCCAAGAATATTTTGGATGCCTTTTCTTTAGCTTCGGATGCTTGCTTAACGGGTCGAAGTGCTCGGCCATGTGGGTGCTTGGAGGAACCTCCTCCCTGGTTGAGTCGCTTTCCACGGCTCTAACACCACCACACACACAGTGCCAAACCGTGAGGCATACCATTTGGCTTGGACATTAATGCTAGGGCAATTTGGTAGGAGACATTCTGAGAATCTTAAGCGACATTTGAATTGGTGGAGGGGGAAGTAAACTCACCATGGCTGGTAGGATTCGGGTAGCCAAGTCGCTCTTTCTGTAGCACTCATGTTTACGACCTCATATACTTGCGCGAGAAAGTGTGGTTAAGGAGTTGGATGACACCATTAGCAATTTTGTTTGGGAGGAATGAGGAGGGGGCTACAAAGAAGGTCGCATGGTGGAAGTGTGTAAAGTCCCCGCATGTGGGGTTTGGGTATGCTTGATGTGTCGTTGCACGAAGGTTACGGTGTCGAAATTCATCCGCGGTTGTTGCGAGAGCAACCGCCCCGTTTTGCTCTGCTTGGCAATGCGATCCGCCGTCACTCTATTGTGTTTAGGAAGCCGGCTATTCCAACTCGCTTGCCGTGGGCTCTGCTTTGAGGATTTGCGCCATTCCCTCATGCCATGCTTTTCTTAAGGGTCTCCTGAAGGCCGGAAGGTGGTCAAGGTTCTCTTTTCATTGGACCCCAGTAGATGTATGGTAGCCTCATCGCCCTTTCTCCGGTACCCTTGGACTCTGATCTCCTTGGCCTCTTCCTTACACCTGGTACTCAGCGCCGATGGATTGCTTTGGGGTAACATCCATCCGTGGATGGTATTGGGAGGGTCATCTGGCGCCATGGGAGTTTTTAGGGAGAGATTTGGCTCACGGGGCGGTGGGACATACGGACTTGGGCCGTAATTGCCAATGCTATTCCATTGCGGTTGTCTTCTCAAGTCAATGTCAGCGTTTTGAAGTCGCATAGTGGACTTGATGCATCTCGGTTTGTAGCATCGGGTTATGGGCTCCTAGCGCTTCCAGACATCGCGTCAGCCTTCCGGATAAGTGGTCACTTAAGCTTCGAGGGAATAAGTGGCCCGCCATGTGGAAGTGGGCGTGGAATACATTGCCTCCTCCTAAAATCTTGCAACCGTGGCCTCGGGGTGAATGTCCGAGTCCACGGGGTTCAAGCCTCGGTAGCGAGAAACATGCCCTTTATGTGGGAGGCGGCGTGAGACCATTGAGCCTTTGCTTTGTCCTATGCCGCGAGGTAAGGCAGCTTGGTCTGGGTGAGAGCCCTCTTTGGGACTTCATTATGCGGTCGAGAAAGATTCTCTTGGGAGTCCTTCCTAGCGGTGGGCAGGGCTGCCCAAAAGCGTTTCATTTATCACAGAGCTTGGCTTTTGTGGCTGATTTGGAAAAGACGGAGAGCGAAGGTCTTCGTAATGCAGTGCTTAGCCCTTTTCGGTTGGTTCTGATCTTGAGGCATAAGTTGTGGCAGGCGTACCAAGTCTCAAGCTTGTCTGGCACAGTTAAGCGGGAAATTTGGTCGACATTCCTACAGATTGTGGATCATGATGGGCGCTTCATTTCTTAGCACCACACTTATCATTGTACTTGATCGCATTCTAGTGGTTTAATATATTCTTATATTCTTCAAAAAAAAAATGGCTTTTTATAAGGATGCACTCAATCCTAGCTTAAGTGAGTCAAAGTACATACAGGAGAAGATCTCTTACTCCAAAAGGCACTTAATATATAGGTTTGAGACTAAGTTCTCACCATTTGGGGGTCGACATTGGGAGATGGGGGCAGTGCTCAAATTTGAAGGATACCCCTAATTTTCTTGTGATAGGCAGAAAAAATTTGCGCCTTCTGCGTGACAGGAAGTATTTCAAATTTAACCCTTCAAATGCAAGACAAAAATCCCAAATAACAGAAACCATTTTTTACATAAGAAAAATAGAAAGAAAGAATGATTTTTATCGGTCTGTTATAAACTCATAATAATATAACCAAGTTTTAAACGTATTACAAAAGGCAATAGTTTAAAAACATACTTATGTTATAAACTCGTAAAATAACCAAGTTTTTGAACGTATTGCAAAAGACAATAGTTTAAAAAAGTATCACCAATGAGCTTATTCGAGCGGCATTCCTCTCCTCTTCTTCATCTCATACCAATCATCAAAGCATGCTTGCCAATCTACACTCTCAAATGGTTCATTGCACAATAATCCATCATTGTTGCATCAAGTGTTTCTAATTTCATGCTTGATCTTATAGCGTTCTTGATAGCATTTTGGCGGGAGAAACCTCTCTCACAAGATGCCGTGCTTCCAGGAATAATCATACAACATTGCTATAACCTCATCAACGCTGGAAAACTGTCCCACCAACTGTCACATGTTCCACTGTCTTCTCTACAAATGCTCCAAGCCACTGTTTGTTCTTGGCAGCCCTATAAAGTGTCTCAATAAAGTCCTCTCTCTCACTCAAACATCTAGCAACATTTATCTTTGAAGAAAATTTGACAAGCAACCTTTCCAGCCATTCTTTTTTCTGATCATCCCTACTCACATCACCTAAGGCATATGCGGATGGATTGAAAACATTATAGCTTCAAAATATTCGACACGTCTGCAAACCTCCTGGCAAGTGAATCTAATACAGCATTGATGAAAGACTTACCAATATGAATACAATGTGCAAGTGAACCACTATCCTCTGGAATCTCATTCAAATTAAGCTCATCTAGACTATCTTTCTTTCCTAGAATTGGAATGTACCTGAGTTCATGTTGATGGGTAGTACCATCATCACTCAAGAATATAACATAAATCCATACTTGCAACAACTCAAGAAAAAACTAAGATGTTTGGTTCCTTCCCCAAATGCTCTCTCGATAGAGAGATATCTTCTAGTAAGTTTCACTTTCACCATATCCAACATATCACCAATTTTATGACGTCAAGCAATTCCCTCTGGACTTCTGAATTGAACTTGTTCAATTCTACAAGAACGTCCGCGATTATGAATTGTACCTAAGAGAAATAAATTATGAATAGATGGTATTCAAGGAAAAATTTCTATTCAAATAAATCATGAAATATACCTGAAAGATAGTGGCCATTCCATAGAGTCTTTTGTCATCCAACTTCCACTGATCTAGAATAGCAGGCATGACGCAAACTAATCTTACCATTACTTGGCCTCTTGATAATCATCATCCACCATGTATTTGTAGAGTATTTAGGTAATGCTCATCGTAGGTGTCCAACAAATCATTAAACTCCTCGCGGCATTTTGATGACATTCCCAACCACGAATAAACTTTGTTAGCTAGTTTGTCAACATAATAAAAAACATCAGGATTTGATGTCAATGCATCCTTCACCGCGAGTGCTTCTTTATGTGCTATGCAACGGATACCCTTAACGTCGGGGTTCTTCGCTTGAAACCTAGTGACCATTCCAGTGCGACACCCTAGCATTGTGGATGCACCATCGGTAGCAAAAGCAACTAGCTTATCTTTCTTAAGATCCATAGAGATCAATAAGATTATAAAGCATCATAACATAACTCAGCACTACCATCTTCATGTGGCAAAAGTCGTAAAAAAGCACACTTAAGCTCACCCTTACCATTTTGAGTTAGATATTGCATATACATAATAAGATGCCTCTCAAGTGTGTGATCCATTGATTTATCAATAAGAATGGAGAAGCATGGAGAGGGGCTCACCTCGTCAAGTAGATTAGACCTGAATACATTGCAAATGCTCATAAGAAACTCCCGTGCCGCCATGTCATTGGTGTAAGCACCATTTTCATCACTAACAGGCATATCTGATGCATGTGTACGCCTCAAATGGGCACAAACATCATGAAATCTAGACAAGGGAATAGAACATCTAGACAAGGTTTGTAGTAGCTTTAATATGAGCCCAAGAATGGCGGTGTTGTTTGCCAAGTATAAGCCCAAGTATCATTCCAAGAATGACCTGAAGCTAGCGGGTTTGTTGAAGTAATAGTTCTAGAGATTTATTGATTGCCCATAAATATTCTGTGGTGGCTCTGAAATTTATTCTGTAGTTTCAAAAATTTGTGTGCAGCATAGCATATCAGAGAGGCCAAGAACAAGAACTTAGGTGCAGCAGAGCATATCAGAGAGGCCAAGAACCCAAGTATGAGCCCAAGAATATCAAAGTTGTTTGCATAAGATTCCCTGGCCAATTTCCCTGAGATTCTCTGGCCGATTCAGGGTTGATTTCATGGCTGATCCCTTGTCACTGGCCGATGCAAGCTGATTAACTACCAGAGATAATTTTTTGGCAATGGTAGTTGGTAATAGGCTGATGAGATTGGAAAGGATCAGTTTGGGTCAGGAAGCTTATTGCTTATCGATAATTGATCATGCGCGCTCTGCTCTGTCTCCTGCCACCAATTTTTTGGGGGCCAAACTTTCTCGCATCAGGAAATCAGGAAATGTACACGATGGTCTAGCTTCATATACAAATTTTCAATGGTTGGGTGGTGTTAGATCTGCATGCCCATGAATTGCATTTAGATTCGTTGCTTTAAATCTTATGTGGAGTGGGCCATACTTTTTTGCATATGGGTTCATATATCATACCATTTTATTTATAAAACTAGCAAGAAGCACACCAGAAGGCTTTAGGGCCAAATTCCACTATCGGCATTTTGGTTCGTGGAAGTTAAGGACAACCAATCAAGAGGCACCATTTAGAAATTACTCCAGTTTCTGCAATTCCACTAGCGATGGAAGTTAAGCCTAGGATTTTGCTTCGGAAGAGGTATGGAAGCAGACGTGGAAGCAAAAAATATTGCGCTAACTGTCAGGGAATGCCCTCCGTCTTTTACAGCAGAAGGAACTACCAAGCTCTTAGATGTTGCCACGCATCGGATCAATGCTTCAGATTCTGTTGTGGTTTAATTGCCTCCACCACAGTGGAATACCTTGGCCGAAGGTTTGTTCCGTTCAATTGAAGGCAATTCATCAAAACTGTCAAAGTTCCGTCTTTGTAAGTGGAATCTCGCCCTTAGCAATGTAAGACTTGTCGGGTTTTTATTTAGGTTTTGGTGTCGTTAGACTGTGACTGGTGGCTAATCTTTTTCCTTTATGTTTCATTTAAGGAAGCAATAGTTCTTGATTTTGCTTTGCATAGATAGATGACAGTGTTGGATGGAACTAAGTCTAATCTAGCTGAAGAAGAAATGGCGTGGTAAGATTGTGGTAGTAAAAAATTGTATTATTTTAATGGCAAAAGTTACAATGTTAGTTAACATATTGGATTTATCCCCTTAGCAGGAGAACTAATATTTCTTGGACTTTGTGGAAGTACTTGACGTTGTTTTGGCCATGTTGATGGTTTGGTGCTTTTGAATTAGTTTTTTTTCCTATTGTATGTGTTTCTCCTTTGCAAGGTTATACTATAAAGGATATCGCTCTTAACACTAGAGTTGTTACTGGAACTATTCTGGGTTCATCCACCAGAATTGGTCCAGCATACCCTCTGCCACTTAAACCCAGGTATCTAACAAGAGAAATTTCCATTTCACAAGATACCACCACTTTTGGAATCTTCACTCGATTCTTTATGGCCATGGAGAATTTCATGACCAATAGATTTACTGATATGTTGTGGTGATTGCCCAAACCTCATTGAATTCAGCAGTTTTTACGCCAGGCCAGAACTACATTCTTCAAACTTTCTAGCATAAAGGGGTCCAAACATTCCTAAAATTGAAAGTAATTGACGTTTTATGATAAAACATGTTGATTTGCATGTTTTCATGTTTCGTTGCTATTAGATGGCATTATATGAAGTCGTCAAACCATTTTTAGCTCAAAAAAGTTATTTGAGGTTGTGAATTGTTTCTCCTTTACTATAACAAGTTTTGACGTAAGACTTGCGGCCATAAGTTGTCAACTCTAAGAGCTATAGTCCAATAATTTTTTGAAATGTCTATAAGTCATGTTGATCTCAATTTTCACTAAAGAAGATTCGATACAGAATCCAGGACAAAAATAGAACTAATGTGGTTTAACTAAACTCATATATAAGCGTTCTAAGGGCAATAAATGATGCACTCCATTCATTCCACTTATACATTCATAATAAAGAATTTTATGAACTTAAATATGGTGAATAACCATGTATTCTTTACATTTAGAAGTGGTTGCCACTACACAAAATTAGAGTTTAGCTAAGGTAATAATACAAAAAACTCATCTTTTATGGTAGGCAATATTTTTTATGAATGTCACCCTTCCTTGGCAATATAGATCTTGAATTTTATGTTAAAGTAACATATTATGTACAAGATTTGATTTAAAATAGACGTGGACCATTTCTGGTTTGTACTTAGGCTTTGCCATATTTTAAAGCAAGATAGCATTCTTTTCCAACTCATGATTGACGAAACATGTGATAGAAGTTTAAAATATAGTTTGTATCGTCTTAGTGCAAAACACACGATGAAATCTTCTTATTTTTTACTATCATAAACTTAGTACACGTGTTTGCTGCTTAAGAGTTCCTACTTTAGGTATAATAATAGTAACTTTAGCTTGTCTTTCATGATAGACTATAATTTTTATGGGTTCAAGCTTCATTGGCAACATAGATCTCCAATTTGATGTTAAAAATAACATACTACTATATGTAAGATTTGAATATAAATGGGCATGGACCATTATGGTCCACAATTAACGAATTGGGTGTAGAATTAAATCTCTCTAATTATGATTACCAATTTTATTTATTGTTCATTTGTCACTTATACAATGATATGGCGATTTTCTACCTTCTCTAACATAATTTTTGGAAGGGTGAGTGGAGATTTATATAGGTTCAGTTTGCTTGTGCTTCAACTTTACCATTAAATAATGCAATTCTAGCAAAAGGATGTTCTGGCTTCTTGAATGATCATAAGCCATGTGGACCAGCAATGGAAGGAAGGAAGGAAGGAAGGAAGGAAGGAAGGAAGGAAGGAAGGAAATTTTAACGTCCACGGAACCCAATCGGGTTATGGGAAACAGACATAGCAATCTATCTTTATTTTTCATAGTTCTAACTTTTTATATTTGTTTTTCATTCTTTTACATTGCTTCCACTACTTGAGAAGATAAAAAATACAAGTTTTGAGTTCACCATTTAATACATATGTTTATGAAATCCATGGAACGCGTACTCCAATGTATAACTTAGAATGAACACTAGAAAGTTTATGCTAAACCTCAAGATCGGAGCATTGATTATTTTAATGAATAGAGTAGCTCATGAGGTGCTTATATTCCGCAATTGAAACTGAAATTGATTAACATGAGGGAGTTCTTTTTTTTTAAAAGAAGGTGGACCGGTAATGGTCTCAGGTAATACGAACCTTTCTTGATTTCTTGAAAACAAACGCTATGCTTTTTTTACGTGTTTGTTTTTGGGGTGATTCCATATCGTGATAACCTTTCATAATGTGATTTTTTTGCGGATGACTTTGAATCATTTTACTTCTATATAGACATAAGTTATCATTCACTTGTAATTGAAAAAATAAAAGAAAATCAAAACCTCATCATCAAGGCTAGTGGACATTTTTCTTAGATAAAGCAAGTTGTCTAATACTTATATTCAAAATTTTTGGTCAAAATTCATTTTCCTACAAAAGTTAGAGATTTGATTTGGGAATAGCTTTACGGAAACCGCAGATTGGTTCACGAAGACAAGACAAGCGATTTGACCACTGTCATGTTCAAACAACCCTATCTCCTTCTCGGACCTCGGATTGAGGTGCAGTTTTTTGTGTCTTACTCTCTAACTCGTGTAGAAAAATACAAAAATAATGAAAAAAATCATAAAAATTGTCTTATCGAGACAGTTTTACTTTATCTAAACATGTAGCGAAATAGACTTGACTCCCTTGGGTTTACCTAAGTGTAACTCTCATGAATGGGTACCAATAAATTTTTAGGTATTTTTCCCATGCAACATGACTGCCACATATTAACATATAAGAAGGGTTTGACTGATTATTGAACCCCTGATTTTATGTGAATTTTAACGCGAACAGTGCAAATGCACCTTTTCTGGTACATCATGTGACGACTCTAGTGTTAAAGTTGTGGAATGATCTCAACATCAGTATTATATTGCCCTATGACTGACGACGCTAAGCTTGTATAAAGATGTGGAAAATCATTGAGAAATAAACAAGCGAGAACCTCGTCACTAGTCACCGCCATACTTTCAACTTGCCTGTTGCTGTGTTAAAATATCGTAACATTCTCAGGTATGTGCCGATTTGTAGGCACTAGCTTGACATTTATTTCCTTATTAATCATCCAATAGCAATAGCTAAATGACTAAAGAATTAGATAACTATTACAAAATGGTCAAGAACATGCAACTTTGGTTGTGTTTTAGACACTCAACATCGTTCGCGCGCTATCGTAAAACTTGTACATGGCAGGACATGCTCTAATCAGTTAAGGATGCATTCTAATTCTTTTATAAGTGACATCTTGAGTGTTGCTGAATTTGATAAGATGGGTTATTCAACATAGTTTACAAGACAAAAATCTTGTTATAGAGAAACGTTTGTGTTAATTGATTTAGCACAGCTTCAACCCGTGGAAGATAATCCAATCTATGGTATAGCCTTATGTCCAACTGATTTTCCAGTTAATTTTCCGGTTTCTCAAGCAGATCCTTAAGACTGGAATGCTCAAACTAGCTCTGAATATTTGAAAAAAAATGCCCTAGGATCATTTGTTTGCAAGAGCTCCTTCAATTGTCTGTGTAATGCTACAATGTGGATGCTTCAGATTTTATTATGTAAACCTAAGTTGGTTTTCCTGCCATGTTTTATACTCATCATAAAAAATCTTACGGCAAGTAGAGATAAGATGAAAAGAACACAATTTCTTATGCTTTTTAGAGACTCTTAAGACGGCACTGGGAAGCAATCTCTGCTTTTAGAACCTTCGCCTACAAGAAATTTGCGAAGGAGGATGAATTGCTAAATGCACCAAGATAAATTGCCCCCTAAATATAGAATGGGAATGAGGTTTTCCAATCTAGTAATAGAATTCATACCCTTTTCACACGTCCTGAAAATGTTCCACATAAGTCAGATGTCAATTCCGTAGCACGGCAAGAAAATGAAGTTTTTTTCCTGTTCATCATGAGAAGAAATTAAAAGCACTTCCTGGGTTAATTCTGAACTCTAGTTGTATCTGGCAAATCTTTTGATGGTTGGAACTCAATCCAGGTCTTCCTAACAGATATTGTTCATTGTTATTTATCATTCTTCTGAACCAGCAAATTGCAGTATACATGTTTGGTAGCAGCACATATGATGCTATTGTCTCTGGATCCAAACTTGAAACACATTTTGTAGCTTGCCTTGCATTTCTTATAACTTGGTGTACCACAGAAGCATCCAGCATAGCCATCCATGCAATGGGCTCTATTACCATGTGATTTATCAACTTCTTGAAAGCGTGCAGTCAAATGGGGGCCATAGACAAGGGTCGATAGATACACATGGTAGTGACTGAAAAAGGATATCAAACTGATCCTTTTGTTGGCAACATTTTGATAGACATGCATGCAAAGTGTAACTCACCACTAGAAAAAAAATAACGTTCTCCCCCCCTATCTCCATGCATTCTCCACGTGGAGCTTTGTATGAGTGTCCTGAAAGTGCATTTGCAAGCATTGTTAACACGGCAAGATTCAAATTGCTGCAACTTTTAATCATCTTTTAACCATCTGAAAGACACCCTGTCCCTGAACAAGTATGTCCCTAACCTTCCTAGTATGTCTTGCAAAGTGACCATATGATTACATTTAGTATGCACAAGAGAACATTATGCTGTGTCATCTCCGCCCCCTAATTAGAGCATTATATAGCATGTTTCATTCATGTCGTACTAATAATTTGTGGCATTGGGGAACTAGGAGACTTCTTTATGCTGTAATGGTGAAACCCGTAGTCCTATACGGGTGCCCAGTATGGGGACCTGGGCTATCCAAGCAAAGCTGGGCATCCATTGAAAAAGTGTAGAAGAGATATTTGATGGAAGAACTTGGAGTAAAGTCTCAAACGCCTTACTGTATTATGCTAGCAGAAGCGGGATTGCTTCCTTTAGAGATTGAAGCCCTTTGTTGTACAATCACATATATCAATCGTGTGAAAAGCTTCTCAAAAGACCGCCTCCTGGTAAAGCTATCTTATGCTCGAGAGCAAAGGGTGGTACTATCAAGTATGCAAGTGGGCTGAAAGTTGGCATCTTAGCGCCCCCGTCATGGCCTTCTTCAAGAAAATTGAAAGAGGTAAGGGAAAAGTCACGGGGGTGTATTGAACTTGTCGTGGGCTGGATACTAGTGTGAAACAACAATTTTATAGGGCTGAAATATGTGACCTGTCTACTTATGTGGAGCAGCCATATTTGACATCTAACATTAGTAGACGCAATGAGTTATGATCTCTCAGCTACGCTTCTTCTCATCATTTGCATGTGGAAACGGGTCGTTGGTATGGCACACCACGACATCAAAGGTACTGTCCCAGTTGCCTGGATCCTAAGATAGAAACTGAACCGCACACTTTCTTAGAATGCCCAGCATATGAGAGCATTAGAACCAATTTTGATATAGACTGCACAAGCTTGAAAGATCTCTGGAATGTCCCATACAATAAACTCAGCTCATACATCAAGATGGTGTGGAAAGAAAGAACAGAAATTATGGAATTATATGACAACATGAGCACCCTTGAGGCAAGTGGTGCCTTTGAATAGTTCATAAATAAAACTCTCGATGTACTTTGTCGCCAGTTGGACCTGAGGGTCTTTAATGGCGTGATTAATATATTATTATTATTATTATTCATCTCGTTCAAAGGAAGTGAACACTGACCTTGAGTACTTGTTAGGTCATTCTTTTGGGATCCATTTATTTTGGAAGATGAAGGGAATTGGATTGAAGTCTTTTAATCAGGTACTGCTACTGATATGTACATTCTTTCGGTACATTCTTTTGGCGGTGATCCAGGAAAAATAAGTTTGTGGTTTCTTGAGGGTGGTATGACTGCAGTATTTTGCCAGTTAGATCAGAGCTTCACGTCTTATATCATGTAAAATTTTATCTTCATAAGATCGATTTATTGCATATGCTTCGAAACGACAACATTTTAGATATCTGTGTAATATGCAGGATTTTGTTTTAATCTACATAAATACAACATAGGCATCCTTCATGCTACCAAGTCTGAATTATCTTAACATGACTGAACTGCCTATATCAGTCTCTGACTCAAATCCAGATATATGTTTTCCTTCCTCTGCCAAAAGCACTGAGTGCTGAAACAAGGTAATGTTATTTGGCAATAACCCCTGCTGTGAAAGCTTGAGATCTGTCTCTCCATCTATGGGCAGCAACAATTGTGACATCATCTTGTGTGGGTTCTATCAATGCATCACATGCATCTTGAGCACTATCAGACTTACCAGACAAATCCGTTTAACGAACTTAGCCTTCAAATATAGCAGAAAAAAAGGCCTTTTATATTCTGCAAATATTACTGTTACGAATGGTTTTGATGATGGATTTTGACTAGTTTCAGTGTTTATTTATTCTGCTATATGGCCAGGTTCAATGCATCTTTTAAGTCATTAGTTTATTTTTATATACTCTTCGCAAGATTGCATAATAATCATGTAAACTTAATCCAATCCATGAAAGCTCATAGAACAAAATTGCATCCCCCTCAATTCAGCCTTGCTAGATGGCCCATGAGATGATTGCACTTTAAGTTTGCATGGATTATTTAAATAATATATGAAAGAGCTAGTGGACATAGAATTTGTAATAAGTACAAATATTTTAGTTATAGATAATACTCGTTTGAAAACTAAGTATTGATATATGATTTTGTAGGTAACATCTTTTGTACAAGCTTCTAAGATATGGAGTTTATTACCCCGCATTGCTGATGGTTATAAACAGCTCATGGAAACGAAGGGGATAATTATGTCCTAAGGTTGACAGAGTCATTTAAGAGGTTGTTTTGGCGTGGGGAAGGTTATGAAATAGGTGATTATGTAGTGGTCAGAATTGACGGTCTGAGACAACATGGTAAAGTCACTGGATTTTTTGTCAAAGAGTCATGTGGTTTCGAAGTTTATTTTAGAGCCACCCATTATCAACAAGTTGGTGAAGACTTATCTCTTCGAATGCCACTGATCGATAATAGGCAATACAATACAACAATTATGAGTACTGTTACCTCTATTGTTTGCAAATGGTTCCCCTCCTTTTATGCCACTCCAAACACCTGGCTGGTTAATGAGCTTGAGAGGGTTCTGCATCAAGATATGCTACAGTTTGGTTCACTGGGATTTGTCCCTATATTTCCTCAGCAGGGTGACGTGGTTGACATTGGGGATTCCTATGGTGTAGTTAGAATAGTTAATGAGCAAGAGAAGACCTTCAAGATGGCAAAGCTTAGGGTCATTGATGTAGAGAATAAGATATGGTCTTCTTCTAGAATTGGCATTCAATTTAGGAGTTGGTCCTGCATTAGAAAAATCTTAAA
The DNA here is from genome assembly GCA_021234155.1 of Isoetes taiwanensis. NCBI lineage: Eukaryota > Viridiplantae > Streptophyta > Lycopodiopsida > Isoetales > Isoetaceae > Isoetes > Isoetes taiwanensis. Next base: position 2,376,908 of record JAJEKV010000069.1, read on the forward strand.
TTGGTGTGTGATTGGTTCTAACAATCGGCCTAATCGTTTCAGAGAACTCTGAGTCCGATATGGTCCTAAACCCGTAAGTTCTCTTTTTTAGTTTTGGGACATTTAGTAATTGACATATTTAATAATGGATGAATGACAAATTTTTCTTTTCAGGCCTTCTCGAAGCATTGTTGAAACCTGGAACACAAAAACTGTGGTGAAGCTAGTAAGGATATTGACTAAGACAAATGCGCATAATGAATATATCAAATTACATCGGCTTCATGGAGATACTCTTTTGGAAATGACCCTTGACCTTTGGAGGGAAGTTGATGTGAAGGATCTACACTCATGCTTGAGTCTCATGAGATGGATTTCAAGAATGAACCAAGAACAACCAATTGCTCTAGTGAAGGCTGGTAAGAGTTCTACGAAAAAAAAGTTATGATCATGCAAAAAAAAGTTATGATCATGCATACCTCTGACATATATATGCATGCATGATAGCTCATCTCGCTAATCCTCTTTTTCTCTTTCTTGTTATTAATAATGTTTTAGCTTCTGGCCTACAATCGCTTTCAAGTCTGCAAAACACTTCGAGTAGTTTGCAACGAACCTCCACTAGTCAGTCTACATCCTTTCACTTTCAACAAATTGACCAAGAGAAGATAACTCGATCAAGGGAGGTATTGAGAAAGTCTCAAGAGCTGAACGCGTCAATGGATTCTCCAGCGGTTCAGACTGCTCTCAACAGGCACTATGCTAACAACATGGACGCTAAGCTAACATTGAAGCCGATCTCTAACAGGCAATGGATAAAACGACACCATCCTTTGCTTGAGAAGGCACTGTCTCGAAATTATGCGTTGTATCAGGGATGGTGTTCTCAACTGCGTGAAGTTCTTCCTACGATATCGCCACATGACAGAAAAACCTATATACTTAGTTTCGTAATGGACAGGTCAGCTCACTTATCACCATAATGCATATCTTTATACTTTTACGTTATGTACTTGCATGCTTTTGTTGTATCTTTTAATCATGTCTACATTTGTCACTAAATCCTCTTATTCAAATCCTTAGTGCTTGAGCCATAAATCACAGTGCTCTAGTGTTGTAGTAAGAGGAAGCTTCATATTCACATAGACAAAGGAGGCTGCCATTGTGGAAATGTGAGATAGCAAGTCCATGCTCCTTCCCATCTATTGTTTCAGAATGTAATTTCTCTATATGTTCCATGCGAAGGAATATCCATTTTATTGTTCCTGCTAGTCAATTTGAGCTTCAAAAAGGGTTAGAAGAATGGCTTACAACTTACACCTTTAATACCCATCAGGCCAAATACTTGTTTTGTAAACCCTGATGGTGTGGCTGTAACCTTGAATTGCATTGAGGTTTTAAAATTAAAGTCTTTGATGGGTAGAATTACGAGGAATCACATTCCAGTTTTGGAATCATGAAATATTCAAATATGTCAGGTTCAGGAATGCAACATCCAACGATAGATGTTGATGTCTTCATGCAGCCACACTCTAACAAATTCCACAATTTTAAACTGTAAGTGCCGCTGTTTACTAAGTCTTATGTGTGTTTAGACTAGCTATTAAGTCTAAGATCATAAGTCTTTGTTTCGTTGCAATGTTTAAAGAAGAAAGTCAGTGCAGTAAATGGTCTGACAGCTAAGTACTCTGATTTAGGTCAATAGGACCATACAATACATTTACACTTGATCTCATGCCCTGAAAGGAAAGCCCTACTATCTGATTAGGATGCATTGCATGTATTAAGAACTGACAGCCTAGCTCAGATAGTAGCAACTTGGTTGAATTAATCTCAGATACTGGGTTGGTGGGTCTTGTGATCTGTTAGTGATTACTTGAAGTTTGGATTTTTATGGCTTATGCATTGTAAGATATCATGCAAATTCAGCTTCATCTTTAGCTGCAAAACTCGCTACTATGTCAGATTTTCGCAAAGCAAGACAAGCTTTTAAGCCACTGTAGAGCCTGGTTTATTTCATGACAGCAGATTCACGTAAGAAAGGTGCCCACTTATTTATTCCACAACAAGTTCTATGTAGCAATACATCTGCAATATGGCATATTTTAATGTCTACTCTTGAGATCTTAAATATGTTCTCATATAGAATTTTCCTCATGGCTACGGCAAAGGATTTACTAAGGAAATGCTTGATAATTGCCATAGTGGCCTTCATTGAAATTTGCCAAGCAACTACTGATACACTGTACGTAGGCCAGAGCCTGGGGGAAGATGGAGAGCTCACATACACTGTACGTAGGCCAGAGCCTGGGGGAAGATGGGAAGATGGAGCCTGGGGGAATAGATCCCCCTCTGAATCAGGGCTAAATATTCGGAATAAAGGCGTCTTGGAGGCATGAAGACGGTCTAGATTTGCCACGGTGTAGTAGGAATATTAAGCATCGGGCATGCACTAAATTAATATGGTAAACGGGAAGTAGAATATGCTAAAAACTCAAGTCAGATAATCTGAGCAGTAAGGAGGCATTAAGACCTGGCGGCCTAGCTCAGATAGTAGAAACCTTTGTTGCCCTGAAAGGAAATTGTTGATTTGAAAGTAAAGAAGGTAAGATGGACTGCTAGACCTTGCGGCATTTTCTTTCCTCAGCAGTCTCTCCGCCTCAAGGTCCAGCCTTCTTGTTGGGATGCCCATGCACTCCTATTTCTGACTTATCCAGTGTCTTTGCTTGTGTATTAACTACTTTCTAATTTCTTGTGTATTATTTCGTGAATCATCTTGTTGGATTATCATGAATATTTTCTCTGTGAATCTTTGCTGCATAAACCTTCTGCTAGATCAGAATTTCAGGATAAACCTTCTGCTATTTCAGAATTTCAGGATCAGAATTTCTGCTAGATCATAAACCTTCTGCTGGATAAACATATCCAGTGTCTTTGCTTGTGTATTAACTACTTTCTAATTTCTATTTTGTAGATTTGAAGATGTGTCGGGCTTTACATTTCCGCCTGGTATAACTGTTTATTGGACTCCCGAGCTTTTATATGAGAAAATTCGGGATAACAACAATAGCCAACGGAAGTATAGCAAGCGAAAAATTCAACAGTCGCATGCTGATGACGACGAGGTATCTTCACAGCCTCGAGATGAAGATCATGGTATTATTTGCTTTATGTTCTTTTGAGTTTAGGCTTTTGTTGCGCAGGAAAGGATGGTCCATCACTACAGAAGACTATTGAGTCATTAGAAACTCTAGGACGAATTTTCAGCAAGCAAGAGTGGCGCATCCAACAGAAAAACACAGATATTGGAGCAGCTAGATGTGTCACAGGTAAATATTAGGGTTTGTGATCTACTTTGTTTGCTTTATGTTCTTTTGATTTTATGCTTTTTGTTGAGTAGAGAAGTATGATCCATCACTACAGAAGACTAGCGAGTCATCAAAAACTCTAGAACGAATTTTCAGCAAGCAAGACTCATGCATCCAACAGAAAAACACAGAAATTGGAGCAACTAGATGTGTCACAGGTAAATATTATAGAATGTTGGGTTTGTGCATCTTAGGAGTTAAAGGTTCAAGGCTGATGTGTATCTAACATTTTTTTTAGATAATCCTCCATTAAAGAGGATAAGGAAAGTGAGTGCAAAGCTTGCGGAAAACAAAGAGTGTCAGTTGGCCAGAGCTATTCAACAAGAGCTTCGCGCAAAAGGAGTACCTCATAAGATGTTTCGATCAAATGTGAACATTTTGGAATAATTTGCAAAACTTTACTTGCGACTTTGTGTTTAGTCCAAACAATTTCAGAAATTTAATACTGTTGTTCAAAAATTGAAAAGTTACATACTTTAGTTCAGAAGGTTTTTATAGTTCTGTTTAGATCAGAAATTTTCAGAAATGAAATGATGGGGTGAACCTGTTGGAATTGCATGGATAATGCATGGATAGTGAAAGTAGAAATTCGATGGTAAATTGATGATGAACATATGGAGAATAGTAGGGGAAATTTTGATGGTAAATTACAGGTGAATGAAGGGTGAATTCAGTCCAAAATTCACCATCAAGTCTCCAAGTTTCATTGCTCATTCTCCATTATTTTTAAGGTGAAAAATTTCCATATGGTAAAGGTGATCTCTGGGTGAATACATGGCGAATTGAAGGTAAATTTTCCCTTAATTTCCCATTTGGAGAAGCATAATTTTTTTGTAGTGTCACTTGGAGAAGCCCGAGAGGTCTTTAATAATTTATTATTTAGAGATATCCTGGACTGCATCGATGCAGGATATGCTGAAAGCAGATGCAGCGTTGAAGCACTGGAATGTTTTGAGCAGGTACAACTTGATGCTATATCCCCAGATATAGTGACCTTTGTGTGCAGCCTGAAAGCCTGCAGCAGCGTAGAAGCCATAGACAAAGGCCGCAAAATTCACATCCAAATGAAGAAGGAAGACTTAGAAGGAGATCTCTTAGTTGGTATTCACATGTATGCTAAAGTGGCTCTCTTTTGGAAGCACAGAAGGCTTTTCACAAGCTTCCACTTCAAAATGTCATATCATGGAATGCAATGATAAGAGGATATGGCGTAAATGATGAGGGCAATATGGCAATCAAATGTTTTAAGGACATGCGTAAACAGAATGTCAGGCCAGATGCTACTACGTTCATCTATCTTTTGACAGCATATGGGGCGTGCCAACCTTGTAAGCAAGTGCAAGAAGTACTTCAAGCAAATGGCAACAGAATACGGTATCACACCCACATCAGATCACTACATATGCTTGGTTGACCACCTTGCGTGATCACGGAACTTGCATGAGGCACTAAAACTGCTTGAGTCAATATCTTACCCTCCACCTAAGGGAATGTGGACATCCTTGCTCAACGCCTGCAGGACTTATGGGGAAGTCGAGCTTGGTTTGAAATGCTTTCGGCATTTAATCCAGTTAGATTTAGAAGGTGTTATTTCGTATGTGCTTATGGCAAACTTATATGCAGCTGCAAGAAGGATCATGCAAATAGAATCGAGGAACTCAGAAAGAGTGCAGGGGCAAAGAAAAGTCCTACAAAAGCTGTGATAGAGGTGAACGGGAATGTCCACCTGTTTAGTGTGGGCAGTGAAAAAAGCTGGAAAATCTCAGCAATGCTGCAAATCCTTAGTTCGCGCTTGAAAAGTGAAGGATATGTGCCAAATATTGAGCTTATGTTAGGATCTGCTTCTGCTGATGAGAAAGAAATGGCCTTATGTGGGCATGTTGAGAAATTAACCATAGCCTTTGGACTTCTTCATATACCAGAGGGGAAAGCCCCACAACCGCTTTACATTTGAACAACAAGATTTCTTAAAAGGACATTGTTCACACGAGGTCTGGATTTCACGTGGGCAAGAATTCTTTTGCCTAAGAACAAAGCATTCAATTTGTTGCACTGCGTCAACAAATTAGCATAAACAGAACAACTCACTTGTCTTCCTTGCTCTAGCCTCTTCACATCCATTTCCAAAGCTATACAGGTTCTTCTTCTGCGCCCTGACTCAGCACATCCATAATTGCACTCTAGCGCATGTTGCCTGGCAAGCACGTCTGAAGGTTGCAGCGAATTATAGCCATTTAAAAACCAAGTTCTTGCTACTACACAATGCTTCATTTTTCAGCTTACATCAGACAAATATACTATATAGTGCGTCAAATTCATTTTCAGAAGTCTTAAATTTGAAGTATTCGATACCGTTCTTGAAGAACAAGACTAGGAAGAATCCCTATTGGGATTATTGCAGTTGAAATCACAGAGAGTGATGCAGACAATAATTGTTGATCCTGGACAGCTGGATTAAGAGGGAAGGGTAGCACCATAGGCAGGTCAAGTTTGATTTCCTGAGGTCCTCGGCAATTTTAGATCCCAACCGTTGGATCAAGATCAGTGATTAAGCGTAATTTGCTGTCACAACCAGATAAACAGGCAGCGGCCTATTTATCATGATAAACAGGCAATAAGAACGATAAACAGGCAGCAACAATGATAAACCGGCACAGAGGCAAGCTTTTGCGTGAAGCTTTTGTTATGCAAGCTTTTGTGTATGCAAGCTTTTGCGTGAAGCTTCTGTTTGTGGAAGAATCTGTTTGTCGAATCTGTTTGAGGCGGCTTGTGGAAGAACTCTGTTTTGCAGATTGATTGTCGTCTTCACCTAGCTCTTCGTCTTCATCCAGCTCGGCCTCAAAGGGAATCAGAGGATTGAATCAGAGGATCAGAGGCCTCAGAGGATTGAATCAGAGGATTGAATCAGTGGCTGCTGCAACGAATCAGAGGATTGAATCAGAAGATTGAATCAGTGGCTTCTGCAACGAATTAGAGGATTGAACCAGAGGGAAATTGCCTCGGACCTCCCGGTTAAAGGGGTCAAACCCATGACCTTTTGGCTCCCTGGTTTGGGGTATTCCGCGAAATTAACATTATGCGAATTTTGCGTGAAATAAGCTTAAGCGAATTTCTGCGGAAAAATTTTGTCGGCGGCGAATTTCAAGTGAAATTCGGCTTAAGCGAAATTTCACTTGCCAAGTGCATTATAGACATGCGAGGCGGTGTCGCGGCGGGCGCGGCGGCCGAGCATACCAACCCTCCGGTTCTTAGTTTCAGACCTCCTTGTCGGTTTGGAGCTCTTGCTTCTTCAATTCCGCTCGAATCTCCTCCCCGCCCTTCGATTTTAGATCTTGCACTTCATTGCCGCCAAATTTATGCCGGGTTCCTTCGTTTTTACGGCTTCATTTTAGCTCTTCTCGGCATGGGATCGGAGGATTTGGTGGATTCTCACGAGCTTGGTAATGGGTTTGTGGAAGATGATACAAAGGTTGACTTTTCATATGTGCCCAGTTCAGCGGCTCCCTCATGGATGGCGTAAGGTGGTGGATGTGAAGAAACAGGTGAGAGCGTAAGAAGAAAGAAAAGGAGAAAGAAAAACGTTTGGGCTTGTTGGTGATGGTGAGAAGTTAGCAAATGGAGTTTGAATCCAAGGGCTTCAAGGCCCTAGAAAAAGGAAGTGCAAGAGAGGAAATTGCGAAGGAGGCTCGTCGTCGCGCATTTCTTCTTTGCCACGCCGCTGAGGTGCCTACGGTTCAATCCAGTGATGGAAGTGACGAGGAGGGCGAGTTTCATAAACCGGTTAATGGAGAGATCCATGTTGAGGTAAAAAAAGCTAAGAAGGCTAAGAAACCTAAAATTTCAGTTGCAAATGCAGCATCAAGAATTGTTGCATCAGATCTGGTTGCCTTCCTGAGCGAAAACTGAAATTCGCTTAAGTGAATTTCAGTTTTTTTAAAAAAACCACCTGCGCAGGCATGCTCTGACGGAATCAGACAGGACCCTGATAACATTTTCCGGCGACGTCTTCTGAAATTCGCTTAAGCGAATTTCATAAAACTTGGATCTTCAAAGAATATTTCCTTGTTTAAGTGAATTTCACACTTAAGCGAATTTCAGCTGCCCGATAGTCCAATTTCGGAGCAAAAAAAGGCACCGGGTCAAACCCCCCAGCTCGACGCCAAATAAATGGGCTCGCCTGTCGGGCTCGCCCATATTATTAGGCGTAATGGGCTCTCGTGGGCGTTTAGTCTAGTGGTAATACACTAGGTCTAACAACTATAGGTCTCGAGTTCGAGACCGCCCAGAATCGCACTCTGAACTGTTGGGTGTCAAACCCACAGACGCAATGTAAAGTGGTTGGGGGCAGTGTAGTGTGTGGTCATATGTCCAGTTGGCGTGACGTTAAAATACTATCTATCTATCTATCTTCTTCCCAATTCTAGGGTTGTTGATAAGACCGGCTCCTAATTTCCTAGAGTCTACATGCGACTAGGATCGACAAGCGAGCATGCGAGAATGCAGGGATGCCGAAAGAGCACATTCGAGCAATCATAAATCGGACCGTTGCAACACCACCAGCTCTACCAGAGAATGATGCCCTGTTGCCGCCATAGCCATAGCCGAAAGCAGAAAAGGAAAGCGTCTTGCCTTAACACCCTGTCCCCAGATTTTCATTCTAGGAATGAATCTGAGGCGTCCGATCAAGCATCAAGAGGGCATGTATGGCCCGTAACATCTTCCCTGCGGCGTCTTTGGGTGGCCCTCGGCGGTTTCACGCCCCATAACGGCCCCTGGAGAGGCTGTTATCTAGCCCTTAACGTCCTTGGCCTCTGCATTTAGCCGTAGGATTGAATCTCGGCCGTCGATCTTTAGATGTTATATCCAGTAGCATTCTGTCGCCAAATTTGTTATGACCATAACAGGATGTTATGTCCATAACATTTCCTCTCTGTTTTCACGTTTGGGCCTCCGCCATAGCTACTAAAGAATCTGCGCCATAGCCAGCAAAGAATCTGCCGCCATAGCCGCTTCTAAGTGTTGATTTTCATTTGGAATTTCATTTTTTGCGGGCCTAAGCTCGCCCGGCCCTGCTCCTTCGCATCACAAGCAAAAGGTCGAGGAAAATCTTTTTGCTTACGTTTTGTTTTAGAGATTTTTTGGGATGATTTCTAATCTTGATGATGATTTGATGATTCCACGTAAAGCTTGGGGAAAAATGGAGGTCTTGCGGAAAAATGAAATACAGGTCCAGCTTCTCGCAAATACCCCAAAATTGCCGATTCTCAGGAATCCGACTCATTTATGCCTCCCCTGTGCAAATCTGACTCCCTTACTCTGTTTAAATCCGCCTCCCTGCGCCTCACATGTTCTATTTAGAAAACATAGACTTACATTTAGTTTTTTTTTCTTGCCGGAATGCAGTGCGGGCTGCCAAGCTTGGCTATGGCAGCTCTGCCAAATGCCTCGGCCAAGGACGTTAAGGCCGATAACGTCCTCCCCTCGGAGTTATGGGCCATAAAAATGGCCTCGTGGCCATGTGGCCACGAAGCCATTTTTATGGCCCATAACTCCTCGGGAGAGGACGTTATCTACCCCTTCTTTCATAGGAGATTGGCAAAATTACCCGTTCTTGCAGATGCTGCTGTGACCCGGCCACCTGATCTTGGGAAAAAGCCAAGCACAGAAAAGCGGAAAAACTCAGGAGAAGGGAGAATAGCCAACTATTCATGGTGTGGGCTAACATGATGGCACAGCACAATGCATTCGGCTTCTTTCCCGTTTTGATCGCTAGGGAGGAGGCCGGCCTATGCTCCAGACCAGAGAAAACAGGGGAAAATCGGAGAGGAAATCTGTCGATGCAAAGAAGAAAAAAAAAAATTGTTTTCAGATACTAGCCTGAATTCGCTAAACAAATTGGATTCAAACAAATTAGCTGCGAACAAAAATTGTATCTGCATTATACCAGTGAAAACATCATCATCTAAAGAAGTTATATAATTTTGAATATAATATATAGGCACTATGTTAAATTACGGAACATCCAAATTTGGCCACTGATTTGCATGAAGCGTAAGGTGCAGGTGCTCAAGCAAGATATAACGTAAATTTTACTCGAAACTTTCTTCCAAAACTCTTGCCACAGAAACGCAAGCTATGTGCCTGATCAAGAAATAATTAAGTTTTGCTCAAAACGTTTCCAAGACGCAAGACCATTCAAAATATAGCGTAAGTTTTGCTCAAAACTTGTTTGCAAGCCTCGTTAAGTGCCAAGACTCATTTGTTAAGACTCATTTGTTGCAAGTCCACTCAAAATACAGCGTAAACTTTGGTCAAAACTTTTTTTCAAAACACTCCTTTTGCTACAAAAATGCAGGCTATGTACCTGAGCAAGAAATAATTAAGTTTTCCCAAAACTTGTTTCCAAGATTGTTTCCAAGACTCATTTGCTACAGAAACAGCAAGTCCATTCAAAAATTCGTTTAACACGAACGTAAATTTTCGTTTAGTCATAAATAAGTACCAAGACAACACCTGAACAAATGATCAGCCTAAACTTTGTAGACAGTAAAATGAATTATACTATACAAAGTTGTAATACACAGGCCAACGTAAGGTTCGTTACATGATCACCATATGCACACTAAATGTTAGTTATACAGGTGCCTCAGTGCGCAAAAATACAACTCCTCAAGAAGTTTGGAATTTTCCTGCCCTTTTCCTTGTGCCTACGACGACCCTGGTCATTATATATCAAATCCAAACAAGGACGGTCAGCGCCAACAGTATAGAAACATACAAACCAGCACTAACATAGAAGAACATTCAAACAGTAGAATCCAGCCATTAAAAAGGACATAGAAGCTTAGCCACCATAAAATACTTGAATTCACTCTTAAGATTACATCTTTGGAAATATACAATACAACAGTGAACCTTTCCCCCAGAAAAATGCTGTTAAGCATACATGTTTAGAAATGTACAATACAACAGTAAAATTTCCCCTCAAAAATGCAAAAGACTTAACACATGCAGTCAGAAATTAACGGGCCAGATCTCAGCATTAAAAACCCAGAGACATAAAATTCCAGCCACCAAGCAGAGATATGCCTGAAGAAATTAATAATATGAGAGACTTATTGCAGAAAAGAAAAAGAGAACACGAGGGATTAGGAATTCACATACTTTTGCTTCATGCATGCCAGTATCTGTTGACTGCTCGACCACCTTTGGTTTTATTTCTTCAGCATTTTCTTTTGGTTTTGTTTCTTCACTGTTATCTTTCATTTCATAATTGCTGTTCTGTTTTGTTTCATAAGCACTAGGTTGGAAGTCTCCAGCAGATTTTGCATCATTCTCTGACAATTTATGGTCGCCATTCTGCTTTGTTTCATCGAAACTACTAGGTTTGGACTCTTCAGCAGAGTTGGCATCATTAGTAAGAACTTCCAGTTTCTCATCTACTGAAGATAGGGCATGTTCCAAGGGCTGCTGTGAGTCTACAGAAGTTTTTGAGGCCTCCAGCGTGGAGTCTGGAGAAGGCTGTGATGGAGTACTTTTAGAGGTTTGAAGTGGTGAGTCTGGAGAACCTTTAGAGGTCTGAAGTGGTGAGTCTGGAGAAGGCTGTACTGGAAGAGCAGGTTCTTTTTCCAACTGGCTACTAATCTGCATAAAGAGAAAAACAAGATCTCAGTGAGATGACTAACAATTCAATAAATCACAAAAATAACAGAAAATGACAGCCAAACAGATAAACAACAAGGTCTTTCATTAGCACTTACTGAAATGAACCTCTCTTCTAAATGATTGACTCTTTCAACTAACGTGCCTTTCTCTTCCGTCTCCTCAAGAACATCATCAATTGATTTGCAGCGCGGATCTAAGCTTGTAGGAGTGGAAAAACCAAGTGATCCAAGTGATCTACGCCTCTCATTGCTGGTTGGTGTTGAGACACATGAAGAATGAGCAGACCAAGGTCCCGATCGGGCAGACCAGCTTCCATCAGTAATTGATCTTGGACTGCACTTGTCTTCCAGTACCCCTAACTGCAGAAACCCATCTGGAAATTAGACCATCGCATTGCGCAAGTAAGAAATGCACCAACTAAAACTTGATGTTACCTACATTAAGTTCAAGCATCTCTATTCGGCGAATCAGAGGTATTCCTGAACCAGCAAACCGCCCATGTCCATTCACGTTCAGATTCTTCCTGTGAGGAAGATTCTTTCCATGACCATTTAGAACTTTTACCTGATGCTTATGCTCTGCACTATCAGATTCTTCATCCTGATTTGGTGAGGCTGAATTCCCATCTTTAGAGCGATCATTAACTTCACTCATGTTATCTGAAGGAGAAGTGCTACCTGTGACACTCAGAGTCGAATCCTCCATTGCCTTTTCTGCACTAACATTTGACCTCCTTTTCATATTGCCATTATCTTGTCTCAAAGTCTCTTCTAGCCCTAGACCTGAAGGAGGTTCTTTTTTCTTATGATCAGCAGCCAAGGTAACAGGAAACTCGCCATTACCCTCGGCAGGAATGGTGATCTTAACATCAGCAGATCGGTGCAAATTTTCCTTCATGACTTTCCCCTCATCTGATCCTACTTTTGAATCATCATGTTCTTGTAATACACTGCCTTGATGTGGTTGACGAGCAGCAGATTCAGTAGTTCCCTCAAGAGAAGCAGAGCTCTCATCCTTACTATCATGATATGAACTTCCATTGGCTTCATAACATCGATGCAATTTATCTTTCATTTCCACATCTTGACCTAGAACATTGGCTGAATGAGCATTTTCCTCCAGAGAAACATCATTTGTATTTTCATATAAACTCTCTTTAACACCATAACCTTGATCCTTGAATTCATTACTGTGATGTGGTTCATGGTCAGACTCTCTAATACCATCAGTGCCATGGTCTGAAATTTCTTTCATTTGATTACCTTGGATTGATCCAGGCTCCAATTCATTACCTTGATGCAGTTGATCCCTCGAGTCATTAACTTGATGCTCAGCTTGATTACGTGGACTTAATTCAACTAGATCCTGATGTGATTGAAGTGGTTCTTCATTTACCTCAGTACTATGATATTGCTGATCTTCCAATCCACTTTGCCTTTTCCCACCATTTTCCGCTGTCTTTTGATAATCTTGATGTTGTTCACTCTTCACTTCAGTACTTAGATGTGGATCCTTCCATCCATCAGATGTTAAACCATCATTCTCAACTCTTCCGCCTTCAATGCTTTCCGAGACATCTTCTAGTGCACCACTGTCATCTAGAGAATGACTGTCGTTTGGGAGCTGAGAAGGCTTTCCATTTTCAAAAGTGCCCTCAACACTACCGTTTCCCTGACAAGAAAGCTCATTGCCTTTGCTTAATTCCTTGTTTGAGATCCGCAAACTATGATCATAAATCCCAGGATCCATTGCACCTACATGTTCGTCCTTCCTACTTACACCTATTGGATGATCTCCTTGAACATCTCTCTCCATTTCTCAAGTCTAGCTTCCCTGCAAATTCAATGCATCAATATTAAAAGACCTCTCGCCACAATTAGGAATTCACATGCCAAAAAAATTGTAACAAAATTCAATGCATCAATATATGAAAACTCCTGCCACAAATAAAAATGCATATGCAAAAAAAAATCTGACACTCAATATAATACATTCTTGAACTCAAGGTTATGTTTAATAGTTGCCTAAATTTTCCGAAAGTTTTGTCAGCCAATCTAAGAATCAGCTCAAGTATGATCTAAAACTATGAAGATGTTGATTGTCCAAAAAGTAGCTGCTGTGTGAATCTGCTCATTCTAAACCAAAAAACCTGGTTAAATTTTTCTAGCTCGCCTGTAAGATGTAAGCTGAAGCAGCCACATCCAGCAAGAATACATACTAGAAGAATCAATTCAGTTCAAATAAATGCCGGTTATGATCCCAACTTAAAAATATGAAAAATGGGCATCCAACACTAGATCCTCAAATTTAGACTCTTGCCATCACCAGACGATATGGCGAAGTAAAAACGAAACGGCACCCATAAAAGCGTTACACTCGCCCAATAGCCAGAATTCATCTACAAATGTAGCTAAAACTAGTACCTTCTACACTGATACAGAGATGAACAAGGTTCTGCCTTTGTTATCCCGAAACAAAATTTCCACACATAATTGAATCATATAACCCCCGGGTGAATCCAGCAAGTCAGAGCTAAAGCGATTGAAAATTCTTGCATGCTAAAAAAACAGATCCAGCTGTGCGCCTTTGCTGACTTCTTGCCCCGAAATATGATGCAGAAGTAATTTTCAACAGATTCTTTTGAAAACTTATTGCCTCATAAATGAATCAATGTAAACAACAGATTCTTTATGTGCGTCGAAATTGAATGCATTAGAAAAATATGCCAATTACCTGCAAATTTACTTGACTTATGCCAGCAAGCTTGAATTCAAACAGCGAACGTGCTCCTGCAACCAATTATATGCTAAAATCAACACAAACATCATAACAAAGCTCTGTTTTTTCAAAGAAAGGCCACTTGTTTCGTGAGCGGAAAAGGAATTGCTGCCGCAACAAACGGCTCTGGTCAACAAATCTCAAACAATTACAAAAAAATCAGAGCATTTTTCTTCAAATTCAAAGAACCCACCTTGAGGTAAAGGACCAGAAGCAAATCTCAGGTAATTTTGAAGCGACCGACTTCGAATTGAAGGGCTAGAAATCGCAGGGGAGCTGAATTATGTAAATTTCCAGCGGAGTCTGATCCAGCATTGAATAAGGTAGGAAGCAAATCAAAGCGAGGCTGCCTCTTTGTCAATGGCATTTGAACACCGAAATCATATAGGCTCCTGCCAGATGTCATCTATCTTTAGTAATCAGAGGTGCCTTGGCCACGTTGATAGTATTTTTAAATTGATTCTTGCTGGAATAATTGGAATGCATTTTATTCCATCTCCTCCCTTTCTTTAGAATGTTTCCAGAATCTTTGCCCACATATATGCCAAACTGCATGCCACTTCAAAAATCATTCTCGAATCATGCAATCCTTCTAGGTATGCCAATAGATATTTCACAATGCAGGCTCGCTTCCTTCTAACACTTGCCATGCTCATTGCCTGGTGGCGCCGCATTTGAGGGTCCTAATTCCTATGCTTCTCCATGCCTTCCTCCAAGCAATTGGTTTTGACACCTCTGAGATTTCTCTCTGGCTATGCGCCAATTTGTCAAAACCAATTGCTAGGAGTCAACATCAAAGAGGGTTTCCTCAAATGTGCAAACATGGATCACCTAACATATTTGGCATCTTCTCATTGTTATGAATTCTAAATCTGGAATAGGGTTGTATGTATTGCATATGTACTCTATTTTAGCTTTTGTCTACTCTTCCCCATTCTTTGTATTGTTTCACTCACGAACAATGTAAAAGCATAAGTTGATTGCCCAATTTAGGTTCCTTTTTGTGTAAATATTACAAGGGCAAAATCTGCTTGGATCTCTTTATCTGCGAGTTTTTGGACTTGTAAGAGCTGCCGCAATTATTGATCAGAAGTTGCCGGTTAGACTAGTTCTCCCTAGACGTCTCCTCTAGACTCAGAATCTGCCCTAATTTCGAATTAGGGTTTAGGCCTAATGCTAGGTTGGGCTATTTTGGGTTCATGGAGAAGTTTTGATATACAATTCTATCTCATATTGAGAAGAATAGTGAATTAAACTGAACGGGCATTGAGACAGATGAAATTGGGTAAACAAGAATAACGAATGTAAATTGCATAAAGACGCGTGAAGCCAAAGATTGCAAGGGTTATACAGATATAAAAATGTAATATGAACATGGCATCAATATAATATTGAAAGACTATTAAGGTGATATAGACTCTGTGAGAGCCTTTTAGATATAATGGAGTATCTAGGATTTTAACTTGGGTTGAGCTCACTAATCTGCACTCTTATGAAAGAAAGCGTGAGACTATTTGACATGTGTTTGAAATACGAAACATGAGGAAAAAAGGTACATTATGGATGCACAATGAAACCCTGATGTTTTGGCTTACTCTGAACTAAGTGTGGCCTATTACGAAAGTAGCTGATTGGATGACCATGGTAGCTAGTTTAGCTCCATGTAGAACAACAATGGCAGTCTTGCATCTACTGATAGGAATATACCTAGACAAGCACAAGCAGATTTATATATGGATATGAGTGGTTGCAAGTGTATATGCCATGACTATAGCACAACATATCCATGGGAGGATTGACTTGATATACTTTCTTTCTAGAAAGTCAGGACTGCATGGAATATGTAATATTCCAATCATACATAATTAATCCGCTAGAAATGATGAAGGTTTGAAAGAACAAATGGAATTGTATCCTTACTTCAAATTCATTCTCAAGGCCATAATATACCTGTAAATAAAAACTGGACAGTGGATTGGCTGTATCTATAAATTAAAGCGATGGGAATTGTTTAACACTAGACCTGTCCCTGGGACCATTCCTGATCCATGGAGCAGAACTGGCCCTTATGACCTCTGGCACTTAAACTCATGTAACTCACGAAAGAAATTTCAATTTTATAATATACCATCATATTTGAGTCTTCACCTATTTCTTAATGATCTTTAAGAATTTCAAGACCAATGGGCTCACCTATACCTTGTGGTGATTGCTCAAACGTTGGAGAATTTGGCAGTTTTTGCACCAGTCCAGAACTGCCTTCTTCAATATTTCTAGCATAAAGTGACCTAAACCTTGCTAAAGTTGGAGGTATTTGCCTGTTTATCATAGAACACATTGAGTTTTATGTTCCCATGTTTTCTTGCTATCATCTGACATTGGTGGAAGCCGCCAAACCCTATTTTGATCAAAAAATCTGCTTGAGGTTCAAGAATTGTTACTCTCTCATTATAACAAGTTTTGATTTAATTCTTGTGGCCATGAGTTGCTAACTATATGAGCTATAGTTTCATGATTTTTTGGAGTGTTCATAAGTCATGTTAACCTCAATATCTACTAAGAAAATTTACTATACAGAATTATGGACAAAAGTATATGTTAAAATGCTCCAATAACAACCATCCATAATGCCATGTGGGTAATAAATGATACGTTCTATTTATATCTACATAGAACATAACTCTTATCAACTTACATATAGTGTAACTAGGATATAACCATGCAATTTTTGGAATTCAAACATGATGTACAACAGCCGGATTAACACATTATAGCATAAAACAGTTGGGTCAACTCCATAATTATAGGTCCAAAACTCCACAATGATTAAGTTAGTGATGCTTATTGATGAATTCAAGTGGATGTTTTGAAATTTAGCCATGCCATAATATAAATAGACCACATAATATTTCATATATACTTCTTTGGGCATAAATAAATAAATAAATATATAAATAGAAGGTGTGGTCTTGGGCATGGGACAAGCTACTTCATCCTAAAGTGGCAGTTCTTTGGTGGCAGATTCTTCATAGGTGTCTGCGGGTTAATGTGCTTGTCCATAAGTTTAACCCTAGAATATCAAATCAGTGTCCAGTATGCAAGCGTGGATCTGAGACCATTGAGCATTGCTTTTTCATGTGTGAACACCTTAGACAGGTCTGGGACTGGTTGTTTTCCCTTTTTCAGGTTTCACTAACAAGTCAACAACTGCTTTTGGCAATTTACCCAAGTACCTGGACAGAGTTACAAGGCCAGGCTTTTCATCTAGCAGCAGGATGGTTGCTTTGGACTATCTGGAAAAGACGAAGATTACTTGCCCCTCGCAAGAGGCGAGTGATTTTTGAGGAGTTTTTGGATGTGCACTCTTATGCTTAGGCAGGTTGCTTCACTCGGTGGGTCTCCGCTTATCCGCTGAGATTTTATTCCTGTCTCTGCATTTATACTTGTATTTGACTCTTTGATTGAATAAAGTCTGACGTCCTTCAACAAAAAAAATATATACTTCTTTGGTTCATAGAAAAAGATACTACTTTTCCCCAAATATGCCTTTAAAATAGTTCAAAATGTGAGAAATGACATGTATAGACATCTCTTATATAGATTTGTATGGTCAACTAGCATATAGATTTGTATGGTCAACTAGATTTCTTACTAGCATAAACTTCATATCTGTGTTACTGCTATAAAGCATTGTCATCCAAGTAGAATAATATTACATGTAAGTTATCTTTCATGTATATGATATTTTTTATGTATGCAAACCTTTCTTGGCAATAGAAATCTCTAGTTGCATGTTAAAGTAACATGTTATTTCAAAGGTTTTAATTTATATAAGCACGCATCACCATTTATGGTCCACGAGACCAATTGTATAGAGCATATATCTCTCACTAACCTTATCATTTTTTTCCCAGAGAATGATACTATGACTTTTTAGCTTCTATCACATGATTTTTGAAAGGTGTAAGTGAAAGTCCATGTAACTTCAATTGGTCATAAATACCTTATAAATTTTCAATTTTTTGTGCTTCAACCTTACCCTTAAATTATGCAAGCTAACCTAATCAATTAATTTTGTCCTATAGAGAATCATACAAGTAAACGATATGTGAAAGTTGAGATCAATATTGATTAAGGTGGCACTATTAATGATTTTCAAACTTTCAGTCATTTGGACCAATGATGGTCTGCAACTGGACTGCAGATAACAGTCTATCTTTATTTTTTATAGTAAATGTTTTCCATATTTTTCCTTGGTTGTTTTTGCATTGGTTTCTTGACATGAGATATTTTGAGGATATGATTTCGTAAAGTCGCACCTTAGGGCACAAATCTAGAATAAACATGGAAGATATAATATAATTGATGTTATCTATTCTAGTACAATCCTCAAGATAATGAACAACAAATATTTTTTGTGAACAAAGTGGTCCAAGGGCTACGCGTGTCCCAAAACTCAACTTGAAATGGACTAAATAAGGATATTATCAATTTTTAAATGAACTATGGACCAGTAATGGGCAGGTACAGATATCGTTTTTTATTTCTTTTTACCATGTCTTTTGCTCTTTTTACAAGTTTATTTCTGCATTGGTTTCACATCCTTATAAACTTTCATAATGTGATTTTTTGGAGGACAACCTAGAGTCATATGTAGCAATGTTATCCATTTGTATAAATTCTCTAAAATTGAAAATAGAAATAAAAGTCAAAACATCAAATTCAAACTCAACAAACATTTTTTCAGGATGGAGGATCTCGTGAACTACTTATATGCCAAATTTGAACTCAAAATTAATTTCCTTCTAAAAGTTGTTGTTTTTATATCACAACTGCTTTCTGTGACGACCATACGGATATTCGTATCATACGATCATTATACTCGTATGTACAAAAGATGGTCGTCACACAGATGCAAAAGGGTAGTTGCACAAGACAGGGTTTGAACTCGCAACCTTCCAGTTGCGAGTCATACACTCTTGCCAAGTGCACTACCAATATTTGTTAAAGACATTCTTTCACATCTTCCTCATATGTGGGACTATCTCCAGAAGGTTCTAGATTGTTCTAGAACCTAAATGCATGCGCGACACTTAGCGCGATCTCACCCATTAGAGTGGCGCGATCCTGACCGTTGGTTTAGATATATAAGGAGGCATCTCTTTCTTGTCAAACCATTCCGGTTCAACGCCAGTCTTGAGCCTTCTAGGCATCTGTCTTGTATTCCTGCTCGCCTTCGGGCTATTATATTATTGATTCATGTTTATATATCAGATTCTTTGCCGATCTTGGCGTATTTCTTCCGTATTTCTTGCGTATTTTCCACGTATTTTCCTTGTTTTTCGAGTAGGTTCATGACAGTTTGAATCGGAATCTGTTACGAACTAAAATTTTAGTACCAAAAATTTCGATTTGTATTCACATCAAACCATCAGAGTACACAGAACAAGTACTGCCTCCCACGAGGCTATATACATGAACACCACGTATACAGATAACAAGATGACAACATAGGATAACTATACACACACGTATGCCCCGCCAGCTATCAAGCAGCCTGCACAAGCTTCCACGTGTTAGTAACATGCATAAGAGTTATCCAATAGTGTCAGTATGAAGCAACGACTGACGGACTGCAAGAACACACATATGGAATCCACCACATGCACCATAGTGTCTGCCAAGCAGACACTCCCCACCATATCTAGACAGTACGTCGTCTAGAACCCCCGCGCTGGTGGATCCAGTGTAAGGAAGAAACTGCAGGCACCATAAGAACCCAGGCTACGAGACTGTTGGTTCCACATGCCACCGTCCCATACCAGTGACAAGCTTTACCTCACAAGTACCTCTTGTTCTTATTTAGACAAGCCACGCTCATCTACTATGCCATGCACAAAACTCCCCTGGGTCAGCACTCACCATGCTTTTGGGCTTATGTTATATTAAGCTAAGGTGAAATACCTTTAATGGGTTATATACCATTGGGTAGCAAAAGTGGCAATGGTTTTAAAAGGGCCATTGTTTTAAAAAGCTAGAATGGTTTAAAAACCATTGAGGTTAAAATGGTGAGCACCCCGAAATCGGGGGATGCCACCTTGTTGCTGGACGGCTGCCTGAACGAGCTTGGCGGCAGGCCGGATCTGCTATCCGGCAGACCCACCTGAGGTCTGGATGGTCGCCACGTGGCCTTGCCACGTTGGAGGGGCCTGCAACAAAAGGATAGGCGGCCGGTTACAGAAGGGGGCCGGAACAGGAAGGAGAAGGAGGCCGGATTTGGTCTGGGAACCAAGTAACCTGCCAGGGAAAGATTACAGCTTCCGATCTTGTTGCAGAAGGAAGCAACAAGAGTAGACCGAGAGAAAGAGGACGGAATTAAGAATAAAGGAAGGGGACAATCCGAAAGGAGAGTTCTGGTGGAGACGCTGCTGTACTGGACTTGCGGCAGGGAGCTTATACCTGGTAAGCCTGAGCTGGATGTATTCCGGTATTGCCTTTGGGCAGATATGCTACAGGGATTATAGTAGAGAAATAACTACTAGTGATCAATAAGCTCCATGATAAACTGGAACAGCAAGAATCTGGAAACGCCAGGAACTCGTCCCCTATCTTAAGAATTGCTTAACCGTCCCTTTCTGGAAATCTGGTCTTTAATCCAAGGAAGTTGAGAGCCTTACCCTGTTGTGACGAAGCAGTTGGTTGCAATAGCAACCGTGAGGGTGCTGCTGGCCATTGCAGTTCTTCTAGAGCTGCTAAACCTCCTCTTTTGAATACCCTCTGGGAGTGTTGCCATAGTGTAATGCTCGCCCCAAAGGGAACTCGTGAGTGCTAGTGCGATGTGACGTAGTGTTGGTATGGGACGACACTATGTTAACATCAATAGTCTGTATTTCATGGGTTATTTAACCATTAGAGAATTGCCCTTCCCTCACATTATTTCCATAATGTGCTTAGGGCAATCCTGGTTGCGTCCCTAGTTTAGGATCTACTAGGTGCACCATACCCTAGGCTAGATAACATCATGCGACCGTTACACATCCATGGCCCAACTACCATAGAACATTTCATTATGCCCAACATTAGCATGCATGCAAAATTTCCACAATGGTCTGCAAAAAATATTTAGGCATAACATTACTCCCTCCCTCTGGGATTCTTGTCCTCAAGAATCGGCTCCAGACCATTGAGCCATAACATCCGGATATTGAGTCATGAAACGACGACTCTCCCACGTCGCCTCTGAGACAGGTCTATGTTTCCACTTCACCAGAAATTCCATCTGGTCTCTTTGGCGGATCCGCACTATCCGGGAATTCAATATTCTTTCAGGGGTAGGGATTCTATCCAACTCCACCATGTGTTCCTGTGAAGGCACAACATTCGTAGCTTTCCCCAGAGCTGGCCGCAACTGGCTCACATGGAAAACTGGATGAATGTCCACATTCGGTGGGAGTTGCAACTTGAAGGCAACATCACTATATTTCTTCAAAATCTTATAAGGACCACTGTATCTTGGGGAGAGCTTTGGTTTCTTTCCTGCAAGCAATGGCAATATTGCTTTCCTTTTCAGATTTGCAGGAAAGACCACACAAAGGTACACCATCTGACCTTCATGCAGCTCGATCGGGGCTCTTGACAAGTTGGCACGTGCCCTTGCCCGATCCTGGGCCTGTCTCATATGCAATTGACACAACCCAAGTGTCACATCCATGCCTTCAAGCATACTTATAGCAGCATCGCCAGCCCATCAAAACCAAGTGATACAGGTCCTCTGGGATTTCTCCCAAACATAGCCACAAACGGGCTAGTTTTGATGCTCTGTTGGAACCCATTATTGTAAGCAAATTCCACAACTGGCAAATAGTCCTCCCATCCGGATTCTGCCGAGTGGCCACATAAGATCTCAAAGATATCCTCCAGACCCGATTCACTCTTTTCAGCTTTGTCCATCCGCTTTCCTGATGATCTCCATTAGAGAACCGAAGAGTGCATTTCAATGTAGAGAACACCACACGCCAGAAATTCCCAAATTGAATTTCACATCTCGATAAACACAATAGCTTTGGGTAATCCAAAATAGGAAATACATGTCGCATATACGCCTTTGGCCACCGCCAAGCCATCAAAGATTCTTTGTCAGAGGTATAAAGCGTGCATACTTCGTCAACCTATCCACAATGACAAGTATCTGAGTATAGTGATGCACATTACGAGGCAACTTCACAATGAAATCCATAGAGATTTCACTCCATCGCTCCTCTGGCACTGGCAGAGGTTGCAAAAGCCCTGGAGTCTTGCCTCGACTCGCTTTTAACTCACCGACAAGTCTCACAGACTTTTACATATTCCTGCACATCTTCTTTCAAGCTAGGCCAGTAAAACATTCTCTTGAGCGATTCATAAGTTTTCCACTCACCTCCATGCCCCGCATAAGGTGCATCATGAAATTCGCTCAACAATTGCTTTCTTAAAGTGTCAACAAGAACAGGAACATAAATACGTCCCTTTATGATACCGTGAGTCCATCCCGATATCCCAAGCATCGTAACTTGGACGTAGATGTCGATACTCAAAATATAGGCATCCAAGTCATATGCTTACTTAATCTGTGACACTAAAGCAATTTCACATTGAACCATCACATTCACTTCCCGAACCTAGAAAGAGCATCAGCAAATGTGATTCTTTTTCCCGAAGATGTTCAACATGAAAATGAAATTGAGAAAGAAAGTCCAACCATCTTGCTTGCCTTGGACTTACCTCGGCCCCGGCTTTGCGGAATTTCAAGGGTTTATGATCGGTATAGACCACAAACTCACACTTATTATGAGATAATGTTTCCGGACTTTGAGCGCATGAACCATTGCCGGTAACTCCTGCTCATAGGTGGAATAGTTCTTCTCAAGAAGATTGAGTTGGCGACTTTCGCGCCACTACTCTACCATCCCGCATGAGAACAAAGACCAATGGCATAACCACATGCATCCGTGTAAACCTCATAAGGTTTACTCATGTCCGAATCAACCGAATAGGCCGAGGTTAGCAACCTCTTCAAAGATATCCATTGCCTCGCCGCCGCTTCACCGCCCATTGCCACCGGACATTAGTTTTTCAACAACATAGTCAAAAGCGGTGCAATCTTGGCAAACTTCCGCACAAATCTGCGATAATAACCGGCCAATCCCAAGAAACTACGCAACTCGATACATTCTTTGGCACATGTGCCAAGACCGAATTGCCTCCGCCTTCTTGGGATCTACAGCCTACACCTTCAAAGAGATACAATGTGGCCCAAATATTCCACCCTCGTGCTTTCAAAAATTCACACTTTGACATCTTTGCATACAACTTATGCTAGAGTTAATACAGAACGTAAATGATTCAAATGCTCATCCAAGGTTTTGCTATACACCAGGATATTATCTAAAAATACTTTAACAAAAGTATCAAGACATCCTGCAAAAACCTCATTCATCATTCTGGAAAAAGTAGCAGGAGCATTCGTTAGTCCAAAAGGCATCACCAAGAATTCAAAATGACCAAAGGTGGTCCTGAAGGCGCCTTTATGCACATCCCACTCCTTCACCCTTATCCGGTGATAACCATCACAAAAAATCCAACTTAGAAAAATATTTAGCTCCTGTTAATCTATCCATAATCTCGTCAATCCTAGGTAAGGGATACCTATTCTTGATCGTGATCTTATTCAAGGCACGATAATCAATGCACATCCGCATTGATCCGTCCTTTTTCTTGACTAGAATGACAGGAACACCATAAGGGGATTTGCTAGGTCTCACAAACCCTTTGGCTAACAGCTCATGAACCCTTCTTTACCTCCTCTTGTTCCAATATGGACAATCTATAAGGGCTACTGAAACACGTGTTTGGATCCGTGCTCTAAATCAATCTCATGTTCAATCTCCCTACTAGGTGGAAGACCTTCGTGTAGTTCCTCGTGGAACACATCCCCGAATTCAAATAATGATCCTCGCAACTCTTTTTGGCCTTTTGAATTCTCAATGACCTCACTAGCAACACTCATATGACAAAGACTCAAAAGCGGGATAACATTCATTAATAAATAGAAGAAAACATTGATTGGAAGATTTACGCACGGTTTCTTGACCTGAAGCGGCGACACGATCTTGGAAGCTCCCCGCAAAGGACTCCCCGAAGATAGATCTCACGCCCATCATGCTTCGCCGGCCACACGGTGGGTATTCCAATCAATTGCGAGGGCTTAACCCACGCAACCATGTTATCCCCAAACCACATCATACCGCCAACATCCAAGAGGTCAAAATCAAGCTTTTCCCCGGTAACCTTGAATACACAAGGGCACCCCAACAGCTTTTCGATCCTCCACCTGAGAATCATTCACAAAAGGCCCATCTACCTTGTACTTATTAGTCTTCACACAAGGTAGGTGCAGTTCTTCCACCAACTTAGAAGATACAAACATGTCAGAAGAGCCACAATCCAATAACACAACAACGCTTTGCCCATGATTCTGCCCAAGAATCTAATCACACGTCCAGCAAACATATCCATGATGTCCTTGCTTGCGGGCTTATCAAGCACGCACAGCTCTTCCATGGCAATGGCTGAAACCGTCTTAGATTCCAATTCTTCTTCAGCCTTTTCAGTCACGTTTGCTTTCTTGTTATCAGCTTTCTTGTTCCGTGGGTCGAGAGCATTCACGACTAATATGCCCAGGGCTCCCCACATCTATAGCGTAATATCTTCTTTTTCGGGACCACCGGACTTAGAGTCCGCCTTTACTTCTTGGATTCTCCCCTCGCACTTAGACTTAGGGTCGCTCGGACTTTTCGGACTTTTTCTTCTTGAAAAACTGTTTTCTTTTCTTTGAGAACTTCCCGGACGCCCTCTTAAAAGACTCATCCTCTTCCCCAGCCGACGAGGCCAACATCGTTGTTCCCTCTCAAAATCCTCGGGTTTCAACCCGATTATCTGCTTCTTGAGAGCAACACTGGATAGGCCACCTAGAAAGAAATCAACCTGCCGAGCCTCGGACAAGTCTCCAACCCTGTGGATATAACCCCGCACCTTTATTGATATAAGCACTAAGAGAACCTGTCACATAAAGACGCAGCGGCTTCTCAAGCGCATCACGAGCATCATCTTTGAGGGCATACTCCCAATAAAGTATTTCCTGAAATCGGACCGGGTATTCACCTCCTTTTTCATGGTAGGACCATTCCACCAACTATAGGCGTCCCGTTTTGACCGCGATCTCACGCAATAAACAACGCGCCTTTTATCACCTTTATTGGTAGCCTCAAAAGGTCTCCGCTTGTCAACCCAAGCCATCGCCTCCTCAGTGTGCCTTTTCCATCCCAATCCGGGATCTTTGTGCTTCGAGGCTGCGGATGTCCTCCTTGCTCAATCCCAGAACTCTTAGGTGGCTGCTCCACAACAGCACTAGCACCGGTACATCGGGTCCACCACCACAACTGCACGGAGATTCCCTTTCTCCTTGCAGACTTCCCTAGGCCATCCGCGGCAAGGGTCTCCAAAGCAGTTCTCATAGCGATGCGAGTGTCCAATACGGCCTTGAGGGGCTGCGCTGCACCAAACAAGTCCTCACCCCACTTTGTCTGCATGGTCTCCAAATGGAAGAAGCCATCAGATTTGCGCCGATGTGATAATCGGCTCTTCGAACGTAGGCAAGAGAGACGTAGTCAGGTCTTTCCAATTACACAAGCGCCTGTAGCTACGCCTTCCCCGGTCTCATCTGTAGAATCTAGCAGATCTGGACCTGAGCCTATCTCTGGTTGATCGCGTTCGAGGACCCTTATCCGCGTAGAAGCGAGATCGAGAGAGGCTAATCTTTGCCTCTACTGTGGAGGAGCTGGTCATATCGCCGTGGATGCCCCGCGGAAGCCCTAAATCGGTCCGGAAAACTTCCGGGGGCGATCCGCGTAGTAGAGTCTCTCGTCGGTGGGTCGGGCTTTCTCGCAGACTCCTTCCACATTTCACGACATGTTTATTCCATCTGGATAAGGTCAGCAAGACATTCTTCATCCCTATATCATTGAAATCAGAAGTTGGAGAATTACAAGTGTTGGCGCAAGTTGATTGTGGTGCAAATGCTTGCTTTATGGATAGTCGTTAAGCCCGATAAGCACGCCATCCCTAGGAGCAAGGTTGAGCATCCCGCCTCTGATGAAGTGATTGATGGGCCGGGAGATCTCCTGCAGTGCGATCCACGAATATGCTACCTCTTCGTGTTTTATTCGAGGGAGTTTCTTGTAGTATTTCCTTCAATCTCATTGCTAGCCCTCATGCGCCAATAGTCTTGGGTCTGCCCTGGCTCGAGCTACATAACCCGCAGATTGATTGGCGTACTAGATCATTTCGATTTGTTGGTTCTAGCTCTAGTTCCAGTTCCTCTGCAGATCAGGTCTCTACACCAACATCGGCTTCGATCCGTGTAGTATCGTGGGCCCCTAACGCCGTCCTTGCTGTTCCATGTTCTGATTCGCCTCTTGCCTCTGCTCCAGTTCATGCCCTAGATTCTGATCATATTCTTGATGATGTCCCAGCTCAGCTCCGGTTTACGCTCCGCCTCGGTTCTGTTCTGCTCCAGTTCTTGCCCCCACCATATAGATAATTCTGAACCTGCAAACTCTGAAGATGATTTAGCTGACACTAAATCAGACAAAGAAAATGCTTTAGGGAATAGTAATCTCATAGACAAATCTTGGGAGGATGATGCTTACCTATCTTGCCACCATAAACATGCTGACACATCAAAATCAAAAGGCAAGAAGGCCAAAGAGAAGGCTAAGAAAAAAATCTTGTCAAAGACTACTAGATCTTCCAATACTCCAGCTGCCAACACAAGGTTAAGATCCAAAAAATACACTTAATCCCAATCTCTTCTGTTACTTTCCTTCATTATATTCCTCATGAAGATCCTCAGTTGGAATCTCAGGGGAATAAAAGGCCCCTTGAAGAGAAGGAGGGTGATCTCTCAGATAAGGAATTATGACAGTGATATCATCCTTCTGCAGGAACTCAGACTCCCTAATTTTGAGTGCTCCAATCTTGCAGACTGGATTGGATCTGGTTTTTCTTCAACTTGGATTGAAGCAACAGGCACATCTGGAGGTTTTTGCATTATCTGGAAGCATTTAAACCATAGCTTGACCTTTAACTACCCCATGTAAGACCCGGCAAGTCTGTTATCCTTAGCAATAATGACATCTCTTTTGGGATCATAAATATTTATGCATCCACTGATTCTAGAACCAGAGCTACTACCTGGCCCTCTATCAGTAGCTGGCTTTCAACTCAAAGTTGTGACACATGGATTATGGCAGGAGACTTTAACAATACCCCAACTTGGGATATGAAAATTGGCAGGGATTTAAACATGTCAACTCAGGAGAGAACTCATTGGGACCACCTGCTCGACCTGCACCTCTTGCAGCATATCCCCTCCTCCACATCCTTTTACACTTGGTCAAACAAACAAGAGGGGAATAATAGAGTCTACTGTGCACTCGATAGGTTTTACATCAATAACATTCATCATGACTTTTGGGATAATTGCTTTGTTTACAGTGATGAGAGTACATCCATCTCTGACCATCAACCCCAATTTCTGGTTACCAAACATATGCTTACTATAAAAAGACATGGTAATACCCCCTTCAAGCTCAATTGCTCCCTGTTGGAATCTGAAGCTTTTTGCAGAGATTTTGCTGCCTATTACAACTCATTGCCAAGAGTTAGATCTACTGGCTCAATGAGGGCCTTTTACTCCAATCTTAAAGAGTCTAAATCCTGGATTAAAAAATGGTCCAAACACCATCATGACGAAAAGTCGCCTGAAAAAGAGCTTATCTCAAGAAATGAAAGATGTTAGATTGAAACTTCAAGTGGATCCTCATAATATTAACCTTCATTGGCGAGGGGAAATCTTGAGATGGCCATCAAGACAATAGAAGAGCTAGAAGCCAAAGGATCCTCCATTAGATGCAAGCTCAAATTCTTTTCCAAAATGGATCATGGGAACTCAAAATTTTTCTATAGGGTGGCAAAATCTAGGCTTTTGAAAAGTCAGCTATCTAGCATTACAGATGACAATGACAACACTTTGGAGGACCAAAAGGATATTTCCAATTTTTTTTGCTCCAAATATGCCAGCATCTTCTCCCACCCTGCTGACACACCTATTCAATCTGCTGAAGCCAGTTCCTTTTTAAACATAATCAATCATAATGGACTTCACAGTAATTCTGTCATGCCCCAAGCCATTGAGGCTCCCCCTACCATTGAAGAAATTTTGTCGACTCTCAAAAGTCTAGCCAAGGGGAAAAGCCCTGGCCCTGATGGTTTACCACACAATTCTACCTTAAATTAGGGATACTATCAAAACTCGACTTTATGTTCATGGTTAAAGGCTACTTGAATTCAAATTACTTGCACCCTTCCCTATCTGCTGGTCTCATCACTTTGATCCCAAAATCTGACAATCCTACAACATTCTCTGGACGGAGACCCATTTCCTTAACTAATACCACTTACAAGGTTTGTGCAAAAATCATTGCAAACAGGGTCAAATCTCACCTTCAAGATGTCATTAGTACTAATCAGTCAGCCTTCCTCCCAAATAGGTTTATCCTCGATAATTACATTGCAGCTATGGAGGGGTTACACTGGAACAAATTGACAAATCAAGATCAGTATCCTTCTAAAGCTAGATTTTTCTAAGGCATTTGATACAGTCAGATGGGACTTCTTAAAATTGTCTCTGGAGAAACTTGGTTTCAATCAGAAGATCATCAACCTAATCCTGGGTCTTAATTCCAGATCTCAATCTACTGTGTTAATAAATGGATCCCCTGGTTATTTTTTCCCTTTGGCTAGAGGTGTCAGACAAGGATGCCCCCTTGCCCCTTATTTATTCCTTGCTGTTGCTGAAATGTTAACTAGAGTCATCTCTGATCTTCAAGCCAATGGCCATATTCTTGGTCTCACTTTACCTGATAACACCACAAATCTCTCTATCCTCCAATATGCAGATGACTCCTTTAGTTTCCTCAAAAATGATTTGAGCACCATTCAAACTTTCTTACAGACTATACACAACTTTGGCTCTGCCTCGGGTATTCAGTTAAACAGAAACAAATGCTCTGTCATTGGAGACCTTAATGCTGATAGTATTGCAGGCATAAAATGTATGAAGCCTACTGAGACAACTCAACTTCTTGGCATGCCCTATCCCTCAATCCAAGCCTCAAATGTCTCTGGAACCCCATAGTTGATAGAATTAGAAAGAAACTTGGTAATTATGGCAACTGTCTTTCTCTGGCAGGGAGAACTCTAATTGCAAATTCTGTCATTGCATCCTCTCACATCTACTTTTCATCTGCTCTTCTAGCTCCTAAATGTATTTACCAACAGATCGAAAAGGATTGTCGAAACTTCATATGGGGTAAACATCACTTGGTCAATTGGCCTTGATTACTGTGAGCAAAAATTCAAGGGGGGCTAGGCTGCAAGAATTTGATTCTGCAAAGTTATGCCTTAGGTGGCAAATATATTTGGAAGTCTTTATTCTCAACTAAAAACGCTGCCTCTATCTTTATAAATTATTGGCTTTCTTGCAGTCACCCAAGGAGGCATGCTTCCATCACTCATAACTTGCCTCATTCAGCCTTCACATCTCTTAAGCCAGCCTCTCACACTTCCCCTCTTATGAGAAACATGATTGCAGCCTGGAATAAGGTTCATACTTCCTTCCAACAACTGAGCATTGATAAAAGTCATATAAACACAAGCATATTCTGGAACTCTAATTTCTCAAGGGACAGCTCTACTCCTTTGGCTATCAGGCATAAAAAGCTTTACAAAAAATGGAAAGAATATAACATCCTGACTCTTGGTGATCTTTGGGATCAAAATAGATGGCTGTCTTGGACTAATCTTAAACACAAAATAAGAGGTAGTTCTTCAGACAGATCTTTCTTTAGACACATCATGCAGAGGGTCTGCAATATTAACCCAATGGATAATCCAATTTGTACTGATTGGACTTTATCTGATAAACCTATTTACAGTGTTTCCAAGGTCTACAGCTATCTAAACAAGTCAAATACGCCCTCCAAAGCCAAATTATACTGGGGGTTCTCAGATGAAACTGAAACCAGATTGTTTAAAAACATTTGGAATTCCTATTTACCCCCAAAAATCTCTTACTTTGTTTGGCTTGTTGCAAACAAAAGTCTATCTAATCTGGAAATGATTTCTAGGCATTCAAATCAGAACACACATTCCATTAATCCCAATTGCCCCCTGGGCTGTGGTAATGTAGAGACTCTAGAACACATTTTCGGGTGTGTCAGGCTCACTTCCTTTTGGCTATGGTTTGAAGACACTTTCAATATAAAATGCCCTGCTACCCTGTTAGAGTTCATGATGAATGATGAAGCTTTTAAAAATTCTTTATGTTTCATTGCATTATGGAATGTATGGAAACATAGAAACAGATGTCATTATGGAGGTAACAGACCATCTACATATTGGATAAAAACACAAGTCATTTATGACATTGAAATGTCTGCAACTAGTCAAATGCATGTAGATAAGGATTCAGTTGACAATAAATGGTATGGCTTTGGAAATTTTATTGGTTATCAATTGTTGTTTAAATTAAATGGCAATATCACACTTACTGACAATGACTATCTTCCTGCTAGATTACATGATGAGCCTTAACAGGGATTTCAATACTTCAGTAGAGCCAGCAGAATACAGACTTTTCCCAGGACACAGATTAATACATGACATTCAATACACAGATGATGGATTATGGACAGGCCTAGTCAGGGGCATCACAAACATTGACATCCCAGACATTCCAGACAATGAAATTGATTGGGTAATTGAATTCTGCAGAGGCACTCACTTAATGGTACAGTTATGGTGGTTCATGGAAAGCAACAGCAGAAGGATGACACATGAGCAATTTCAGTATTACAGACAATGCTATTATCACCATAGATGCCTAGCAGATGCTTATGGCACACTCATCATCCTGATGTCCACAACTAATGCAGACAGGTTGATTCAAGAGCTAAACTGGGGAAATGGTAACATCCTTATTCTGCAGCCAGACTTTCAGCCAAACCTTGACTACCTCACGTCCTATCATTTCTAACCTGATCTCCTCTACTTGTTTCATCCACCTTTAAGACCAATCCATGCACTTCCAAATCCTCATGGTTTTTCCCTACATGTCTTTGGTCAACATTATCTTGTCAGCAGCACTGTTCCAATGCTTACTACTCGATTATTTTGGCTGCAGCAATGCAGTTTCTTACTCAAGGCAGACAATCACTTCAAAACTATAAATTTTCCTGCTACATATCAGCTACTTATGCTATTTTTGTTTATGTTACTTTTGCTTGCAAGTTCTATTTTGAGTAGCCAACTCTATGGCTCACTCACACCAATGTATCTTTTTCTATAATTAATGAAAAAAACCCCATTCTCTCAAAAAAAAAAAAAAAAAAAAAAAAAGTTTCGTATCTCGAAGATTTCTCTTCGCGAGTTCGATAAATCTAGAAGGCAAGATCCAAGTTCAGTATTTGCAATCCAGGTTCACCCGTCGGCTAGCTCGACACCATCGAAGCCTGCTCCAATGCTCCCAGATAAATATGGCAATTTCTCTGATGTGTTTGACAAAGTCAAGGCCAGTAAACTCCCAGAGCATCGTCCATATGATTGTCCTATTGATTTGCAGCCGGGGACGACGCCGCCATATGGTCCGATATATGGTCTATCTCCTGCTGAGTTGAAGGTTTTGTGGGATTATATTGAGGAGAATCTAGCCATTGGCTTCATTCGACATTCTCAGTCCCCTGCTGGAGTGCCTATCTTCTTTGTCAAAAAGAAGGATGATTCACTACGGCTGGTCGTTGATTATCGCGGCCTCAACAAAATCACGGTGCCGAATCGGTATCCGCTTCCTCCCCGATCCCAGAGTTGTTGGAGGCGACTTCAAGGTGCGCGTATTATTTTACGAAGATTGATCTTCGGGGTGCCTACAATCTTATTCGGATCCGGGAGGGTGATGAGTGGAAAATAGCTTTTTGTACTCGGTATGGCCATTTCGAGTACACAGTTATGCCATTCGGACTTACCAATGCCCCGGTAGTATTCCAGCATATGGCCAATGATGTTTTTCGAGAGTTCTTAGACACTTTGTTATCATCTATCGGATGATATTCTTGTTTATTCTAAGACTCTCGGCGAACATGAGAGGCATGTTCGGCGTTCTCCTTGAAGCTTCGTGAGCATGGGTTATATGCCAAACTTGAGAAGTGTCAATTCGAGCAGGATAATGTGGAGTTCCTTGGCTATCGCATCACTCCACATGGAGTCTCTATGGACTCCGAAAAGGTTAGCACTATTACGAGTGGCAAAACACCTTCATCCGCTCGCGATGTTGAGTGTTTCCTCGGGTTTGTCAATTTCTATCGGCGTTTCATCCGGATTATTCGAGATTGCTCTTCCTTTGACACGCCTCCGCGATCAAGGATGTGCCATTTGAATGGACCGCGTAAGCGGAATCGCTTTGTTACCCCGAAGCATGCTTTCACCACGGCGCCAGTTCTTGCTCATGCAGATCCTTTTGCCCATATGTTGTCGGGCGGATGCTTCGATTTTTTGCTTGGTGGGATCCTCGTCCTCGTGAGGGGGATGACCATGAATTGCATCCAATCGCCTATCACTCACGAAAGTTTTCAGTGCTGAAATCAACTATCCCATTTATGACAAGGAGTTGTTGACGATAGTGGATTCTTTTGAGGAGTGGAGACGTTTCTGGAGGATCTCCTTATAAAGTCACGGTCTACCGCGATCACCGAAATCTCGAATATTTTCACCTGCTCGAAAGTGCTCAACCGTCGCGGGCCCGGTGGCATACTCAAGTATTATCCCGGATTGATTTCGTGATCAAGTACCGCCCCGGAGCCCTCAAGGAAAGCGATGATGCCTTGTCTCGATGCTCCTATCTTGAGCCCAAACTAGGTGATCCCGCATATGATCAGCAATCACCCGAGGTTATTTTAGGGCCTGATCGGTTCCAGCTTATGGCTCTCACTTTGTTCGAGAGGCCTCATGATCTGACCTTGTTGAAGTCTGTTCGACCCTCTCTGCCCTCCGATCCATTGGCTTAAGATGTATTCTCACACATTGGCGCCGCATCATCTTCTCAGCAGATGGGATCAGACTATGATCGTTTTGAGGTGCGCGATGGATTTCTGCTCCATGATGGGCTTCTATATGTGCGGATGGCTCAGGAGGCTTCGGTTCTTGGGGCTTGCCATGATTCACCTATGGCGGACACTTTGGAGTAGCAAGACTCTTGAACTTATTAGTCGAGTATTGGTGGCCAGTCTTCGTCGCTCTGTCAAAGCTTTTATTCGATCCTGACATCTGGCCGTCGAGCCAAGGTTCCAAGGCATCTTCCTCATGGCTTTCAGCCTTTTACCAGTTCCAGCCGGTCCTTGGAAGAGTATTTAAGTGAATTTTATTGTCGAGCTTCCATCCTCACAGGGCCATGATGCCATCCTTATTGTTGTTGGCCGTTTTTCCAAGATGGCACATTTCATTCCTTGCAGCACTTCTATCTCTAGTGAAGCCACGTGGTTCTCTTGCTTCGGAGAGGTGGTTCGACTCCATGGCTTACCGGATAACATTGTCGGTGACCGCTGCCCCTCAATTTGTTGTCGGTTTTGAAGCGTCTGTTGCAACTCTTGCATGTGGAACGTTAAGCTCTTCCCTGGACATCACCCGTAGACCAATGGGCGGGTGGAGCACTAATCAAACCCTTGAGCAAAGATTTTAGATGCTTCATCAATTATCGCCAGGATGATCGGTTGATTGGCTACCGCTTGGCGGAATTTGCTTATAATAATTACTCAGTCATGCCTCCACAGTCGACTCCGTTCTTTATTAATTTCGGCATGCATCCCCCGGTGGTCTTTGATTGCTCCCCGATATGATTCATTCGATCAATCCCCATCTTCGGTGAGGTGCTCGAAGCTCCCCATGCTCCAGGATGATCTTCAGCACCATCTTCTCGGGCCCAAACATCGTTATCGTTATCATGCAGATCAACATCGTCGAACGCTCCTCATTTTGCAGTTGGTGATCTTGTTTGGCTCTTCCTGTCGGGATTTGCCGGCGGCTTCCGCCCTTGTAACAAAGCTCGACTACCGGGCGCTTGGGTCCCTATCGGATCATTGACCGAGTTGGTGATCTTTTTTTAAATGCGAACTTCGCCATCGGTTCGGCTTCACCCGGTGTTCCATGTGTCTTTGTTAGAACCCTATATGGCTAATCCATTTCGGATCGAGTACCTCCACCTCCACCACCGGTCGAGATTGATGATCATGAGGAGTTCGAGGTTCGAGATTTCGGACTCCAAGTTTCTCCGTCGGCGATAGTATTACTTTGTTGATTGGGAAGGTTACTCGCCAAGTGATAGAACCACGGGAGCCTGCCGGAAATCGACTAATGCGCTGACAAAATTATGGAGTTTCACCACCGCTACCCAACAAGCCAAGTTTGAGTACTCGCCCCGGCTTGGAGGACTTCGTGGCGTGGGAGGAGGGATGGTGTGACGACTATCTCGATATTCGGTATCATACGATCATTATACTCCGTATGTACAAAAAGCTGGTCGTCACCACCGGATGCAAAAAGGTAGTTGCACAAGGCGGGGGTTTGAACTGCGCCAACCTTCCAGTTGCGAAGTCATACACTCTTGCCAAGTGCACTACCAATATTTGTTAAAGATATTTTTCACGTCTTCCCTCATATGTGGGACTATCTCCGGAAGGTTCTAGAATGTTCTAGAACCTAAATGCATATGCGACACACTTAGCCTTGATCTCACCCATTGGAGTGGCGCGATCCTGACCGTTGGTTTAGATATATATAAGGAGGCATCTCTTTCTTGTCAAACCATTCCGGTTCAATGCCAGTCTTGAGCCTTCTAGGCATCTGTCTTGTATTCCTGCTCGCCTTCGGGCTATTGTATTATTGATTCCTGTTCATATATCAGATTCTTTGCCGATCTTGGCGTATTTCTTCCATATTTCTTGCGTATTTTCCACGTATTTTCCTTGTTTTTCGAGTAGGTTCATGACACTTTAAAACCGATCTTGGTTCCCCTGCATGTAAAAAAAACGATTTTGACCCTGTCATGTTTGAATTGCTCTATCTTCCTTCACAGAGTTCCAATTGAGATGTGGTTTTTGTGTCTTGCTCTATATCTCGTGTAGAAAAATAACATTATAACCAAAAAAATCAAAAAAAACTTTTCATCAAGACAGTTTTACTTTGTGTGAACATGAAGCTTTTGGTACTTGACCCCCTTGGGTTTGCTAGAGCATAACTCACAAGAATGGGAGCTGATACATTTTTGTGTATTTTTTATGTGAAGCATGACTACCATATATGAACTCCTAGAAAGGGTTTGGCTAGTTTTTGCGTTCTTGATTTTATATGATTTTTTTTGTGAACCTTCAAAATGCCCTTTAATGGTCCATCATGGGACAGGTCTAGTGTTAAGATACCCCATTAGTTAGGGATTGTGGTTATGGAAAGAATTCAGGAATTTTGATGAAATTATTCTAATATACTTGAAGAAAAGTAGAGGGTTATGAAAAATGGACATTACCATGGAATTATAAAAAATTAGTGACCCATGAGGTGTATTAATAATCGTGGCAATTTGTTGATTTAGTATTTAATAAATACATTGCCATATTTTTTTAATGAAGGACATTATTCGTTCATCATCATCATGAGTACATTCTACATCACTTTATTCTGCATATCACATGGAAGCCATTTCATTACTTAGGCACGATCTTTATTCTGCATATCACAAGGAAGCAAATCCATTACCTAGGCATTCATTACTTAGGCGCGATCTTTATTCTACATATCACAAGGAAGCAAATCCATTACCTAGGCATTCATTACTTAGGCGCGATCTTTATTCTACATATCACAAGGATGCAAATCCATTACCTAGGCGCGATATGTTAGGAGTTGCTTTGCATGTGATTATCGAGTACATATGCATTACCTAGGCGCGATATGTTAGGAGTTGCTTTGCATGTGGTTATCGAGTACATATGGCAGGTTTAAGGTCTCTACCACAGGACCGATTGGTTGTGTACATATCGCAGGTTTAAGGTGCGATATGTTAGGAGTTGCTTTGCATGTGATTATCGAGTACAATGGCAGGTTTAAGGTCTCTACCACAGGACCGGTTGGTCGTGTACATATCGCAGGTTTAAGGTCTCTACCACAGGACCGGTTGGTCGTACTTGAACCCCTGATCTCGGGAATTTTTAGAGTCCCTATTACTAGACCGATATTGACCAGGTTTGAACCTGTGACCTCGGTTATGGTAGTCTAAGGTCCTGCCACTAGACCATGCCCCAGAGGGCACAAATACATTGCCATGTTGACTATAGGTAACATTTTACAAAGTCACCACATTTATAAAGAGGTATGATTTATAATGAAAATTGGCAAAGGAACGAAAAGACTACATGGTTTAACTTAGAATGATACTATATATCACCATATAGTTGAGATACAAATGAGGAAAAATGATTACACTTGATGTGGCAGTTATTAAGGTAATGTAATGATGTACAAACTGGACTATAAGTATCTGTCATATTGAAGAGATATCACTTTAAACGTTTAGATTTCTAACACTGGTGGCCAAGATATAAATGATAATCCTATATATTTACCTATATTGCAATCCGAATCAAGAAATGGTTTATAGGAAGATAGAAGGTGGACACCATACTATTATGCGGGTCCCTTGGAAGTAGTTACCCTTAACTTGAAAAAGACATATAGATCCCTAAGTTGTGGTAATATACATGCAAGGCTATCCCCATAAGTAAGATGAAAATGTAAATGGGTGGGTACAATTAATAGTGTCGGTCAAGTACATGGCCAATATGTGTTAAAAAAGGTAGTGGAATGGTGTGCATCTTATACCTATTTGGGCTAAATGATGGCCAATAGAAGACAAAGACATACGATTATAGATGATTGATCTCCTGCGAAATGGGGATGAATTTGCATTCATGTCATTCTGCTGAGTGGTTATTAATGTGAAACATAACTCTCCCAAAATGTGTAAAGGATTTCAGGTCAAGAGTTTGAATGATAGAATAGAATAGAATAGAATAGAATAGAATAGAATAGAATAGATTTTTTTTATGTCCACGAAGACCAAGAGGCCATGGGACCCATACAATGGCCTAATACAACCATTAATACTAGGATTATAAAACCCCTGCCTTGAAAGGTTTTTAAGGGAAAAAACTTTGCAGTAATGATTATACTTTATGATGCTCCCTGAACCTGTACGATGTTCCCATTGTATAACTACGGGAAGCTCTCCTCCCATGGCAACTCAATCACCATGGAAAGGCCCTTCGACCGACTCGGACCACTTGTGATGGGAAAGTGTCCGGGTGAAGGGCATGTAGGTGTCATTCGTCTCATGCCTTACATGGGAAATCCTATAGAGCGAAAGCGTACATACATGTTAGCACCAAGCAACAATATACATATTCACACACCAACACATAACTACCATTAACATTAATTATCGCAACCATTGGATCCAACACATTTAAATTAAAATCCCCCTTAAACCCCCTTTGGTTTGGGTGCATATTCACACGGGGGGTGACTCCAGGCAACGAGAGCTGTTGGATAGGCATATTCACCCCTTATTCCTTAATCTACACCGTACGTAAAGTTCCTCGTTTGTGGGGTATGCAAGTACAAAATTTGCTATACTGTATAACAAGATTTGCAAAATACTATAAGATTTGAAGCAAAATACTATATGGTGTTGATTTTGTACGTGCAAAATATAATTATAAGGGCTCTCGCTGCCCTACGTCACCCCCCCGTGTGAATATGCACCCAAACCAAAGGGGGTTTAAGGGGGATTTTAATTTAAATGTGTTGGATCTAATGGTTGCGATAATTAATGTTAATGGTAGTTATGTGTTGGTTGTTATACTAAAAAAAAATTTGGGCCCTTCGGGCCCTAAAAAAACCAAACATATGTAAAAACATGTAAAACATGCAAAACATGTAGCAATATGTAATATCTAATAT
The DNA here is from genome assembly GCA_021234155.1 of Isoetes taiwanensis. Taxonomy (NCBI): domain Eukaryota; kingdom Viridiplantae; phylum Streptophyta; class Lycopodiopsida; order Isoetales; family Isoetaceae; genus Isoetes; species Isoetes taiwanensis. The sequence goes on from JAJEKV010000069.1 coordinate 2,414,917, forward strand.
CTAGCATTATAACAAAAAAAAAAAAAACTAATATGAAGCCTGAGTAACTATAATATTATAGCATAATGTAACTTAATTACATACGCTTTAAAAGCATATTATTTAAAAATTTATTAAGTCATTGAAGACAGCAAGAGTATTATAGCAATTTTGAAGCACTCAAAATAGATAGCGGCTTAAGATACGATATACATCTTCGTTGACGTTAACAAAACTATTCTATTCTATTCTATTATCAAACAGTCTGCAGAGGGCAGTTAGCCTATTTACTTGCGCACGTAAACCCAACCAACCAACCAACCATAATAACAACACATCAATAGGGTCTTCGCCATGCACAGGTGGTGGTTGCGCTGATGGTGGCAGGACTAATTGAACTTGATCTTCATTTATTGGATTCTCTGGTACAGTAATGATGTTTGGATCAACATCATGTTGACTTCAGGCATCGAAGAAATGTCATGTGGAATTGATGGATTGAGAGATTCTATAGTCTGCATGAATGTAAAGGAAAGAAATTGGTTAGATTGATATTAATTTAGAAAATAGAATTTTACTAGTGAAATAAAATTGAATCAATAAAAGCTTTTGACACTGATATGCTCTATAATAATGTTTTATTCACAAACCTTTAGTAACGAAATAAAATTGAATCAAATAAAAGCTTTAGATAATAATGTTTTATTCACAAACCTTTAGTAACGAAATAAAATTGAATCAAATAAAAGCTTTAGACATTGATATGCTCGACAATAATGTTTTATTCACAAACCATCAATGTTACTCTGCAGTAACAATTGGTGAGGTTCATAAAGAACCAGTGACACTTTCTCACGGGTTGCCTGGCTTTGGTTTAACAAGTGAAGAGAATCGGCCAGTTTGGTGATGTGGAGTAGGTTTCTGTAAATGATCGCTGAAGCGAGATCAAGGATAGAGGTTTTGAAGCAAGCTTGCTCTGTTACATTCCACGTGTTGTTACTTCAGCTACAGCTATTTCTCTTTCACAATGAAACCATTGTTTATCAATCCATATGATTTTGGATGCTCCATATGGCCACTGTTTGACTGATCACCACGCGACTTCGAAAAGCGGCATGGAATAATCCGCCTGTTGTGTGCACAAGAATCCATTTGTTGATTGAAGCTAAAGGCTGATTGCTATAAATAATCCAGCAGGCCAGGAATATCCAAGAAGTTGAAAGCAAACAGAGGGCCTAAAACTCTAAACTCTTTTAGAATCTGCAACAAATCTTAGAACAGACAAAGTGAAGGAAACAAAGGCGGGTTTTGCAAAGATTGCATTGTAGAACCGTAAAAACCAATATCTTGTAAAAAATACCATTATATTAACTGAAGAAACATTAAAAAAACAAATACCTTTGTAAATGTGAGCAAAAAATCCATCTCGTGATAACCTTCCATCAGCAAACATCCACTCCGGCAACAAGAATCCAAGAGGGCAAGTACACATGCACATGCACATGCACAATACACATGCACATGCACATGCACACACGTGCACATGCACATGCATACACATGCGCAGTGTTCATGCACAAACATGCAGAGAAAGACAACAACCCTCGGATTATTTCAGCCAACGAAAATTAACGGCCCATGAAGGGTGCACTCTAGAAATACTATTTAGTACACCTCAATGAATACAACAACGAAATCATAGAAAAACCATGTGAAAAAGCGTATAAAAAACAAAAAGTAACCCCCTGTTATTATGCTACATATTAATAGCCCACTACGAAGGGTGGCCTGTCCATCACAAGACGACATCACATACTATAATATACATCAACAGACAGAGTCATGAAAATGGCGTTGGTGGCATAGAACAATGGCTAGGGTAGTCCACTCCATCCGCCCCTTCTATGCACAATTTGCAGATAGGCTGGAACATGCTATGGCATGAATGTAGCCTGCCGGAGATGTAATCTCATGGATTCACCCTATGAGACTACTCCAGATTATATCTACCCGGTCTGATGAGGCGGGACATGGATGGATCCCTCTCCGGAGCACAATAGTTTCGTGGGATCGTGGCACCACCGATGCCCATGCATCCGCACCCGACTTACCCCTCAAAATCTATAGGTCAGCTCATCGCACCTATCGAGCCCAGGCCGTGCTTTTAGGACTCGACCTGCACCCAGGAGGTGTCAGACCCATATCCGACCCGAACACGATGACTGACTATTCGGCCCGAACACGATGACTGACTATAAGTCTAGCATGCTATAGGAACCCCAGTAGCCACGCTCAGCACGGCTCCACCTCCACTTCACCATTGTACCCATTATTTGATACTCATTCCTAGCATAGCATTCACAGCCAGGTGGGCTTTTGTGCACAGGCCGCATTTAACGGGATTTAAGGGATTTTAACTAGGAGCATCTCTATTATTAGATGGTCTTTAGGTCTCTACCCTCCTTAATTCCCACAACATAAGAGGAATAGAAAGAGAACAATCATCATACATGTATCCATCCACAACCTCAATTAGAGCATATTGAGAAGAATAGTGAATTAAACTGAACGGGCATTGAGACAGATGAAATTGGGTAGACAAGAATAACGAATGTAAATTGCATAGACGCGTGAAGCCAAAGATTGCAAGGGTTATACAGATATAAAAATGTAATATGAACATGGCTATCAATATAATATTGAAAGACTATTAAGGTGATATAGACTCTGTGATAGCCTTTTAGATATAACGGAGTATCTGGGATTTTAACTTGGGTTGAGCTCACTAATCTGCACTCTTATGAAAGAAAGCGTGAGACTAATTGACATGTGTTTGAAATATGAAACATGAGGAAAAAAGTTACATTATGGATGCACAATGATACCCTGATGTTTTGGTTTACTCTGAACTCAGTGTGGCCTATTACGAAAGTAGCTGATTGGATGACCATGGTAGCTAGTTTAGCTCCATGTAGAACAACAATGGCAGTCTTGCATCTACTGATAGGAATATACCTAGACAAGCACAAGCAGATATATATATGGATATGAGTGGTTGCAAGTGTGTATGTCATGGCTATAGCACAACATATCCATGGGACGATTGACTTGATATACTTTCTTTCTAAAAAGTCAGGACTGCGTGAAATATGTAATATTCCAATCATACATAATTAATCCGCTGGAAATGATGAAGGTTTGAAAGAACAAGTGGAATTGTATCCTTACTTCAAATTCATTCCCAAGACCATAATATACCTGTAAATAAAAAGTAGACAATGGATTAGCTGTATCTATAACTTAAAGCGATGGGAATTGTTTAAGATACCCCATTAGTTAGGGATTGTGGTTATGGAAAGACTTCAGGAATTTTGATGAAATTATTTTAATGTATGAAGGGGATTAGGCAGTGCTTAATACAATGTGAAAATTAAGGAATGACATTTACGAAATTGAGTAGTAACAAACTTTAATATACTTGAAGAAAAGTAGAAGGTTATGAAAAATGGCATTACCATGGAATTAAAAAAATTAGCGACCCATGGTGTGTATTAATAATTGTGGCAATTTGTTGATTTGGTATTTGACAAATACATTGCTATATTTTGTAGTGAAGGACGTTATTCGTTCATCATCATCATGAGTACATTCTACATCACTTTATTCTACATATCACGTGGAAGCCAATTCATTACCTAGGGGCGATCTTTATTCTACATAACATCACGGGGAAGCGAATACATTACCTAGGCGCGATATGTTAGGCACGATATGTTAGCTCTATCACGAGGAAGCGAATACATTACCTAGGCGCGATATGTTAGCTCTATCCGTGGAAGTTTAATACATTACCTCGTAGCGATAAGTTAGCTCTATCACGGGAAGTGAATACATTACCTAGGCCGATATATTAGGAGCTGCTTTGATAAGTTAGCTCTATCACGGGGAAGTGAATACATTACCTAGGCGCGATATATTAGGAGCTGCTTTGCATGTGATTATCGAGTATCCTAGGCGCGATATATTAGGAGCTGCTTTGCATGTGATTATCGAGTATATATGGCAGGTTTAAGGTCTCTACCACAGGACCGGTTGGTCGTACTTGAACCCCTGACCTCGATGATTTTTAAGATCCCCATTACTAGACCGATATTACCAGATTTGAACCCGTGACATCGGTTGTGGCAGTTTAAGGACTTGCCACTAGACCATGCCCCGAAGGGCACAAATACATTGCCATGTTGACTATGGGTAACATTTTACAAAGTCGCCACATTTATAAAGAGGTATAATTTATAATGAAAATTGGCAAAGGAACGAAAAGACTACATGCATGTAGTGGAAAAATGATTAGACATCATGTATAATCATTTTTCCACTACATGGTGATATATAGTATCATTCTAAGTTAAACCATGTAGTCTTTTCGTTCCTTTGCCAATTTTCATTATAAATTATACCTCTTTATAAATGTGGCGACTTTGTAAAATGTTACCCATAGTCAACATGGCAATGTATTTGTGCCCTTCCTGGATTATGATTATGCTAATGAGATTCAGAAGGCGGTGAGACGTGAACTAAAAGATCAACCAATCCCGGCATGTGTGGGTAAGCTCAAGAACCCAGCTGTAGAAAGTAAATTAAAATATTTATCTAGTCTGGGTCTCATTGGCTGTGTCCGACATGAAGGGGTTAGACTGCAATATTTGAAAGCTGAACTAGAGAAGGAAAAGGATATTCTAATAAAAAATCTATATTGGACTGAGTTCCCCTTCTTCATAGTGGAGTGTGAAAACACTCGATCAGCTACCTTGCTCCTAAAAAAGGGGACCATCAATAGGGCCAACACTCAGATTTTCTTCCAAAAATGGTACCCAGGTTTTGACCCTCAAAACCTAACTGAGCTTTTCCACCCAGCCTGGTCATCTCTACAAGGCTTGAACCCCATGTATTGGAATGAGCAGTCCCTGTTCTCACTATTCAAAAACACTGGGAACTATATTGACCTTGAAATCTCGCCCGACCGAGCCCCTAGAGTATGGGCACAGATCGATCTCTTGAAGCCTGTGCCTAGTAATATCCACTACATAGATTATTTTGGGAACCCCAAAACTTTGAAGCTGGCTTGGAATGGGTTACCGGAGCCCTGTGGAATCTGTGGAATTCGACTACATGGAGGAGGGATCTGCAAGGGGGTGACAGCAGGAAAACCCAGATGCATAGTGGAGCAAGATAAGGAACCAGAATGGATAACTCCCAATAAAGGGAAATCCCAGAGAAATCTGGTTACACCGACTCAGAGGCAGAAGAAAAACATTAATGGGAGTGCTAAAAGAAAGGCAAAGAAACAAAAGGAAAGAGATCTAATGGAGCAACAGAAATTGGAGAACCAAAGGCAAAAGGAACAAAAGAAACAGTGGAAAAAGAAGGTCAGGTTCCAAACAGAGGACTTGAGTGTTAAGATTCTAAACAGAGTCAAAGGGAAAGAAATTGTGGACCCTAATGCTCTTGTGATCACCCCTGCTCATGAGGTTAGAGCTAAGGTTCTAACCATTGAAGAACCCAATGGTCCTCCAGTAAATGAATACTCGGACTCAGATGACTCGGGGGGGAAACTGTTGGAGCAGGGAGAACCATCAAGGTTAATCTCTTCTCCCCCTATCCTTCAACTATTCAAGGATGCCAGTGATATGAACCCTGGTGATGAACAGCAGGGAGGTGCTGGGGAGGGCTTGAGCAATAAGCAGAAAAATGATATAACAGAGACTCAGAACGTTCTGAGCTGTACCCAGGTAGCCGACTCAATAGAGGATCATCTGGCTTCACCAATTGCTGAACATCAAGCTCAAGAAGCTCGATTAGACCTCTCAGATGCCCATAATGCAAATAGGATAGTGGACCTAGCAGGAAATCAATTGGAATCTCCTATTGATGAAGAGGAATCTCAATTAGAATCAGAGCCCACAAATCTAATGGTAGAGAACGCACAGGGGGCTCCCCTATTGGATGATAACCAAAGGGTCCTATCTTCCTTGGGCCCTGAAATTGAAATTGGGGACACTCCTCAAGGAAAATTTTGGGACGATGGGGACAGCACTGATGAGGAAAATGTAAAGAATTGTGAGGAGGAGACATTCTTCACTCCTCAGACAACCAAAAAGACAAGGCAGAGGAAGGTCTATACTCCAAATCCGTATGGGCCAGTCACAAGATCCAGGAGGACATGAGGATTGTTACTTGGAATGTAAGGGGTATTAAAGGCCCCCTAAAGCGGAAACGTGTCATTATTGCACTGAAGGAAATGAGGGCTGACATTATCCTCATCCAGGAACACAGGCTCCCTAGTTTTGAGGCCTCAAACCTAGGAAATTGGGTCATGCCCAGTGGTGGATCTATCTGGTCACCTGCAGATGGCACCAAAGGAGGAATCTGCACCATTTGGAACTCATACTCCCCTATAGGTTCCTACCATCACCACTCTGGTAGATGGCATGTTGTTTTCCTCCAGATTGGGGAGGAAAAAGTGGGTATAATCAATGTCTATGCTTCCACTGACCCTGAGGAAAGAGAGAACCAATGGAGGGACATGGCAGCATGGATCCCTACAATGAATGCAGATAGCTGGGTTCTAAGTGGGGATTTTAACAACACTCCACAATGGGATCAAAAGCTAGGCAAAAAACTAAACATGACAAAAAATGAAAGACTTCAGTGGGAAAAACTCATGACCTTGTTTGTATATCAAGCTCCTTCCTCAGCAAATGTCTATTCATGGAGTAACAAGAGAGATGGTAATGACAGGGTCTTCTGTCTTCTTGATAGATTTTACACAAGAGATGCCAGCATGTGGCCACATGTGATCATAAATGGTGATTACAGTAATTCCATCTCAGACCATTTCCCACAGTTCCTGGAGGTTGGAAGTCCAGCTAAAGGAGGAACCAATATCCCCTTTAAATTGAACACTAATCTCCTCAACAATGAAGCTTTCTGCCAAGATTTCCAGGACTTCTTTAAGTCCCTCCCTCCCCTGCAGCAGAGTGGGTCAATGAAAGGTTATGTCAGCAAAATGAAGCAGATTAAAGATTGGATGAAAAAGTGGGGTAAACAGTGGAATGAAAAGATGAAAAAAGAAAAAAGAGACATTTATTTACAGGTCAAGGAGGTCAGACAAAAGCTGTTCTCAGACCCTCACAACATTATTCTGCACAAAAAGGAAGAAAGCTTGGAGAGAAAAGTAAAGAACATTGAGGAGTCAGAAGCTAGAGGTCTAATAATTAAGAGCAAGTGCATTAATATCAACTGTATGGACAGGTGCAGCTCCAAACTTTTCTTTAAGACAGCCAAAGGCAGGATTATGAACAATGGTATTGTTTCAGTCATGGAGGGAGACCAAAAAGTATCTGGACAGGAAAACCTATTAGGCTTCTTCCATGATAAATACAAGGAACTGTTTGCTGAAGCCCAGGTGGATAATAACAAACTACAAGAATTCTTTGATAAGCTTGGACCAAATTGATCGGCAATTGATGATACAAGTTTATCAAGACGCCTTCAACAAGTGAAATAGAAAGTGTCCTCAAAGGTATGGCTCATGGGAAGAGTCCCGGCCCGGATGGGATTCCTCGAGTTTTCATATCATTACGGGATATCATGAAACATGACCTTACCACTTTTATACAAGGAGCACAGTGCATCAAAGCTACACCCCGCAATTAATGCTTGGTCCGATAGCCCCGATCCCCAAAGTAGATGCACCACTCTCCTTCTCGGTTGGAGACCAATCTCACTTACCAACTCTACATACAAGATTTTAGCCAAGATCCCGGCTAATCGGATCAAAGGGTCCTCCGAAAGGTAATTAATCCAAAGACAAATCGGCTTTTCTACCAGGAGAAGTATTCTAGACAATTTTATTGGAGCTCATGAGGGATTACACTGGAACTCTCTATCCAAGCAAAACTGTATGCTTGTTAAACTGGACTTCAGACGAGCCTATGATACAATCAGTTGGAATTTTCTTTATAAGGCTATGGCTCATCTTGGCTTCTCACGAAAATGTCATCAAGAAGGTGCATAGTCTAAATGAGACCGGTTGCTTTCAAATGTTTTAGTAAATGGGACACCCACGATTTCTTTGAATGCAAAAAAAAGGGGTTCGACAAGGGTGTCCATTGGCCCCTTACCTCTTTTTAATTGTAGCAGAAATGGTTACCAGGGCCACTTTCTCCCTGGCAGCTGGAAAAAAGGTTCAGAGCCTTCAACTGCCACAGGGAATGGCAGAATTTGTCATCATGCAATATGCTGATGACACATTTGCATTCATCCAAAATGATGGCTCAGTCTACCAAATTTTTCTACAAATGTTGCAACTTTTTGGTGAAGCCTCGGGAGTCCTTCTAAATAAAAGCAAAAGTACTATTGTGATGGAAACAGATCAGGGGGAGATACATGGAATTAAAGTTACTGGGCATAAAAATGCCACAAAATTATTAGGTCTCCCCTTGGCAATAAATATGAACCTTCCAGGACTGTGGGACTCTATTGTGAATAGGATGAAGAGAAAGATACAGATGTATTCCAAATCATTATCATTAGCAGGAAGAGTTGGTATAGTTAATAGTGTGATTGCCAGTACACACATATTCTTCTCTTCGGTTATCATTGCAGATAAAGCTTCCTACAGGAAATTAGAGACCGCCATGAGACTACATCGGCAAGGGGCAAGAATGGTCTCCCCGGGAGAATCTCACATTGCCAAAAAAAGGAGGGAGGTTTAGGATGCAAAGACCTCTTCACTTTCGAGCCGCGTGCCTTGGGCGCCAAGATAGTTTGGAGAACTCAAACTTCGGATAACCTCTCACCTGCTTTAAAAGCGGTAAGATATTGGTTGGGATCATCAACTATCCCGGGAGCCCCTCTCTACCTCATCAACTTCCCCCACTTCGGCATTCTACCAGCTCAAACCTGCACCTGGCACTTCCAAAATTCTGAAACGGATTCTCTCTGCATGGAACTCAGCCTCAACCTGCTTTCGTGCTAGGGATCTGGCCTCTATTGGGGACAACCATGGTTTCTTCTGGCATCAGGATTTAGTGAATGAAGATGAGGGGTGCTTGGCCCTAAAGCACCCTCTCAAATATAAGGAATGGAGTCAGGCTGGATTAAATACCTTAGGATCCTTGAGATCAAATGGTAATTGGAGAAATTGGAATGAGCTAACCACTTGCCTCTCTGACACTGAAACAAACAGGAAAATTTATAATGTGGTTACTGGCTACTCTAGGGAGGAAAGTAGCACTTCCTCTAACTGGACTTGTGGTGATCATGGATATAAAGTATCTCAGATCTACAATGCATTCGACACCGCCTTCGGCTTAAAGTATGCGTAGAGTGCGGGTTGTCAAAAAAACACAGCAGTTAAAATTGTCAGGCAGGGATGGAAACTCCAGTGCGCAAACAAAATAATCTTTTTTAGGTGGCTATTGCTCAACCAAAGCCTGAAAACCAATAGTTATAGGGCCCAATTTGGCGGCCAGTGTCTCGTTGTGCCCCTTTGGATGTGGGACAGAGAAAAGCGACACCTCATGTCTTTACCCGTCCGGTGGTTGTCCACATACAGGAATTGATTCAACCTTTGGTGCAACAGATTAGATAGATAATACCTCTACGCTCCATTATCTTGACAATTCCTCAGCATTCAAAGGAACAATTAGAGCATTAAGTTGCTGGGCCATATGGAAACACAGAAATGCAGTGGCTATTGAAGGGTCGACCCCAAGTTTAAATGAGCTCAAAGCCTCTTTTCAGGTCCTCTTAGCAGAGGCTGCTATGGCCCATAGAGCTAAGAGTGGCCTGAAATATGATCGAAATTGGGATTCTTTGGGATCCTTTAATGGTTTCTTCCAATTTTTCTCAATTCTCTTTAATGATTTGGATCTTTGTGATTGACAAATTTCTCTTTAAGAGACATCACGCCGGAGGACATGCACGCGAGGTGGATCCTGCCACACCCATGCTTTCCACTTTCGGAAGCTATTGATGCACTGTTTTGGGTCAAGACTGAAGTTATCAGTTGTATTACCTTTGATCGGCTACTGGCGGATACGGATATCTGGACATTTAATCAGGAGCTTAAGCCATACTTCCTTGCCAAGAAGAAGATACATGAAGATGCACGCGGCCATTCTGGATAATGCACCCGGCTGGACTCTACCGGATATGGGCCCAATGAGTTTGGATGACCTTGATGTTTCTTCATCTTGTGAGGCCTATCTTTGTTATCACTCTTGATGGAGTCCCGGATATATTATGAGCTAAGGCTTTAACTTTGTCTTGCTAAACTCTGAACTCTTGATATATAGTGGTTTTCTATTTCAGTTACTCCTAGTGGCCATTATAGGGCCGTTGACAACCTGATGTCAACACTTTTTCCATGGATGGATAATCCTTGGTTTTTTGTATAACTATGTAATCACACATACAGTAATACAATTTCTGCCGTTTCCTCAAAAAAAAAAAAAAAAAAAAAAAAAAAAAAAAAGATTATACATGATGTGGCAAGTTATTAAGGTAATGTAATGATGTACAAACTGGACTATAAGTATCTGTCATATTGAAGGAATATCACTTTAAACGTTTAGATTTCTAATGGTTTTTTTCTTTTTTTTTTTGAATGACGACAATCTATTATCAAGGAAAATCAAGATGCATACAAGGGATCTGTGACATGGGACTCAAAACCTAGAGGATAAAATAGTCCACTAAGCAAAACCACCCATACACAGAATATAATCATACTCCTTGTGCCACCTTGAGGCGTTTAATAGCCTCATCACAATCATCATGTTCTGCGTCATCGAGATGGATCATCAACATACATCAAATTATCATGCCACTGAATAGTACGAGGCAGGATAGCCTCGTGAAATGACATAACAGACTTCTTCCTTGCTGCCTTCTTCCAATTGACTTGTTGCCATGACTCTTTAATTAGCGCGCACTGAAGATTAGGACCATCAGCCATAACAACCTCAGCAGCATGGGAGGCAGAAGCAACATCGTGGAGAGTAGTAGGAACTATAGCTGCAGCTGATGGTGTTAAAGGTGACACCACCGGAATTGTGTGTAGAGCATCTTCCATAGCCGAGAAATGCAAAGCAACCGGCAAAGGTTGATCATGAATAGATGAAGAAGTAACAATGGGAGCTTGACCCTGGGAAGAATATTGAACAGATGCCTGAGACGCACGAGTACCTCGATGAAAGCTAACAAAAGCCTCCTTATCAGGAAACAGACGGGCTAATTCTGGACCATTCAGAAGCTTAAGATCCAACTTTTTATATCAAGGCCCGCTCTTCACAACTATACAATCTAGTAAAGGCTAGTCTACTAGCATAGAAACACAAATTCTTGGACCATTCATGATGGAATGTGAGATATGAACCCCAAGTCCCGTTGCAATTGCAACTAGAAATTGATGAGCCATTAGATCAGGAGGAAAATTAGGTAACGAGAACCAGCAAGGCATCTTTAATGCATGAACCATATTAAATCCCGAAGAATAATATTGGTACATATTCCCCACCAAGTGGATCAATCCCTCTTGATACCAAAGATTCCACTACGTCACTACTTTCAAACATAATAAGAACAAAGTTTTTTGCCAGCAACTTGATGGACAGAAAAGGAGAAAATTGAAGGTGTCTCAAAAGCCGAGATAACCAAACACGGAACAGAGAAAAATTTAAATAGCCACCAGTAAAGTACCCAACTGCACAGGAAGATAAGTTCTCAGCACACTTAATATGAGCTTGATGGTCCACCTCAACCACAGGAATACCAGACGTTTGAACCATAGTCTGACAGTCAGACTAGTAAAATATGTCATCTGGAGGCAATTGTTGTTGAAGTTGAATTTGTCGGGCTTTCAATATGTCCAAGATTGCCGACAACTCCTCCTTACTCTCTTCAGACAATACCAGTAAAGCAGCTGCTACCCTTGCCTTTCTAGATGCATTAGATATATCCTTACAAAGCCAATCACTAAATCTTTGATACGAAACTTTTGTGACCAAATTAGACGACTTCCAAGCACTATCATTTGCCTATGTTGCAATCTGAATCAAGTGGACACCATACTATTATGCGGGTCTCTTGGAAGTAGTTACCATGAATCATAATGTTACCCTTAACTTGAAAATACATGCAAGACTATCCCCATAAGTAAGATGAAAATGTAAATGGGTGGGTACAATTAATAGTGTCGGTCAAGTACATGTCCAATATGTGTTAAAAAAAGTAGTGGAATGGTGTGCATCTTATACCTATTTGGGCTAAATGATGGCCAAAGAGAAGACAAAGACACACGATTATAGGTGACTGATCTCTACATAACTCTCCCAAATTATCTAAATAATTTCAGGTCAAGAGTTTAAATGATAGAATAGAATAGAATAGAATAGAATAGAATAGAATAGAATAGAATAGAATAGAATAGAATAGAATAGATTTTTTAATGTCCACGAAGACCAAGAGGCCATGGGACCCATACAATGGCCTAGTACAACCGTTAATACTAGGATTACAAAGCCCCTGCCTTGAAAGGTTTTCAAGGGAAAAAACTTTGCAGTAATGATTATACTTTATGATTCTCCCCGAACTTGTACAATGTTCCCATCGTATAACTACGGGAAACTCTCCTCCCATGGCAACTCAATCACCATGGAAAGGCCCTCCATCTGACTCGGACCACTTGTGATGGGAAAGTGTCGGGGTGAAGGGCATGGAGGTGTCATTCGTCCCACGCCTTCCATGGGAAATCCTATAGAGCGAAAGCGTACATACATGTTGGCACCAAGCAACAATATACATATTAATAGCCCACCACGAAGGGTGGCCTGTCCATCACAAGACGACATCATATACTATCAATATACATCAACAGACAGAGTCATGAAAATGGCATTGGTGGCATAGAACAATGGCTAGGGTAGTCCACTCCATCCGCCCCTCCTGTGCACAATTTGCAGATAGGCTAGAACATGCTATGGCGTGAATGTAGCCTACCGAAGATGTAATCTCATGGATTCACCCTATGAGAGTACTCCAGGTTATATCTCCTCGGTTTGATAAGGCAGGACAGGGATGGATCCCTCTCCGGAGCACAATAGCTTTGTGGGTGCGCTAGAGGATCGTGGCACCACCGGTGCCCATGCATCCGCAGCCGACTTACCCCTCAAAATCTATAGGTCGGCTCACCGCACCTATCGAGCCCAGGCCGTCCTTTCAGGACTCGACCTGCACCCAGGAGGTGTCAGACCCATATCTAGCCCGAACATGATGACTGACTATCCGCCCCGAACACGATGAATGACTATAAGTCTAGCATGCTATAGGAGCCCCAGTAGCTACACTCAGCAAGGCTCCACCTCCACTTCACCATTGTACCCGTTATCTGGTACTCATTCTTCGCATAGCATCCACAGCCAGGTGGGCTCTTGTGCACAGGCCACATTTAACGGAATTAAGGGATTTTAACTTGGAACATCTCTATTATTAGATGGCCTTTAGGTTTCTACCCCCCTTAGTTCCCACAACATAAGAGGAATAGAAAGAGAACAATCATCGTACATATATCCATCCACAACCACAATTAGAGCATGAAATAGAGATTAATCATACAACTACGATACAAGGGTTAGCTAGAAGCTCAAGCTATCTAAGTACTAGCCTGTGTCTTAGTTAGAGCCATTATCTCTTAAGGTCTCCATGTAGCTGGTCTGGTTAGGGATGAGCAGCTCCTCCTTCACCAAATCCTCCCAAATACGTTTGATTACCTCCCAGATGGGCAAATAGCTCGGCCAATCGAGTTGGTCCAGGTGGCCTCACCCTGCTGGTCGAATTATGCTAATTAATAATCATTAGCTAAGTATTTAGTTATTAATTAGCTTAATTAGCTGACATTTTAGCATAGCTAACTTAAACCCTTTTAGTTTAATCCATAATGGCTCCAAAATACCCATGGTGAGGTGTCTATGTATTTATACATATATCGTATGAATACGTGAAACGTCATATTCTCCCTCCCCTTTCCCATAAGCGATGAGAGTACGAAAAGACTAAGTTAACAAAAGAAATATATTTAGGTCAGTAATAACATAGATAGACCATTCTTGATCATAGTTTAGGATCGTAGTCCTTCACACAATACTTAACAGACAATACATATGCAAAGTACAATGTTGGCCCTCAGTGGACCGTGACTGGTAGAAGATAGCACTCCCAAAATAAGCATATATGAAAACAAGAACATGGGCCCTCAGTGATCCTTAAGAAGCTGCAGGCACCAAGAGGACCGCTACTGGCCTGTATATTCAAAGTACATCAATACTTACAAATATAATGTAAAGATTGTGGTTGAAGGGACCACCCCCTTTTAAAAGAAAGAAAGAAAAACAAAGAAAAAGGGAGGCCCATCATGCCTAAGGCCTGCTATTCGTCTCAGCATAAGGAAGCATCGTCCCCATTATAGCCGTAGGCAAACGCGTCCTATTATGCCTAAATGCCTGTGCCCATTGCTAGGATGCTAGCCCCCAACCCCTGCATGATCCCGACTGGATCTAGCACTCGAGTGCTTACCATCGGAGTTGGAGTCGATAGCATCGTGGATGGTTCGACCCTGGCACTGTCGCATGAAGTTTGGATAAAGCCATGTAGCATTTGCTGTTGGTAGGTGCTGCCACTTAACCAAGTATTGTAGGATTTGAGTCCTTCTGGTTTGCTTATATGCTCGATCAATAAGAGCCTCTGGGCCTCGATCAAGAAGCACTGCAAGGGATCGTCGACCATAAACAACATCAGGACATTGTTGAACTACGACATGGCGTCGTTTAAAGACGTCAACATCGTTCAAAGACTTCAACGTCATTGAATGACGACCATAGGAGATAACATGTCAACATTGCTTGCATGGCCGGCTGATGTTGCCAAGTTGGCAGGCATGTGCGTCATGCTACGTGCAAACACGTTGTTAAACGACGTTAAAGACATCTGACGTGTCCTCCGTGCTGTCGTGGCATCACAAAATGCCAGGATGGCAGGCCTGCGTGTCATGCCACGTGCATAGGGTGTTAAACGACGTCCAAGACACCTGGTGTGTCCTGCGTGCTGCCATGGCATTGCAGAATGCCAGGATTTCAGGCCTGCGTGTCATGCCACGTGCATAGGATGTCGTTAAACGATGTCCAGGACATCTGATGTGTCTTGCTTGCTGCCATGGCACTGCAGCATGCCAGGATGGCATACCTGCGTGTCATGCCACGTGCACAGGACGTCATTAAATGACGTCCAGGACATCTGACGTGTCCTGCCTGCTGCCGTGGCATTGCGACATGCCAGGCTAGCAAGCCTGCGTGTCATGCCACAAGGACGTTTATTAAAACTAACGTGGCAAAGCTGGCTGCCGTGTCATGCCCCTGTGGACATGACATCATTAAACGACGTGCAGATGTTTAAAAACAACGTGTATTTTTGGCAGGAACCATTTACCTTATTTATCTTCATTCCATTGTTTCTTTGTTGAATTTCCTAGCGAGATTTTGGCGCCCCCATAATTTTTCTCCCTTCACAAGGTAAGATCTTGCAATTAGGGTGTCCTTGCCATTGATTTTTCACGGTTCTCTATTAAAGCAAGAAGCTCTTTGATTTTTCTAAGTTATTTTTGTTAATATTTGTTGTTTTAAGCACCTTTAAAGGTACAACATGTGAGGGATGCATGATCAAGGTACTGGTCGGCTCCATCCCGAATGGAGAGGACTAGATGTTTTGGGTTCAGGCACCCCTCAATACGGAATTTTAGAAGCTTTTTGGAGACGTGGAGTAGAGGCCGTGCTTTTTGGAGGAATTGCATCAGAGCTATGGAATCCAGAGCTTGAAGATTCAGCATTGATCTCTCTAATTTTCAGGTGGGGTTTGTGAATTTACTGAGAATTGCATAAGCTGTCTAGAATTGATGTGTGCATGTTAATATTATGAATTGATATCAGAAATTGGAATTGTGGTAAAAAGTTAGTCTGTTGTAGCAAAATCGTCTGAGCCATAAGGGGCACTCTGGAAAACTCCATGAATGGATCTGGAATGGGTCGAATTTGTTGGCAAAGTGCCGATTTGAGCTTGGAAAGTGCCGATTTACTTTGATTAAGCCTTTGCCAGACCGGAACTGTTGATGAATTAGAGGCTTGTTGCTTGGTTAGCTAGTTGGTTGAGGCAATAAACCAGTTGAATCAGGTCGGAATTGGAGGAGAAGGCCGGATTGGGGCCTCAGAAGGGTCGATCTAGCCCAGACAATTAGATGTTTTGGGCCATGCCTAATCAGGCCGATTGCTCCCCTAAAACACTTCTGTGCAGGTCGGGAGGCCAGACCTAAAAGTGACTTTTGTTGTATTTTGTCTTATGTTTACTTAATAAATTGGTGGTTCAAGGGGAAAAGGAGCATAAGGAGCTCGCATGAAGTCCAGATTATTCAGGAAGTAAACTTGTTTGAGCTGTAAGCGATTTGGAAAGAAAAATATAATAAACAGAGACATGTAAAACTTAATTGCTTGGAATAATCGTTGTAGGGAAATAATGTGTAATTTAATATTCATAAGTATAACATGTCAAGTAGGAATAAATGTTTAAATCTATAATTGGATAACCAAGGGGATTGTGTCGGCTTGCTCTTAGAGATGGGGCTTGCCTGGGAGCTGCTTGACGGAAGTTCCAGGCAGTTGCAGTCAGGGGACCCCATGGATTTTTAAGCAAGAAAAGCGTAAGTTGGAGGCGCCAGTCTGAATGCGCAATTTATTCATTAGGTAAGAAGTGGAATTTTAAATATTAAAGCATTGGAACCATACCTAAGGGAGCTTAAGTAAATAATATGATGAAGCGAGTACTGCATCAACCTTACAGGGGTGGTTTGAGCACGCTACATCAATATTTGAGTTGTCATCAGGGTTTTCATCACCGATCTAGCTACTTCGGCATGGTTAGGTTGTATGGGCAACCCGGCAAGGGCTAAGACTATGATCTAGGCACATTTATAGTAAATTCTCTAATGAACGCACATGTTATGGTCTTTGCATTGTTCCACTGTCGTTCTTGATATTATGTTAGGTACTTGGAACCTCCGGGGTCGGACTTCTAGGTTCGGTGGCCTAGGTTGCTCCGGCATGCTCATGTTCATCTGTGATTCTCTGTGGTTTTTGTGCTCTGTGACACCGGGCGTTAGTTCTCTTGGCCGGGATTGCTATGTCAGTCAACTCTTGTAAAACCCTATGGTAAGAGGTCCTCCGGGCTGAGAGGGTATGCGCATACGAGGTTCACCCCACCACCTCGCTACAGGGCTTGGAATATAAGCTGGCTGAGCGTTATCCTGCTAACGAGGCCTGTATGTAGGCTGGCTGAGCTACCCATTGTCCCGGAGTTTGTTTATGATGGTTTGGTACTTTGGTTATGTTCTTTGCTATTGATGTTTATGTTGTTTTCTTTGTTGTCATTGTCTAGCGTTGCACCATAGGTTCTTGTGTCTTTGAGTTGTTTATGTTTGTTGTCCAAGACTTTCAAGATGTTTTATGCATGCAGAGACAGCTATGGGATCCCCACTTAGTCACAAGGACTAACCCCTTTGAGTGCATGCAGTGATTGAGCAAGGTGGTGCTCGGGCTAGTAGCCGCAATACTGCTTAGGATCGTGGCTGAGTTGGAGTTTTCTAAAAGCTGAATCTTAGCTTTGATTTTGAATAAATCTATTACGGATGTATTTTTCTTTAAACTATATTACAATAGTTGGATATTAGCTATATATAAGAAGGGAATCATTTTCCATTATTTATTGGAAGATTAAATTCTTCACCAACATAGTTGATTGAAGTTTTCATAACAACATAGATCTAGCCTTAAGTATAGACAAGATCCCGAGTTGCCAAGAGGGTCAACTCGGCAGGCTCGTCACATGGTTTTTAAATATTTTAAAATGTATGAAGGGTAGCATGATCAAGATACAGATCGGCTCCATCTTGAATGGAGAGGACTAGATGTATCAGCTTGAGGCACCCTAGAAGAATATCTAGCATTATAACAGGGGTTTTTTTTTGTGATTTTATACACTTTTTGGCATGGTTTTTATATGATTTGATAGGCGTATTGCACGAGGCATACTAATCAGTATATCTAGAGTGCACACTCGATCCTCATATTTAAATGGCATTTTATCTATGATTTTGCAATGGTTTTGCCTTGCATGTTTTTGTTCCTTAAAACTTAATTAATTTAATTTTATGAAGGCCATGCAAGCAACGAGGCATTCAACTTTAGGGTTGGACTTTAGGGTTCGTGGAGAAGGGATTTAGAGGACCATTTCCGGCAGTTTTCTTTTCTCTATGGCTTCCACAGTTCTCTGATGGCTAGATTAGTACTAGTGAAGGGGATTTTTAGGACCATTTTGCAGTAGAATCTGAGAAGCAATCTAAGTATGGCGCATTACCCCATTCAAAACTCCGATTAGGCTCCTGGTTAATTTGTTTGTCCTCATGCCCTGAGTAAATCGCCATCAGAGCAAGTAAAGGCAGATTTGAGCAGAGGTAGATGATCGGGAGTAAGCTCTGAGGGCATACCGCAGTGCTTAGATGATCGAGTGATTCAAATGATTTTTTAAGCTATGGGTCTCATGCTTGGGATTGATGAATAGACGGTTCGAGTTGTGGACGTAATAAATGCATTCTCTTTAGCATCACCCCCCGTGTGAATATGCATCCAAACAAAAGGGGGTTTAAGGGGGAATTTAATTTTAATGCGTGTAATATAATGGTTTGTGTTATAAATTAAAAAAAAAAAAAAAAATTGCCCCTTCGGGGCAATGAAAATTGTGTATGAATGTTGTGTACATTGCTATAGGTTCTTGTGCCTAAGACAGTGTGGCCTTGAAGACCACTTATAGTTGTGCTGCAAAAATTTCTATAATATATATTTGTAATAAGCAAGTAGGCCAAAAAATTTATATCATTATGAGGGTCTCCATTCTACATATTGGAATACAAAACGAAACTCTACAATATTGATGAAAAAAATAATGCTAAAGAGAATGCATTTATGATGTAAACCACTTACAATATCCCTAGGTAGTAGAATTCCATATGCTAGACATGTTAGAACATGTGTTTAGGAAATGGAGCCATGAAGGATGTCACGTTTGTTTAAGTCACTAGTCAAATCACAATGATACTAAGTAAGCAGACACAATAAGATAAAGAAAGAGGTGTGCAACCAAACATCTTATTCTGAAATGTAATCTTGTAAGTACATGTATTGCCAATATATGGTAGCATGATAGAACTAAATCAAATTCTCCAGATGTTTTCAATGAATCTGTAAAACCAGGGCTAGATTGGCCCATCAAAAGTGCATCACCTCTTAGAATACATCCCAGACTTGATCGATCTGCCTTAATGCCATTTAAGAGCATGGGAAGTAAATCCGCTTAGCCATTAACGGTGCAAGACAGTTAGCAATACCTAATTGTCCATAAGCATTAGGATTACACTATGTCATTTATGTGTCATCTCGCAGATGTAGAGACACTTTGAATGAGAACACATTCTACTAAGTTGAACTCACTGATTCAATAGCAAAAAATTACCTGATTAAGTGGCTAATGCAAGAAGATATTCTTGAAATTACTGATTGTTGTCTATACTACAGATCTGAGGGGATGCATGAATAAGGTACTAGTCGGCTCCATCCATCATGGAGAGGACTAGATGTATCGCGTTCAGGCACTCCTCAATCACATGTTTTCTAAATATCACAAATGTTGTATCAACCTAAACCTTAAGAAATATAAATATCTTATAAGATATATGAAAAAATACTTTAAAGTTTTTTTTTAACATTTTTTATTTGTTGTTTACTAGTAAAAACAACATGGACGAATGTCAGAAGGAATATGAACATAAACTGAAACAGAAAGCTTTAAGAATGTTACATGGCGACTTGCGCAAGGATGTACCCCGACAATTGTCAATTTGCCACAAATAGTCCAATTAGACCTAGTGGACCGAGTCTTCCCCAAGGCTTTGGCGGTGTACACGAAATGAATGCCGCCGATGTATGTACCATAAACATGTTTCTAATGATTAATTAACTTTGTATCCTAATGTACATTTTTTTGCAGTTGTACTTGACAGAGTGGTTATATTGCAATTGCTCGATGTGTAAAGGACAAATAAAACGGATGAGAAAGACTGTCCTTGACCATGTTGATAATTATAGTGAATGGTCGATAAATCCAGTGCTCTCAGACGCACATGTGGGGTATTCCAACGAGGTATAATACATGAATCTCATCTACTCCAATCAACTACTCTCATGTACTTGAATCGACGTCTTAACTTAGTTTGCTTGTATTTTGTTAGGAAGAAATTGAGAATGAAGTGAGCTTGAAGCAGTATATAGATTTTGGGGTCATGTTGTCATTGGAAGTAGATGATGTTGATGCTATGAATGCGTTCATAGAAAATCCTACAAAAAGAAAGCCATCAACTTCCGCGAAGAATATGTAGCATAATAACAGGGGGTTTTCTTTGTGTTTTTGTACGCTTTTCACTAGGTTTTCCTATGATTTCGTGATGTATTCAAATGGATGTACTAATG
Source organism: Isoetes taiwanensis (assembly GCA_021234155.1). Taxonomy (NCBI): domain Eukaryota; kingdom Viridiplantae; phylum Streptophyta; class Lycopodiopsida; order Isoetales; family Isoetaceae; genus Isoetes; species Isoetes taiwanensis. The sequence continues at coordinate 2,435,583 of JAJEKV010000069.1, forward strand.
CGTACATCTAGAGTGCACCATTTCTGAGCCATTGATTTTAGCCTTTTTTTTTCCAATGGTCAACAACCAATGGCTCACAACAAAAGCCCTTTTTTTGTGTGTGTGGTGCATAATGGTCAACAACCAATGGCTCACAACAAAAGCCCTCTTTTTGTGCGTGTGATGCATAATGGTCAACAACCAATGGCTCACAACAAAAGCCCTCTTTTTATGTGTGTGGTGCATAATGGGCACATGAAGGGCTTGAAGGGCGCATGTAGTCTGCGGTTTCCCGCGGCAACACATTTCTTATCATAACTTTTGATCCAGAGCTCTGTTTGAGATGATTTTTATTGCGTTGAAAAGCTCTCTCCGAGATCTTTTTGATAGTGTATGATATGAATATGTTTGGTTAAGGTATCTATGCTAAAACAGCAATTTTTTGGCCGGGTTTGTAGGCTTTCACATCCTACCAGCTGATTAATACAGGATTGCGCTATTGGATATTGTTTTATAGCTCATTCCGAATGAAGGTTGCAAAAAATTACCATGCATTTTTAGATTTTGAGGCAGTTATTAAGCAAATTCCAAGGCTTCTAGATCCTTGTGCTAACAAGCAGAAAAGTTTCCCACTTTGGTTTCTCACCACAAGAATCCATGGAGGCCAAAGGCTGCTGTTAAATTCCAGTTGAAAAATGTTTGTGTATGGGTGTTGCAAACTTTATAACTTTCAGAATAATGGGATCAATCCGCTCTATCTTTATGGTAACTTTTACTTATGTTCTATTTGTTTTATTGTGATGAAATTCAAAAGCTATAGGTGATGAAAGCCTCAAACACATAACAACCAACACATAACAACCATTGACATTAACAACCAACACATAACTACCATTGACATTAATTAACACAACCATTGGGTCCAACACATTTAAATTAAAATCCCCCTTAAACCCCCTTTGGTTTGGGTGCATATTCGCACGGGGGGTGACGTAGGGCAGCGAGAGCCCTCATAATTGTATTTTGCACATACAAAATCAACACCATATCGTATTCCGCTTGAAATCTTATAGTATTTTGCGAATCTTGTTATACATTATACCAAATTTTGTACGTGCATACCCCACAAACGAAGAACTTTACGTACGGTGTAGATTAAGGAATAAGGGGTGAATATGCCCATTACGTGATAGAACTCGTCGTGCAATGGCCTCGCCAAGATTGGAGGGAATGACAATGTTCACCAAAATTGGAATGTACTAGTCTGTAGAAGAAAATAATCTTCCACCTTCACTAGTCCATTTGCTCCAGCCCTTTACGAACGAAGATCATAAGAAATTTAGTTCATGGCCTAGGGGCAAGCCAACTATTTATGGGGAACAATTTACATATTGGGGTAGGCAGTACATGATTAAAAATAGTCAGGTCCCCGGTGCTGGCCTGGAAATATATATTATGACGAATACAAAAGTGAAAGGTGGTAAGACTGTTCCTTTGATGCCATATGTAGGTCCTGAATATAACTCTGACACTTGGTATAAATTGAGTAAGCACCAGTGGCGCATGCTCATCTATGGTCTAAATTCAAATGCACGAACAATAGCCAAGCCCAATGACTATGCAGGCTTCACGTACCTTGATAGTCATTCTCAATTGCATGAAAACCTTGCTGCCTTTATTAATAGCTCTATCGAGAATCCTGAAGCTACCAGTTGTGAATTTATCGAGGCAAACAAAGACCAAGAAGAATTCTTTAAACGTAAAATTGATGGGAGATATATCATGGTTTATATGACCATACGGATATTCATATCATATGAACATTATACTCATATGTACAAAAGATGGTCGTCACACACGATACTCATATGTACAAAAGATGGTCGTCACACGGATGCAAAGGTGTAGTTACACAAGACAAGATTTGAACTCACAACCTTTGAATTGCGAGTTACACATTTTTGCCAAGTGCGCTACCAATATTTGTTAAAAATATTTCTTCATGTTTTTCTCATATGCGGGGTTGTTTCCAGGAGGTTCTAGAATATTCTAGAACCTACATGCATGCGCGACATTTGGCATGATCTCATCCATTGGAGTTGCACGATCCTGACCGTTGGTCTAGATATATAAGGAGGCACTTCCTTCTTGTCGAACGATTCCGTTTCAATGCCAGTCTTGAGCCTTCTAGGCATCTGTCTCGTATTCCTGCTTGCCTTCGGGCCATTGTACTCTTGATTCATGATCATATGTCAAACTCTTTGCCGATCTTTGCGTATTTCTTCTGTATTTCTTGCGTATTTTCCACATATTTTCCTTGTTTTTGCGTAGGTTCATGACAGTTTGAACCGGAATCTCTTACCGGTTCTTGCATGTTCTGACCCTAAGCATTTTTTTTGCTCGTATTTGATGATTTTATAGCTATGGAGGAGGTTTCGACTTTATTACAGCAGGTCCAACAGCTTGTTCAAGTATGCCAACAGTTGCAGTTGGATAATAAAAAGCATAAGGAACATGTTGCTTCACATGAATCTGCTTCTAGCTTTGGATTGAGGCTATCAGAGGCTAAGATCAGCCTGCCAGAGAAGTTTGACGACACTTGGTCCAAGCTTTGTGGTTTTTTGAATCAGATCAGGCTTGTGATCAACTCCACCCTCATAGATATCCCACGGCCGAGGAACAAGTTGGGCTGATTGGTTCTCTCCTCACAAGGCTTTTGCTCTTTTATTGGCGAAAAGAGCCCTAGAGTTGCAAGAATTTTACTGCTTTCACTGCAGAGCTCGAGGTATGCTTTGGAGACACCGATCGTCAGCGCACAGCAGACACAAAACTTTGCAATCTAATGCAAGTCTCTCGTCCAGCTTAAGTAGATAGGCGCTCCAGCAGGGGACTAAGAATGTTGAATGAAACCAGTGGTTAGATTCTCTTCAATATAATCCCGCAAAACCTTCAACTCAGCAGGAGATAGACCATATATCGGACCATATGGTGGCATTGTGTCGGGCTGCAAATTAATAGGACAATTCAGAGAAGTCGCCATATTTATTTGGGAGCATTGGGACAGACTTCACCCGTGCAGAGCTAGCCGATGGGTGAACCTGAATTGCAAATACTGAACTTGGATCTTGCCTTCCTTATTTAATAAACTCATGAAGTGAAATCTTCGAGATACGAAACTTAGGACATGAGGAAGCCTCTACAGAAGTAGGAGCAGGAGCTGGAGGTGGAACTGGAACTAGAACTGGAGCAGGAGCAGGAACTTGAACAAGAACTGAAGCTGGGAAATGATCGAGAGCATAGTCAGAATCTGGGGCATAAACTGGAGCAGAGACAAGAGTCGAATCAGAACATGGTGTAGAAACAGGAACAGTAAGGGCGGAATCAAGAGCCCACGATACTACACAGACTGAGGTTGATGTTGGTGCAGATGCCTGAACTACAGATATACTGGAACTAGAGCTAGAACCAGCAAATCAAAATGATCTAGTACGCCAATTAATCAGTGGGTGATGTAGCTCGAGCCAGGCAGACCCAAGACTACTGGCACATGTGGGCTAGCGATGAGATTGGAGGAAATGCCACAAAAAACTCCCTTGAACAAAACCTGAAGAGGCGCAGTACATTCTGTGATTGCACCCGAGGAGATCTCCCGGCCATCAATCACTTCGACAGAACTGGGATGCTCAACCTAGTTTCTATGGATGGTGTGCTTACTGGCGAACGCACTATCCATAAAGCAAGCATTTGCACCACAATCACGTTCCAACCTTCCAACCTCTGATTTTAATGATATAGAGATGAAAAATGCCTTGCTGACCTTATCCGATGGAATAAACATGTCAGGAAGTGTGGAAGGAGTCTGAGAAAAGGCAGCCAGCCGACAAGAGACTCCTACTACTCGGACTAATCCCGAAAGTTTTTCGACTAATTTAAGCACTTCATAGGGCATCCACGAGCAATATGGCCAGCTCCTCTATAGTAGAGGCAAAAGATTAACCTCTCTCTGACGCTACTTCTCGGCGGCAGATAAAGGTCCTTGAACTGCCCGATCAATCTGTATAGACTCAGGTTCGAACCTGCTGGATTCTACAAATGAGACTGCGGAAGGTGTAGCTACAGGTGCTTGTGTGATTGGAAAGACCTGACTACATCTTTCTTGCCTACGTTCGAAGAGCCGATTATCACTGCAAATCTGATGGCTTCTTCTAAAGTCTGAGGGTCCTCGATAAACAACATCATATCTTTGACATCCTCCCGTAACCTCCTTCGGAAACAATCTCGAAGTGCAACATCATCCCAGACACTATCTACCACAATTTGACAAAATTTTGATTCTCTGCGTCTGGTCGTTGATTATCGTGGCCTCAATAAAATCACAGTGCCAAATCGGTATCTACTTCCTCTGATCCTAGAGTTGTTGGAGCGACTCCAAGGTGCGCGTTATTTTACAAGGATTGATCTTTGGAGTGCATATCGACCACTCGTTGACATCTGGTGATCATTCAGAAAGTAATGGGCAAGCAGAGTGCACTAATTAGACTCTGGAGCAATATTTAAGGTGCTTTATCAGTTATCAGCAACATGATTGGGTCGATTATCTCCCATTAGCTGAGTTTGCCTATAATAACTCAGTACATGCTTCCACTAGCCAGACTCCGTTCTTTCTAAACTCTGGTCAGCATCCTAGTGTCGTTGGTGCTGACTCTGTCAATCCTAGTGCCGAGTCTCAACTTGAGAAATTCCAGGCTCTTCAATCAGATCTTCGACATCATCTTCACCGAGCACAGAGAACGCTATTGGCATTATGCCGATTTACATCGGCAGGAAGCTTCTAAATTTCTCGTTGGTGACCTTGTCTGGATTTTCGTAGGGACCTCCCTATCTCACGTCCCTGCAACAAGCTTGACTATCGTTGCCTTGGTCCTTACTGGATCATGGCTCAGACTAGCAATGTGACATTCCGGTTCGAGCTCCCTCCAATTGTTTGGCTTCATCCAGTATTTCATGTTTCTCTATTGGAGCCCTACACAGTTAATACTTTCCCAGATCGCGTTCCTCCACCACCATCACCAGTGGAAATTGATGTTCATGAGGAGTTCGAGGTTCGAGAGATTATGGACTCAAGTTTCTTCGTCGGCGATTGTATTACTTTGTCAATTGGGAAGGTTACTCATCAAGTGATAGAACCTGGGAGCCTGCCGAGAATCTGATTAATGCTCCTGATAAAATTGCAGAGTTTTACTGACGTTACCTGGATAAGACAAGTTTGAGTACTCTGTCCCCAGCTCCGAGGAGTCGTTGCCGTCGTAGGAGGGGGATGGTGTGACGACCATATGGATATTTGTATCATATGAACATTATACTCGTATGTACAAAAGATGGCCGTCACACGGATGCAAAAGAATAGTTGCACAAGACAAGATTTAAACTCGCAGCCTTCTAGTTGCGAGTCACATATCTTTGCCAAGGGCGTTACTAATATTTGTTAAAGACATTCCCTCGTGTCTTTCTTATATGTGGGGCTGTTTCCAGGAGATTCTAGAATATTCTAGAATCTACATGCATGCGCGACACTTGGCATGATCTCATCCGGTGGCGCGATCCTGACTGTTGGCCTAGATATATAAGGAGGCACCTCCTTCTTGTCGAACCATTCCGTTCAATGCCCGTTTTGAGCCTTCTAGGCATCTGTCTCGTGTTCCTGCTTGCCTTCAGGCCATTGTACTCTTGATTCCTATTCATATATCAGATTCTTTGCCGATCTTGGCATATTTCTTCCGTATTTCTTGCATATTTTCCATGTATTTTCCCAAAGACCAAGAAGAATTCTTTAGGCGTAAAATTAACGGGAGATATATCATGGTTTATGTTGTAAAAAGCCTATGTGTTGGTGATGAATTGTTCATTCAATATGAATATAGTAGACCAATACCAAAGGTTCCTTTCACCCATATAAATTGTGTCGAATTTTGTGGGAATGCTTACTATGTGTTTATTTTGCGAAATGAAATTATGTACACATTTATCTTCAATATGTGGCTTGCTTATGACACAATTTTATATTTTGTTTGTTATTGAATGCGTAAAATTTAACAATAATTGGCTCTCAATGCATGTATCACGTATATATTTCGTTTAATCTGGCATGCAGAATAGGCAAGTGGATATGAGACAACATCCAAGCGTACTGAATTGGCGACATCAAAAGTCATTGTGGATCGCAAAATTAGAATATATCAAGCAATATGTTACAAACATAGGCACAACGCATTATGAAGAGTACAATGATGAAGATGAATAGGAATACGATGATGAAGATGACAACTATGCCACTATGGATGACCACATGGAAGTTAAGGAACCGATAGTCGACCTGTTAGATGCATTCGGCCCAATCTTCGATAATGAACTAGATGACGAAGCAAATACTCCTAGCGATGGTCATAAAGATCACGCTTTATTGGAGGAGGCGTATAAAGTATTGTATCCAGGGACAAACATATCTGGATTGGCGACACCTTTATTGATATTAAAATCTTCAAGCCAAATTCAAATGGAGCAATGCCAGTGTTACGGCTTTGTTAGAGTAATTACAATTGCAATCACTTAACTTATTGAATTTGTAATTGAATGTATATGTAAGGAACGATATTATGCAGGTTATTGCGAAAGAAAATATTCCCACAAGGGAACAATATGCCCAAGAGCCGTGATGAAATAAAAAATATATTGGCAACTTTTGGTTTAGGCTACCATAAGATTCATGCTTGTCCAAATGATTGCATGGTATATTATCTGGATGACATCTACAAGAACACAGAAACATGCCCTAAATGTGGTGCCTCTAGGTACATCGCAGATGCCAAGAGGCCGTCCCCATGAAGGTGGTTCGCTACGTTCCATTGATCCCTCGTATAAGGGTCTAAGCACAATGGTGGAGGACACTTTTTATGTCGGTGACACATGGTGCTTGTGCTATGCTTTAAAAACTATTTTCTTTGTTTTTTTTTTTTTTTTTTTGATATTTTTCTCTAGCAGGTGTGCGGGAGAAGAAGTTAACGCAATGGGCTGAGGGAGCTGGAGTACGTGCAGTTGGTCAGACAGGTTTTTGCCCTGCCCACTCCACGAGTGATCATATTTTTACTCTCAGAATTCTTATGGAAGCTAGCCGCAATGCACGACGTGACTTGTATTGTTGTTTCGTGGATTTTAAGACGGCATATGATACGGTCCCTCGGGACCTGTTGTGGCAGCGCTTGCAGGAGCTACATGTCCCACAGGATTTGCAGAATGCCATCTACCGGCTCTATGACGGAATATATGCCACTTTGCCTGCGTCAGATCACCGGGTGAATAGCACCATAGGTGTTAAACAGGGATGCCCGTTATCTCCAATGCTTTTTGGACTCTATATTGACAAGTTGGAGACCTGGATGCAAGAACATGGAGGTGGTGGCCTGCAGTTGCCGCCCTCCCTCGACGACTATACATTACCATGTCCGTCTAACTCGGACCACTTGGAATGGCCAAGTGTCAAGGTGAAGGACTCTAGCTTATCTGCCTTGCATAAGAGAAAATCAACCAAGATTGAAATACCACGTTATCAATTTCACATATCTCAAAAAACCATTCCTCAAACCTCCTATGAGGTCGTCATCTCTACGTATATTTGAAGTAGTACTATTAGCATCATCCAACAACCTCAACATGAATCTAGACTTACCCAAGGATCCCATTATGCTCTGATACCAACTGTAACGGACCTATCGGGTTAGCCCTTCAGGTAACCCGAGATCCCATCAAGGCTTGCATGAATACTAATAATGAGTTCGTCTACATGAGTTGGATAATGCAATGCAAAAGCATTCTTAACACTAGACCTGTCCCTGGGATTATTCCTGATCCATGGACCAGAACTGGCCCACATGACCTCTGCCACTTAAACCCACGTAACTCACGAAAGATATTTCAATTTTATAATATACCACCATCATTTGAGTCTTCACTTATTTCTTAATGACCTCTAAGAATTTCAGACCAATGGGGTCACCTATTTCTTGTGGCGATTGCTCAAACATTGAAGAATTTGGCAGTTTTTGCACCAGTCCAGAACTGCCTTCTTTGATATTTCTAGCATAAAGTGACCTAAACCTTGCTAAAGTTGGAGGTATTTGCCTTGTTTATCATAGAATACATTGAGTTTTATGTTCCCATATTTTCTTGCTATCATCTGACGTCGGTGGAAGCCGCCAAATCCTATTTTGTTCAAAAAAGCTGCTTGAGGTTCAAGAATTGTTACTCCCTCATTATAACAAGTTTTGATTTAATTCTTGTGGCCATGAGTTGCTAACTATATGAGCTATAGTTTTATGATTTTTTGGAGTTTAAATAAGTCAGCTTGACCTTAATATTTACTAAAAGAATCTACTATACAGAATTCTAGACAAAAGTATATGTTAAAATGCTCCAATAACAAATATACATAATGCCATGTGGGCAATAAATGATGTGTTCTATTTATATCTACATAGAACATAACTCTTATCAACTTACATATAGTGTAACTAGGGTGTAACCATGCAATTTTTGGAATTCAAACATGATGTACAACAGCTGAATTAACACATTAGAGCATAAAACGTTGGGTCAACTCCATAATTATGGGTCCAAAACTCCACAATGATTAAGTTAGTGATGTTTATTGATGAATTCAAGTGGATGTTGTGAAGTTTAGCCATGACAATATATAAATAGACCACATAACATTTCATGTATGCTTCTTTGGTTCATAGAAAGAGACACTACTTTTCCCCAGATATGCCTTTAAAATAGTTCAAAATGTGAGAAATGACATATATAGAGATCCCTTATATAGGTTGTGTGGTCTTATTGAAAAAAATACCATGAAATCTGCTTATTTCTTACTAGCATAAACTTCAGCTACTAAGCATTGTCATCCAAGTAGAATAATATTACATGTAAGTTATCTTTCATGTATATTATATTTTTTATGGATGCAAACCTTTCTTGGCAATAGAAAACTCTTTAATTTATATAAGCACGTGTCACCATTTATGGTCCACGAGACCAATTGTATAACGCATATATCTCTCACTAGCCTTATCCATTTTTCCCCATATAATGATATTATGGCTTTTTAGCTTCGATCACAAGATTTTTGAAGGGTGTAAGTGAAAGTCCATGTAGGTTCAATTGGTCATAAATACCCTATAAATTCTCAATTGTTTGTGCTTCAACCTTACCCTTAAATTATACAAGCTAACCTAATCAATTAATTTTCTCCTATAGAGAATCATACAAGTAAACTATATGTGAAAGTTGAGATCAAAATTGAATAAGGTGGCACCATTAATAATTTTTAATCAGTCATCTGGACCAATGATGGTCTGCAAATGGACAGCAGATAGCAGTCTATCTTGATTTTTTATAGTAAAAGTTTTTCATATTTTTCCTTGGTTCTTTTTACATTGGTTTCTTGACATGAGATATTTTGAGGATGTGATTTTGTAAAGTCACACTTTAGGGCACAAATCTAGAACAAACATGGAAGATATAATATAATTGATGTTATCTATATTATAGTACAATCCTCAAGATAATGAACAACAAATATTTTTTGTGAACAAAGTGGTCCAAGAGGTTCGTGTCCCAAAACTCAACTTGAAATGGACTAACATAAGGATATTATCAATTTTTGAATGAACTATGGACCAGTAATGGGCAGGTACAGACATTGTTTTTTATTTTTTTTTTACCATGTCTTTTGCTCTTTCCATTGTTTTTGCATTGGTTTCATATCCTTATAAACTTTCATATGTTATTTTTTGGAGGACAACCTAGAATCATATGCAGCAATGCTATCCATTTGTATAAATTCCCTAAAATTGAAAATAGAAGTAAAAGTCAAAACGTCAAATTCCTCAACAAATGTTTTTATAGGATGGAGGATCTCGTGAACTACTTATATGCCAAATTTGGACTCAAAATTGATCTCCTTCTGAAAGTTGTTGTTTTTATATCACAACTGCTTTCTGGGAACCAGTATTGGTTCTCAGAAGGTAGAGGACAGTTTTGACCCTGTCATTTTTGAATTGCTTTATCTTCCTTCACAGAGTTTGAATTGAGATGTGGTTTTTTGTGCCTTGCTCTTGTCTAGAAAAATAACATTATAACCAAAAAAATAAAAAAAAAATCTTTTCATCAAGACAGTTTTACTTTGTGTGAACATGAAGCTTTTGGTACTTGACCCCCTTGGGTTTGCTAGAGTATAACTCACAAAAATGGGAGCTGATACATTTTTGTGTATTTTTCATATGTGAAGCATGACTGCCATATATGAACTCCTAGAAAGGGTTTGATTAGTTTTTGTGTTCTTGATTTTATATGATTTTTTTGTGAACCTTCAAAATGCCCTTTAATGGTCCATCATGGGACAGGTCTAGTGTTAAGCCAAACTCAAGGTAAAGAATTGAATCTTTAATCCTAACCATATCCAATAACACTAATGAGCTCAACTCTCAAAGATGTAATAGCATTCTTTATACATTGATGATACTTTTCGCTCTAAGAATCCACAGGTTAAGTTCTATAAAACAATAACAAGGCCTTGCTAAAGGCTCACAAAGATCTCCCAGACTTCTCTAACTAGTTGAGGCTCTGAACTGCTTGATGTTCCTTCAAGCCTCATGTCTATTTGCTTACACCACGAACACGTGGGATTAGTCATAAAGATTAAGTGGGGGTTTAAGGGTGCTAATAAATGGCCAAGACATCATACACAAGCATCATGCATCGAAGAATACAACTATGAGAACCATCCTCATATAGAACAACTTACTACAAGAGAGTCCCACTGTGCAAAACCATATGTTGTCAGTATTCCACATCAAATATATGCTCAGCAAGCAAAGATTGCATCATGAGAATATAATACCAAGTGTTACGAATGCATCCAAATATGATACCTCTATATGTCATAACCAGATCATGTGAACTATGAGATAATAATGAGTAACCATGAAATAACTGTCAAAACCATGAGATGAGATAACCATGAGCATGCAAAGGTAATTACTGATTCTATATGCAAGCCACCCAGTGATCGAGCCCCTCAGCAGTAATACGGCGAGTAAGTCTCATGTGTACACAACCTCCTAGCCTGCGTCCAACACTATGGAATAAGGTTTTATTGTGGCATGTTTTTCTTACATGGATAGCAGTTGTACCTCTAAGTCGGTCTCCGAATTATGTTGGCAGGGCTTCCAAAGGATCAAGGCTTCCGGTCAGATCGATTGTGGCTCTGAGAGGATCGGGTTGGCAAGGTCAGGAGGATCGGATCAGCAAGGCTTCTAGGCACCCCGGTCCCGAAAAGAGCATGATTGTCCATTAATTTGGTGTTGTGCAAATTTTATTATTGCAAAATTTTATCTTGTTGCACCATTGATTCGTGCAGGAGATTTAACAGTAGGAAAAGCATGGACTTTTGATGTAGGACATTTCGTGGAATCTCCCATGATCTAAAGGTTGAGAAATAACAATGCAAGTCCAAACCATAAAAGGAAAAGAACAAATATTAAGGTGCTACTATATTATGACATTATAATAAGAGAATAATGGATGCTAGAGAAGAAACTAAGGTGCTACCATATTATGACATTATAATAAGTAATGGAGCCTAGAGAGGAAATTAAGATAAAGATAAAACTAGCCCATCTCAATACACCATGCAGCACCAAGCCAATTGCGTAAGACATAACAAATACGGGCAATTAATTATGGATTTCCAAACTTGCCATTCCCATGATAATATGCTGGAGCATAGTTGTGGTTCCACTCTAATATGCTTGGGAATAATATTTTTAACAATGGGAGCATAAGAGAATATTGAATCTCACTCTATTGCTATTGCTTGCAATGTTAAGCATATTTTAGCATAAGTTGGTCGGCCAATTCTCGTACATATTTTAGCATAAGTTTCCTCAAACCAACAATTCAAATATAAAAATGTCTACTTACCTCTTTAGGTTGTCAAATTCCCACCCTGATTCCACTTCTGAAAAAAAGTAAGCCAAAGCTAATGTGCTTGGGAACAATATTTTATTAACAATGGGAAAATATGCTCGCATACAACTTTGCACTCAAGGAGGGATCCAAAGCTTCTTGGCCATGAACACCACTTGAATAATATATTTCTGTACAAATTAGCAGTTCTATATGCAGATATCACACTTGTGCTTCTGGAACCTCTTCATCCTGATAAACCTTTAATTCGCCACTAATGGGACAACTTTCCTTGAATGGATCATCAGAATGGAAACTGCCACTCAGATCTTTGAAATCGTACCTGCGGATATCTGGAATTTTTCTATTGTGCTGGTCAAAACCTTCTCCCTCTTCTCTTAGCTCCAAGAAGTAAGATGAATGCCAATAATCCTTCAATAGATTCTGAAAATTAAAAAATGACAAAAGTTTACTACTTATAGCCTGACAGTTTTTTTAGCTCCAAAAAATAAGGTCAATTCTAATAATCCGTCAATAGATTCTGGAAAGTTGGGGTCAATTGAGGGCATATACTCCTGTACAAGTCGTACGTTACAAGCAGGAAAATGAGGCCAAGGTAGAAGATGCATTACATGCTGTAAATATGAAAGACAGATTTTAGACTCAGGACATACATCTGGAAGACAAAAATTCGTTTTCGGTCTCTGAAGGAACTTGGACCTGACATTATAAAATGTGGAATAAATACGCATCGTAGTTGGGAAGGTACGCCATTTTCACAGCTGAAAAGTACATAATTCTACATAAATGCATTCCTTGCTAAAGGATTATAGCGTGCTGAAGGAGGGACTGGCAACCATTAAAAGCTGCATACGCACCAACAATATAGAGCATATTGTCATGCTAGTAAAACAACAAGGGGCTCGATAATCAATGGATAATGGTTTCAAATTTTAAATTGATAAAGGCGACACGCCAAGGATACAATTCAGTTTCTACACTTGCAGGATTAATATCATGAATTGGTAAAACTGAGTTCTGAATCTGCTCAGTACAATAATACATCTAGCCAATAACAGCGAAATTGATTAGCAAAGAGGAACAGTAAGGCATGTATATATGACTTATAAAAGAGGGATTGTGGTGGCTACATTCAGCTTCAAAATCTCTACCATGTAAGAATAATTACCATTTGTGCCATTCTCAGGGTCTCAGTCAGTGCAGGCTTGAAAAGTTGTGGATCAGCTAAATCTTTTGTATTTAGTATCTCTGTACGCATCTGATGTGAAATATTCAATTCTCTCAGTGATCCTGGTCACATGTAAGGCATGCAGGTTTAAGCTTGACAAACAGCTTAAAATAGCACATGGTCTTGCTCATACCTGCCTATTTTTATGTAGCTTTCAATGATATGCTCTGCCATATATACCATCTGCACCTTATTAGTTGACGGGATTTTTCTCAAATCACGAACATCTTTGTAAAATTGGATAGACTCTCCTGCCAGTCGACTGTTATAAACTCCATGATTAAATGCTTGAAATGCCCCCATTGTATATAAGCAAAACTCTTCTGTGTTACCTCTCGGCAAACTTCAAGAAAGATTGCCTAAAATGCGTATTCTCTAGCAATGTCTCAAGTGGCTCGTCGGAGAATGGAACCATGGTACCTTCTGTTAATATCCCACTAGGAGGGACTTCGAGTGCTTGACCCATGGTTGCAGTCCTATATTTACCTCCCTGCCTGCATAAGCAGGAAAATATTTGCCATGCCCGCGTCCAAAACAACCAGAAGACAGTAACATTTGCCTGTAGGCATAACAAATATTGCTATGAAGAAACAATATGCAAAGGGTCTCTACTATATATATAGATAAAATAACATTTTTAGTTATTTTATAGAAAAAGATGGCGTATTGGTACTAGAGATGGTGCAAAATTATAGCCTTGTCAAAGTGGACTCAATTTGTTGGTTCATGATAATTCAATGTGAATTTTTCACCAAAGCAGGAAAGAAATGGTTACTTACAAGAATGGCTACAGCAAACCTTGTGGCAACTGAGAACAATGACTGCATCTCATCCTTTGATTGAATAACCTGCCTAGTAGTCAATATTATAACCCAAAGACCTACAAAAGAATTTTTGCAGAGAGTGAGGCAGTGACTCATAACCGTATGTCTCAAAATAGTGTTGAAAACATGCAGTAAAAGAGGGGTGTCTAATTATGTTAGCCACAAACAAGATACCAATCCCTACTTCATCTAGAACCCCAACATGCTTATGACGTTAAGGAGCTCGAGTCTCCAAGTGCCTTGCTACAGGTCTATTTTGAGATATGCCCATTTCAGCAACTAAAAAATATTTAACGGGCATCTCTTATGTTCCAATACTCTAAAAACATTCTCTCAATGGGTTATTAGGGCTGCTTAAATCTTGTTCTTTATGATGTCCTAAACAGCAGTCTGGAACTATGTCGGTGCACTTCTGTTTCCATATAAGGAAAGCCTCCAAGTTCCCAGCACATTCAGAAGACAATAATTACAAAGCCAAGAAAGAAAGATTTATTAATGTCTACGGAAGACCCATAGGGTCTTGAAGACCAAGAACATACACAATTGAGAATCTGCGAGAAAGATTGAAAGCAGTAATTACATTCTCACTGGAACTCCTTTTCAAACCGGACTTGAATTGTTGACAAAAAGGAATATGTATTAGGAGCTAGATTCTGTCAGAACCTTTACAAAAATATAGCATGCCTTTCCATAAAAACTGTAAACAAAATCATATGGCAGCATAGCTTTACATAATATTCATAATTTTATATTTTCCATGGATTTATGTTAATCTCAAGGTAGTCTAGGTGCTAGAAATATAAGTATTGAACGGAAAGATGGTATCGCCATTAGTGCTTAAAAGACTACCTGTTGTAATAGTGCACATAACTGTTCCTTTGAAAAGATCTCTGAACTCATGAAATTTAAATTTTATATTCCGCAATTCCCAAGTGGCATATAGTAAAGCAGCTGCATACAATACATGCATTGAACTTATGACAAGCAACCAACAGATCGGCCCTGTGCAATTTTTTCTGTTTCTAATAACTGTTTTTGCCTGCAAGACTGCACATAAAGAGTATCCCAACTGTCAAAGATGACAATATGAAGACCTTTTATCACATAAATAACAATCTATACCAGTTGCCAGCAAGAACATGGGGAAAAGTAGGATAGCCAGAATATGATATAAGGTAAGTGGAGGTAAGCGTCTCCTGGAAAATGAAAGAATTTAGAGGAATGAGAGAATAGGACACTAAGATAATGCACAACGCCAAACACAAAAAGGAATATAATAAATAAAATGAAAATAAACTTCTCAATGTAGAGAATGTACATTATTGGTTTCTAAATTGACCACTTTAAATATCATGTCCCTTGATTAAAAGAACTGCTATACCTATTTCCGTTGGAAAAGTTGGGCCTTGACTTTAATTTTGAAGGTTTTAAACAAACTGACTCTTAACGAACATCCATCGATCATCCTCTCAGAGGCTGATAGAATTTGCCATTATACATATTAACATGTCAAATAGATTGTCTCGATCACACATTTTGTTATACTAATAAGCCTTTGATATCACATAATGTCTTTTAATAGCAAACAAAGAAAACTAGCAAACGCAGCTGCATAGTCTTCCATGACAATAAGGCCAATGTATTTACCTTATAAATGTATAGTAAAGATTGTATGCCCAAGCTATTTGACAGCTCAATATGATGGCAAATCCGCATGGACCTAGCCATACTGCAATCAAAATATTTACAAATCATGTCAGCATACTGCATTGAGTTTGTTCTACCATGGTAAACTCACGTTGCCAAAGACTGCAGCTTTGCCACCAAGGTCTTCGTGAAAGTTTTAGTGTGTTCCGAGACATCTGCCTCATAAAACTGTTAGCATAAGTAGACATGATATTGTTAAAGGAAACAGTGAAAACAGCGACATTCAGTGCATGGCCTATGCTTTTGTACATTATGACCAATCAAACTATGCAAGTTAGCTAAACTGCCAGAACAGTCACGAATTCAAGAATAAAAATGAAGTCACATTTCGTATTGCCTGAAGAAGGGTGCAATGCAATTCATAATGCAAAATCTTGTAGGATGCACAAAAAATTTAACAAATTTAAAGAGATGCTGCTATAGCTCATAGAAAGCGGAAAACAATGATATAGTTCCTTCCATTTCTTGTGGTCTTCCTCTTTGAAGAGTGGGGCGATTGAACTGAGAATGAAGCACATCTGGACTGTTACAACCACCTGAAAATCATTTTCATCCTATGATTCCTCTCATAAGTAAGCCTCAATATGGTAGCGGAGAACCCTAAATTATGACTTCAGAGATTTGAGTGCTCCTGCTCTATGCCAAATCTAAAGATGATACAATACTTGTTGAACATAACAATAAATGCGCATTGACTCTTCCCTTGCTTAGCTATCTGAAGATACAACACGTGTATCAGCTCGATCCAAAGCCCCCCTTGAACGAGGATGCACAGATGCCACAGTCATCTGCAACAATCTCGACATGTCCCAGATAAATGACTAATTAACGCATTACATAGACTTTGCACCTGAACTTACCACAGTTGCAGCAAGAAAAGCAAGACCAGCTATGCACTGCACCGTCAAAAGAGAGACTTCTTTGGCCCTGACACCCAAAATTTCTCGCTTAATATATACGATGCATAAGCCAGACACTATCCTGCAAAATGTTTGAACTTGCCAATCAATAACGTACATACTTCCATTCTTAGAAATTTCAAAACTAAGCGCAGAGCCTGCAAATGCTAACTTTTCACAGTTAAACAATCCTCTAATTGTCGTGTGTTAAAATGTAGTTTATGAATTAGCAGATTTTATTTATCATGATACAAATTGTTGATTCCGTTCACAAAACTTGACTTGTTCATGCATTTCCAGAATGAGCATGGAACGAGACGAGTAATAGACAACAGGGATTAGATTCAAGAGATAGTTTCTTACAAGACAAAATTGATGCCTGTAACACCAACAATAACATAATCAGAAGGGCAGCCACCAGTAACCGCACAGCCCATGTTGAATACCAGGACATAGTCCTCAAAACCCCCTACGAAAAGCGGGTCTGGAAACCCAAAATTTAATACTTGAAATGATGGTTCTGGAAAGCACAAAAAGAATGGTTAAAACCTGAGACATTCCAGGATTTGAGAAGATGATTTATGACTGCTGGAAGTCACATACATCCTCTACTCAGCAAGACCCAAACTCAGTCTGTACAGGGATATTGTGATCCAACTTACAGAACCTCTGTGAGAGCGTTGGAAAAATCGCGTTGAAAGTGTCGAGCGGCCATGATTGATGGCAGCCATTCTGTCAACCGTTCGATATCGCCTGTTCTAACGCGTCGTCAAAGTCCGCGGTCTTGTTTGAAACTCGAGCCTTAAAATTGAACGGTGGTATCTCCAATGTTTAGGGGCAACTTTTAGAGTTGCTATTCATTTTGAATGGCAATTTTGTGAAGATGCCATTCATTTGAAAAGGTTAATTTTTTTCTTGGCCATTCATGCAAACCATATCCCTTACCAATAGGCAAATATTATACTATTATAATTAAATATGTTATCAATTTGATAGCTTTCTATTGCAGCTTGCCCTCTCTCTCTGCAGTGAAAATCCACGGGACCTGCCAAAACTATCCCAGGATCAAAATCCCTCCACCAAAAACTAGCTTAGCAAGTGCAACAACTAGCCATGCACAATTGAAATTTCCAGCTTCCTTCCCTTCTCCTTCACTTTTGCCTTCCGGCAACTGTTTCAATTATGCTGCTTACATGCTAACGTGGTCATGCCATGTGGCGAGGTAAGTAAGCGGCCAGAAACTGGTGGCCAGAAACTGCTACCAAAAACTGATGGCCTGCAACCTTCGTTGATGAGCCACCCTATTATCAAGTGTTCACCTTTTTAAACCATTGGGTTGTCCGAAGGTTACCCTTTAGAGGTGGGCTGGTGGTATATTTTTTTTTTTTTTTTGCATGTGTCGTTTGAACCACGTTAGCCAGCGTTCCATTGTCGTCCATTTGCGTTGTGAGATGACGTTAGGCTGGCATCCGAACGTCTATTAGCATAATTGGTTTTTATTTTCTTAGCCCAACAGCCGAACCTGAAGTGTCATGTTGTCTAAAAATCTAGCGTATCCACGCCTGTCTTAAAATATGACATGTCCCTTTACTACAGCATTAGATCCTAATCTACCTCAACGGACATTACCATTTTAGAGTTCTTTTTTCTTAAATCTATCGGAGCCAACTGTGGTGCTTTTGCTGGACACGCTTTACTAGATTATGTTTTGGTATTTTGCTAAGTTCAAGGAATTATTATATGGCAAGGACTCGTATTGTTTTTGATGGAGAAGCCAAGGATTGAACGATGATTTATACCGCATAGCCATGCTAGAGATGCAATTTCTTTTCCAAAAGAAGCACACCTTCAAGGTTCTTTACCATGATTTTTGTCTCATCAAGTAAAATACCTTCAAAAAGCCAGAAATTTCTTCCATTAAATCTATTAAGTAGTTTGTTGGAATCTAAAGTTCTCAACATGTAGATGTTCGTGGAAGATGCAAAGAATTGTTTCACAGAATCCCTTATACTTGTTATATCTCTTGCAAAATCTAGGGCAGAGCAAGACCAAAAGTACAAAAAAAAAAAAAAAAAAGAGCTAAAACACCTTGCGAAATTGCCACTTTTTTATATAACTGGTAGATGTACTCTCTCTGTTTTTACTAGTGATTTGAAAAGCATTTGTCACCTTAATACATGCAAGGTCGGCAAAGTTTGTAACACATTTCATAATTCTTAGCTGCTCTGTTTAGTAGCACTTTCTAGTGGAGTCATTATAGAAAAAGTATGCCAAACACGAGCAATTTTGAATAGAATAGAATAGAATAGATTTTTTAACGTCCACGGAGAACAATAGGTCATGGGACCCATACAATGGGCTAGTACAATCATTACTACTAGGATTAAAAAACCCCTGCCTTGAAAGGTTTTCAAGGGAAGACACAATGTTTTGCACTCTTCAACAGAATTAACATTTAACACTAGAATCGTCACATGATGTACCAGAAAAGCATTTGCACTGTTTGCTTTAAAATTCATATAAAATCAAAGGTTCAATAATCAGTCAAACCCTTCCTTTGCTCTTTTGCCCTTCCTTTGGGCGCCTGCCTGAGCGCCGCCCCGGCCGCCTGCTTGAGCGCCGCCCCGGCCGCCTGCTTGAGCGCCTGGGCGCCTTCAGGGTTGTCTAGGCGTAGTGATGGATGGCGCCTGGGAGGTGCAGTGATGGGTGGCGCCTGCCTGTGAGAGCGTGCACGCGCGTGTGCACGAGCATGCCCGGATCGGCGGGCGCTTTAGTGAGGAGGCACCTCCACCGGGCGATTTCCACGGCGGTTTCTCTGGCGCCGCCTTCCCTCGGCGTGCGGCGATTGCGTTGGGGCGTCGGTTTTCGGCACCAGGTTGTGAGAGGTTACTGCCCGGTATGCGTTCGGTGAAGTCTTGTTCTGTTGGAGGTATGCTTATTGCTTTTTGCAATAGCATGGATTTTTGGATGCGTAGTCATCCTGGCAACAGTTTTTTCCCAGGTGGTTTTTAATCTGGGCCATGGTGATTATGGTTTGTTCTGTGGGCTTCGGTCCTTGTTCTGGTTAGGGACTTCGGTCCCGTTTTGTACTTGTGGTCCCATAACCCGATTGGGTTCCGTGGACATTAAAAGTTTCTTCCTTCCTTCCTTCCTTCCTTATATGTTAATATATGGTAGTCACATTGCATGGAAAAAATATCTAAGCCTCTGTTTATGAAAGTTCACTTAGGTAAATGCAAGGGGGTCAAGTCTGTTTTGCTTCATGTTTAGATAAAGTACAATGTCTAGGTAAGAAGATTTTTATGATTTTTTGCATTATTATTGTATTTTTCTTCACGAGTTACAAAGTAAGATACAAAAAACTGCACCTCAATTCGAGGTCTGAGAAGGGAGATAGGGTTGTTTGAACATAACAGTGTCAAACTTCTGTGAACTAATACTGGTTTCTAGAAAGCTGTTCCCAAATCAAATCTCTAACTTTTGTAGAAAAATGAATTTTGACCCAAAATTTTGAATATAAGTAGTAGACAACTTGCTTTATCTAAGAATAGAATAGAATAGAATAGTTTTTTTAACGTCCACGGAGACCAATAGGTCATGGGACCCATACAATGGGCTAGTACAATCATTACTACTAGGAAAATGTCCGTTAGCCTTAATATTGAAGTTTTGATTTTCTTTTATTTTTTCATTCATATGTTGACTGATGACTTATGTCTATATAGAAGTAAAATGATTCAAAATCATCCTCCAAAAAATCATATTATGAAAGGTTACAATAATATGGAATCACTTTAAAAATAATCACATAAAAAAAGCACAGCATTTATTCACAAGAAATCAAGAAATGTTTGTTTTCCTAAAACCATTATTGATCCATCTTCTTTTTAAAATTAAGAACTCCCTCATGTTAATTGATCTCAGTTTCAATTGCGAGATATAAGCACCTCATAAACTACCATATTCATTAAAAATAATCAAAGCGCGTGATATTGAGGTTTAGAGTAAACTTTCTAGTGTCCATTCCAAGTTATCTGTTAGATTACGTGTTCCATGGATTTCATAAATCTATGCATTAAATGGTGAACTCAAAACTTGTATTTTCAAACTTCTTCAGTTGTGGAAGTAATGCAAAAGAATGAAGAGCAAATATAAAAAGTTACAACTATGAAAAATAAAGATAGACTGCTACGTCTATTTCCTATTGCTGCTCCACATGGCGTAGGATCATTCAAAAAGCCAGAACATCCTCATCTTAATTGGTTTTAAACTCGCCTTAATAATATATAAATTCCATGTATAGTATTCTATTTGGAAAAAAGGTGGTTGCTAGAATTGCCTTATTAATGGTAATGTTGAAGCACAAGCAAATTGAACCTATATGAATCTCCACTCACCCTTCCAAAAAGTATGTTAGAGAAGGTAGAAAATCACTATATCATTGTATAAGTGACAAATAAACAATAAATAATATTGGTAATGATACTTAGAGAGATTTATTTCTATACCCAATTCGTCTAATTGTGGACCATAATGGTCCATGCCTATTTATATTCAAGCCTTACATATAGTACTATGTTGTTTTTAACATCAAATTGGAACTCTATGTTGTCAATAAAAGTTAAATCCATAGAAATTATAGTATCATGAAAGATAAGCTAAACTTACTATTTATTATACCTAAAATAGGAACTCGCAAGTAGCAAACACGTGTCCTAAGTTTATGCTAGTAAAAAAATAAGAAGATTTCATCATGTGTTTTGCACTAAGATGATACAAACTATATCTTGAACTTCTATCACATGTTTCGTCAATCATGAGTTGAAAAGGAATGTTATCTTGCGTTAAACTATAGCAAGCCTAAGTACAAACTAGAAATGGTCCATTTCTATTTTAAATCAAATCTTCTACATAATGTGTTGCTTTTAACATAAAATTCAAGGTCTATGTTGCCAAGGAAGGTCACATTCATAAAAAAAAAAAAAATTGCCTATCATAGTTTTTTGTACTATTAACTTAACTAAACTCCAATTTTATGTACCGGCAACCACTTCTAAATATAAAGAATACATGGTTATTCACCATATTTAAGTTGATAAAATTCTTTATTATGTAGATATAAGTGGAATGTATGGAATGCATCATTTATTGCCCTTAGAAAGCTTATATATGAGTTTCATTAGACCATTTTAGTTCTATTTTTGTCCTGGATTCTGTGTCGAATCTTCTTTTATGAAAATTGAGATCAACACGACTTATTGACACTTTAAAACTTTATTGGATTATAGCTCTTGGAGTTGATAACTTATAGCCACAAGTCTTATGTCAAAACTTGTTATAGTAAAGGAGAAACAATTCACAACCTCAAACAACTTTTTTGAGCTAAATATGGTTTGACGACTTCATATAATGTCATCTAATGGCAGCGGAACATGAAAACATGCAAAAAACATGTTTTATCATAAAACATCAATTACTTTCAATAAATATTTAGATCCCTTTATGCTAGAAAGTTTAGAAAATACAGTTCCGGCCTGGCATAAAAACTGCTAAATTCTATAAGGTTTGGGCAATCACCACAACATATCAGTAAATCTATTGGTCATGAAATTCTCCATGGGCATAAAGAGTCGAATGAAGATTTCAAACGTGGTACCTATGAAATGGAAATAAGGTTTAAGTGGCAGAGGGTATACTGGACCAATTCTGGTGGATGAACCCAGAATAGTTCCAGTAACAACTCTAGTGTTAAAAAAGTAAAATATTAGTTGGCAAATAGTCAATTTTTGCCATTTTTAGGAACTGATCTTCAGCAACGCCTTCTGAACAAAACGGGGGAGGATTCACATGTGTGCAATTATTGTTCATTTGCGAGCTTGAATTTGCAAAGTAATCTTTGTGCTTGCATTAGTGTTTGAAGTTGCAATAGTATTTGGGCATAGACATTGGACATTATTGAATGCACTCCATAAGCTCCGCATTGGTTTGGATAGTCACATTGAGAGCCTCGTAATCTTTGATCCAGGCACTCTTAGATTGCCATCATAATCAAGCCTGACTCTTCTTATAGGGCCATTTTCCAACTTGTTAAAGCTGTTGAAGATCATTAGATCTACTTTGTCTTTCTCATAATGGTAAATTGCAAGATATCCATTTTCAATTATGGCATAAATCGGTCCCTTTTTTAAAATCAGCCTCAAATTTAGTAACCACCTTGCTTTGAAGATAATGGAGCAATTTGAAAGTTGTGTAGTTCAATAATATAGCACCCTCTGGCATTTTTTTTTTGAAGATGTACAAATTCTGCCATGTTTTGTTCTAGAAAATAAAAATAGTAGTTAAACATTACAGGGTTTTAAGGGTCTCAAAATGCAGAGCGGAGATTGGTAGGTCAGGTCTAGCAGTAAGATGCAATGGATAACATTGTTTACTTCTTATTATTATTATTATTATTATTATTATTATTATTATTATTATTATTATTATTATTATTATTATTATTATTATTATTATTATTATTATTATTATTATTATTATTATTATTATTATTATTACTATTTTTGAAAGAATGAAGCTTTTTAATCATTAACAACCCTTATTATTAATATCAAATGAATGTAAAAATCATAGTGATCACATCTTTATGGATGGGCAGTCCCATTCTACTTGAATATGGCAACAGATGCCAAGGGCAAGTTGAAGCACAAACTTTGAATTCATTAATGTGTTGTAGGACTCTCCTACTTAGAATACTTAAGCCTGTTTGACAATCATTCAAGCCATCCTTGATGATCGATAAACATTGAACAATTCCAGTTATCTAAATTATAGTGCATGCTATACTTGCATAATATATTTTCAGCATTGGTTTTCCATGTGCTACAATTGTAAGGAATTTAGATGTTTGTACCTCACAACCTTTGGGTTAATTGTGTATTTGAAACTGACAGTTAACTACATCTTGCTAAAAAATGAGTTGCGTCTAGTGATGGTTGGGATCGTTTGAAACAGATATCTCACGGCCCGAGCTGATCGATGGATGCCCTGCATGAATATCAGCAAAAACAACCTGGGGGGGAGGGGGAGGGGGGGGAGGTTAATTTAATGGTACAATTTCGTAATATATTTTATGCCCCTTTCAATGATTCGATGTGCTATACTAATACATTATTATTAATAAGCTACATAATCTGTACGGAATAAATATAAATGTTGTACGAAATATGTGTGAATATTGCACGAAATGTGTACTGAAATTTAAAAAATAAAAAAACAAAACAAAACAAAACAAAAATAGCCTAGGGGTGTGCATGGGTCCAAAAACAAATTTGGCCCCTTCGGGGCCTAAGGGTGGTTCTATATAACGCGAGCTCCATATTTAGAAAATGTTGCAATGGAACTACATGGAAAATGGGTCATGGGGTATGAAATAATATTAATACAGTAAAAAATATGGGATATTGTATATTGTAGAATACAACGAAGTGTAAATATCCCTAGTCGAGCACACCTTCTTCTTTGGTAGATTCCTTTGCAGCCTCAAATACCTTAGAAATATATCATGGCCTCCCAGACCATTGAAATATATTTAGAGTCGAAGGCAACCTTGTAACAAGTAATAAAACGAATAAATAAAAGAAAGCAATAACAATCATGAATCTTATGCTTACATTACAAATTGACAAATAAATGTATAAATAGTAACAAAATGTATGCTAATATGCATAATAATATTATTATATATTCAGGATACAAATTGAAATTACATTTCAAAACATCCTATAAGTAAGTTTGTCCATTGTCAGCAAGTTAGCTTACCACAATTTGCAACTTTGATCTCCTGTGGAATAACCCTTGCACAATACGCAAATCACAACTATGCAATTATACAACTTGGCAAAACTTACTTCAAAGCTTTCTTTAGGTGGATGCACATGATGAAGAGGCTTGCAAATTATGTTTTGAGAGATATATCATTCTGTTCTTCTTTGAAGGACTAAAATACAAGTAAAATAGAATAGTAAAAGCAATGAGATTATCATGAACATAGTACTGGACCTTGATGCCTACATGAACACAGTATCACAGCTTGCTACTCGAGCATAATAAGCTTTATCTATATGAACTGGGGATTTGTGAATTATAGCTCTCATACAAACAAAGCTAATATGCAAAATTCACCGTGAAGATGAATGTTGTATATCTCTTATGTGAAAATACGTATATGGCCGCAAAAGAAAGTAAGCAATGTGCCTTTCATGATGTTAAGTACTAAAGGGACTCAACATGCATGCGTTGCATAAATTGCATGCACTGTGTGCATGCATTGCAAAGTGCATGCACTGTGTGCATGCATTGTGTGCATGCATGCAATGCATGCACGCGTGCATGCCAAAACCATAGGTTGGGAGTGCAAACTAACAAGAAATACAACACATGCTCTATAAATACTGTTGGCATACCCTCACACAAATAAACAACATAATCATATACAAACTATAGCAAAATGGCCGTATAATTATATGTTTTGTGCGATGAACCATTATTTGTGATATACATATTAGCTTTAAGAACATTTGCTTTTCATTTAAAAAGTATCAATTGACATATGATTAAATAAGTGGAATTGTGAACCAAACAGGATATAGGGCATATCCTAATATGCTTGACCCAAGTGCAACAACTTGAAAAGATGCTAGAGCTTAATTCATAGGTTCCAAGGTCGAAAAAACATGTATAACAAATTTGATGGCGAAGTTTGGCCGTCGAACCACAGGATAATTTGCATAGGTACCGGGCCATCTGATGTGGGCAGTTTAGATGATGTTATGACTACTGGAGCCTTTCTGACTGATTTCGTCTTTCTTGCCCTCTTCAAAAACAATCTCGAAGGGCTACATCATCTCAGACCATATCTATGGCAATCTACTAAAACTCAGAGCCGTAAACAGAAGCCGGACGAGAACTTTGTCTGAGGTTGCCAAGCTTGATAACTGTTGTGCGTTGTCAATCGGTGTCTCCAAAGTGAACGGGGCAAAATTCTATATCTCTCCCTCTCCAACAAGGAGGCAAACCAACTCAAAGTTGGCCCAGAAAGTAAGGAGCTAACGAGCTCAACCTGTTCACGATCCCATGGGATACCTGTGAGGATGAGCCGAATAACCAGCTCAAGTTGATTCAAAAAACCCTAAAGCTTGGATCTAGTACATCAAATTTATCCGGCAAGCTAATCTTAGGTCTGATGGCCTCCTCCCAAATGCAACCCATTCCCTGAGCTATTTATTGTCCAATTGCAACTATTGACATACTTGAGCAAGCTGCTGAACTTGTTGTAATAAGGTCGAAACCTCCTTCATATAGATGAATTCACCAAATATGAGCAAACAAAAATGTTTAGGATCAGAGCATGCAAGAACCGGTAATAGATTCCGGTTCAAACTATCATGAATCTATGCAAAAACAAGAGAAATACATGGAAAATACGGAAGAAATATGCAAGAAATATGCCAAGAACGGCAAAGAATCTGATATATAATGGAGAAACAATAATCTAATGGCCCGAAGGCAAGCATGAACATAAGACAAATGCTCAAGACTGGCGTTGAACCGGAACATCCATGCTAGCATCGAAGGCCCTTTTATATATAAAAAAGGGGCCTCTTTTCTGCATGAATACATGTGGGACATATGCGCCAAGTTCCAGAATGTTTCAGAACCTCCTGGACATTAACATGTATGAAGGAAAAGCAAAGTAATCTCCTTAACAAATTCTAGTAGTGAACTTTGGCAAAGGTGCTTGACTTGCAATTAAAAGGTTGTGAGTTCAAATTCTACCTTGTGCAACTATTTTTCTTTATCCGTGTGACGACCATCTTTTGTACATATATATAATGCTCGTATGATATGAATACCCATATGGTCGTCACAGCCTCTTGAATGGCATTGCAATGTTCAAATTTAAGGCTTGTTGTATCTTGGGCTACATATGTCTAGTTCGTCCTATGCATGCATTTATGATTCTATCAACTAAATTTTAGTAACAAAGACTTTGTCTTCTTTCTCTATAGGAACGAGGGTAGGCAGAGATGGAGGTAACGGAAAAGGAAAGACGATAGGCTCTGACATTCAAAGCAATGTGCTCATTTGCATTGTCGTGATAAATTATTCTTTTTGTTAACATCTATCTCATCCATCTTTGTTCCATCTCCATATCCCCTGGCTGAAAGAGGATTGTACCAGTATGATAGACGCATCTACTTCCATTCTTACTTCATAGCATGCTCCTTAGAGCTCACTAGAAACAGGATACATGTGAAGGAGGCAAGAGTGCCTATGTACAAGTTCTGATAGAAGGCAATCGCATCAACAACACTCAGTTGTAATGTAATTACTATGTTCAAGTGGCCTTGGCATAAGAGAGCACCAATCAAATGTTAGTTCTTAATCTACATTAAAGATGCCAAGGTGAATGCATCAAGTAATAGCAAGTGACAAGTACTAGGGTGGCATAAGATATAGTGGCATCAAGATCAAAATGAGTTGAATGATTGAAAGTCTGCTAAGTTTACATTAGTGCCATCTTACTTAACATAGTGATTGCACACATTGAGAGAAAGCAAAGGATGACACAAGATATAGTGGCATCAAGATCAAAATGAGTTGAATGATTGAAAGTATGCTAAGTTCACATTAGTGCCTATCTTACTTAGCATAGTGATTGCACACATTGAGAGAAAGCATATAGAGCATGACATGGCCACCAAGAGCTCAAAATTTTACTACTAAATTTGATGTAGGAAGAGGGATGCAACATTTCCTTTATATGTTTATCTCATATCTACTATCCTTACTTCACATGTCATATGCAAAATAAGGCGTCCATAGACTAATTGATCTCTAGTGGATGTTAAACATGCCCCTCCTCCTCCTCTTCAACTCCTCCTCACTCGTGTAAGGAGAGAAGGGCACAAGCTCTTAAATTTTAATCAAACAGTGTAGAATAGAATAGTAGAACAATGTAATTCTTGACACTCGAAGTACTTGTGCATGGATATGAATGGATCTACTTTTTACAACAATGGTCAGTGTTTGCAAGGATGTTAATAAAGTCGTCCATAAGGCGGCATACCTAGATGAGGCCACTAATGTATACTATGAATTGCTTGTGCTTTCCTAGTGGTCGTGTTGGCCTAGTGGTTAGTCCACTCATCTAGCACATTGAGGTCTCGTGTTCGAACCTCACTAGGATCTTGGCATCTTAGGACCTTTGGCCCCTGGTATCTTTGTAGGGGGCGGTGCTCCTTGAAGGGGGATTGCAAGAACATGCCATGTGCCGTCGTATGTCCTAAGGGATGCTGGCTAGTGCTACGACGTAAAAATACACCTTCCTTCCTTCCTTCCTAATTGGGTTTAATTGATACAACATGCTTGCTTGTCTATTGCATGTGATATCTGGATGATTATGGGGGCAGAAATGGATAATATAGTTCTGGATAAAGTAACGCCCATTGGGACATGATTCTGTGAACAGGAATATCCTTGGAATACGATTATAAACCTATAGATTGTATATTTGTCAAGAAAGTTCGAGATCATCAATACCATTGTCAATTATAGATATTGTTGAAAGAATTGGATGGACACGTATAGATCTTAAGTTTGTATTAGAATTTTATTCAAACTTGAGCTTATATAGCAAATCATCACATGGAACAAAAAAATGAGAATAGAATAGAATAAGGTTTTTATCGTCCACGGAGACCAATGGCCTATGGGACCCAAACAGGAGGCGCAACAAGCGTATTACTGTCCGGGTTAAAAAACCCCCTGTTATTTGGGGAAAAAATCGTGACAGGAATAGGTTTGCTGTCAAACTGTACAATTACAAATATAAAACTACATATATCATGGGGGAGATATATATGTACACGTATCAAGTAAGTGCATGAGGACTGAGCTGATCTCCGCAATCCATGATCTCTTGTAGGTATGATCCCAACCTTCGGACGGAGCTCGTGCTAAGCATCTCATGCAGGGGCTGACCAGGGCGGACCAGCTCAGCATAGCGTATCCGAATGTCATCATATACTAGACAACTCTGAATGGTGTAGCGTTCGCCTTCCACAGCTCCAACCTAGCAGCGTTGGCAAAGCCTCTCCTGACGCGACTCCCCAATCCGTCTCCCCATCTCAATCTGGAGATGGTGTGCACCTGTGCTCTGCCTTTCGATTGTTCCCTCTAAAGATGGTTTTCGATTTTTCCCTCTAAATCCGACTCATCCTTAGATTTTGTGCACAAAAGGGTGCTCTGAAAATCTCTTCTAAGGCAGTCGAAAACCTCTGCCTAAGATTTAATGTTCTGTTCTTGAGTTTTTGGGGTTCCGGTGAGGCCGTTACGACCTGGAGGTTCGATTCCTCTGGCCTATTGCTCTGTTTTTTTGAGTGGGTATTCTGAGACCATCTGGGTCCCTATCGTCCCATCAGCCCAGAATCGATCAGATTTGTGGCCGAGGCTGCAGACGATTAGGTCGGCAGCAGCTGCAGAGGATTAGATCACATTTCTGTAGAGGCTGCACCATTGTTGTTGTATCCGGAGGTGAGAGATCGAGTGGGTGAGAGCCTCGACTTAGTTGTGGGCTTCGATTTTTTTGCTGCTTGAGTTCCTTTGTGGGCTTCAGTTCCTTCGTGTGTGTGGCCCAGGACTTGGACCTGATATGGCAACCATGTATAGCGGCATGCCATCTGGGACCACATTCCGGTGTGGACCAGTGGGGCCCCGCGACTGGCGGTAGCCGGGAGCGGGTCACTGTGGGACTAGGAGGCACGCTGCCACAACATGGAAATTGGGAGTTTTTTTTGTTGGCTTTTTTCTTGCTTCAAGCGGAGGAGGTGCGGCTATGGCACGACGCTTGGCAGTTCTTTGAGAGCCGTCGGCTATGGCGATGAGAACCGGCTTGGCAGTTCTTTGGTACTTGAAAATGGCGTTTGGCAATTCTTTGTGGCTATGGCGATGAGAACCAGTGGAACAACGTCGGCTAGGAGTTTTTTTTGCTTCAAGCGGAGGAGGTGCGGCTATGGCATGGCGCTTTGCAGTTCTTTGCCTCTGCTCTGCTGTTAGAACTCTTGTAGGTCTCTTTTTTGTCCTTTGATTAACCTCTTTGTTTTCATATTACTTTGTTCTTGGCCTCTGGTCTTTAAAAATCACACACATTTTTTCTTTTTGTCTTACAATCTTGGAGATTATTTGCATCACCCTGTTTGCTCTGTTTTGATTAACTTGTTTGCTTTGTTTTTGGTAGAAATGCAGCGACATGCTCATGTTAGGAGTTTTTGCATGCCAAGACGAGCTTCAAAATTTTTAAGCTTCTTGCAGTTTTGATTTGTAGGTTGTCTTCTTGGTTTCATGGGTTCAAACCCCACAGTGAGCTCTACAAAACATCTGTCATATTTGTTAAAAAATTGTGTAACCGGGAATAACCTGTAATTTTTGTTGGGCACGGAATTGCCTTCCCCCTTTCCATTCCGTGTTGTACTGGTATGCCACGTGGCAACATATGGCTCATCTTCGGAAAAAAAAACGACCCAATTTCCATGTTGCGAAAGAAGTATGGTGCTTTGGTGTTGTGAAAACTTTAGTGCTTCACGGTGTAATCTCGTTGCACCATTGATTGGTGCAGGAGATTTAACAGCCTAAAAAGGATCGACCTTTGATGTGGGGAATCTCCCATCATCTAAAGGTCGAAAATTAACAATGCCAAAAACAAGCTACTAAATAAAGAAAGAACATTATGTGATGCAACTGAGGCATTGCCTTGGCCTAAGGGTGCATCCCCATTATACAGAAACCGAGTTTGCTATGTCATCGAAACTGAGATCCTACAATCTGTTAGGGCGCATGCCATTCCCATTACTGTTGGTGAGCTTCTATTTTCTTGGCTGATTGCATTGAGCCACAGGACAAACCGACACTGGGCTACAAGACAAACCCAGGTTGCTAGAGAACAAATCTAGCTTGCTAGAAGACAAATCCAAGGCCTAACTTGGGCAATTCGGAAGTTCTTGAGGACTTTTGAAGAAAGGGAGGGTGCCTTGGACTCGTCAGCAAAACTCCGGTGCCTTGAAGGTAATGGGAATGCTTTTTTTCTGGCTGGGTTTGCAAGTCAGCATGGATAACGGCCTAATGGGGATGCACCCTAACCGGTACCCTGTCTTTAGACACACATGGGATAATTTTCTTGCTGGCCTTAACTCTATTCTGATAGAAATGGATTGTAGGTCACGAAGGTGCTTGTAAACTGTAAATGATATGAGCCATAGTGCAACTGCAATTCTGTCAGCTCTTTCCTTCAAGCAATTTGATGTCAAAATATCCCTTCACGTTGCTTAACACCTATACATATTACAATAACCTCAACAAGTGGCAGTCATTAACATTGTTATAGATAACCTCAAAATAGCAGCAGAAAGATTTGCACAACCATTACTTATTATGAAGCCATGGAAACCTCTCTAACCAGAAACACAAATCAGTGTAAATGTTGCACAGCATTTTCCTTGCGGCATGATCAGAGCTTCAAAACAAAGCTTAAACACATACAACTGTTTGCGTCAATGTTACACATTACCTGCTAAGTTTGCATCCATGTGTAGCAGCCAATATTTTATTCCTTTTGAGGATATCATGCATCTAACCTTCAATAATATCATTGTAACAAGTCATGCTTGTGTGTGCTGGGTATACAGAAACAGCAGCTAGAAAGCTTTAACTTAGTCATTTTCTAATTCTATCCTAGACGACAAACTATGTTAAGACCTTTCATGGTCAGATAATCCTAGCGATAACAACACCTTCAACAGATATTTCATATATATCATAGAGGCGACAAACAGCTTGTAAAAGGTAGAAAAATCTTGTGCCCAGCAAGAGTGTATACGTAAACATTGATTCTGATTTTTCATTCACAAGGCATGCCAGATTCTGTACATATTCAAAAATTTCCAAGAACAGTACCTGTCTGATAGAAAGAAGTCATCCAGGCATATCTCCATTAAGAGTAACTGGAAATTCTGGAATAGCTAATATGCATCCATGCTTGATCATTAAGATGTATAATACTTAAGCTCTACTGACATTGGTCTCACAAGCACCACAGACATGAGATCTTCTGGTTTAGACTCTACCATATTTCACGAGGAGGTCCATTGTTAACAAATTCTTTCTGTACTAGTCCCAATGACTTGAGTGTTGATATCCTATCTTTTCTTGCTAGTACAATGTCTTGATCTCCTTCTACTTCATCATCTGACCATTCACCATCATCCTCGTCGTCACTTTCATCATCAACAGCATCATCCATATCTAATTTCTCCACATTACGACCTACACTAATAAGGGCTGCAAGCTTTTCTTTTACAAGCACCAGGGGATCCTTCTCTATTAACTCAGAGTTATGATAGGCTTCCCTTAAAAAGATAGAGTCTCGTTGACCCTTTAATGAGATATAAAAATGTTCTGGATGGCGGATAACCATTGGATGTAAACGCTGTGAAAATTTATAATCCTTCCGAAAGTGTGTCAAATGATCAGTCAGAGTTCTTTTCTCAATGGTAAGAGTCAACAGCTCATGGACCACTGCAACTGCATGTTTCTCTGCTTCAGGTGATGCTGCATCCAAATGACTGAAATCTGAATAAGGTGATATAAATGGAAGCCTATCAAACTGAATAAGTTTCTCTTTATCCTTTCTAGAAAGATTAAGCCCTCTTGGAAGACTAATTCTGGGAAACCTTGGGGGTCTTCCACTTACTGTAATTTCATCAGGTTGTTCCTGAAGACTAAGCTTTTTCTTCTCTAAGGCACTAATAGCAAGGGCTGGGTCCCAGGAAGTGAGTTCTAATGCTGGTCCCATGCCAGTCTGAACAACTTTGAAAAAACCAGGATAATTGTTTACCATCACTGTGTCAAAATCATCAGGAAGACCTAAATCACGTTTCAGATGCTTAATTTTTGACAATAAAATCCTTTTGTCAATTGACATCATAAGAATTTTTCTCAACTTGTTAACAACCATTTCCTCCATCTCTTGCTTTATCTTCAGCTCTTCCAAATACTGAGCTTCAGCTTGAGGGGTTAACTTAAAATATACTGAACTAGCTCCTTCTTCAAAAACTCTAAAAACTGCAGGGTAACGGCGAAGCAAAACTATAAAACGTCTCTTACCTATTAAACCAATTTGCTTCCGATATTTGCCTAGCCTTCTGAGAGACATGATGCGTTCAGGTTCTCTGACGACAAGCTCTTTAACCCTAGAAACAATTTTGAGCTTCTTTTCCCTATCAATAACTTTGTCAAATGCCGGATCTTTCCTCCTCTTTATTTTGGCCACCACGTCCAAATGCCTTCGCCCTTCTCTTGAATCTTTTGCCGTTGAAAGCCTGGAAACGGACTGATTTTGAAGACTGGCAAGGCCATCGCCGAAAAAACAAGATGTGATAAGATTCAAGGGCTGCTGCCTCAGATTTAGCTTCCGTGTTTGCCATTGTCCAAGGCGATTTGGAGATGCATTCGCTTGCGAGCAGTGAATAAGAGGAGACACCATGGCCATTTTACGGGAAAATCAGATCAGATCTCGGGGTTTTTGCAAGGTTTGTGTGAAGATATTTTCTCACTTTTCTCAAGATTATCAAAAGAGTGCAATACATAAAAAAGGCATTTTAGATGGAAATGTAATAACAACACAATCAACTCTCTAACTCATCGATTTATCACTCCAATCATTTTTTGGGTTGCCCCTAAGGGGGCAAACCCTCGTCCATGTGGGTTTGTGGCATATTTCAAGTATATGTCAGTATATGCTCAGAATATGTCAATAACTGCTCCAAACCCATTATTGGTTGTAAACTGGCGGTCAATGATGTTGCTGGTTAGCCAATGTGGAAACCAGCTAACCGGTGCTTCTTGCTGGAAGGAGGCTATGACGAATTGCTCTGCGATTTCCTGAAATGTTGAAAGAGATTGTAAGAGGTGTGTCTGATCTGAGTTTTAACATTTGCAGCTTGGCAAAACTAGGCTTTGCTCCAACTTTTAGTAGTCTTTATACTCTGCATATTGTAGTATTCTATTTGCACATGTGCCGGAAACTTATTTTCGCTTATGGCTGTCTTACAGGTTGGTCTACCTCTTGTACAATAGTATATCTTCCAACTCGAGAGATTAGTTCAGCATACACCTAGATTAGGTAGACATTTTGAGAGGGGATGATCAACCCTAGCATGTATGCAAGTCAGTGGTTCATTACTGTTTTCTCCTATTCGTTCCCTTTCCCATTGGCACTCTGAATCTGGGACGTTTTTCTTTATGAGGTTTGTACTATCCATCCCATTTTTTACTTATTTCCATCATCTTCAAATTGATTCCATTTAATATGTATTTATAATATTTGTTAGTGCTAGCTTTTACGAAAAGGGCCTAAATTTTACATCCATTTTTTTCTTCTGATAACCTAAACTTCACTGTTCTCTTAGTTTAATTTCTAGAGACTATTCAGATTAAGTGCTGACTGGCTGTCTTGTTTTACTTATTCATTATACCATGCAGGGTGTAAAGATAGTCTTCCGTGTAGGCTTGGCACTGCTTAAATATTGTCAAGAAGATCTTGTAAGTAACATCATTTGGTTTTCATCTACGATGTGAAGAGAATTTGAATTTTCTTATTTATCTACTTTGCTTCTCCAAGGTAAAATTACCATTTGAAAAGCTGGTGCATGCATTGAGGAATTTTCCAGAGCATGCCATGCAACCAAATGTATTATTGCCAATGGCATATTCAATAAAGGTGCTTATGCCTTGTCTTCTGCAAAATTTCTTGCACTATTTAATCTAATGTCTACTTTTCTGTTACAATGTTTCTAAAAGATTAGAAGATTTGAGAGAGGATTATTTACGAATCAGTTCTCGTCAAGCATCTAAAAGGCGTTCCTAATGGAGATTAATTTAGACAAGTGCTGGATGTGACATGCTTCTATTAACTGTTTAGGTAATTTTTTCTAGCATCAGTCATCGTCTCTGCAGAATTCCAACTCAATGTGTTGGAAGTTTTTCGATACCTAGCAAGATAATTTCTGAAATTGGTATGGCATTTGCAGCCTGTCTTCGACAATTTGTAGGTCGTGAAGACACTAGGAAGTTATTCGTGGATTGCCACACATAAAACGTGCGGTTGTACATTGAGCTCTTAACAAATTTGACAGTGTTTCCTTGGTTTAGTTCTCCATTTGTTTGTATCATGTTACATGAAAGCCTATGCTCTTCAAGCTTGTCTTATGCACCTTCACATAGGCACTTATATAGGAATGATTTTACGTAAGTAGACTAGTGTAGTAGTGAAGGAATGCTTCATATGACGTCAACTTTGTTTGCACGATCTGCTTTAGGCAATTTACATGAATTCTAGTTTTATGTTTCTCCGCTGTGTCAACTTTAGCGTGTGTTATGTCAGGAATATTAACAGGAATTCACTCTATAGTCCCTCCATGTGCAAATGACACTTTTGAATTTGCGAAGTTAATGTAAAACATTATAGAAAAACGATGAATTGCTGCATTTGTTGATTGCATTGGAAACCTACACAGAGTTGGGCTTAGTTATTATCATTTGCTTCATCTGGAAATTGTGGTGATAAATAGAAACTACTAATATGACCTACAACGCTTACAGATATGTTATGTGAAGATATTGTTGCTTGCTACCACTAAGCTATGCATGTAAGGTTTTTTTCTAAATACCATTTAATGAAAGTGAACTTAGAGAAAGCAAAAGGCAGTAGCCGCCTTGAATTTTCCTAACACAATCGAATGAAGGTAGATTTTATAGATACTTGGGCCTTTTTGTTACGTTCTTATTATTATTGCCACCATCTCGATAAGCATGACAGGCATCAAATGTTGATTGGCCCAAATTTGTAACACACAAAATGAGATGAACAATACAATCATCATCCAATTTCAAGGGAATGGACGATCACAATTCAGAAATATCTTCACTGAAGCACTACCCATCGAGGTTATAAGAATAAGCAACATACTACACCACCATGCTGCAAACCATTGCTTGGCGGTAATTCTTGTAGACCTTTTATTTGGAATTTATTCTCCCTTTTTTGTGACATTTTGTTAGGATAATTGGCTCGGGCAGGCCCTTACGCAGGGTAAGGGCGTGGCAAGCCATACCCGAGCTTTGCATAAGGGCTTGCCTGCGCTGATTTTCCCACGTAATGGATAGAGGATATTTCCTCCAAACAACAAATTTATTGTTGATTTTAGAAATTTTTGGGATGGATTCTTTTGCATTGATTTTTCTACGTAATGGATTAGAGGATATTTCCTCCAAACAACAAATTTGATGATTCTAGAAATTTTTGGGATGGATTCAAAGATGCAGGCCATTACCATATATAAGAACATTCAAGAAGAGCAGGCCATTACCGTATATAATGTGGGCCTATATCGAGTGAAATATCCTCTGCCCAATCCTTACAAATTAAAATTCCCCGCCTATAGGAGGTTCAAGACGTGTTTACACACATAATGCATGTTCTTGCATCCAACTTCCTCAGTTCATATGCATCCATTAGTGCAACCCTAGTTCCAACCATTATGATTGCATGATGTTCTTCTCGGTCATATCTCTCGCATCCGGTGTCAGATTTTCATGTGCTTGGGCTTGTTGGAAAGCTGGTTCAGAGATCTTTCCAGCAGTGTATGGTATCTGCATGCTTGGCTTTGTTTATGTGCTCAAATTGGCACTTTTCCGGGCTGTGTGCTAGGGTTTCTGTGGCACTCGGTAGACACTTCGATGATTTGTATCTCTCTCATCCGGTGTCAGATTTTTATGTGCTTGGGCTTGTTGGAAAGCTGGTTCAGAGATCTTTCCAACGGTGTATGATACCTGCATGCTTGTCTTTGTTTCAGTGCTCAAATCTGCACTTTTACGGGCTGTGTGCTAGGGTTTTTGTGGCAGCCGGTACACACCGGATATCCGAGTCGTCGCCCAAGTCATACCCCAAGTCATGGCCACGACACAGTCCCGTGTGTGGACCCACACTTGGTTGGTGAGCTACCTCGAGACCACACCAACCCATCCCAGGAAGGCCCAAACACACCAACCACCGGGTTGACCCCACGCAGCAGAGCCCTCCAGGGAAGACCATGAAGCGGGGCCACCAAGGAAGAGGCCTCGCGCAGGGAGAGACGTCTTCCATGAAGAGGGAGGCCCGAGCAAGGCCCGGGCCGACCCGGCAGGCGGGCCACACAGTGCAATCCACCAACAACCTTGGAGCCGCGATCCAGCGGCGAGGGTTGAGGCCAACAGGTGCCTTGCGTGCCTCCCGGCAGAGGTGGAGAACATAACATCTCGGATGTTGCGCAGTGCTTGGTGCCGAAAAAAAACGACGAATCACGTAATGGAGGATCGCGTACGACGACGCGATGATAGCATCCACTTTGCTACAATTTGACGTGACGGCAATACCAGCAGGGAGCTTGCGCATATGAGGGGCGGTAGACCGCAGTTGGCAGCTATGGAAGCCGGGACGCCAGATAGAACCGTAGAGCAGAGACACTGTAACCCCGCCCCCGGATCCGTGCCGAGGTTGAGGGAGGCTAAGGCCACACGCGACGCAGGAGCCTGCCTCCTTCCACATTGAGGTTATGAGGCCGCCACCGTGAGATTAGGGATTCCAGCCGCTTTGGAAGCTAGCCGTGCGTAACTGAAGCTCCGGAGTAAGGATTTAGCACGATCGGGAGCTGGCGGGGAGCCGGGCGGCGTTGCCCGGCAAGGCAAGGGCCTCCATCATCGAGGCACATGAGCAACTCGCCATTGCACGCGGGAGATGGCAAGACATGACAACGCCCTGCAAGAGCCGAGCTCCGGACTCGGAGAACGTAAACCACAAAGAAAGAACACACCAACCCCAACGAACCCACCAACCTAACGGAACACATGCTGCGGACACATCGGATCACGCCGGGCCGCCACCACC
Organism: Isoetes taiwanensis; assembly: GCA_021234155.1. NCBI lineage: Eukaryota > Viridiplantae > Streptophyta > Lycopodiopsida > Isoetales > Isoetaceae > Isoetes > Isoetes taiwanensis. The sequence goes on from JAJEKV010000069.1 coordinate 2,473,299, forward strand.
CCTAGGCCCGGCCCTATGCCTCACCCACCTCAACCAACACACGTGCGCCCCGCCGAACTTCAGAACGTAGACGCCAGGAGCCGCAATGTGGTAGCGCCGAGGCCCGACGGAGGAGCCGGGAGAACATCTCACTTCCACTCCAGACCACGCATCTTGGACCCGATGATGTTCCCAAACTGCGTGACCATTGGAAAGGCGAAATGTCATGGAATTCACCATCGATTGCCCCGGGTGGTCATCTTCCACGCTTGAGAGCGTGCGGAAAGTGGGGCGCCCGGCCGGAAGTTGAAGGGGCGGCTCAGACGCTGACCCAGGACTTGACCCCAAAGACGAAAGAGACCCCGTGGAGCGGCCAAAAGTCGAGGGACCAGCAGACATGGAGGGGCGCTGGGCTGGTCCGGGGAAGGATCTTGCGCGTTCCGGGCAACCCAAACAGGGATCACGGGGCACTCCAGCCCCTCGAGTCCCTCTCGAGGGGGCCCAGGCACGACATCCACATCTTCCTCTCCCCACAGGACCACCACTACCACCGACCTGAAGTGGCGATGCATGCCACTAAATAGGGATCGTGCCTCGCCGTGGTATCCTGGAATTGCCGTGGCTTTCCATGGCGTAAAGGGGACAAATCTCAATTCCGCCGCCATGGACATGGACCTTATCTTCCTCATGGAAACATGGGAACATCTTCACAAAGCTACGATTTGCCAGATACCGCTACTCCGTCTTCAATGAGTGCACCAGAAACGAGGACACGGAGGAATTGGCGTGTTATTACCGTAGACCTTTGGCCCAATCGGTCTCCCTGTGTAAGGCTGACGAGCACAAAGATACACAGGGTGCGGGTCGCAAAACAGCGATGGCAGACCCTCTCTTTGTGGCGGCTTGCTACTTCCCACATGCCGAGAGCAACTTTACCACACGCACTTGATGTGGGATGAAAGGAGCCCTATGTCGATCTATATGATGACATACAACGGTCTGATAACAATTGGGCAAGGTCATGTTGCTTGGAGATTTCAATGCGCGCCAAGGGGCAAAGCAGATCCCAAAATTCGCACCTCTAGGCGAGGATGTGTTGCAAATGGACCCTCGCAGAGATGGTTTGGCCAAAGGGCGCCGATGACGACGGCCGGTGACACGCGGTATGGCCGGTGACTGCCGTTCTCGGGCGCATCTTTGACCTGGTCATTTGCAATGGGTCGCGCATGGTGGCCCTCCTCCGCCTTCACTTGTAGACGGGGAGAACCAGGGGGCGACACCCGGTGTGGTGGATTACGTGCTAGCGGACGAGCAATGCCTACACTTGATCACTCCTTCCTTGTGGGGGACAAAGGCCGGGGGAAGTAGACTCGACCATCATCCCTGTTCTTGCGAGATAGATTAGCGAGCCAACCCGAGCACCCATTGCCCCAACACCCCATGTACCACGGTTGCGTCACGGACTATGATCATGCGGCCGGTCTATGCGAGGATGCTTGAGCATGAGCTGCGGGAGGCTTGCAACTCCCCACACTTCAACGCCGAGACGCCCGGTGAACCGGCTCCTTCGAGGGTAGGGGCGGATGCTTTGGGAGAGACCGCTCTCGGCGATCCACGGGGGCTGCAACCACCATCCCCGCAATCACCGGTTCGATGGCCTAATGTCGGGAGCTGAAATGATGGCTCCGCCAAGTCTTTGGACCCCACCATTAAGCCCGTGGGCCGTCCGTCAATACCGCTCCTTCCTCAAGACCAAGAAAGCCGGGTACCTTGGAGCACCAAAGAATGATGTTTGGTCTTCTAGACCCCCCACCCTAGGGCCTTCGGGAGAAAGGTCTTGAGTAAGCCCGCATGTGACCCACGAAAATATTACCCCGGAACAATGGGTACTTGCGGCAATGTATGACCCAATGGGAAGCCGGGCACCGCATACCTCATGAGACAGGGCCTAGCACCGGTCATTAATGAAGGGATGTCATAATGGGCCTAGCGCCCCCATGCTAACGGAAGGCAGCAGATTTGGATGGTATGCAAGCGAGCTTCTCAAGTGGGCGGGCCCCCAATGGTGCGGTTCTCGCGCACTCTTCAACGGGGCATTGCAAGAAGGCTTCCCCAACCGGACTATCGCGAGAGTTGTGCCCATATACAAAGCGGGGGACCCCACACCCGACCAACTATCGCACCCATTATGGTGGGTTACGTCTTTGCCAAGTTGCTTGCGGGATTCTTGAGCGGGCGATTGACACTTTGGGCGAGGGATGGAGAAGTCTTGGGCTCGCCGCGCCAGGCAGCTCCGGCATTCTACTATTGACCATATCTTCACTCTGCGAACACTCATAGAGGATAGCCTAATCGACGCCAGAATGCTGTGTTGCTTTGTGGATTTCGCGAAGGCTTTTGACACGATGCCTCGGGATAAGTTGTGGGACGATTGAGACAGCCTAGGGACCCCGTCCGACTTGCGTAATGCTATATCTGAACTATAACGAGGCTTGCTCCTGGCCGTCTCCACACCGTCCGGGGAGCCCGTTGTTAGTAGCATTGGGTGCGCCCGAGGGAGCTGCCCTCTATCCCCGACGCTCTTCTTTGTACATTGACCAGCTAGAAGAATGGCTAGGCCGAGCACCACGGGGGCTTCAGTTGATGCACCACATAATCCGGCAACTCATATATGCCGATGATGTTGACCTGCCGCGATATACCCGGAGGACACGCGCCACCGGATGCTTTGGACACTTTACGCCAATTCAACGACATGAGAGTTAACTTGGCCAAGACAAAGGGTGCTGCTGGTCCCATCATCCCGGCACCCACGTCTTCCCTCATTCACTTACCGAGGCGTGTAGTGGAGGTGGCTCAGGTCTTATAAGTATTTGGGCATTGAGTTTTCTACTACCACACACCGGATGCATCCATCGTTACCGGGTCACTGCAGGTGGAAAGCCCCAGATGCAATGCAAAACAACAATCACAAGGCAGTTGTATGCATGGGGTCACCAGCACACTTGTTCGGGCCTTGGTTGAACCGGTCCTCCTCTATGGGGCGTATGTGGGGGGCGGTGATATCCCTCACCACTTGGAATGATCTAGAGCAGTGCGAGAAGGCTTTCTTGGCCCGGCAATGGGAGTGAAATCCACGGTCCCATATCGATCTTGCTCCAAGAGAGAGGCTTCCTTCCATTCTGAGGGGGCTGCTACTGAACGTCACATTATTTACTTCCGGAAGGTGGTGGCTATGGATGAAGCCCGCTGCCCAACCTTGCTTTGGCGTTGGCGATGGGCCCGCGAGCGACTCAAAGCCTGGGCTGGAAAGACAAGCAAGCCCGGTGGTTCGCTATGGAATGTGCGGGCACCACGGATGTGGACCGTGCATACACCGAAGAACGCCTTGCCTTGAAGCGATGCCCGGATGCTTGCTTCATGGCCAAGCTTTGGGATCTTGAGGCCCCCATCACATGTCAAGGTGGCAAATTATCGACAACGAGTTAATCCCATGCTCACGAGGGGCCCACACCACTACTGCGTACCCATCTACCCATGAAAAAGCGCGGGGTGATTGCTTCCATTCGCCGCAGTGCACACCACCTCCGCATTGAGACGAGGAGATGGATTCGGGGCAGCGTGAGGGCCGAGTCCCCCGATCTTTGTCAGCGAGCCCATTGAGGATGAAAGTCCGCCCTCCGGGCTGTCCGTGTCTGAGCATATCCGGGCTCGGTATGCTTTCGATTAGTTGTGCCCCATCGGGCCTTGCATGAGCTCTTGACCGCGGCCTCTGAGGCTTGTTGGGATCATTACCTCAGGGAGCTAATGGATACAGCGGACTCGGCTATGCCCCCATCCGGCATTAACCTGGTGTACTTGTGATTATGTATATAATCGTGCGGTATGTCGACATCCTTATTGCTACTAAGGTTTTCCCCTAAAACCCTTGGTGGGGGGTTTTAATCTCGTAGTAATACGCCCGCTGCTCTCTCTTTGTACTTGGGTCCCATAGGCCAGTTGGTCTCCGTGGACGATAAAATCATATTCTATTCTATTCTATTCTTGCTATGGATTTAACCAAGTCTTTAGTTACATGTCAATCATTATACTTACATGCCGATATAGGAGTTCTACTATCCCCTACCCATTATAGGAGTTCTACAAGGAGACCATCAAGAGTCTCTTATTTTTGGGCCCCTAAGGGGGCAAACCCTCATCCATGTGGGTTTGTGGCATATTCCAAGTATATGTCAGTATATGCCCGAAATATGCCAATAACTGCTCCAAACCCATTATTGGTTGTAAATTGGCAATCAATTATGTTGCTGGTTAGCCAATGTGGATATTTGACAATTGTGAATTGTGCTTTTCCATCTATCATACAATTATGAGTATTGCAATTTTTTAAGGCGGAAATGGTTTTATTGGCTAACAGGTAGGTAGTTGTTGCAGGCATAGGCTACAAATTGATGTCATGTGGTCTATACAATATAATGATTGAGACAAGCACAGTTTGATCAAATTATTTTGTTAATGCCACAAACTTAAATCCATATCATTGCCATGATGGCAACAATATATTCATGTATCTATTTAATACAAAAATCATTGTTTGGAATTGAAAGCATTAATAGAGCAATATCCGAAACAGACGATTTGAAGCCAAATGATCTTAACTCGAATGTGCATATTTAAGTCAAAAAGCTTTGTTCATTTCTCTTTTAATCACCTTAAATGGTTGAGACATTGAGTCGAATAAAATAATGTATGTGCTCAAAGCAATGTTGACGTATGGAATAACGACATAGGACTCTGGCCCTTTCCAGAACTAGAATAATATTTTAGGGATCAAGGGTGAAATTCTTGTTGAAAATAAGAATCAAATCTCAAGTATTGTATTGTTTTGAAGTAACAATTTTGATTGATTGTGAAAACATGACTTTGAAGTATGATTTAAGCCAATTCACCCTTGGGTCACGAAGGGCAACCCTCTGTGCGTAGCACCTTGCTTTTTTAGCAACCAAAACGAAAGAAAAAAGGCTGCTCATTGAACCATTGAATCTTAAGAATAGCAACCAAAACGAAAGAAAAAAGGCTGCTCATTGAACCATTGAATCTTAAGAAAATTCATCTGTCGTACACGTGGGAAGCAAGCGTAGAGAAACTAAGTAGAGAAAATATAGGAGAAAAGAGAATCCATCGAGGAGTTAGCAGACGATTGAATTCCTGATCCAACCAGCCAAATTCCCTAAACAGAAATCCCCTAAACAGAAACTGGCAGAGCAAGAAGGGAAGCAACTCCAAAATTCTGTGGAGATGAGAATACTGTGAAGCATGCTGTAGGATCAGCCCAACTGAGAACCCAACCCGTCCTGGCAAAGCAAGAGCAAGAGCAGATTAGAATGAATAAGCAAAGAAGAAGCAAAGAAGAAGAAGAAAGAAGAACATGCAAAGCCCTTACAAATGACTTCCTCAAACTTCGAGCAAGAGCGGCCATTTGCATTTGAACAGGAAATCTGAAGTGAATTGAATATTTTGCCCATCGTCGCGGCGGTCTAGTGGTAAGACCGTTGGCTTAGGGTTGTATTGATCACTGGTTCAAATCCCACTGTCTACAGCCACGTGGGAGACGTGAGTGAGTGGAAGTCTCACCGTGTGAATGCAAAGCAAAGCAATAATTTGTTTCTAAAGAAACACCCGTAGCAAGAATGGCTCCGATATTGACAAATAATTTCTGCTAGAATATGAAATGCAACGGCCAGCCAAAGCTTCCGCAATTCCGATCCCGTTTCCCAGCTTCAGAATGGTTGCGTGAATCTAATGGCCAGCAAAGCTCCTGCAATTCTGATCCTGTTTCCAGCTTCAAAATGGTTGCATGAATCTAATGGGGAACTCAACCAAAGCTCCCGCAATTCCGATCCCATTTCCCAGCTTCGGAATGGTTGCGTGAATCTAATGGCCAGCAAAGCTCCTGCAAAAATGGTTGCATGAATCTAATGGGGAACTCTAATAATAACATATATAAAAGCTAGAAATATGGTCTTTGCATAGTAAGGGAAAAGGTGGAAAAGTTAAAAAAGGTTTAAAATTCTCTTTAAACTATTTTCATTAACTTTGAGGATGGTGCACAATATACATAAAAACAAGTTATCAACCACGTCCACAAATCATGACATGCGACGTGTGACATCTTCTTTTCACGAATGTAGTTGTTTTCAAGTCGCGGATGGAACTGAAGTTTCTTGATTCAACTTGACATTTCAGAGATGTTACCTGCAGTTCCAACGAATGCACCCTACATTCCAACTTTTCAACTTAGCAGAATTGAGTGTTACACTTTTTTCACATTTGAAGAATGACCTACTTCAAATTCTAGAGTGTTAGTATTGCCTCCTTGCTCTGCGTCGTGTCGGCACTGTTTGCACCTTCGAATTTGAAGCAGGTAGTCATTTCTGTATACAGGGGCATTTTCTATCTGTGGAATGGAGATCAGCCCTTCTATTGCATTCAATAAATAAATTTCTTCAATCAACAGGTAAAGTTTAGTTCCCATGTTGTGGGGAAATGGAATTGGGGAGCAATTCCAGAGGTCCTGTGATAGCCCATCCAATTTGTAACCTAAGATTCTAAGTTGTTTGTTTTCCAGGTAACTTTTGGGTGCACGATTTGGACAGTGTTTTACTGGCACCGCCATCAATAAATTTTGTTCACAACTACATTTTCTTGCAAAGTGGGCTTAGCAAGCAAGCCTATTCAACATTTTAGAGTATTCTAAAAATAATATACGAAGAAGGATTGACGCATTCTGGTGAAAAAACTTACAGTCCATCTCCATCAAACTCCAATTCCAAAACTCCACCAATACAACAGAAATTGATCAAATTAGAGGTAGATTTTTTGGGTTGGCGTTCTTCAAGAAGTGCCACTTCAAGAAAATGCAAGAAACCAATGTTGAGATGTTTAGCAAGTCTAAAATAGAACTATAATAGAATAGGATAGAATATGATAGAATAGAGTAGAATAGAATAGAAGGTTACAGAGGCAAACTTCCTGACCAAATGTTAGCAGCGAGCTTCTGGGAAACTTTTTGGTCAAGAAGTTTGCCTCCATGACCTTCTATTTTATTCTATTCATTCAAGACTTGCTAAATATCTCCGCACTTGAAAGGGAAAAACTTTCTGGTCAAGGATCATCCTTCAACCTTTCACGCCTTCAAGATGGTTGACATGAAATTAGGAAGAACAAATTACTTATACAGCTTTGAGATCCACGGGAATACCTTCCATGAAGAGATGTACAGCAATTGCATCTATTCATATAGGTGCATCTCATCGATGAATTGAAACATGCAGATGCGAACATGAGTTACGTTAATGACAGAGGAGAATGAAGGGATAGGGCCGATAAAAAGCTAAATTTTGTTCCTAATCTATGTTTGGAAGAAGAATCGGAATGTCTAACTTTTTGTGTATGGATTCTTGTGGATTCTAATTTAACAAATTCGTTAGTACCGGAGACATGTGGCTGATGAAGTGAGATGTCTTAATCCCAATTGATTATATATGGAAGGTACTTCTTACCAGGGGGGACTGAAAAACTTAAAAAGGAGGGGGAATCATCCATAAAAAAGAAGAAGAAAAGGGACAGAAGAAGGATGAATCAGGGCCAACCCCAACTCGGTCTGCACCAAGGACTGCTCCAACTCAGTCTGCACTAAGGCCTGCCCCAGCTAAATCCACACCGAAATATGATTGAATGAAATGGCTCAGCAACCTGGTATCGGCATTCAAATGTGCTCAAACAACGGTTAATAAGTAGAATTTACGAAGAAGGTGACCCAGCATTAGGTTGGCACCAAATTTTGTATAAATTATCTTCATATAAAATATAAGAAGTTCCCATTGTTTTACATATGGATGAGAACTTAGGAGAGGATAATATAGGCACATAAGTATGTGAGTATGCCAGTAGACAATGGAAATGGATCTCCGTGTCGAGCAATATCTATTTTGTTAATGATATGAAGCGAGAGAAACCAAGCTAACATGGCCACAGATGCATGAAAAATTGGACTGGAAAAAGGATGGGCTTAAAGCCATTTGATAACGATACAGCCTTACATGGCCTGTCAAAGACAAGATATCGATACACCAGAATATAAGTTTATGATTGCATGTCGAGACCTGTGACATGAATTATGTACAGTGTTACTAGGAGGGCATGCATGACATACAAGGACATGCATAACATACATATAATGTATTATGTACATAAGTATTATGTACATAATGTATTATCTAAATGTAATTTTAGTTGACCAGATGAAACCCAAACAAATAAGTTATTGGAAGCAGAGCTCGCAATGGGACTATACAGGACGGTAAAAACAAAGCATACCTGTTAAAATATGATATATCGATGCTGCCAAATGGAAGCAATTGAAGATGAAGACCACACTCTCCAAAATTGGTCATTATCATGCACATATAGACCCCACTTCGGCACTAAGTCCACAAGCTTATTTGCTTGCTACTTTGTCCAGGAAAAAGCTTAATCATCGAAATCTCCACAGAAGTTGTCATTATTAAGCAGAGCACAGTTTAGCTTAAATGGAGTATTACCTTATCTCTTAATGCCAAGCATATGTTTAATTTCCAGAAACTAAGGTTGATGATCAGATTTAGAAGTGCTCTCATCACTGTATACAATGCTATTGCCCCAAAAGGAATTGTTAGAGTTATTAAAATGAATCTGTCTAAAGCACATAAAACTCTTTTATTTCCATCTTGTTTATTTGACCATGTATATTTCGCAGTTGAAGAGGGAATAGGAGTGAACATATGAGCATTTAGAAGGCTATTCCAGTTTGATTTTTTCAATAATGCCATGTTCAAATCTTTCCCTACTTTAAATCCCCAGCTAGGTGTGCTATTAAAGTCTCCAACCATTATCCATGTCATAGGAATTTGATTTTGCAAACAACTATTAATGTAAGGCCAAAGATTCTCTTTTTCTTTAGAACTGGTTAAGGCATAAATGTTTAGAGCACCAAAGGTGAAGTCCTTATGTCTTAGGGTTGTTAGAGATATGGCTATGATTAATATTTTTTTTCATATAATGTTAATGCTACCAGAGGTATTGGTGGCCTCAATCTAAATGGATGAGTAGCCAGGTCCAATCCAATTAGCAAAATTAGAACATTCGAAATTGGGACCTCAACTCTTACATCATAATTACATCAACATAATATTCTTTAATCTGAGATATAGCTCTTTTTCTCTTTAAGGGCCCTTTAATTCCCATGAGATTCTAGTTGAGAATCTTCATGGAGATTAAAAAAGCAAAGAGAAGATAAAGGTAGAGACCTAATAATGTTTTTTCATTTGGCTTCTTGTGCTTCTTTTAGCTTTGTGTCTATTATTAAGAGCTGGGGTGCCTAACAGATTTGAAGCTCTTTTAACTTTTTAGACTGCTTGGAAGTAGCTTTCTTCAGATTAGAGTAAGACGTCTTTGAGAAGGATAGAAATTGATCATGATCCCAAGTATTTATTGTTCGAAAGCATTCATTCTCTTTATCAAAGTCAGTGTCAGAGATGTCAGTGTCAACCAGATGAGGACAGGCCTAGAATTTGGAATGGCAACAATCATTATTATTTTTGAGCTCACTATTAGATTGGATATTCATATTTTTCTCACAGTTAACTCTATCATTTTTTTTTTAAAGGACAAAAAGTAAGTTTATTAACCACAGATAAACATTACAAGATGTATAAATCTTATCTAGTTGTGCAAGCACAAGACAACACTCCCAAAGCGCAGGCCTGAAGCATTATATACTCACTCCAGCATAGGAATATGAGGATTAAGAACTTGCCAGGGAGATAGAGCCTTCAAAGCAACTCTCAATGACATATTCAATCCTTCCAGTTTGTCCATATCAACTGTTATAGTAACTACATCCACATCATCTGCATTTTTACATTCTATATTTATGTCCATGCTTTTGTCTTGTATTGATTATGCCTCTGTATCTGACTTGTTACCTTCCATGTCTAAATTCTTCCAATTATTTCCTTTTTTATCTAAGCTAGCAATTACTTTTGTGTGTCTTTTTTGTTCTCATATGAAGTAGCCATTATGATGTTGTCAATGGTGAAGATGTGTACGATAGAGTCAATGGTGGCATTTGAAATGGCAGGATGATCAATAAAAATAATATGAATAGCTGGTGAGTTGGGCAATATTGATGGCTCAACACTATCTACACAAAATTCATCATTTATGTCAGATAAAATACTAAATTTATTACCACATTTAATCTTATCTTCATAGCTATTAGGAGTCTCTAGGACATTTTCATTGCACATGTCTTTGCTCATGTCGATGATGTTGTCTTTGTCTCTATCTTTGTCATTCAATTGTTGGAGATAGACGGACGGACGGACGGACGGCCGGCCGGCCGGGACGGGGCGGGGCAGGCGGGCGGGCGGGCGGGCGGACGGACGGACGGACGGACGGACGGACGGACGGACGGACGGACGTCTATGGAGACCATATTGGCCATGGGACCCAAACAACAGAAGGGGTATGGAAACCCAAAACGTATAAAGAAAAAGATAATGCTAATGCTAATGATGATTTTGTGCTAATTAAAATATCTAGACATAGTCAGCCCAAGGATTGGAAGGCCATTGATCTAGAATGACTGCTGCGCCTCCCCTGTACACTGCCCATTTCTTTTGCAGGCGGGCTGCCCTAACCTTGCAAAGCTCTTCCTTACAGTTACACAATTGAAGAGGAGAGAGGTCCTCTTGTACTGAAAAACTAGTCTCTTTGAAATGGTTACCATGCTGAAGAATATGTAGGCGGCTGAGAGCATCATGAAATTGAACCAAAGGATGTCAAGGACGATCAGGTCTTGCCGCTCCCACTCTAGTAGCACAGACAACTTCAGCAAGCTTCACATGCATGGTCAGTGAAGAAATGCAGAGCCTCTTCCACAGCTGAATGGGCATCAGTTTCTGCCTCTGCAACCCCTATAATACGCAAGGTCAAAGTACTAGTAGCAGCAGGTACTGACTGAGGCAGCATAGTCCTGTTTGCTAGTTTGACGTCACGGCTCCTGGTCCACTACAGATTGATGAAGAAGCTAGCAGTTGAGTATTGATAAATTCCCGAGTTGATTTGAACTTAGTAGATGTTCCATTTACAATAGATTGCTTATTTTCTATAATTAATAATTCCCCATTCTCTTTGATCTTGTTAGCATTTTTGCCATTAGCATTATTAAAGGAGGTTCACCCTGAACTACCACAGTCGTAAGATCCGTCGATCATATAGTCCAGACCGTACGTTGGAGTCTCTGGGCACCTCTCGTTTCGCTTATGGTCATTTATAGTTGGAAGAACCTATCATTTTGAAATATGAAATACGAGTTCGCCTAAGGTTTTGATAGAATATTGATCCTTTATACGACGTTGCCTAAGGTTTTAGAATATATATTACAGGAGTTCAAACCTCTACCAAACTAACTCAATGTCCTAATAAGACTATTTTGACCAACATAACCAGTGAGCTAATGTGACTATTTTTAATCTCATATCTATGTTTTTCTTTATAACAACCCATTCAACTGTTTTGAGGATAGTCTATGGTTTTAGAAATTCTCAGCTTTACATCCATATCAAATCCCCTTGGAACCCCCTATTATTGTGCTATATATTCTAAACGAGGTGCACCTGGACTACCACAATTGTCAGATCCGTCGATCCTACGGCCCAGATCGTATATTGGCGCCTCTGGGCACCTCTCGTTTCGCTTATGGTTATTTATGATTGGGGATACCTATAATTTTGAATTATGAAATACGGGGTTTTGATGGAATATCGAGCCTCTATACGTCTTCGCTTAAGATTTTAGAATAGTATGGGAGGTAAATCAGCTTTGTATAGTATGCTTACGAGGTGTCATAAAGCATCTCTAATAGATTGGGAGCTGAAAAAAATGCTTTTTAAAACATTAGTACAAACAATATTGCTATATGGGACTCCCAATGATGGGGGGCCAGGATGCTTTCGGCAAGGCTATGGAGCCAAATAGAAGCCGTGCAGAAAATGTTCTTGTGGGAGGAGCTGGGAAACATCATGCTTGCAGAAGCTGGGATGTTCCCCTTAGAGCTTGAAGCTCTATACCAATCTGTAAATTTTGTAAATAGGCTTAGAGAACAGAGTCCGGCTCGAATCTCCCATCAAGCTATGGCTAATGCTAAGCAAGGGTGGCTAAGAGATTTTTGGAATTGGGCTAATAAATGGGGGCTGTCAGAAGCCAATTGGCCTAGTGACAAAAAGGAGGCAAGAGCCATAGGAAAGACTTGCAATAGATTACTTATGGGCTGCCCCAGGTAGTAAAATGGTACACTATAGAAGAGAAGTCAACAGCATTATAGATTACAAAAGCCAAGCTTACTTATGTTCAGATATTCCAAAAGCATATAAACAAATTATAGCCAGGTACAGAACCAGTTCTCATCGTCTTGGAATTGAAGTAGGCAGGTGGTTCAAAGTTCCCATGGGAGACAGGAAGTGTGAAATATGTGGTTCGGGAGATGTAGAGGATGAGGCATATACATTTCTACATTGCTCAGCTTATGAGCATATTAGAGATGAGTTCAGCATACACATGGAAGACTTTCCAGCATTGTTGAATTTGGAACCATATTTGTTAGGAGAGTATATAAGCAAGGTGGATGCACACTGATCATTTTTGATAAAGTTGTAAATATTAGTGCTCCATGGCCTCTCAAGGTCCTAAGTGAGCATTAGATAAATAAAATAAATAAATAAATAAATATGAATTATGGGGGCTCGAACCTCTACCAAAATAATTCAATATTCTAATAAGACTACTTTGACCAATATAACTAGTGAGCTAACGTGATTATTCTTTTATCTTAAATCTATGTTTTTTTTTTATAACAACCCATTCAATTGTTTTGGGGATATAGTCTATGGTTTCAGGAATTGTCATTTTCACATCCATATCAAATCCCCCTGGAACCCCAACATATTCCCTGTTAAATTATATTTTAGACTGGATGCTTTGTTCTTCTCATATTCAAAAGACTAGCATTTATTGTGGCTTTCAATTTAGCTGCTGTTGTTCTAGTGTCTGCATTCTTCGCGGCGCCTCCTTTTTGGGTCCCATAGGCCAATTGGTCTCTGTGGACGATAAAAACATTGTCCTATTCTATTCTGTTCTTCTTTGAGACTTGTAAGATAGTGTCCAAAATCTTGCTCAGATCTACTTGTTGTTGAAGTTGTTGTTGTTGCTGCATAGGAGCTTTCCCTTTAAGCATCATTTTGTTTTGCTCTATCTCGCACACCACACCGCCCTTGCTGTGGACAGCCCACACAATCCAGACAACAGGCATCACCAATAGACAGACGCCACCTGCTCCATCTCGCACACCATACCGCCCTTGCTGTGAACAACCCACACAATCCAGACAACAGGCATCACCTGCTGGGATAGCTAATGTTGCCCCCCGACTCAGTGAGCAACAAGAACAGGGCAGCCGATGCCATAATGTGGTGGTACGTGGAGTCTCAGAGGAGGTAGGAGAGAACCTCACCAAGCGCATCCAGGATCAGATCCTAACTCGCATGGCATTTCAGGCCACAGTCCACATTGTTCGAGCAAGCCACCTTGGGGCTCAATGAAAAGATCGCCCACGCGTTGTCACCTTTATGGTGGCAGACATGCGAGTGCGGGAGGCAATTTTGCGTCAGGGTAGGCAATTGAAGGGGACTACCCTGCATGTTGACCAGGATCTAACTCCGATGCAACAGGAGTTCCGCCGACAGCAGCAGGCTCAAGTAAGGGACGTCCGCCATCGAGGGGGCGCTGCAGACCTGGTCCGAGGCAATCTTCGCATTTTTAGGCCGGCACCTGCTGAGGTCACCCATGCAATGCGTCAAGATGCTGCCACCCGCTATCGCCACCGGTACCCCGCACCTCCCGCACCTCCGCCCAACTTGCTCCAAGCGCTCATGAATCGCCGCCAGCGCCGCCGTAATCTTGCTCCCTCTGCAACCGGAACAGATCATCGAGCGTCTACATCAAATGCCAACAAATAGGAACTGTGCCTCCGGATGGTATCTTGGAACTGTCGGGGCTTCCCTTGGCAGAAAGGGGAGAGTCTCAACTCTATTGGACCAGATATGGATCTCATTTTCCTCATGGAAACATGGGAACATGTAGGGCACAGACTGCCGAACCTCCCAGGCTATCTGGATTTTTCGGTGCTCAATGAGTGCACAGGCAAGCGAGGGCATGGGGGTTGCACGCTACTATCGCGGCAACCTTTGGGGCACTCAGGTCTGTTGCACAAAACAGGCGGTGTACAATCGCTACTTGTGGGTGCGGCGATGATGCATGGCGGCGGCATTCTCTTCATAGCAGTATGCTACTTTCCCCATGCCGAGAGCAACTTTTATAACATTCATCCGGGCGTGGATAGATTTGAGCCCTATGTCGATCTATATGATGACATACAGTAGCACAAATAGTTGGGCAAGGTTATGTTGCTTGGCGACTTTAATGCACGCACAGGAGCCGAGTAAGTCCCAAAATTTGAGCCCCTGACAGAGGACGTCTTGCAGTTGAATCCCGCAGAGGTAGCTTGGTCAAGGATATCAGACGACAACCATATTTGGCTATATAGCGGTAGGTTGTCGTTTCTTTGGATAGTATCTTTGACCTGGTTATTTGTAATGTGTTGGCACAATGGCCGTCTTCCGACCCCGCCCAAGACTAGGCAGGGAGAACCGAGGGGCTCCGGTGTGGTGGATTATCTGCTGGTTGAGGAACAGGATCTGCACCTGGTTACCCATTTTTCCATTGGAACAGACATTCGGGACGAGGAAGTGGACTCAGACCACCAGCCCCTGTTCGTGCATCTCCATTGGCAAGCTCCCTGTGCATCTACTGCCTCAACACCCCAGGTGCCCCAGCCGACTACGAATCTGGGGACCTATGCCCACCGCTTGAGCATGATCTGGCCCGGGACTGGCGCAACTCCCCACACTTCAACAAATGCAATGCGTTCACCTGACTCACACCTTCGGCAGTTGCTAAGAGATGCTTTGGGAGAGGCCGCTCACGCTATAGAAGCACATGAAAATTTCAAGAGACTCACCTGAGAATAAAATGCAAAAACATGACCTAGATTATCATAGCAATTCCAAGCATGGTTGTCGCAATAATTATGGGCATGTTAGCTCGATAGAACGAACAACAATGGGGCTTCCAAGTATCGATCCAGCGTTTCTATCCAATGAAAATAACTTAGAGGCTCCCTCGGAGGGCCAGACAAGAAAATTTTCTATACTAAAAACAACATCTTTGCAAAAATATAGCGGGGGCAATGCACAACATTATCGCAAAGACAAAAATGAAGTGCATAAATCTATAACGCTTGCCATCTCCATGTTATTTTCTGAACTTTTCTCATTCTCATGTTCAGCGATCTCCAAAGTTAGAGATCAACGGTTGTAATTTTGCCCTATTAGATTTTGGAGGGGTGGAAGACACACATGGTTGTAGATCTAGTAGGGCGGGTGTGCTAAAAAATCCAGACATGTTTTATATTATGATTTTTTACTAGGCGACATATTGAACATCAAAAAAATAAAGACATGTTTTATAATTACGATAGACAAAATATGTCATGTCCTAGTACGCACATGTCCTTAATGTCTATGGAGCAATACGCATCCTTGTTAGGTCATGCCTCCTAGGTCATCACTTGTGGCAATATATGCTAAAATTGTTTGTTTTCAATTGTGTTATTGGGTTTATGTATTATATAAAATGGGACTTCTGTTAAAATTATATGTAGTAGCATTAAAAGGCGTAATTTTGTACTAATGTGATATGCTCTAGGTGCATGGGGTATGGGATAAAGCCGTGTAGAGGTTGGGGCTCATGAAGGATCTGCCCTTTTAGTGCGTTTTACTAGAGGTGTTAGTGCATAACATTTGGTATCAAAGGCAAGTCCCAAGTCATCATAGAAACGTTGGTGTGCCCCACATGCTTGAGGGCAAGCATTTCGAGGAAGGGGAGAAATTGATATGGTCTGAGTATTATTATATATGGTAGCATTAAAAGGCGTAATTTTGTACTAATGTGATATGGTCTAGGTGCCTAGGGTATGGGATAAAGCCTCTTAGAGTTGTGCTCATGAAGGATCTGCGCACCCAGACTATATCATAATGTCAACAAAAGTCCTCATACATATTATATAGAATGCTATTGTGGGCTTTTACGTCATGTAAGGGTGTGGTGGTGAACGAGCTATGGAGGTGATCGAGCCTTGCACTGAGCCCCTTACGTGGTGTAAAAGCCCACAAGAGCATTTTATAAAACATTAAATGAGCTTTTGTTAAAATCGTGTGCATATGTTGGTAGCATTAATTTTACATGATTTAAAAAATGTGTAATATCATAGTAATTTCAATGAAAGTCCTTTTATACTTGTATTAGCCTCCATAGAGGTCTCGTTTCCATTTTGTTCTTCCTAGTAGCCCTTCTGAACTCACATTATCTAGTGCACGTTGCACCTTACGCACCTAGCTTACATAATGCTTTCCAGTGATGTTTCATTTTATGTCGTCGCCATGAAGTTTTACTTGGTAAATTTTCACCCTTATATTTCACCTTCATCTTTCTCCATCTCCTCCAACTCGTAAGTGCCTCAATGCCTTGGCACATCTCATCCAGCCATGACAAAAACCAAGCAATTGCAAATCAAGAGCCATAGAAACAAATATTGCTAATTTCTACATTGTAAATATAATAACAAACTATTTTATATAGATAAGTCAAGATTTTATAGACAATTATTTGTGCTTACAAACATTTTATGCTTTTTATAATATCTCAATGCAAATACGATTGCTAGAGACAGATAGAATAGAATAGAATAGAATTGTTTTTATCGTCCACGGAGACCAATCGGCCTATGGGACCCAATACAAAAGCGCTGAGATCACATTCTTGCGGGATTAAAACCCTCCCCTCCCAGAAGGGTTTCGAGGGAAAAACCGTGGCAACAATAAGACTGCTGAGAATGATTAAATGGTTGACTGGGGGCATATATGAGCCCTCAAGTTCAGTACTTCCTAAATGTATGATCCGGTGGCGCTTAGAAGTCATGCCCGATTACCATGTGTAGCGGCTCATCGTCTAATCAATCGAGCATAGCATGTCCGAATCGATCATATGCTTAGGGCAGCTCACGGAAAGTGTGACACTCATCCTCAACGGCTCCCGTCCGGCGTGCGACAAACTCTATCCTAACGTGGCTCCCCAATCCATCGACACTGTCTCAATCCCAGGAGATGATGGGCACACTCGATGCTAATGGAGCGATATGCTGCGCTTTTCATGGGCGGATGTGAGCGTGGTAGCCCGGCGTGGGCCTTGTTCTAATGTGGTATTTATGTCGCTTGTAATGTGTTGTTTTGACTTGCTCCAGGCCACAGGATCCCAAAGCTTCTTTGGAGAAACAAGCATCAAGGTAACATCTCGGTATCGCGACACCCTCTGTTTCTACGGATGCACATGTGCTCTGGACATTCCATCTAGTTAGCCCTTTGCACTCTTTTATCCTTCCAACAATTCTTGAGTCGTTGTGGTCCCATTGCCACTTTGCATAAGCCAAGTCGCACGGTGAGGCGATCATCATCCATATTTACCACCTTCGAAAATAGGCGATGTGTCTATCAAGGGCGCTTCTTTGAAGTGGCGGAAACCTACCTCCTGCAACAAAATTTGATATGGGACCGTGGATTTCACTCCAGAGTGCGGGTGCTAAGAAGGCCTTACGCACCTATTCTAAATTAAGCTCCAAGTAGCAAGGGACACCCTTTGGGCCCCGGACTTCAACCCCCGTTACAAAGAAACGGGCTCTACCAATACCTGAGCGGATGTGCACGATGTCCCCAATCATACAATTCTACTCTTGTGGTTATTGTTGCGCATTGCATAAAGTGCTTTCCGGCCTGGCTGCTACCGCAATCTTATGGAAGTGTCGGCATAGTGTAGAAGGAAACTCCACTCCCGGATACTTGTAGGTGGGTGTCACCTCCACTTGTTGCCCTCGATAAGTGAATGAAGGGGGCCTTGGATGGCGAGGATGAGATTAGGACCACCTTAGTCTTGGCGGATTGGCGTTCATGTATGTGGCTGGCGAGAATGTATCGAGCATCTAGGCGAGGCGCATATCCTCACGGAGTGTGAGCTAAGAGGTCAACATCATCTGCATAGATGAGTTGCACGATGACCTGATGCAAAAGTTGGATCCACCACCTCCATTGTCCATGAGCGGTGTTTCAGGCGGGGTGTCTGTACAAACCAAACAATGTTGGGGAAAGAGGACATTCTGGCGGACCCCAATCTTTGCTAGTGAATGGTGTCTTGTCATCACATCACGACTGAACAACTCATTACAACTTTTATCTTTGCATTTTGCATATCCACGGGAACCTCCAGGTTTGCCGCCAATCTTTCCATAACTTTTCCCCAAGGCCGCGGTGTCAAAAGCCGCCAAAGTCAACAAAGCAACAACCACGAGGTCCGTAGGCGGGTTTTACGCTATCCTCAACCAAAGTCCTCAATGTGAAGATATGATCAATGGTTGAATGCCGGGGGTCTGAACCACTGCTTGCGTGAGCTTCGCTTCACCACAAGGCTTCGCCCACACAGTCAGCTGTTGCTTAATAATGCCCATTAGCGGTTTGGCAAACAGAACCCGACCATGATTGTTACGGTGGTGGTTGGACTATCTCACGCCTTGTAAATGGAACAACTCGCTTGTGGTCCCGCTTGGGGAATCCTTCCTATAGTGCTCACGGTGAACATAGTGGTTAGGGTTTGGTACCATAGGCTCCCCACGCCCACTTGAGCAACTTCGCACGCATACCATCGGTCCGTTGCTTTCCCATTGGCCAAGCACTGCCGACCCTAGGTAACATCATCCTCGTGATTTCTAATGTCGGACCATTCGTGGGGATATGAGTGCTCAGATCCCTTGAGGATCATAGAGTTCTTTAAGTATTGTTCCCGATTGATGCTCCCCCGTAAGGCTGGGTGGCTTCGAAGAACCTTGCGCCAAAAGGTTCTAGGATGGCTTTCCAACATGTAAAACATTTCCCTTTGATGGCGTGCAATGTCGAGATTTCTTTGCCTTCAAGAAAGCACGATCTTGTGTGGTGGCATGTGGGCATTGCGGGGATCCGTGATGCGGCGGGCGGCATTTGTATTCCTTACACTCGACATCAAACCACCCATTGCGGGGAATGTTTCAGGTCCACTGTAATACTTCTCCGGGCATGCTATCCCAAAACATCTTTACTGCGGCGGTACCAAGTAGCTCAATCCGGTGACCCGTTTCTTTGCTCTAGCGTGGGGGCACAAAAATTCACGAAGGTCATCTATGAAAGCATATCGGCGCAATCCTTTGCATGCTCATAATCAATCGCCAAAGTGAGGTATCGAGGAGGGCTGCAGTAGAAGGGGTTCTAGCAGCTTTGCTGCCAACTAAGGTAGAGTGGAAGGTGATGCAGTCGGTCTCCTCATCTCTATGTGCATTGCCTACTTTCAAAGTGGTTGATCAAATGTACATCTGCTTTCGTGCGACTAATGGGTAGTCCACCACACTAGATTCTCCACCACGATTCTCTTTGTCTGGGGTGCACTTACGGGAGGAAGGCCAGCGTGCCAGGCCATTACAAATTACCAAGTCAAAGACACCACATAGTAGAAACAACTGCAAGGCGTGGTGACTATCATCGATGTTGGTGGCCCAAGCCTCCTCCTCCGCGACCATGTAACACATCTGAGCCAAAGGGTCAAGTCTCATGGGCTGCTCTACTCACGTAGGTGTATTGAAGTCCCCAAAATTACCACACTACCCATGTCCACATCTGGTGGGCATGGTAAAGTTTTACGCATGTGGAAAGTAGCAAGCGACCAAAGAAGAGAGGTTGCCACTACAATTACGCACCCGCACCCACAAGTACCGGTTGTGTCATGCGTCAATCTTGTGCGGGGAAGACTCCGTAATAACAGGCAACCCCTATTTCCCCTCTTGCACGATGCGGTATTGAAGGCCCGAAAATGTTGATAGCCTAGAAGATGGGTGGCCTGTGTGTCTGCTCCGCGTGGATCAACGTTCTTTGGGACAGCATGTACCGGCTTCTTGTTTGTGAGTTGAAGGCGTTGTCGGTGTCCATGAGCACGGAGGGTCCCTATTGGCGTGGAGGGAATAGTGAAGTAGGGCGTCGTGGTGCCCTCCTAGGCCCGACCGCATGGGTGCTTGAGCATGGGTGGCGGTGAGGTGCACAGATTGCCTCCGCCCCGGCCAGAGCCGGCTCTGTTGGGAATTGTTTCTGCCGCTCAACTTGGATACACAATTTTGGCCTCGTGTGCATTGGCATGGAGTCCTTTCCCCCTATTGGATTGTAGCTTCGTAGCTTCGTGTGCCTCTTGCTCTTGAACAAGGGGAGCGTTGTTCCAACCGTATCCTAGAGGGCAACCACATCATCTGCCGATGTTAAGATGATCTCCATTGTCATGCGACCACTGCTTGCGAAGGGGCTGTTGTAGCAAGCGGCTTTTCGTTAGTTCGCGTCTGAAATGCCCCACAGTGGCAATGACATCCGCAATGTCCGTCGAGAGGCGGAGATATCGGTGACCATCTCCTGCTCAATTCTCTCCTTGTCCTTCATTATAACTTCATCTCGGTAGACATGGTATCTATTTGCGGGGAGGCCAAACAAAGTCTGTCTATCCTGCTCCCTTTCAAACTACAACAAGCGAATCTTGTCAAGCAATTGTTGCACTTGGGTCTCAATCCACATAAACATTTGCTTTACTATAGCCGCTGTTACTTCTTAAGCACACGGGGGCCGAAGGCTTGTTGCTCTTACGCCATGTGTGAGATCACGGTGGTTGTGATCCTCAACCATCGCTGCGTTTGTCTCCACCAGCTTGGTGTGCCCCATATGGAATCGTAGTGCGAGGTCTACAAAGGCTGGAGCGTAGACGGTGTCTTTGGCCGAGACTTCTTGCGCTGAGCCTTTGCACGAGCCTCCTTCTTCATGGAAGGGGCTTCTCCCTTAACTTTGTGCTAGGTCTAGGTCTCTTCTTGTGATGGGGCGCTGTATGCTCCCTCCCAAGTGGGCATGTCGGGCGGTGTGTCTGATAAGATTGCAGTGCGGTTCGAGTTGGGTTGGGGATGTCACGAGGTGTCCATGGGTACCTAGAGCGGATCTTGAATCAAAGCCGACCAACAAATTAGGGCAAGCCAAGGGAATATGTGAAGCCCTAATCCAGAATCCAAAAGAGCAAACCGGCCGGAAAATTGCTTTTCTGACAGAAATAACTTAGCCAACCAGGATCATACCACACACCATCAGGAAGGTTGCTAAGAGAGCTTTCCAACGCAACAAATTTCAGCTCAAATGGACTTCTGTCTCCTAATATGAGTGAAAACGTGTGACTAGCACCACCGCCTTAGGGTTTGAGCGCCTTTGGAGATGGAGGCCGGATTTCAAGAGAGGGAACTGACTTGCAGTGTGTGTAGCAAATGCCTGAGAAATGTAACATCCTAACTGAAATCGAGAATCTCTGACGAGGAAAAAAATATATATATTCTTCATACTTTTCCCCATGGAATCTATATTTTCATACACCCCCTCCTGCTAGCTTAAATTGTCTAAGGAATATACTTGTTAAGTTTTTAGAGTTTATCCCACACTGCCGGTAGCCTAGTATATGAAAATTCGATGAGTGACCGGACCTGCTTTTTTGAAGATCGGACTTGCAATTCCGACCTGGTCCTGACAATTTAGAACTGGTCTTTGCAATTCCGACATTCATAATGGTGGGCAAGCAGGCCTAATTCCAGAGATCTCCGCTTTGAGTCGCAGAGAGATTGGTACGTCAAACTCTCGAGAAAGCAAGCACCACGAATCCAGGAGCCTTCTTGCTGTTGTTGAGTGGGACTTAAAATTTGCACTTCCAAAATAGAGGCTATCCTGCAAGTTTGATTGCATTACGGAGTTCCATCACTACTGAGCTGAACATTAAGCTACGGAATAATAAATGAAGGCAATATTTTGGAAATGTTGGTTGTGCTACATTTTTGAAAGTATCTCAGAATGAGAACCACGTCGAACAGACCAGCCTCAAACGGCAGAAAATAAAAACCTTCAAACAGGCAAACAAGTCAAATATTGGAAGCAGCTTCCATATTCCATACCCATTATTGCCAGATTTCATAGTTTATTCATGTACATGTTAGCTTAATAAGCTGGATCTCCAAATTCTAAGCATCCCAACTCCAATGTCATACGACGTGATCTATCGACAATTGTGCCAAGTAAATTGTTATAGCAATTATCACCGGTTAGAAAATCTGCCGAACTGCACGCATTGCTAATTTCCCACTTCGGATTAAAGTATCCATCGCATTAGTTATATACCATGCCTATAGAAAGGATGATCCACAGAGAATTTGAAATTCAAAAGAAAGAGAAGGTAACCTCTGCAGTTAGATACTCCAAAATAAATATAAAGACAATTGTCAAAACCTTTGCAGTTAGAAACAGAATAAATATAAAGATCAAATTGTCAATACATAAGCAATACATACTTACCAACAGCTCATCCCCTACTGAAAGGAGATGGAAACAAGCTGAACCATAATGGAAAAACTCAAAACCCCTGAACAAGTTGTGCATTCAGCATATGATCTGCAGGATAGTTAAAGCCAAAGTTAAACAACGATAAAAGTATTTGCTATAAGCATGTCCATAGAACCCAAATACAGATATATCAGATGCCCATAGCTCACGAATTTATACACTAAACAAATCCTTTTTTTTTTTCCCTTTTTTTTCCAGTTAAAATATACAGGAGCAATCTAAAAAGATTGATTACAAAGTAATCAAGTGAATGATAACTTGGGAACAGTTATCATAGCACTACCATTCTGATAACAGTATTTTGATTTAAAAAAAAAAATCTAAAAAGGTCCGGATGAAGCCCATCCATGCAAAGGAAAAATACACATGGCATAGCTGCTTCGTAACCCTCAAATACTTGATACAAGATACATTTAATCTCATCAATTAGAGGCAGAGTTAGCGAAGGAATCTGTATACAGCTATCATATCTACCAGCATGAATTCCCAATGGTCAATCATATGCCTACAAAATATGGCAACAATTGCAACCGCCTGTTTCAAAATTTTAAGCTCTGTGTTGCTGGTCACATTCCTACACCCAAAAAATTCCACTCAACACAGCATACACCGTTCACCCATTCACAACCCTTCCAGGATCAAGCTGGCCACTGTAGTAACTTGACAACACAGCTGACAATTCGTGGCGACCTTTCCATTCTTCTCCAGGCTTCAAAGTGATTGGAACTTCTATAGCAGCTGCTTCTACACAAACCATGTACTTGTACTCATCATCAGCCAGATCTGGCAAAGCTTTAGCCTTCTTCTCCCATGGATTCCATACAACTGCAACCAACATTCATATATTCATTTCCAACATACAACAATAAACAATATAAAAACGCAAGTACCTGCATCAGGCAGACCCTCTTTCTTCAGTACAAATGTCCTTTTCTTTTCATGATCAATTATTGCAAGCTTTGTTGGCGCAGAGAGATAAATCCTGTCAACCTGCCAGCCTGTACATATAAATCAAGGAACTACTAAAATAGTACAAAAGAAGAAGAGCATGGCAAACCTCCCCATCAAAAGTTATTGCATCTCCCTGTTCAGTAAAACGCTCTCGTTCCTGTAGGTTGTCCATATATTCTAAAGTCTCCAGACCCTCAATTCGTACCTCGCTACATTGAAATTAGAAGTCTAGAATGAAGTTCGTTCACAATACAAGCACAATAAACAATGAAAGCATTGACTATGCAAGTCCCATTACCTCACATCTGAAACCCGGAAATAGGTATGGAAAGCAAATGTGAAAGTAAATGGCTTGCTATTAGTATTTCTGACACGAGCAGTCAGAGTCAAGTTCCCGCCACCCCTTGCCAGTGCAACTCGTAGACGCAGCTCAAAGCTGCAGTATCAACAAAACATCAGGAAGACATTTTTGTATACGGATGCAAAAATGGAGAGGGTAATCAAAGGGACCTGTGAGGCCATATTTTAAGGTCATCAACAGTTGGCACTAATATGAGATCTGCAAAAACCTTAGCGCTCCCAACTGGAAGAGGTGGAGGATTGTTGTCTACAGCCCACTTCCTGTTCCTTGCAAATCCATGAGGCTCCAAGGGTCCAAAGTTTGAGAACTATCATCATATGAAAAAAGTCAATGCACTAGACAAAATGACTAAATTGTACAGTTCAAGAACCTGACCTGTGGAAAGCAAATTGGAATTCCACCCCGGATAGCCTTAGGTGGCTTCAAAGGCTGCATACGTGCATTCAACAAGCACCATTAAAATGCAGCCTCTTATGAATTGCATTGGAATAAGCTGTTTAGTTACAAGCTGGTCACCTTGCTAGTCACAAATAATAATTCCTCTCCTTTATCATTCTTCCAAGACGTAACCTGGCCTCCAAACAAATTTACCTGGACCATGGAATCAATAATAAGGATCCTGCCCCTTGTTAGTTCAGGCGTTTATATTCCACACTATAGCAAGAAAACATATGATACCTGAGCAGAAGCACCAAGAGGGTCTTTCAACGTTATGATATCTGGATCACTGCTATCCTTTTCCATTTCTCACAAGAAAGTGCAAGAATGTGTGGGATCTCAAACCACCACCTAGGAATATAGCTTGTCGCAGCTCAACTTTTGATATGTAAACTTATCCAAATCTGAATTCAACAGAAAGATATAGCAGGACCTATCACCCCAAAAATCGTAGCAATAGTTCAAGAGAGATATATCAGCATTTATTAACTTCAGCATACATAAACATCGAATTATTTGGACAAATACGAACTGAACTTCACAAACTTTACAAACTCCAAGAAAGGTCCGAAGGTTCACGAATAGTTTCTTTTAAAAACAAGCTGATAATTAGCTTGTGCCAGCTCATTTCGAACCCGAAAGAAACAACTGGAGATGGAGCACGTGGAAGTAAAAAGAATCAAGACAGCCGGAACTGTAAAGAGGAGCTAGTATAACAAGTATGGCACGAATAAGGAATTAATGCTACAAAGATGCCATAATCGAGCTTGAGGATTCGAATCGAGGACAAAAGATTGGATCAACAGTTTAGACTCGAAAGAAGAGAAAAAAGAAAGTAAAATCTTACCGGAGTGACCATTTGCAAATTGAAATCCGAGAACAAAACGTGGATCAGACACAGCGGCAGATCGAAAGGGAGGCGGCTGAAAAGGTCAGACGACGGAGTGGAGCAAGCTGTGTTCCATCTGGCTAATAGGACTGACGCACGCGGCTGATTATTTATGTCTAATGTGCGGCCGCGTGCGTCAGCCGCGTGCGTCTTTCTGAAAAGAGACCATTCAGGTTTCTTTCGGTCCAAATATAACCTCAGGACGGTTCTTCAATCCACGTGTCTGCCACGTGACATTGCATGATATACTGTGTTTTCTTGTCTGGGTGCCTTTGTGTGGTAGTTAAGGAATTTGCATCCCTTTTTTTTAGAAGGTTGTTGAAAAGAGTCCATATATTATATGTACTAGGTAGTCTTAAGTGATTTTATGACCACAAATGTTCAGGTCCTACCTATACAATGGCAGTTGCCCAACACTTCCACCCGAGCTTCCAATGTTTGTATATTTGAAGAATGTTGACTCCAACTCATTCATTTTTCACCCATTACCAGTAGCATACTAGCATTTATCCCCATTGAGGTCAAACACCCACTTTTCCACACATTACCACTAACATTTATCCCCATTGAGGTCAAACACCCACTGAGTTAGTTGTATATGATTTTGCATGAAAGACGTCCCATGGATAAATATCCTGCATGATAGCCAAGTAGTCAAGGATAGATGTCGTTGGGACCGGCGAAAACGGCGTGTCTGGACTGGCAAGTACTAACATAGAATACGAGCCATTAATGTCCACAAAGACCAACCAACGTATGACAACGACAAATCATTCTGTCCTTAATGAGGATCATTTTCTTATGTTTTATATGCCGTCCATGAATATAAAGAGAATGAGAAACAGCTGACTATCTCAGTACAACTTGATCCCAAAACACGAGAGACCAGGGCAAAAGGAGGGTTTCTACCTAATATTTTGTAGGGGCATGAGAGTTGCAAAGGAGAGATAAGAAATCATTAACTAGCTTACTGCAACTTGGTTTTGAGGAGAGGTCAAGGCACAATGGTAGTTGCATAAATTTTAATGCATTTTCAAAGCTTCTTTTATTTCAATTATTCTACATTTATTCTATTTATTTATATATTTCTACTATATGGGAGAACTATAACAAATAAAAAAAGGCCCCTAAACACAGTATACAAGCATGCATTTTAATACCATAAAAGTCGGAAGAGAAGTATTTTTTCATATTTTGAGCCTACAATATACAATTTGCGCTTGTTATACTCGGGGTATGTAATCTACAAATGGCTTTGGGTTATAACATTCATAAATTAAATGATAATGCCACAAGGAAATACAAAATGAATGGTCTCCAATGAAAGCTATATAAAAGTCAAACAGTTAGCAAATTGAATTGAATTGATTAAATTTTATTGTCCAAGGAGACCAAATGGCCTATGGAACCCAAACAACAAGGAACAGCCATTCTATTGATGTACATATAGAGATATGGAGTTCCCACCACCTTTAAATACTTAGTGCCAAACTCGATGCTTCGCATCAATGAAAATCCCTACTAACAAAAGAAATACTAGCATTAAGGTAGGATTGGGGCAAGCAGATATGTTTGGGCGAATTATAGTTGTTGTGATGACTAATTTTGCTCTAGCAATCTTCATCGATTATATCTTTAAGAAATTTATCGTGGCGGCCTTGGCCGCTGCAAACATTTCTCTTTCCTAGTTCGTATGTCTAACTGTAATGGACCAATGTCGGTCATGATTGCAACCTTTCGTATTGCTTGTGTTTTAGTGCCCACATGATAGAGGGGTGTGGTTCGTAACACACGATAGTCTCGAAGGAGGCTGGAGTGGTCCTATTCTTAATGCACTTACTAAGCTTGTTTAAACCTTTAACTTTTTCCATTCATGCAAAGTTTTGCCTTTGGGCCAAGTGTACCAACAATGTAACCACTAGGCTACCATTCGGACGATAACTTTAATACTCCTCCCTTTTTTTATGTACCCTTCATCTTTTTTATTTTCATAGCGATGCCTTGGATTCAAATTTGCACTCTATGATTTCATCCAAGCTCGGAATTCAAAGTGTTGTCTAAAAAATAATCCAAAGTCTCGTAATGCGAAAATTGATTTAAACCTTCAAAGTTGAGCGAAGCAAATGGGCAATTTGTGTAAAACTTGAAGAAGATGCAAAACCCACTAGAACACTCAGATTTGATGGAATAGCTACCAAAAAACCCGAGAATGGAAATGGGGCCAACCCTGTGGCTACTGATTCACAAATTATTTCTGGATTAAAGAGAACTCTCAAAACTCTAAATAATACCTAGAAAGCAAACACACGAAATTGCAATAACGATTTAAAGCTGGGAAGACTCTGAAATTAGGCCTATTGAATTGATAATGCGAAATTAGGCCTATTGAATTGATAATGCGCAGATGCATTAGAGCAATCCATATATTCCCTCAATCAAGACCCACTTGGCCTAATGATCTTTTATATCTTTTGGTAGTGATCTTAGGTATCAGTGCATATACTATAGGTTCAGCAATCCTAGAACCCTCAAGGATCAATGAACCTACAACCATTTGCAACTTCCTTCGCTGCATTGTCAATCACATGTACATAGAGATGTTCCTGAATAACCCACCTCCACAACCAACCTCCACGATTCTCATTCCAAATTTTAGCCGCTTCTGGCCTGAGGCAAGTGTATATCCCAAGTTTGACAAATATGTGTGTTCCCCATGTTTACCATCTTTTGGGAGTAAAGTATATGGCATTCCATTGGCAACCCTTGAAGAGGCAAAATCCTGTCTCATGGTCTGATTCCTAGTGCATGAGTCAAGAATGCTTTCTAGACATATTTCAAACTTTCCTATGTAATAGTTGTTATCAATGACTCCACATTGCCATATAGAAGAACCAGTTCGATAACACACTAAACAAATGTGCTTGATGGGAACATGGCATTGCCTCAAACAGTTTTTGAGTGAGAGTGGTGCAGAAGGTGTATTTATATGTTAGTAAGGTTGCAATATGATTTTGGACATGTATTCTACACTGCACATGTATTTTTAGACTACGCACGTATTTTTAGACTGTGCATGTATTTTGAAGTGGTAATTTGGGTACCTCCACCTTCTATTTTCTTATGTCTTTACTTTTTGGTACCAAGAAGGAGGCTTGCATGTTTTTTCGATGTAGTACTCCTAGTGACCCATCTCCCAAGAATGCAAAGTATTTTGCTTTGTTTCTAAGTCCAAAGCAACGCACATGGTTTGAAGAGGCTGGAATGGCCGTTGTTTCTCCAATTTAGGACTAGGAAAAAGCTTTAGGGGCTTTTCCATTACCCACCTCTCGTGCCACGGCTGATAACGGGCAGCCTGATACATCAGCATGTGTCTTGGATGGTGTGCCGAGATGTTTTCCACGTCAGCAACGCACCCTTGCCCGCGCCGGACCGACCGAGTGTAAATTCTTCCATACCTCCAGATCGGATGGACTTCTTTGGGATCTAAGAATGAATGAATGGATGTATTTTTATCGTCCACAGAAAGCAGGTTACTATTAGTCTTGCACTACAAAGGTTGAACTCAAAAATGTTATGGTGGGTGAAAGAATGTTAGGGTCTACATAACATTTTACTAAAGGAAATCGTGCTATGTTCAAGATACTCATATGGGCATGTTGTAAGGTACCTTATGATGGCAGCAAGATGTTAAGAACCCAAAAAATATTGTCATATTTGACTATTCAAAGTATTTTTCTGGTAGTTTTCAAAACATGTAGACCCCTAATATGCTCTTACACTTAATCATTTATTCTTTTTAGTATTTTTAGATACAATTACCAATTACGTGTTAAATATCTAAACTGCCAAGTGTCCAGATGCCAAGGTCTGCTCACACATGAGGTAGACGTTTTTGGGTTGCCCCTAAGGGGGCAAACCCTTGTTTATGTGGGTTTGTGGCATATTCCATGTATATGCCAGTATATACTCGGAATATACCTATGACTGCTCAAAACCCACTATGGGCTGTAAACTGGCGGTGGCTTCTGAACTGGACAACCACTCTCGAAACCGGCTAACCGGAGAGGCTTCTTTCCTCATCTTATTTGTAGTCGTCCAAGGGCGTGGCAGGCATTTTCCTCTGGCTTCCAAGATCGTGGCAGGTATTTACTCTGCCTTCCATGATTTGCTTAGCTGGGAATCGAAGAAGAGTATTTTTTCTTCAAATTGCACTGTTCTATTCAACTGGGTCTTCTTCTGAACAGCCTCTTCTTAATATGTTAAATCATCTTTGCTCTAAATTTGGGTCTTGTTTATTGTTTTCGGTTAATTTTTATTAATTTCACGTGGAAGCGGTTCATGTTTACGATACTGTCGTGTCTTGTCGTCATGGCAAAGAGGGGGATGTCGTAAAACAGAGGATGCATCTCGTGTGGTGGAAGAAACTGTTGCAAATTTTAGGAGGTTTGATATTCTTGTGAATGGAGCCGCTGGAAATTTTCTTGTTGCTGCATAGGATCTTGCTTCAAATGGTTTTCGTACAGTTATTTGAGTGCAATATAGTTGTTTGCAATATGCAGTGGCATTAGCATAATGTTATAATGATCTTTCTTTCTACCTGCCCTTGGCAAACTATGCATTTGGTATTATAGTTCAACACATGAATTCTTTACAAATGATGGAACCGTCCACACCTAGCACATGTTCATGATATGCTTAGGAATTTCATGTTTCTGTTTTAGAAAGGCTTGTCATTCTAAATTAAAGTTCTAAACTAAATTAAATTCTAAAGTGTAGATATTGGATGGGAATTTTTCTTCAGTTGTAGTCCACAAGCCTTACAACAATAACTTCTAACCATTCAAATGTGTATTTTCTTCATTTGTAATGCCACTCATCGTGGAATGATCCATCTAACTCCTGCCTTTGACTGAATGCAGTAACAGATATTGATACTGTTGGCATATGTACAATGTCCCGTGCGGCTTTTACCTGAAATTTGGCAGCCAAGGGAAAAGCACATCAGAAGGTGGTGTCATATTGAATATAAGCGCAACACTTCAATACACAGCTGCATGGTATCAGATTCATGTTTCTGCAGCAAAGGTTAGTTTTTGTCCACACCTAGCACATGTTCATGATATGCTTAGGAATTTCATTTTTCTGTTTTAGAAAGGCTTGTCATTCTAAATTAAAGTTCTAAACTAAATTAAATTCTAAATTGTAGATATTGGATGGGAATTTTTCTTCAGTTGTAGTCCACAGGCCTTACAACAATAACTTCTAACCATTCGAATGTGTATTTTCTTCATTTGTAATGCCACTCATCATGGAATGATCCATCTAACTCCTGTCTTTGACTGAATGCAGTAATAGATATTGATACTGTTGGCACATTCACAATGTCCCGTGCGGCTTTTCCCTACCTGAAATTTGGCAGCCAAGGGAAAAGCACATCAGAAGGTGGTGTCATATTGAATATAAGCGGAACACTTCAATACACAGCTGCATGGTATCAGATTCATGTTTCTGCAGCAAAGGTTAGTTTTTCTCTTCTCAGGAACAGTTTTATAGGATGGCCTCAATTTATATCTCAGAATATGTGATTTAAAATGGCCCGTGTTGGATTCTCTCTCCTGCAGCCCTTGTGTTAAGGCATTGTCCTTCAAGACAGACTATTCAATATTTTTGCAGTATCTGAGTTGATCTGGTTTTGCAAAACTACTTTGGTAAATTGTTTACATGTTCACAAATTAAGTGGTATGAAGTTGTATTAGGCAATTCAAAGGACGATGACATAGAGGGTCTAACAACAGACAACATTTTAGAATACAGTCCTAAAATGATGATGCAGATTCAGACCTAGAAATAGAAGCAGTTCCCACCAATCCTTTTTTTAATTATTTAAGAGTCTATTGTAATTTGCTTGATAACAAGCAATTAGCACTTGTGCTGCCAATGGTTTTAGATGGACAGTTCTCAACTGTGGCAGTGTTGTACCAGGCCAGCCCTTCTTGTGGATACAGCTGCTCCAAATGGTTGTTGGGTTTTGTAGAACAGAGGGATTCGGATTTTAACTAGCAAGTCTTCAAGAGGACGCACTGAAAGCCTCAGCTGCCCTAAGAAGAGTGTACAAAAGGGGAGGTTCTTAGCATATTAAAGACTAGGAAGCATGTTTCAGATGAGCATTCAGCAATACCTCCTCCTTTCATGGTGTTGGGAAATGCGTTTATAGTGATGCTTAACAGAACCTTGGAGAACCCTATTGTTGGACTTTGTTTTATTTTGGCATTCTCAGAGTTGTATTGCCATATCCTACACAAAGTAAAATCAACCATGCTTTAGCTAATTATTGGAAGGAGCATGGAATGGCACACACACATAAACATATGTACTATGTGACATGGTTTTTTTATATGTCCACGTGACATGGTTTTCGTATACGCCCATGGTAACTGTGATAGATTAGTGTGCTTTCCAATGTCACTGATACGTTTAAAGAAAACTTGAAGATAATAACCACTTGTTATACAGTTAAAAGTCGTATTTAATTAAAGTGGGACTCATTCCATTCCCATTTTTTTTCCAAACCCGGTTAATTTACATAAAAAGGAGCACCCCGACCCGAAAACTATCCTTAATTCGAATTTTTGAATAAAACTCTGCATCCAAGCTTTGCTGAAGTTTTCCCTGGTTAGCGAGTCGAGAACAAGAACAATGCAACTGAAACAAAGGAAATTCATTAAAGTTTGAAACCAAAGATCTAGTTGAAAAAGAATTTTTATTAATAAATTGAACAGGTACAATGTATTTTACATCGGACCTTGAGACCATGGTGGTCTTCTTTGTCACTCTGATTACATCATCTTGGTAGGTGGTCCACCTTAGGGGATTAACTAGCGGCGCTTCTTCCACGCCGATTGTAAGCCTTGGGGGCAACTCCAAGAGTGTGGAATGCCTCACGTGGAGGTGCCTCTGCGGAGCTCTGGGCCGACTGTCCACCCGACTTCTCCACTCGCCTCCCGCACCTTCCATCGAATATGCTCCTTCCCCAACCTCCGTGGATGTTATGCAATGCTTGCAAGATGCTTTGAGCTTCCTGGACTTTCTCTTTGTTCTTCGCCGTTTCTTTATCCCCTGGGGTGTAGCGAGCAACCTCTCACTTGGCGAGCAACCTTATCCCAAAGGCGGCAAGAGTGTAGCGTGGCCAGGGATGCATTGCCGAGCGGTATTTCTTCCGCCTTTGAGCGGGGATCACGCCCCCTGGAGCGGTCTCGTGATGCTGGCGGGATCACAGGCTGTGTCGGATCATTGCACGAACCACACGGAGCAAGGAGAGTATGATTAACAATTCACGGTGCCATTAGTCAAAGCGAAGAAAAAGAATGTTGAAATCAAATTACAATGGAGAACATTCATTCCATACAACCGCATCCAATGGCGTGGGAAGTAGTGTCTTTCTCGACTCGCGAGTCGAAAAGGCCCATAAAAGTGAAAGTACAACCCGGTGCCTTTCTCTGGAAATGGAAAGAAAGGCCCAGAAACGCAACGTAGAAGCATTATCATAATAGATTGTGGCTGCATCTAGTCACACAATCAAACATACAAATGGTCTCATCAACGGGACAAGCATGCCTTTCTCACTGGTGAGTCGAGAAAGGCATCAAAACTCAATATACAAGTATATTCATTACAAAATGTTCAATCGTGTTCCACGTTTGTTTACAATATTCACACAATTTGACTATCCGGCGGAGGTCACTCTTCTTGTTCACCAAAATATTTGTCGTCCATAGCTTTCATGATCGCCTTGCTCTGGATCGGGTTCCGTGAGGCTCGGATAGTTCCTAATCACATCGGGCGACAAGAATGGCAAAGAGGGATTCCGCCAAGACAGGACCGCCGATCAGAAGGACAACCACCTATCCGTCTCATATTCTTCGGTCGATATGGCTTAGCAATGATTGTATTTTTGCGCTGTTATGATAGCACTTGTAGGCGAGTCGTCTATGATCAGCGTGTTGTGTTTGCCATAGTCCCGGAATTGCTCATAAACCCCGTCCCACCTTTTCACCATTATAGGCTTCCCCTTTGTGATGGCTCGATCGAGGTCCGACACATGCTCGACCCTTTCGGCTTCCCCAAACGAACTTGAACTTCAAAACTGAAATGCCGAGAACACCAAGAACATTGACAATATTTTTCTTTGCCATACAAGACCATATGCCCATTCTCGAATCCCCGTTCGGGCACCATTCAACAATTTCCTTAGCTCTAGGCCTCGGATACACTATTTTATGCTCCGCTCGCCTGGGATGCGAGGTGTTAATCTCGGGGACGTCTTTATCGTGGTATCTGCAGCTAATACTCCATTGGCGTCAAATATTACAAGCTTGGCGGGACCAAATTTGGATCCCGGTTGGAGTTTGGCTCGACCATATTTCCGGTTCATCGGGATCCAAATCGCGGGATCATTATCTTTTAGTCCTTTCGACGCGTGGAGCGGTGTCTTGCTCGAATTGTCTTTGGGAGTGCATTCTCCTCCTCGCCGCGTGAACCACCGGTATCCAATGACAATGATCCCAGTCGTTGACATGGAACTCCACGAAATGATGACATCTGTCGAGAAAGGAAGCGAGTTTTCTCGACTTCATGAGTCGAGAATGAAAAAAAAGGTATTCAAAGGAAACGAGTTTTCTCGACGATAGAGCAAAAAAGTAAACTCACCTCAATCTCGATTCTCAAGAATGTGTTCGGCAAAGATCCTGGTCTAAACCTTCGACATTCACGCCTACGTCGGCTTGGTCTCCCTCGTCCTCGCCGTGCTTTTCTTGCTTCCATTTGTCTTCCTCCCCTTGAAATGCTCATGAAGCGGATCGGGGTATGACCAATGGTTTCAACCATGTCCTTATTTCCAACCACGGATATAGGTTTCATTCCAAACAGCATAGCCCCCTCGAGAGAACAGGCCATTCATGTACCACTTTCGCATACAATTTGATCTTCCCTCGACCAAAATTTGGTTATGAAGTACCAGATAACTCTTGGCGGATAGGAATTCTATGTATAGGACACATCCGCACCATCTTTCTTCGACCTTGTCCATCGATGGAACATCCTCCATAAATCTGCCCCCTTCCCGGGTTCCATCCGCTCTTGAGAGATCATGAACACTGTCGAGATAATGATGCTCGCTAGACCACCACTTATCCGGGTCTACACCGATCTTGAAATCAAAACCAAAACTATGTTGGCAAAGCTTGGTGCCTTGGCAAGCCAAGTCTACACTCATGATCAAGTTCAGATATGGAGTACATGATCTTGTTGGTGAAGTTAATATCACCGCCCATTGGGATCTGGCAGTTGTCCGATTGCCCGGCATGCAAAGGACAAGGAAACCGAAAGTATCCAGTCGGTCATGTCGGAACCGTCTTGTACCACCGCTCTATGTCACTTTGTCATAAAAAGGGTGGGGTCTTGATCATATTGATGACAAATAGTGCCGCGGGTCCAAAAGTGCGGTTCGAACACCAAATCCCTTGTGTCCCAAAGTTACCGAGAAATGGGGGAGCTATCGTCGACCTTAAATGGGACCACCCCCCAATCCAAGCTTCCTCTTGAGAATTGCCATAGCACGTCCGGGGAAAGGAAGGGTTTTGACGCTACGCTTCAGCTTGGTGTTGATGTAGGGTTGACATAGACGGTTCAATTCCTTCATGTCTTCCTCATCAAGGGCAGCCTTTTCCTTGTAATAATCAAAGTCATGGTATTCATTAGATGCAACGCGTTGCGAAACTTCCGTGATGCCTTCTTCTAACGCAGACGCTTATTTGTAAACTTTAGGACTGTGGCATAATCCTTTAAATCTGCATTTTAGAACTCCTAGTCTTCCTTAGCGGGGATTGTTCCATCCAAGATTACGCCTTGCTTGCGGTCAAGCGTTTTTTGTCGTCCGTGAGGCCCTTATCCTCTTCATGAACTGCTTGTCAAACAACTTGGGGTCCGGCTGGATGGAAATTCTCCATTCTTGTCCTTGACTTGCCTCTTGTCCATTGAGCCCATATCTCCGGTCCATTTCTCCCAGGGCCTCCGGTGCTAAGAATGAGGTCATATTGGTCCGAGAGAGACTCCTGCCTTTCCTTGGTGTTCTCTTCTTCTTCTCCTCTTCATCCTCTCCCTCATCATCTTCACGGCCCTCAGTGAGAACATATCTGCATAGTTTCTCAAAGGTCTTCCACTTATCCAGGGAGCCACTGTTTCCTTTAGGGCGTAGGAGGACAACCCAATGCTTTCCAACATTTTGCCTAGCATGTATGATCCCGTCGGGATAAGGGCTGCATTTCATCAATGTACCAATGTCGAGCATGATAGTATCTACAAACACCGAAATAAACGGTTAAATAGTAGCCGGGGTTTCTCGACTCGCGAGTCGAAAGTCCCTGAATGTCTAATTTTCTTTTTACTTCTCTAGGTTTCTCGACTCACGAGTCGAGAAAGCTCTAGATCCTTTGATTTTACGTGTTTCCCTTTGGCTTTCTGACTCGCGGTCGAGAAACCCGATGATAATCGGGGAAATGTTAGGATGGTAAGGGCTTTCTCGACTTCAGCGAGTCGAGAATGGAAAAAATCGAGTTATTTACCTTCGTAGGCGCACTTTTGCTATTGTGTTCGCGCGTTAATTTATCTGGCGGTTAGTTCTTTGGCGTCTCCGGGCCGAAAGAACTTCTCGCACTTCGCTGGCATATCTATCCTTGATCCTTTTGCGGCACCTCCTTCCGGCTGCGCAATACTTGCCCGCCCTCACCGAATCGCCGACCGCCCACTACCCGTAACCGGACGTCTTTTCCTTCGGTCTTCCTCCCGGACTTCCAACAACAATCGGTGTCCGATTCGCTTCAAAGGTGACATCATCTGCCGGGCATTGATGCGCAATGATGTCGCGACCATCCGGTTGAATCTCGGCATGTGTCTTTGGATTAAATTCCACAGTGGTTGAACAAGGCGGCATCTCCGTGCAAACCCGGTGATCTAATGTCCGGCGAAGAAATTTTTGTGTGATATTCCCAGCGGATATCTTGAGCGGCCGCTCCATTTTACATGCCTCTCTCAGGAAATCTGATCGATCATCTGGATCCATTATTGGGGAGTCGACCATATCTTCCTCTCCTTCGTCATCCGATTCCTCCCATGTAGTGTCATCTTCTCTATCTTTAGTCTTTGGCGGACTTTTTACGTATGAACCACAACTTCATTTCCCAACTGCCAGTGTTGTAGAGTCTTCACCGCGATTAGAAGTGAAGCTCCCCGTATTGAGCAGTTTTCCACGACTCGAAATCTCCATTCCAAGCTCCACGGATGTTAGGGTTCCGGCCTCCTTCATCCCTTCGAGATCCTTCCACCCAAAGTTCGACAATTTAAAAGGCACCGCCTTTTTGGTTGCCCTTCGCCTTGCTCATGGAAGAGTGAGAATAATTTGAAACGATAATTTTTGGTGTGATAGAACTTACTCTTACGGCGTCCTCGACATGTAGTGTTAAATGCTTGAATCGACCATGGCTGAGGCGGA
Source organism: Isoetes taiwanensis (assembly GCA_021234155.1). Classification (NCBI taxonomy): domain Eukaryota; kingdom Viridiplantae; phylum Streptophyta; class Lycopodiopsida; order Isoetales; family Isoetaceae; genus Isoetes; species Isoetes taiwanensis. The sequence goes on from JAJEKV010000069.1 coordinate 2,510,213, forward strand.
GAGCACAACACCGATTTTCTTGTACTTGTCTTGAGACTCTTCTTGTCCCTTTGGTGGAGAAAGCAGTCTTTCTCCTTCCCACTTGTTGATACCTCGACATACCACCAAGAATCTGGCGGGTGTGTCAAGAAGCTCATCTCCAGTCCCTCGATGACGAAGAACGGAGTTCGACCCGGTGATCACTAGTGAGTCCGCGGTGAATCTTGCCAAGAAGAAAGGATGGATCGGTTAAGGTATTCCGACAAAGATAAACCTCGAGCTCACACAGGGTGTTTGTCTTCTTCTTCTTGGTGCCGCTAGAACTAGCATCCCCTCCGGCCCTACCGCTTCTTGGGCCAGTCGCCATGTCAATATGCCCCTCATCCTCTTCACGATCGGACCCTCTGTAAATTAAGTTTCCCTCCGTAGCGTTGTGAGTTTTAGGACTGCATGTAAAAAAAGATCGGGCGTGTTCTTTAGTTTGAATTTAAGGACATGCAATCATTTATGAAAAAAAAGCGGGCTAAAGTACAAAGACGGTCCTCCTTTAGCCCCCAAACACTATTTCGAAATTTAATCACATCAAGGGACTTAGTGAGCTTGAATGTTTATCTTGATCTGCGGCATTGGCGACCTTTGAGTTCGAGGGGCGAGCATCGACCGTAGTTTACCGAATGGCGCCGCTGACGCTGTAAGCTGCTAACTGGCGCCTTGCATATGTGTGTTTTTCCCCTGACCGCGCATCCTATTGCAAAGCGCTTGATTTGATCGATGAGCAACGGAGCTAAGGTAGGAAGCGGAGAGGAGCTACCCGGAACACTGAACTCTACACCTTCCGCGCCATGGAACGGGGATACGCTGAGAATCGCAGTGACACAAGTATTAGATCGCGAATACACTCTTGATGAGACCGACGGAAGAAGCAAAGACTCTAGGTGAGGCTGCGGGATCCGTGATCTGATGGCCCAAGGAATTACTGCGTGAAGAGGTGAGTTTGAGAGATGCCTATGTTATTTAAACGTAGAACATGCCGTCATGTTTAAATAATGGAACTGGCGATAAGCTCGGCCAGTTCATCGTTTCCTTGTCCAACATTTTTCAGCTTCGAGAGATGATTTACTCTGGGTTGAGATGCTCGGCGAGGAAACAATGGATCGGGGTAAAACGATTCCGTTTTAGGTGTATTTTTCATGGACCTTTTTCTTGGAATGTTGTACATAGATCGGGCTAGGTCTAAGGCCCGGAGATGCGGTTCAAATGCATCCTCTTGTAGTTTGTCGGAGGGGCCTCCACCCGGTCGAACCACTCCGCCCATAATATTCGAGGAAGATGGTTCGAAGGAGAGTGGCTCGCAGGCAAAGCTAGAGGCACTTGGGACTAAAAGCAGAAACAGAAAAGTGCGGTAGTTGTAGAGAATGCAAGCCTTGGCTTCCTCTCTATGGTTTCCACGGGTTGTTGTAGAGGCCTCCACCCAGTCGAGCCCCTCCCCTCGCAATATTCGACGAAGATGGTTCAGAAGGAGAGTGACTCGGACCGTCGAGGGCCACCGCCGGACACCAATAATGGGAGAATTGGGCTATCAGAGGGATTCTCAACTTGCGAAGTCGAGAATGCTTGGCTTCCTGTCTACATTCTCGACTCAAGTCGGAATCTGCAACAACTTAGCTCGCGGGTTTCCCCCGTGGTTAGTTGTAGAGGCCTCCACCCAGTCAGAGCCCCCCCTTCGCGATATTCGCCGAAGATGGTTCAAGAAGAGTGGCTCGACCGGTAGAGGCCACGCTGGACCACCTAATGGAGAATTGGTCGGCAGAGGATTCTCGACTAGCGAGCCGAGAATGCGATTGTTGGTTGTCTGCATTCTCGACTTCGCAAGTCGAGAATGCCTTAGCCATCGAGAACTCGGATGGTACACATGGAGTGCCGGTTGGGTAAGGCATTCCCATCATGATGATGAGAATGCGACTGACAACTCTGTGGTTTCCACTGTGGTTAGTTGTAGAGGCCTCCACCCAATCAGCCCATCCCCTTCACAATGATGAAGATGGTTCAAGGAGGCGGTCTTTGATTGGGTAGAGGCCACCTGCGACCACAATAATGAGAATGGGGTTGCTAAGAGTTGGCCAGACAATCAAAACCACTTCCCTTAAAATGTCCGAGGAAGATAGAAGGAGAGTGGTCAAGGCTGTCTGCAGAGCCAGCTCTAGTTTGCACTAGAGCCGTTTTCTCGACTCCGCAGTCGAGAAAGTCGATTAGTCGCCGAGGCCTCCACCCGGTCGAGGAGCCCTCCTCTTCGCAATATTCGATGAGCATGGTTGAAGGAGAGTAACTTCGGTCGGGTGGAGGCACCTGCTTTTGCACAAAGGGCCATTGGCAGGGTATGACATTCTCGACTCCGCGAGTCAAGAGAACTGCGGCGGCTTAAAAGAATGTGAAGACATTGGGTAGGCGTGTGCAATCCGGTCATCGAAGTCGAGAATCCCTCAACCAGCCAACAGTCCAGTGTACACTCCCTCTTCTGCGCCCTTGAGTCGAAGTTCTCGACTTCGAAAGTCGAAAGAAGGTACTTCTGGTGTTGGCAAGGCATATTCTCAACTTCGCCACTCCTGCATGTCTCTGCGGTGGAGGATATCTTTGTGAGTTAGAAATGCATTTTGTGAAGCAATTCCTATTCTTAATTCTTCTTGGGAGAAAAACATTCCTAGTTATGTTACTGTTATGAAACATTCTTAGGCAGTTTAGCTATATCTTTTGTGAATCTCTTACATTAATGCTCTGCAATATCTTACTTCCTAACACACTCGATGAGTGACATCTCTATTTGCTTGCTACTACTCTAACCACTATTCTCACTTATGCACGTACAATGTATTCAATTCAACCACAAGCAAGAAAAAGATAACAAAAGCGAAAAACAATACAAAAGGAAAAAAGGATAACGAGAGAGATTAGTGAGATTAATAAGAAAACGAGAGAAGTGGAGACAAATGAGATTAATGAGAAAAAACAGAGAAACAATACTGAGAAATGAGATTAAAAAAAGGGTATGATATTACAAAAACATACACGGAAGATTTGGTTGATGAGGAGGAGGAGGCTTCCGTGCTTTCGATTCCATGTGGGTATAGTCGTTAAAAAGCGTGAATAAGGATTTGTCGGGCTGTAAATTGTATCGAGGATTAATAAGAGCCTCTAACAACGAATATATAAGTAAAATGCGATGAAAGGACTTACAGAAAACTAAAAAGCAGCACTAAAAAGGGCCTCACTTTCTTCTCGAGGCATGCGCCTTCGAACACTCAATCTGCGAAAAAGAACCCGGTATTTAGGCGTCGATCCGTCGACCAAGCTCTTTGTCATAAGATGGCCTTGGAATGGCTCGGTTCGATCGATCGCTTTGATCGGGCTTGGTAGCAAGGAAAATCTGAGCTTCGAAGAGTGATCGAGAGAAAACAGGGGAGGAAGAATGGTCGGGGGGGAGAGGAAGAGGGTGCAGTTAATTCTGGCTGCACCCTCGAACCTCGTAAAAGTGCAATAATAAACTTCAGTCACGTGTGGGCCATGCCCTCCATGACGTGGCGGTCTTGGGTTCTTGACATGGCCACGCTTTCAGCCCTGCGAGGCGCCGCATGGCCATGACAAGATATGAAAGGTTAGGTTATATGTTTATATATGTTACCTTATATATTTAATATGGTTTCAATGGTTGAATAGTTTCAATGGTTATATATGGTTACAATGTTTACATATGGTTTAGAATGAGTATGGTTGTATGGTTTAATATGGTTATATGATTTTAGTTAATATGGTTGTATGATTTAATATGGTTATATTTAATATGTTTGTATGGTTTTATATGGTTCATATGGTCATATTTGTGGTGTTTGGGGCTATATGGTTTTAATGTGAGCTTTTTCATTCGGGGAGCATGTGAGATGAGTAAAATGGAGCCAAGGAAGTCCAGTGAGGCCATTGCCCTAGGCTCCAATGGAGGAAGAAGGGTTGCCTTTTGTTGCACCCTTGCAACCCAGGCGGTATTTGCAGAGGGCATAATAACTGCGCATTGATCCATTTGATAGTGTGAATGATGAGAGAGGTTTGGGAGATGAACATCTTGGAGTTGGCATTGTGAAGCTTCTTATCGAAGTTGATACAATCATGTCCCGAGGAAGCTCTAGTGATTGCATTGTGTGCTCGGGGCTGCTGGAGTCCCAAGCTTCGTTTGAGATGGCCAATTAGATATATTACACACAAGAATGGTGATACTCTAGAATGCCCTCTTGAACTACACACCCCAAGGCCCACCCAAGGCCATGTGGAAGATTTGGTGGTCGATGAGCATCCTTTGATCACAAGGAAGAGACAGCTATGTCTTTCATAAAAGGCGACCAAGGGTGCCCAAGAGGCCTAGAAGTGACAAATATTTAGAAAGGATGGAAAGTATGGCACCAACCAGGAGAAACACTGGAGGCAATTAGGGGACAAGAGTGTTGCAACCTAGATTGCCTGAGGTCAGTACAATGTGGATGACCTCGTCGCGGATAAGGTCCCAATACATTGGGCGACTTCAAAAAGATAGGATTAATTTCATTTACTCCTTGTGTAGGAATTCCAGCTATGATGAAAAAACACGGGGCGGCTACTATATCAATTGAGGGGCATGAAGGTATGTATGAGAGCATTGAGATGGATTCTTGGGGTGAGCAAGTCTTCATTTTACGAATCTTTGGGAGGCGAGGTTAGAAAAGGGCACTGATTTGTTCCAACATGGTAATGCACTCACTTTGAAACCTAGAGCAAATACTCTCAAGGCCATTGCAGGTCTTGAGAGCTTTGTGAGATACATGTCTCAATCTATGCCCCACAAGTCGAAGGTGAGCGAGCCTGTGTGCGAGTGGTGCAAGAATGTTGCCACAACACTATATCCAAAAGGAGTGCCTTAAGGAGGTCAACTCCATCACGGAAACTACTGGAGGTAGGCCTCTTTCTCAATCACATTTCAGCAAGTTTATGGAGCACTCACTTCTCGGGCGTGAGTGTCCTACAACACATGCCATTCTCAAAAGTGCAACACTTGCATTCAACTCAAGGATACACTTGCATCAACTGCAATAGAAAAGAAAGAATGGCAATTAGGGAGCAATTTGCAGATCACCAAAGGGACCAAATATCATGTAAACCGGTTGTATTGGCGGTGGAGAACATTTTTAGAGATGCGGCCCGGACAAATTTATGTGTATAATTCATGATAAGATGGACCAACACAAGACTTTCTTGCCAAAGCTAGATCCTTTACCCAAAGCGTTGTCAAAAGCGCTTTTTAGGATGAAAGTAAGTCATGGGTGTATTAACACATGGTCATGGAACTGGAACATATGGTCATTTTGTGCTTGATCTATGGAGAGATGATCAAACTTCCATGTGAGCTCTATTTTCAAGTGCACGAGAACACTAGAGAAAGGATCGATAGAAGGGAGGAGGTATTCCCCTTCACACCCATTTTGAGGCTTTGATGGATGATCAACCGCTTTGTTACCAAAGGCGGATAAAAAAGCTCACATCCAAGGTGTCTAGTGAATCAAGGAGGACTTGGGATGATTTCCCCGCGCCGCCCAAAAATCAGCACGAGGAGCTATGTGTTCATTGGACAACTGTTGGAAAAAAACAAGAATAGATGGATGTTTGGGGCTATGTCATACTTGGCAGGCCAGTGGGAGTATTCAAAGTTGTGAAAGTGGGATTCATGATGGTTGGGCATACATGATGATATAGATGGATTCTTTGGAACTTTCTCCACCAAGCTCAAGAGAGAAAACGTGACCACTCTCCACTGAACTAATGGATGTGTTTGAGAGCTGCATTGACCCCAACCCAATGGCTTTCTTGATGGATGAGGTTGCAGATTGAAAATCATTTGTAGAAGGATACTTGCTAGATGGTAAGGACCGGTTGACAGGGACACACTAAGCCACTTCAGTTCAAGTTTTGGGTTAGGGATGGAATACCAATCATGCAATATAAGTGGAACCAGGTGACAAGTTGTGGATGCACAGCAACAAGGTATCGAGTTGTGGCAAAGGGGTGCTTCTTTGGTGAAGTTCTCATTCCTAAAGGGCAGCCAAAACCACTACCTCCCTTCAAGGCAGTCAAAGACTCTAGCCAACTGGGTGAAGGGCATCAAGGATTACATAGCGACCGGATGATGTTGAAATGGAAAGCACACCTCCACTCTTAAGAAAAATCAAATGGACTCCCCTAATCAAATGCTTGGGAGAAAGTTGTGACATGCTTAGAAACCCGAACGACCATGTGGGAGGGAGCTAAGAGGCGGGTTCTTGCGAGTCAAGATGGGAGGGTTCTCAAGGTGCAAGCACGTCTAAGAATGCTCACTTGGGTCCCAACAAGGGTTCCAAGTGGTTTGTGGAAATAAGGCCTCAAAGCCGAAGTGGTTTGATCTTCACGAGTGGGATCCCTTTGGGACATCAAGGAAGGATACTTTGTGCTAGTAAGGCTGATGATGAGGGCATCCAATATGGTTAGGGGTGGCACTCTCGATGTAACCACCACTATGCGATGGAGAGGAGTTAAGTCTGAATTCCAAATTCAATATTGGGAGCCCATTGGGAGACACAAGAAGGGCAACTTGAAGGGAGCAATACAGCTGACTGCTTTGGGAGAAGAAGTGGAGGGCAAATTATCTTGACCCTCAAAGGGGAGGTGGTGGAGTGTGTGGTATGGTCATATCCAAGTTCTCACGTTGCAAAGGACAACACACACAAGATCCCAAGAAGGGGGGGAGATGGACAAGGCCATGAGCAACCTCCATGCTATATCATTGTATGAGGGTACATAATATTGAGAAGTTTGAAAACTTTCTCAACTAGTGGTTTGTAAAATTTATGAGGAAAACAAGTAACCCGATTCTATGTGTGTCATGTGTAATTCTATTCAAGCAATCAATTCAGAAATTTCTTTTATGGTGTGTGAGTCCCATTTTCAGTCCGAGTCCCAAAATTCAAGATTTGTCCCACTTTAATTAAATACGACTTTTAAGAGATAGAAAACAGAAGAAATAACGCTTAAAGACTTATAACAGCTCTTCTCAAGAGCAAAGATTGTACAAGGTTTCCGCAACCAGGAATGGAGCATCCAGTTTCCACCCAACCGGATCCAGAAAAACTAAGGCAAATTCCAAGGGCTTAGAACTAATAGATTCCAGTCACAGCTTATTTCTACTTAAGCATGTGACCTCAATACACACTGATTACAAGCACAACTGTTCTTGAGGCAACCGAAATTGAGCTTGGGTCTACTCTCTGACTTCAGCAGAAGAACTCCAGCCGAAAATTGGAAGAGAAACTTCAATGGGGTCTTTGCTTAGTGAAGCCTGGGAGCAGCAGCGACAGGGAGCAAGGATCTGATGCCGGATTCTGCAGCAGCAACTCTCAATATTCCCTGCAAGTCGGTTTTGAAACGGTCGTACTTGGGCTGGTTACTGAGGCCGGATTCCCAACAGCGTCTTCCCCATTCTTGTTCTGTATCAACCGCCTCCCTATAATAGTTCGGCCACCCTTTTTCTAAAAAGCGACGTGCTGCTCTCGACCAAATCGCCCTTTTAATAAAATTAGATGCATGAAACTTTCCTTTGAAAATATCATCCCTTTCATAATAAAATATCTTTCTTGCTTTAAGGCCTATAGTTGCACGCCCCCTTGCTTATACTTGTAAACTATTAAAAATCATATGCCCCATTACCATGCCCCATTGCCTTAATTCTCTGGACCTCTCCCCCTAGCATGTTCCATATCAGTCACCCAAACCAGATGAAACTCTGATATAAGATGTTCAATCCTTGGAAGCATTTTTGAAAAAGCGTAGCATTGCTGGCACATTCCTTCCTGGCACGTTAAGAATAGAATAGAATAGAATAGAATATGATTTTATCGTCCACGGAGACCAACTGGCCTATGGGACCCAAGTACAAAGAGAGAGCAGCATGCGTATTAAAATTTCTACATAGCTTGAATTAAAATTTCTAAACATTTGGTCTGCTAACTGACTTAAAAAGTGAAATTTGTATTGACAAAGGTCTGCTGTACAATGAGATTAGGCAAGAAAATTGATGTTTATGCCTATGTCCTGCTTGATATAACGCAGTCAAGATTAATCTCGTGAATATGCATATAGCATTCTCTTAGAAGCACCTACGACAAGAGCTCTCTACAAAGTGAGACAATGCGTTTCATCCTGCAAATTCCTGAGTAAGTAAACCATGCCATTTAATGATCTAAGTAAGTCATGCCACTTTAGGCGATGTTTGTTGATTTATGTTTATTGGTTGATTTATTGCTGTATGTTGGTTAAGTGTGGAGCTGTTTATTTAAGAGTTGCACAGTTCATTTCCATGCATGGATGAGAAAAGTATATTTCTTTGTAAGACAAATGTTCCTTTGGTAATCTTATCTGATTTTGACAATTGTTTCGATTTTATTTTTTTCCCAACAATGAATCATGTTTTCCATTTTGCAGAAAGGGTGTTATTCAGTTGCTTCAGCAGAACCATCCTTTTTCGCAACTCTTATAGCTGGAAATTACCAAGTTCTTACCAACATTTCTTAACTGGGTTAGCCAGGCATGAAAAATGGCCAAAGAAAAAAGGATGGAGGCCTTAGGAGAAAGAAGCATGGGGCAAGAATGAGTACAGTCCTAACTCTATACAACATTGTTGTGTCAGGCCATAGTTGCAATTCCAACATTTCGAACTTGTTATAGGTTATTTATCTCTTTGAACTATACAATTTGTTGGTTTTAGGAATTCCTGGTCTCGATGAATCTGAATTGTCTAGGATTGTTGGATATTCACTTGGTTCACTTTTACTGTTAAATAACTTTACTACCCCTGATCCTATCACTGCACCCCAACTGGTATATTATTTATTGTTTATCAAGTGCTATACTGGGCCTCTGTTCTCACCGTGTTCTTCAAGCATCGTCAAAGTCTGTTGTTTTCTACATTATAACCACTTTTGAGTAAGAGTGTAAGCAAACATAGAACCTCATAGATTTGCAACAACAGATGCAACATCCATTGCCTAAAATAGTGGCATGGTTCTAGTTTACAATCTTCCATATTTTATCTATAATACAATGTCGATTGCAAGAGATATCACTTCTTTCTCAAGTATTCTATTGTCTAGAAGTAGCAATTCGAATTAATTATCAAAACATGACTTTGAACTATGATTTATTCTATTCTATTCCTCCGGCCATGGAGGGCAACCCTCCGTGCGCAGCACCTTGTTTCAAATGGCTTTTTGAAATAATTTGTAGATAATTTGTTCTAGACAAACATGGCAAAGGTAAAGCTATTTGCATGTGTCATATTTCAATTGGTTGTATTTCATTTAGTCCACATAGAATGCATTCCATACAACCTATGGGCATTTTCGATGAATTCTAGATAGTAATGTGTTCCAAGTAGCTGATTGTTAATACAGGTAAATGACTGCCATTGGCTAAAACTTTACAGTAACTTGCTAGAAATTTTAAAGTAAATGAATTATTTAAACCACGTAGGAATGAACTCCATATTCTATGATACAATGGAATAGACTAGAGTTGATTTTTCTCGTCCATGGAGAACAAAAGGATCTATGAAGCCCAATACAAAAAAAACACAATAAGCCTACTGCTATACAGGTTGAAAAAACCTCTGCCCCTGAGGGTTTTTGAGGGAAAAACCTTGAAAGCAATAAAAATACTGATGGAAGGATATCCGTACCTTGGAGTTGGGCATAAATGGGTCCGATAGAACTTCCATGATATACAATGCTACTACCGTATAGTGGCTGATTAGATGTAATCAAACCAATATATTTTGCTCTAATATTGGCAAACACTAGACATATTTGAAGAGTATAGTTCCCATCTTCAATCACTATTATCGTGTTCATCTTAACCCACATGAACAGATCCTATTATCATGTGGCTTACCGCGCCCATCATCCTATTTCAATTCTGAGATGTTGTGTGCCTATGTGGATAGATGCAATTGTTCTATGCTCCTTCATGGGCAGATATGCTAACAGATTTTTTTGTGGGCCATGGACTAGCATAGGATTAATTTGTATGTTATAATGCCATGTCTTAACCATCTCCAAAGCATTAGCATCCTAGAACTTACTAAGAAAGCTTGCATTTAGGTACTGCTTCACGTAATTCAAGTCTATATCATTATTCATTTGTGCACATGCCTGCTCCTGCACATTCGGAATGCCACCCTGCATTTTTTTTTTCCAACAAGCTTTAAGTCGTTGTGGGCCTATGGCCATTATATATGAAAGGGAATATGTAGCAAAAATAGGGGGATGTGATGTGGATATAATTCCTGAAACCGTAGACCATATCCCTAAAACTATTCAATGGTTGTTGTAAAAAAAACATAGATTTAAGATAAAAAATAGTCATGTTAGCTCACTGGCTAGATTGGTTAAAGTAGTTTTATTAGGACATTGAGTTATTTTGGTAGAGGTTCGAGCTCCCGTAATTCTAAAACCTTCAATGAACCCGTGTAGAGGCTCGATATACCATCAAAACCTTAGGCAAACTAGTATTTGAAATTTCAAAATCATAGGCGCCCCCAATTATAAATGAGCATAATCGAAAAATGAGGTGCTCAGAGGCTCCAACTTATCTGATCAGGGATTGGATTGGCCAGTCGGCAGTACGTGGTAGTTCAGGATGCACCTCGTTTTGAACATACAGCAAAATAACAGGGGGTTCCAGGGGGATTTGATATGGATATAATTCCTGAAACCATAGACCATATCCCTAAAACCATTCAATGGTTATTATAAAAAAAAAAACATAGATTTAAGATAAAAAAATAGTCACGTTAGCTCACTGGTTAGATTGGTTAAAGTAGTCTCCGTATTTTATATTCTAAAACCTTAAGCGAAGCCGTATAGAGACTCGATATACTATCAAAACCTTAGGCAAACTCGTATTTGACATCTCAAAATCATAGGCGCCCCCAATCATAAACGAGCGAGTTCCAGGGGGATTTGATATGGATATAATTCCTAAAACCATAGACCATAGGGTTATTATAAAAAAAAAAACATAGATTTAAGATAAAAAATAGTCACGTTAGCTCACTGGTTAGATTGGTTAAAGTAGTCTTATTAGGACATTGAGTTATTTTGGTAGAAGTTCGAGCTCCCGTATTTCATATTCTAAAACCTTAAGCAAAGCCATTTCATATTCATATTCCCGTATTTCATATTTCCTTGAAAACCTTTCAGGGGTTTTTTAATCCTAGTAGTAATGATTGTACTAGCCCATTGTATGGGTCCCATGACCTATTGGTCTCCGTGGACGTTAAAAAAACTATTCTATTCTATTTATATAGATGCTCGATATACCATCAAAACCTTAGGCAAACTCGTACTTGATATCTCAAAATCATAGGTGCCCCCAATCATAAATGAGCATAATCGAAACGAGAGGTGCCTAGAGGCTCCAACATACAGTCTAGGCCATAGGATTGACACATCCGACGACTGTGGTACTCCAGGGTGCACCTCGTTTATAGTAGGGATGATAAGAGGAGGAACTACGGCGAGCTCCATATTTCTTGAAAGGGTGGTTATTTCAGTTTTCTTGGCAAAAACAAGGGAGAAAAGCCTTCCTCTCCCTTGAATCGAAGGAGATTTCGTGTGACCTATTGAATTGAATTGCTAGCCTTATAGAAGGCTAGTATTCATTAGATTCCCGACATTTCTAGCTACTAATGGAATGTAAAATCTTCGCAATTGTGAAAGAAGATTCATGCAAGACAGTAGTTCTGAGCTATGGATTGAATTGATCATCAAGCAAATCTTCCCGGATACTCTAAGTTCTACAGAATACACCATCATTCCAAGTTGTATAGAATTTAAAACATAAATAATTGAAGCTTGGTTAGAAAAATTTGTTGGAAATAAAAATATAGCTGGCACAGTATCTTTTGAGTTTTTAGTAGCAATTTGGTTAAAAAAGATATATGTTAAGTCTACAATGAATTTCTCCTGGAAGAAATGGATGGAATTAGTAGCTAATTTGTCTCAATTGATTCTCAGAAAGTTCTCATATCGGCTAATTCATGGCAAGTTTTTGGTAATTCTATCTTCTTTATTTGAATTCTATTTAGTTTATCAATTCTCTACTTTTCGTCCTTTCTTCCCATCCAATTCCTTTAGTCCATTTCTTCTCCTGAACCTTTTTAAAATGGCCAAAAACAATGTGAATATGGAAAAACCCTAAGTACAGAATCTCTCATTTTCATTTACAAGTTTATGCTTCTTTCCTCATCTCAACAAGGCGATCTTCTTTTCCAGTTAAGTTGCTTCCATCATAACTCTTCCAATGTAATTAAATTTGGGGATTTTGCTGACTTTAGTCTTCTTCCTAAGGAAATGCATCCTTTTTTTATTGATGTCCCGGTTTGGAACAACCTCTCCAAAGATCAAGGCCTAGATGGCATTGTTCCTCTTCTGAATGAAAATGGGGTTCCTATTCCTTATGGCAATCCAAAACCTACCTAGCTTATCTTGTCAGATCAACATCTAACAGATACATTGGACATCTCCACTACTTGACTCATCCAAATGTTCACCTTTACAAAGGTATGAAACTCAACCATCCCTCCATTGCTGAAAAGATTAAATCTTTATCTTCCTCTACAATTATTGTCTCTATTGATAAAGTGGGAGTTAAAATTGAAAAATTATGGGATCATGTGCTGTGTTTTAATAAAGGGATCATGATTAATTCTATATAGTGGTTAAGATATCCCTATATCCTTATTGTTGGGGTGGTCACCACACTTGTCACCACTCACCACACTCGTCACCACTCTGGTCACCACACTTGTCACCACTCACCACACTCATCATACACCACACTCATCATTATACGCGTGCAGGATATTTGCACGTATGCATTGAGGAGCCATTATCATCACAGTATTATCTGAGCAGAGAGAGAAGAACAGGGAGACGGTGTATGGAGAGAGAGTATTTTGCTTGATCTAGCTATGGAGATGATGATTCTTTGTGTTGTGCATTGCCTTGATCTGATAGATTGAGCTTGGATTGTGGGGTTTTCATCCTTCTTGCAAGGTTAGAGTTCAGGCTCTAACACTTATTGAGTGTGGTAATTCTAACCTGCTAACTTCCCGCTCAAGGCTAGTAGATCAAGCTTTGAAACCTTTCAAATCTCTTTCCTAAAGTGGAATCCAAATCTATCTATTGATGTCTTCGGCAAATATTACATTGCCTCTATTTTAATGAGTGAGCTCAGTCCAATCTACTCAGACGAAGAATGTTTCTCTGCAATATTTAATTCCTTTGGAAAAGATATCTGCATTGAATACTGCCCTTACAAGCCCCCAAAATGTTTTATCCAACTGGACATTTTCAAACATGTGCCTACTTCAATACCTTTAATTGATTTTTGTGGCAAATAAATTAGTCTCCAACTTGGTTGGGCAGGACTTCCAATCTTTTGCCATGAGTGCAATTGCAGACATTTCTCTGGCGCTGTATGTGAGGAGGAAATACAACAATCTAATGATTATGATGTTGGTCCTCCAAGGGTTTTTGAAGCTGGCATTAAATAGGTTGCTATAAATGCATATCATCCTAAGTGGTCATCTCATCATCATTATGAGACAAATCAATATGTTATTAAGGATGTAAATTTAGAAAACGATCATCAGCAACTCCAACAGGAATGGTTTACATGGAATAAAGTTAATGGCAACCAAAAGACAATACAGAGGAAAAGAGAACATAAGCGAATGCAAATGGAAAATGAATTGCCTTCTCAAGAAAAATCACAGATTTCCAACATATCTCTAGTGTGCCCCTTGACTGCAATCAAGGTTTTAAATAAAGGTGTGGCCTCCATCAAAAGCAAAAGGTAAACCATCTATAGTTGATGGCAATTTATCCCATGTGCCTGCAACTAACAATAGCTCTAAAAGTTTCAAGTTCTTAATGCGAAATATAGAATAGAATAGAATAGAATAGAATAGAATAGAATAGAATAGAATAGAATAGAATAGAATAGAATAGAATAGAATAGAATAGAATAGAATAGAATAGAATAGAATAGATTTTTATAGTCCACTGAGGAGACCGATTGGCCTATGGGACCCAAACAAAAAAGAGAGCAAAGCAGCATTGTCGGGATTAAAAAACCCCGTCCCTCGGCGGTTTTGAGGGAAAAACCTTAGCATGTAATAAGTATGTTGGCACGCCGATACAATTGTATAGGGCAGTTCAATATCGTCCCGGAGGACCTATAACCGAGTCCATGCATCCATGACCTCACGGAGGTATGACCCCAACAAACCCCACTGGACGCCATATTCAATAACTTTCGTTACAGCGATTGGCGGAACACTAATGTCGAACATACCGCTCGGATATGGGCAAACACCGGGTAGATCACGGAGGGCATGACATTCATCCTCAATGGCGCCACGGTGGCAATGGCAAAGCCTTTCCTCCGTGCTTCCCGAGCCCGATCTGTCTCAATGTGGGGGCGATGTGCACCAGTGAATGGAAGCTATAAGTGCTGCGCTTCTTCATGGGCAATTGGGTGTACAAATCTTTGGTGTGGCCTCTCGTGAGCCTAGGATTGACTTGCTCTTGCGATAGTGTGCGGCTTAGCGTTGCCTCGAGCATCTGCATCCCAAAGCTTCATGAAGGAAAGTAGCATCTAGGTACGAGCTTAAGTGCCTTGTGGTCTTTCTTTGTCCTTACATGTAATGCATCTGTTTTGCACATACACCCGGTGGGAACCACTGAGCTTGCTTGTCCTTCCAGCAGGCTTTGAGTCGTTGGGGATCCGTCGCCATGGTCAAAGCAAGGTTGGGCAAACGTGTATCCCCATAGCGACCACCTTGAAGTAAATGATATGGCATTCCAATGCAGCACGTTGAAGGGGTAGAAAACATGTCTCCTGGAGTAGGATCTGGGATGGAACTATGGACTTTACCCCAAGGGTTCGTGCCAAGAAGGCTTCCTGCACCTGTTCGAGATCATTCCAGGTGTTGAGGGATATCACCGAACCTCACACATCTGCCCCATACAAGAGGACCGGCTCGACCAAGGCCGAAACAAGTGTGGCCCGGTGGCCCCGGGCATACAACTCGCCTTGTGGCTATTATTACGCATGGCATATAGTGCTTTCCAACCAGCGGTGACCACGAACCCGATGGCGACATCCTAGTGGGTGGTAGCAGAGAACTCGATCCCCAAGTACTTGTATGGGAGCCACCTCTACAGCCTGTCCCTGGTAAGTGAATGAGGGAAGCCTTGGCTGACGGGATGATGAAACTAGCAGCACTTTAGTTTTGGCCAAGTTAACTCGCATGCCAGTGAATCAACAAAAAGTGTCAAGAGCATCCAGGTGACGTTGTATGTCCTCTAGAGTATAGGCCAAGAGGTTGACATCGTCGGCATATATGAGTTGCGGATTGTGTGATGTATGAGATCTTGGCGCTTTTGCACCTCCATGCTTTCGAGAGCCAATCTTCTAGCTTGGTCAATGTATAGGCCAAAGAGTGTGGTGGAGAGGGGGCAACCCTGACACACTCCAATACTACTGATTCCCGGCTGTCCTGATGATGTGATACGGTCTGAGCATGCCTCATATAGCCTATATACTGCATTCTACAAGTCAAGGGGGTCCCCGGTACCTTGACCTATCCCATAACCTGTCCCCGGCACCTTTGTGTCAAAAGCTTTTTCGAAATCCACGAAACAACATGCAGGGTTTTGTCGCGATTCATGTTATCCTCAATCAATGTGCCCAGGTGAAGATATGATCAATGTGGAATGCCCGGGCCAAAGCCCCGCTTTGTGTGAGAGCTCGCACATCCGCCTCCCTCGCCCCATATTGTCGACCCATTGCTCAAGGATGCCGATAACGGTTTTGCAAAGAGAGAGCTGGCCATAATAGTACGATAGTTGGCTAGGCATTGAGGGTCCCCTACCTTGTATATGGGCACAACTCTATTAGTGGTCCACCGCTACTTGGAGGTAAGCCTTCTTGCAATGCTTTTATTGAATAATCTTTGTGAGGACGGTGCACCAATGGAGGCCCAACCCATTTCAAAGTTCCTCTTGCATGCCATCTAAATCTGGCGCCTTCCCATTAGTTAGGCGTTGTAGGCCCATGATGACATCCCCTCGCGATGACCCGAGCCATGCCTATTTGTGGGGGGCTGGTGTCCAAAGCACGAGCGGGTCATAAAGCCGCATGTAAGTACTGCACTACCCATTGCTCGAGGTGATGTTACCTCGTGGGTTTGTGCGGTCTTGCTCAAAGACCCGCCTCGAATGTCTTTGGGTGCCGATCCGGAGAGACCAAACATCTATTAAGCTGATGCTCCGCCGAGGTATCGGCTTTCTTGTTCTTGAGGAAGGGCGGTATTGGATTGATGGCCTGTGTGGGAGATGGGATCGATGACTTGCGGAGTTGGCGTTTGAGCTTCGGACATTCATCATCGAACCATCTCAAGCGGGGAAGGTGGCGGCCAGACGGAATCAATTTTTGCACTTACGGCAATTCCGGGAAGAGTCATTTTGGCTTGGCTATTTACATTTTGTCGAGATAATTTTGTCGTGTCGCGTCTTTCATCTTTGTAACTGCAATTCTTTCTATGGGGATAGGCTACATATAGTAGGAATGATCCATGAGGAGTGTTTTACAGATCTCTTTATTGTTGGATTTGCCATTTTTCTTGGATTTTTTGCCTGATATGTGCCTCTCCTTCCTACCAGAGAAATTGTTATATTTGTTTTACGGAACAGAGGCTTGACTATCTACAAATGCTTGGGGATTTCCATTAGTAAACTTGGAAGTTGTGACCTAATCACACAAATGCAGGAAAAATATGTTGTTATTTTGTTGGCTAAACAAACGTCCCATCTTCCAAATAAAAGGAATGGATTTCGTTTCTATTAAAAATCTTGCATATCATAAGTGAGTGCTACTTTGTCAAAGCTTTTTTTTTTTTTCATTGTGGTCTGGATGTTCTCCAACTATTCTTTAATTATAACATTGGTTCTATTATTTAGCTATAAAATTGGTTCAATAACTTGCAAATACCCCGATATACTCAAATTTTTGCGCTTATGACAAATCCAAGAAGAGTAATTTTGGCATGGTTGTTTCTGCCTTTGTTCGGAAGCTAAGACATGTACAGTCATATTTATGTTCTATATGGTAATATCAGCTGCATCTATTTAGGGAGATTCAGCCTCAGCCTGATCAAAGCATTTCAATGCTTGCTCACCAAAGCCACTTTCCACATAGCCTGAAATTAGTGCATTCCATGACACAACTTCATCAACTAGCACTTTCTCAAAGACTTCTTCTACCTTGACAAGTAAGTCTAAAGGATCACTTTTTAATCCTTTTTGAACAGTTTATCATGTAATTTTCATTTCTCCTCTATGGTTCTACAGACCTTGAAAATGCAAACAAGTGTTGCAACATTGGGAGAGATTGCCTCCAACTGCATACGTTTGCAACATCACACTCTAAGGCCACTTTCACTACATACTGATGTCTATGGCACAATATCATGGACAAGAAGTTTGTCAAAGACATTGTTTGCTTACTTGGATGCTTGCTTCATGGCCAAGCTTTGGGATGCAGAGGCCCTGTCACATGTCAAGGTGGCAAATTATCGACAGCAGGTTAATCCCATGCTCACGAGGGGCCCACACCACTACCTGTGCACCCATCTACCCATGAAAAAGCGGGGTGATTGCTTCCATTCGCCGCAGGTGCACACCACCTCGCGAGACAGGGAGATGGATTCGGGGGCGGCGTGAGGGCGAGAGTCCGTCAATGCTTTCAACGAGGGCGCCATTGAGGATGAAAGTCCGCCCTCGGGCTGTCCGTCACGAGCATATCCGGGCTCGGTATGCTTCGGTTAGTTGTGCCCCATCGGGCCTTGCATGAGCTAATGACGCGACCTCAGTAGGCTTGTTGGGATCGTACCTCCGGAGGTAATGGATACCTGCGGACTCGGTTATGCCCCCCGTCAGGCATTAACCTCACCGTACTTGTGATTATGTATATAAGCGTGCGGTATGTCGGCATCCTTATTGCTACTAAGGTTTTCCCGAAAAACCCTTGGTGAGGGTTTTTAATCACGGTAGTAATAAACTGCTGCTCTCTCTTTGTACTTGGGTCCCATAGGCCAGTTGGTCTCCGTGGACGATAAAATCATATTCTATTCTATTCTAAAAAATGAGCCATATTCCATATATGTGTTGCTGCAATGAAAAGATCCCTTAAAAACCCTTGTCTACGGATTTGATTGTGCATTGTGCATCCCTTATCTATACTGTATATACATGGCAAATGTATGTTGCAGCATCTGGTACTATTGCCTTCGCTCAAAGCATTTGAGTGCTTCCTAATAAAATACATGATCATCATATCCTACAAGTACAGCTCAAGACGCTATGTCTCTAACCACAAGCTGGTACCTCTGCAAGAAAGCCACATTTTACATACATATCAAAGCATTGCTAACGAGACACACCTTTTCATAACCCTTAGTACTTGCAGCAGCTCTATGACCCGGCCAGGGGCAGCGTGCGCCCATTATACCCCAATGATGGCCCCCATTGGTTCTGGCGTGGGCCGAGGAGGAGGGCCTCACAGCGGCTAGCTAATGGGAAGGCGGTGACCTCGATGGTATGCGGTAGAGTTACTCAAGTGGGCAGGCGGCCGCTTGTGCGGTCCTCACTACCCCGCTCAGCGAGCATTGCGGGGAGGGTTTCCCACAATGGACCACAGCGGGTTGTTCCCATTCACAAAGGCGGGCGACCCACACTATCCGGCCAATTCCGGACGATCATGGTCGATTCGGTATTTGCCAAACTGTTGGTGGCATTCTCGAGCAGCGGTTGACCCGCTAGGCGGCGTGGATGTCGCGAGCCCTTACAGGCGGGAGCTTCGACCCGCCACTCAACGATTGACCATATCTTTACGGCTGCGGGCCGATTGAAGACAGCCGGGAATCATCGGTGGACTTGTATTGTTTGCTTTGTGGACCGCCAAAGGCTTTTGATCGGTCCCCCTGAAAAGTGTGGGCTAGATGCGTCAACTGGGGCTCCCATTTGCCTGTCGCGAGAATGCCATATCTGAAGTTGTATGAGAGTTGTTTTGGCGGGGATCGTGGCCGAAAGGCCAAGCATTCACCCGGTAGTATCGGGGTCCCGGAGGTTGCCCCCCTCTCGCCAACACATTTTGGCCTCTACATTGATCGGTTAGAGCCAAACGAGCATGGGGGATGGCATCGGCTTTTGCACGGGTCATCCGCCCGGCTCATCTATCTTGGGGCGATGTTGGCCCTCACGGCCCACCCCCGAGCTATCGCGGTCTCACCGGATGCCCTAGACACATTTTGTCGGGCTCTGAGACATGCGGCGTCAATCGGCCAAGACCGGGGTGGTTCTCATATCCTCTTCCGTCACCCCATGCCTCCCGCACTCACATATCGGGGGGACACTGTGGGCGTCCACGCCCACCTACAAGTACCTAGGGGTGGAGTTCCCCTCCCTCGCTCTGGGAGGCGTCTATCCGCTTGCGGTGATGCAGCCGGTGGAAAAGCGCTTTATGCCATCGCGAGAACAGCGATCACCGAGGCGAGCTATATGATTGGGGCCATCGGTCACATCACTGCTCGGGGCCGGTCGAACTGAGCACCGCCCTACATGCGGGGTCGAGGTTTGGGGCCCCTCGTCTCTTTGGCGACACGAATGACTTGGAGCAGGTGCGAGAAGGCATTTTTGGCACGGGCACTTGGGTGAAACCTTCAAATTTCTATCGGTCTATTCTCTTTGCGTAGAAATCGATTCTTTGCGCTTCCGGCAGCCCTTGATAGACACATCGCCTATTTTCGTAAAGTGGTTACTATGGGTGATGCTCGGCTCCCCTACGCTTACTAATCGTGGCCATGAGTCCGCTTGCGGCTTAGGGGCTGTTGGAGGGGTAAGAGATCGATCGTGGTTCGCCCGGATGGAACGCGTCGCGAGAACCTCGAGCGCGCATACCGGGCGCGGGACGATCGTGGACAACTGCGGGAGTACCTAGATGCTTGTTTCCTTGGCAAGCTCTGGGACCCCATTGCTCTAGAGCGTGGTCAAAATGGCCCATTACAAGGAGCACATCAACCCCGTGTTAGCTCCTGGGCCCACATGACTCTACTGGCCTCCCTGCCCACCAAAAGCCGCAGCACTCATTGCCTCCATTCGCCTGGTGCCCACCATCTTCGCGCCGAGGCCAGGCGGTGGATTGGGGAGCCCCCGCCAGGGGCGAGCTCTGTCGGTCTTTGTCAAAGCGGGTGCCATTGAGGATGAGTCTCACACTTTCGAGTTGCCCAGCGTTCGGTCGGATCCGGGCGAGACGCTCCCTTTAAATGCGGCGGGCGTGCCCTTGCATTTGCCGATGAACACACCGTCGGACGTGCCCCGGGGTCATACATCCGGAGGTACCGGACCTGCGAGTCACCTTTGCCCCTTGTCGTCCGTGACTAGGCACTACGGGGGTGGTGCATGATCAGTATATATTGGCATGTTTTACGCATTTTATATGATTAGCACGGTTTGTCGGCCGGGCTGATTGCTGCCACGGTTTTTCCCTCGAAAACCCTTCGGGGCGGGGGTTTTAATCCGGGCGTGAATCCGGCTTGCTTTGCGTTTTTGTATTGGGTCCCATAGACCGATTGGTCTCCGTGGACGATAAAAGTACCTTCCTTCCTTCCTTCCCTCCTTCCTTCCTTCCTTGACAATTTCAAAATGCATTTTTCAGCCTTTGTCAGTTGCACTAATGTTTCCACAAGCATTAAGAACATCTTCCTTCTAATTGCATTTT